>JADMLL010000002.1:10736337-11466397 GCA_016920875.1 Columbicola columbae
AAATGATACATATTCGCCCTTTTACCGTGACAAATATTAGGTATAACACCCAGAACCGACATTTTTTTTTGGCCTATGTAGTATATTCACGATAAAAGTGTGCAATATTTATGAAATGAGTCTTCAGTGTGTTGTATTTATGAAACCAATTACGAGAAAGACATGACATAACCCACGAGCCTTCTGGAAACTGCGTGATTTTGGCGGCTGTCAGTGAATTAGCGTTTTCGGAAGGTCAATGTCTTCGATTTAGTTATTAAATTGTTATCAGCCAATCATATTCGTCTGGTTTTTAAATAAATAATCATAAAACATAGTCGCTAAGTCTATTAACTTTTTAACAAGATCTTTATAAGTTATTTATTAATTGATCGAAGATGTTTAATCGATGGCATTAATGGAAATTTCGTTCTCGGTTTTAGTTTTCATACGAAATCGGTCAGCAAAGACTGTATCCCATTTTATAATTTTTATTTCCGCCTAATTTATTTAAAAAAAGAATTTCATAGAGGCTAGAATATTCATAAAAGCCATCCAAGGATTGGGAACTGTGCCAGAGACCCAAAAACTTTTTTTTTTAATTCTTAAATAACCGACAAAAGAACGCGAGGAGCTTTTTTAATAGGAGCCATTCGCCGAGAAGGATGTCAAGTTGAAATGGTCAGAGCTTTATTATAGTTTCGCTTCGTACACGAATTTCTTTTCATCTTTAGACGTTTCCGGAAATTTTAATATTCAACCTGAGGTGGTTCTTTTCACTGTCGAAAATTTTCGGGGGTTTGGGGGTGGAGATTTAATTTGTGTATGAGAATTTGTGCCTGGAAGAGTGATTCACATCTTTTCATTCGGGATATAGACTAAGAAGCTTTTTCAAATTCCCAAAAGAGTCTAGGAATTTTATGAGGCGGGAAATTCTAGCTAATTCCACTTCTCTTTCAACTTCAAAAGTAAACTTTCTCCTCATCCCTTTCACCTCCCAAGACTTAAAATTCGCCAAAAAAGAGCTTTATTTATTATCTTTACATTTTGCCCTCCATTCTTTTATTATTATTCTTTTGAAAGACCACAATATCTTTCGAGTGAGAGACTTTAAAGGCGTTCTTAGAGGTTTTTGTATAAAATTAAAACTATTCTCACAGCTTTATTTATTGTCTCAAGTTTATAGTATAGTTCAACTGCCAGCCGTTCGGTATCTCCTGTGGGAAGGAAAGAATTTGCTTCTCCTTTTGCATCCGTTACAAATTTTTTTTTATCACCTTTCCCTTCCACCGATTTTAACGATTCTTTCATTGTTCGCTTGATTGGTAAATAAAATAAAATAAATATTTGAAGATAACGAAAGAGATTACTGTTCCACAATCAGTCTTTGAACCTTTGTTCCAAATTTTAGAAAACGAAATCGAGGTTTCATTGATGACGTCAATTAGTTTTGCCATTTTCTCCTTCTTCGTTTCATCAACCGGCCTTTTGGGTCCACTCTGTCTTCTTTCTCCTCAGGTCAGCATCTTTGCTGTGTTCCTCTTATGAATATTCCTGTTTTTTTATCTTTTGTAGGTCTTAGCACTTAATTTCCCATCCCTTCAGGTGGATTTTGATCTGTGAATCAGTCTTCTCCGATTTTCTTCTTCAGAATCGACTTGAGTATCTGATTTTTAAGTTGAGTTCACACTAAATGCTTATAGAACTTCCTGACTACCTACTCTATATCCGCCACTTCATCTATCTTTTCTTTTACCCTCTTCCTAGATTATCGCCGAATTTTATCCATTATCCATTGCCTAGGGCTTAGACACTTCTCTGTTTCCTGGATAAAGTCAAATCAACTACCCAGTCTCTAGTGGGAGGAGTAGTGTAGTGGTTAAGTTCCTGACTTGGACGCAAATGGTCGGGGGTTCGAATCAGTGTCTCGTACTTGGAGACAGATAGCAGTTAACTGGGGATAAAAGATGTTTGTTGAAGATGATTCATCTAGTTTTTGAGTATATTTGTGTATAGTTTGTGCTTTGTTCTGTTATATATTGTCTCTCCTACTGTAGGCTAATCAGACCTTTCGTAACATTTTTCATTCCTGTTTTACCCAGAATTCCTCCGCTAGACGTTAAACAGGTACTTAGATTCTTAGAACGTTTTTGTCTCCGCTATAATTGATTGAAATCGTTTGGATAATAAAACGTCTACTCAAAATCATTTAAGAGAAGAAACAATGTTTTTGTTTTGAAAATGGTTACTAATTTGATAAGATGGTGCTAAAAAGTTTAAAGTTTTGAAAATTTTTGCGAAAGTATATTTAAAAACAGATTCAAACGTCTGGACGTGTTAGAACTGTTTGAAAATATATTCTTACAGTTTTTCTCAATGATTCCTATCTCCAAGGTGTATTGTTTAGGTTAGAATTCTGGACACTAGTTCTCTCTCGCTTGAAAGTTTATTCATCTGTGATTAATACTCCCACTAGTTCTCGCCTATAAAAAATTTAAGAACCACTCCCTTCCTTCAACTCAATTTTTTTTTTTGGCATACGATGAATCGTCTCTACCATTATCATTCGTTACTCTTCGAAGCAATCGCTAGACAACAATACCCAAACAACTTTCATTTTTATTAATTAACTTTATCCTTAGAAACAGATTATTCATTAAGTAACCATAATTTGTCGTCGCTGATATTTCTAATCAGTTCTCTCTTAAATCATCTACTACCTGAGACTTTTGGAAGGATAAAAGATTTTCGAGACAGGATTGGGATGCGCTTTATGCGTTTGGTCGTACAGCTACAAGAGAACGTCAGAACAGCTTCGACACCTGAGACGGAGTCACTTTCGAAATCAGATTTGTTCATTTAGACTAGTTTCCTTCCTGAAAGGGAGGCTCAAATAGCAACTGTGAACTATACTGCTGAAAAGGATTCTCACCATCCATCACACACACACCGCCTTCTGTTGTCTTGTAATTGGTATCATTCAAACGTGTGGTATGTCAGAGTCTAAAAATAAGAGTAATAATGCATAAAAGTAAGCTACCGCCACTTTATTTTAATTTTGACCCCACTGTCACAACCTAAATACCAACTACCTGCCCTGTCCCAGGCGCCATCGCGTTAGGACATCGTCACCCCTTGGTGGTGACCATTTAGCTGAATGCCAAAACGGCATATCTACCACAAAAGTTTTTAAGTCTTCGTCAAAAGCAAAAATGACTTTGTGCTAATGTCTATGAGTTTTTAATGTATTATAAACAAAAGTTAGTGTTATTTCATAAATAATGCACACTCCTAAGAAGAAATCATTTCAAAAGTAATGCACGCATCGATACTGACTTCCTTTCCACAAACAGTGCCCTCATTCCATTCGCACAATTTTCAAAAACTCAATTCATAAATACTGCACACTTAGTTTTATGAATAACTCATTTCATAAATAACGCACACTCTCCTTCTTTACATAAAATAAAATACAAATGATTTCTTTGAGCCCTGTTTTGATTTTGGTATCAGAACGTTGTACGTATGACTGTGAACACGATCTGGGATACGGGTTCTAGTTTTTTATAAGCCCGGATTTAGAATGTAATCAGTTGAAAATGAAATGTCAATGAGAGTCTGATGGAAATCATAAAAAGTCCGGCGGTTTTGAAAAAGGACACATAAAAAAAAAGAAGTCCGAAAGGAGAACCGAACAACTGATGGGGATTCCGATATGAAATCAGTGGCTCGTGTATTTTGGGGCTGCATGTGGGCTTTGAAGATTCCCTTTGCGCACATTCATTTTTTGCCCGGTTTGTATTCGTGCATTCCCTGTTTTGCATTTCTTTAAAAGCTTCAAAGCTTTAAATCAAAGGCTTATCTTCGCTTGTCAGAAAGAAAAATGTTTTTAGGTGCGGTTCTATTATAATATAATTTTTGTAAACTTTTTGTTTCCGGCCGACACACCTATGAGTACAAAAACTAAAGGAATCGATAAAAAATGTTGGACGTTGCCGGTTTAGTTATACGCCGTCTTTCCTCTCGTTGGCGTTCGTTTATCCGGAAATTTAAGCAAAGGAAAATTTTAAATCTCTCGTGTTTATAATGAAAACAGTGCTGTGGATATAATTAACGAGACGAAAGGAGAATGAATGAATGGGTAAGATGCGAGGAAAATATTTTTAGAATATCTCACACAAAGAGAATGTTAAGTTAGGCTGTGTTCGATCTGCCAACCTTTCCTTTAACCGGTTAAATTCCGCTAAATTGCGGTAACAATTTTTCCATCCTGTGGAAAATTAAATACAAAAAGACTTAATTAAGTTTCCTAATACTTTTCCCTTCTCTCTTTCTTGGAAAGCAAGTGCCCCAGCAGATTGAATGCGAAAAGTTTTACGTGAAAGCAATGTTGAAAGTCAAAGAAAGAAAGATAAAAGGTGGAGGAAAGAAAAAAGCCGATTCAGCCGGACTTTTGAAACCTTTTGGGAATCCATTTAGACGATTAAAAGATTGAAAACATTTCAGTTTTGTGTTTCGTTGATACCGATGCGTATCTTTACAAAGGGAATTGAACGGATAACGAGATGAAGTAAATTAAAAGTTTTGTCAGTATTGCATCCCTCGGATTGGCGGAGACAAGCCTGGCCCAAGGCATGAAAGCTAAGAACCTTCGATCGATAGTCTTCACAATAAAGAACTAGAGACGTGATGCCTTTTCCTAGAGGATTTAAGTCTTGTGGTTTTGATAACCTTTTTATCAGACTTTATTCTTTCTTCTCTTAATGGAAAATAAAAGCGGAGAAGGAAGGAACAAAAATTTTTAGGTGCTTTTGTAATAAAGGTAGCAAAACTCTTTGTGTTCATTACTTTCATTTACTACAATTGTAAAACCTTGCAAGTTTAAACCTTTTCCCCAAAAGCTATTTCCGTCCTAATTTTTAACCCATTTCCTATTGTGTGTGGCGAAGCTTTAAGAATTCCATTATGTCGCGTTTCTTTCAAGTGTCAGTGGGTTTTCGGTGACTCAGAAATGCTTTTTGGAAAAATCGAAGGAAAACTGCTTTGTTCGATAAACAAACTTGTTAAATTTCGGATTTGAAATACTCAAATCGCCAAAAATTTATTTAAATGAGCTCTAGTTAATTAAACGAATTTTAAGTTTTTATTGAGTAAAAGCCAAAACCGAAGGGCCATAAATAAAAGTACAGTAATTATTTGAGGAAAACCAGGATGCTTGTCAAGCGAAAGGGCCCAAATAAATTAATTTAGGAGGCAGATAATATTTTCATTATCGATATTCCCAAGAGCGAAAGGAAGTACCATGACATTATTCTCTACAGTTTCGTTCTAAATAATGGTTGATACTAACAAAAAGTTATGAACGATCAATATACAGATGAATGCGGACAATGAATTTATTAGTTGTGTGTTTAACTTTTGAAAAATATTTTCTTTTTTTTTAACCAGGAAAAACGATTTCCCATTCATGAGCCTAAAAATTTTGTTTCGGTTTGGTTTTACTGTTTCAAATTTAAAAAACTGGGTTTGAAACAGTCTGTATGTAAGAATAAACCTTCGACTCCCCTCCAGGTGATTGGCATCTGTTTCTAGTACAAGACGGAAGTTGTTTTGTAGGTTTAGGTGTAAAGGGTTGGATCTAGATATCGGGTCAATGGAAGGGAGTATATAATTAGGTTAGTTTTGAACCCTTGAAGTGTTAGTACCAGTTTTTGTAACGTTATTCTTAAGGATATTTGCTTCTTTGTCTTTTACTCTTCTCGTACTAATTTATTCCTTCCTCCAAACCAAATTTTAGTTCCTCCAAACCTTTATCTCATTCCTGGGGTTGAGATGTGTCTGTCTCCTACATAAACATCCCTTTAAAGTTAGGCCAGTTACTTAGTGCCTCGAACAGGGGATATGAAACTACTTTCTGGGTTTCCCAAAATTAACGCAAGAATTGTATTTACTGCCTTTTTAGTAGAAAATTGTTGGTAGCACTGAAAAAAGAACAATTTGAGGACTAAATAGAGTATCAACATGTACTGTATATTTCATTATGAAACAATATATCACAAACAGTGAGACTTTGGCGATAATTTGGCCGCAAATTTTGACAAAAGAGTGAGTATACAACCCTAACCTATATACTTTATGACTCACTGAACAAGTAACCCAATCCACTGGACTAAAACCTTCATTTTCTGTTTGATTAAAACGTTGCATCCATTTTTACTAACTCTAAACCCTCAGCTGTCAAATTGTTCTTTTTTCAGGCTTGCCAACAGTTTACTACAAAAATGACAGCAAATCCAAGTCTTGTGTTAATACTCAAACACTCTACATAACAATTGTAGTCCTAAACAAAAATTCTCCTACCTCAGCTTTAAAAGAACTCAAATATAGTTCTTGTAGGTAGTGTTCAAGCTCATAACTAAATATTAAGTTGTCAAATTGAAATCGCTTTCTCGTTCAAACTAGTCAAATCGGCATTAAAAATTCAGCAACCATTCAAAGCTCAGCAAATAAAAAAAATTAAATGTAATTTCGTGATGTAACTCTATTGTTCGCCAGTTTTAAATTTTTTTTTCTTATTTCGTGCTCCCATTATTCTATTATCAAAGAATAAAATAAATAAAAATAAAATGGAAGGAGAGGAGAAGGGATGGAAGAAAGAGAGAGAGAAAAAGTTTGTTTTAAGTTAAATTCAAAAACTTTCGAATAAATTATTGAAAGAACTTTGCCGATTCATCATCGGGAAATGCATCGCTTATTCCACGACATTTTCCACGCTCAGCACAAATAAATCGTTCGGTTTTTATGCCCCAGGCCTGGGTGCGTGCAGAATCCTTTATGTAAATATTTAGAATTTTGTTGGAAGTCGTGTGAAAGAATAAACAAGCGAAAAGCTTCTTCAAGTCCCTCTTCTGATCTTGTGTTTAATAAAACAATAACGATGATTAGAATAATAACAGGATGTGAGCGAGCATTAATATTTCTCGTGGACCACTTCAAAACTGATTTTTTTAGTATAATCACAAACTAATATTGATTTTAGGGTTTTCACGCCCGTGAAGAAAGAAAAAACTAAAATAATTGAGAGAAATGATTATTTCTCAGGCTTAGGTATAACATTCCGAATTGTATTTGGAAACAAGTTGGTGTTGTTCAAGGCAGATCAATTTGTGGAGGCGTAATTTTTAGGTGTGTTTAAGAAATGTTGGTATCTCCGCTTCTCGAGGAATTTCCTCCGTTTTTATGGGTATTCATCTGTTACATCGGACTTTTTATTATTTTCAATTAAATTATGACGCATAACATCAATATTTTGGCCCTAAACAAATTTACCTGAAACTCTTTTTATTTGAGTAAAAACAACCGGCAATTTTGTACACAGGTCATCTCACGTTACCGAGTATTATTTGTGAGTCACTTGAGTATCAATCATGATGTTACTTAAGTTACATGCTAACTATTGTATGTGAATAGTTACAATTTTTGTTAAGGTTTCAAACCCAACATTGTAGCTTAGTACAATTTTGGTCTCGGTTTTCGGTTTGAAACGAACTGAACTGTAGGTTCCCAAACTTTTTTGTATCGTAGACCCCCTACTTCCCTGATATTGATTTTTGTAAATTTCTGACTTCTTCAGTACTTTTATAAATAACGTGTATGTCTATATATAATAAAACAGTATAAAGTAATACTATCAGTGTTGAGATCCACTATTTTCATTTCCTAAATTCTTTTTGGCTGACGTAGACCCCTGGGGTGGATATAGACCACTTTGGGAATCACTGCACTAAATTGTTTATTCCGGAAACGCTTTAGACTTTTTTTACGCGGTTCGAATAAACCCGAGAATTGTTATAGAAGTGTTAATAAAAAATAAAAAAACAATTTAAAACCTGACTGAGGGATTAGCGCGGTTGACTACCGACCCAGTGGTACGTTGTTCGACACTCACCTGAGGCTATCTTCCATTAGCCAACGCTTATCTATGTTTTCTGTCTCTAACACCAGAATCCTTCGTCCAAATTCTTAACTCCAGTGCTTCCAATAAGTTGCTTGTATCCAGTTGAAAACATGGGTTGTAGAGAGTAATTTTTCATTCGTGGATCACTTTCTGGAAAAGATTTTTACCAAAAATGAGTTGAGGAAATTTTTGAGTCATCAAGAGAAATAAGAAAACAGTTTCAAGCACTACAACTAGCTTACATATCATTTAAAAAATGGTTCAAAATATAATGGAGACTTAACTGTGGTAATTACAATCTAAATAATTTATTAATTGAAAACTCACGAAGTGGTTAGTATGCTCTCATACATTCACGAGATGGGATACAAACTGAGAAGATGAGGAGGTGCTAAAATTAAAACCCAAAATCGTTCTTACCCCCTTCCTCTTTGTAACACAAGCTGAAGGTTAATTGTTATAATTACAGAATCGATACCAGTTACGTTTGGAAATGTTACACCTCCTCATATAAGCTAAGAAATCAAATTGAAACTATCCATCTTCTTTTCAGCTCTAACCTGTCTTAACTCCTCTCATTAAGGAAGACGTGTATGGTGGTTAGCTTGCGTTTGTGTAACCCAAGGAAGTTTTAAAAATTAAAAACTGAGACGTTTGACTACAAAAAGTCTTTCTACAGCAGTATCGTATAAAACGATTCGTTCTGTTGACGGAGAAATTCGTCTGTGAATATCCAAATAGAGCACAGTTCTTTGTAACGTGAGAGGGGATCAAGGAGAGATGAAAGCTCGAGAAACTTTTTTGTCGTCGTTTCAAATTCATGGACTCGTAATTGTAGTGAGAGTGATTAGGAAGTGTAGTTCGGAGGTGAAGTCATTCCGAAACGGTTTTCAGTCCGTATCACGTTCCCAGCTGGCGTTCTCCCCTCGTACGATTCCCAAACACTCTATGGAATAACTTAATAAAAGTTTAGACGTTACCGGTAACATCTTTATGATTATGTTTTAGGCCGAAATAAAAAGAGAAGAGAATTTTCAAAGTTTTCAAAAAATTTTGCTTTTTCTGAATTTAAAAAAGTTTGTTTTTGTGTCAAAATTTGAAAAAAAAAAGTTTTCTTTTCCCTCCTTCCTCCTTTTTATTATCCCACGAAAGAAAACGAGTCGAGAAGGAACTCAAGTTATTTGTAACTTACCATGACAACATGGTTTCACTGTTGTAATTTTCAGTTTTGTCTTGACTTTTAAAAGTCTTTATTATGAAATGAATCTGATGGCGAAGACACAAAAGAAACTTCCTCCACGGTGATGTTGTGTTAGAACAAAAAACTTTTAGCTTAGATTTTATTTTTGATGGAAAGGGTGGTATATCCCCGAAGGAGAAGCTTGATTAAGCTTACTATTTTCGCTCGATTGGTTTTAATTGAAGGAGCTCAAAACACCACAAGGTGATTTGAGTTTTGTCAACTTGTTCTAAGCCGTTAAAAATTTGTTCAACTTTTATGCGTAAACCCATCCGAAGGTGTTCGCCTTATCCAATCACAAGAGTTAATCTCTCTCTCTTTTAGTTAACGAAAAACAAGTTTAAATTCTCATTACTTTGCGGGGATTAGTCTTAGTCCCAAAGAGCAAGTTAACTTAAGGTCAGCTCTCGCCCTTCCGCCCTCGACGGTGTTTAGGAAATGGAACCTCTTCCCATCACACTGTGTAGAACACAAAAGCAGTTAACGTTCGTTACCTTTCGACTGGACAATTACAAACAATTATCATTAATTATTTCTAATTACCAAAGTTCACTAAACTGGCTTTAGTTACGAACAGATTTCCATAAAATCTCGCTGAATGAGCTTTAAAGCCACTTTCGATCAAGAATCACGTTTTGTCAGTCGCCATTGTGCCCTTTTCGGGGATTTTTTTGGTGAGGAATTTACTCAAAACATTCCCCACGATTGGTCAACCAAATATTAGTCAGATTTCGGTTTATTTAACTTATTTAAGTTTCGAATTAATAATTAGTGTTTGTTCGAATCTGTTTGTAAATATTTTTATCATTTACAAAAATGTCTTCCGGCTTTCAGGTGACGAATTTGTTAACCTAATTTTGTGTACAAAAATGACGTACAGCTTTGGCGTAAGAGAAATGAAATATTTCAAATACTCCTGGCTCAAATTTCAATCTTAAGACATTCTTTTAAATGTTACTTAAACATCCGGTTACTAAACTTAAGCTAAGACGCCTATTCGATGGGGTTTATTACAAACCGCGTAAAAAATCAGAACGTTTTTGTACTAAAAGAACACGAAGACTTTTTTTACGCGGTTTGTAATGGATTCATAAAACACGTAACTGTTTTCTTTCCCAGTATCGCTATTTCTAACTAACTTTACCTCTGAATGTGATAAAAACGAACAAAAGAAGATGCTAACTCTGCGTACTTTCTTGTGGTACATTGTTAATTTTGTAGCGACCCTTTTACACCGTAGATTAAATTTACAATGCAGAGAACCTAATTATAGCTTTATTATGACTTCCTGTCGGTTCGTGTGGACTAAACGCTCTCTCATGCCCATTTATTGAAGAACAAATGGATCGTGTCCTCTCCTCTTCTATTCAAAATTTCATTCTGGTTTTCATTTTGACTTCCAGATTAGTGAACCTGAAACGTGAAAATTAATTAAAAAATTGGATTGGTATTAATGTTGGGGAACTTTATATACTAAAAAGAATCGCACTAGAATCTACTTATATTTATATCTATTTATTTTACTAAGATCGTCAGAATCTTCCTTGAGTGGTGGTGTCCAACTCTTAATCCGCTGTTTGGGTATAGCCTCTGAAGTTTCAAAATAGATGAAAGTGTTTACAATCTGCCTCCCTGGAAAGTCATAATGAATTAAAGAACTTATCAGCCTTTGTTGCAAGTGTTATGAGTCTTTAGTATAAGTATTAATGTCGATATTAATCTTTGTCGTGTAGTGTTAGTGTGACATCTAAACAAACTAACTTGGCTGTAAATATTGTTTTGTTATAAATTTCACTTCTGTTATTAAATTTTGTTTGCAGATATAGTATATACCAACCCATATTATAACCCACGTATAATGATAATCTTATAAATATATACAATACCCACGATGTTTGGAAAGGAAATAAAAAATGATGATGCGTCGTCGTACAGAAAGTGGGAGCCATATTATAAATTATCGTTCTTATTTATATTATTTATTAATACATAATTCGAGTTATTTAGGATATTTAATAGCCTCATGTTTGCATTTACTTAGACACCCCTGATTTCAGCTTACAGTCTGAAAATCGTCAATCGCTTGAGTGTGTTCCATGCGAATAAAAATTTTAATCGGTTATATCAAAAACCGTGACAAATCGGACAAAATCACGGGATGGCCCACGCGGATTTTCACTACAACGTGGGCCGGGTTACACATTACATAAAAAAACTATGTTGAAAACGAAAGCACTCCAGTGTTTTTAAGTGGGCTATGTATTTTAAACTGGACAGGTCGTCAATGCCAACGCGTTTAAAATTTTACCCAAGTTACCATTGTTGTGTGCGTGTGGATCAATAAGCAGCACGTTGACACACTCGACAGATATCAAAATCAAGGAACCGGAAATGTTTGCTCATTCAATTAGTCTTCACTTTGATGAGCTAAACAATACCTCCCTCAAGATCGGAGATAACGAACCACGTGTCAGAATTATTTATTGAAAGATTTAACCAAAGTGTATCTGTCTTGGTGTGATGTGAGGGAGTGTATGAGAAAAACATTCGACGATTACCCCGGTGTGATAAAGTCATAAAATTATGGCACCGAATCAGTTCCAATAAAGACCAATCAAAATTGTCATCGTGTGTTGGACGTCGTTCGCATTTCCTAAAATGAATTCATTTCGAAGAATTCCCGGTGACTTCATCTCGGAATCGTAAATCGCTATCATTCACCCACTCGTGCTCTCGATTGTGGCTATTTCGGCTCTACCAAATTATAATCGTCGATTCTCTCGGTCCAGATAATTATATTCTATGCTGTTTCCGGCAAATAATTTACTATACTATCAAAACAGATTCCTAGAAGATGATTCATTAGGTGGAAACCCTTTTAATTGTATTCGGTTTTAAATATAGTAATCAATTTACCTGCTTTTAATTTTACTCTTCGAAGGTTATCATTTATCTGAGTCATGAAGACTCCAGAAAACAGAAGAAGATAAATAATTATACGCGACTATGCATTAATTAAAATCGCAATAATTCGCCAAAATTTATCGTAGTCCTGACTCATCACACGTGCAATTGTCTCTCACTTAATCATAACAATAACACCGTCTGCTCTTTACACTACTGCCACGCTTAGCGCCATTGTTTTCACATTTGTTTGGGTATAAAGGAGTTTATACACCGCCACCTTGGAAGAATTTTGCTTTTTTTTGTGTTAGGTGTGGATTAAAATTTTTATTTTGTGGTTTTATGAGTTTGTAGTGGTGTAGTGTTGTGTTTATTCATTACCAAATGATTGGAATTAGAATTTTTGGATTTGGTGGGTGACACACTAATCCTTTAAGTCTTGACTGTTATGATTGCTTACTTGTTCTTAGTTTAAATTAATTTTGTTGATTGTGGTGATCTCATTAGGTGTAACAGTTGGTATTAGTATAGGGTATATGCGCCTGAGTGTGGTTGGGGATGTGATTAGCCTAGGTTCAGGTGGTTCATTTAGCTTACGGTGCTGGTGTGCTCTAGTTAATGTGAGATGATTAGTTAGTGAGATGATGAGTATTATTATCAGAATTCCATGTCACATCCGTGTAGATTTGTTATAAGCAACTGATAAATAGTGTTAACGTGCTATTAGCCTATCCTCTGGTCATCTAAGATGACCAGATAAACTAACTACGTTATTTATCAGTTATCTACACAAATCTATCGAAATTCTTACCAATTTCGTCCGCATCCATTTCTTTTTCTTTTTATCTACTACCAGACTCAGTTAACTATCTATCTAGTATTTCAGTAGGTCTCTATTAAGTTTCTTATTAACTTATCGCGCTGACATAACCCATAACTTCCGTTTAAATGGTTCTAAACCTAAAACATCGACTATCCCTCAGACCCTACTCCAAACACATTAACACCCAATGTGCGGGCAACGTAATTTTACGTCTTTTGTTGTTTGGCGGGTTACGTAAAAATACGTATTTGGTTATTTCCTGTGGTTAGCGGTTATCTGTTGTATTATCTAATTCTCGCGATTTCGTAAAAATATCGATTCCATTGTTAAAATAATCATCGAGTATATATTTAAGAGTAAAATAAAACGTTTCGTTGATTGTCGTTTTCGATTTACAGCGATTTTTACTGGATGATGAAAGTTACGCGTGATTCACTACAAAACGCGGTTAAGTACCTATAAACGACTATTATTTTAAGATGTAGGCGATAGTTAACTGAAGAAAACAATGAAAAAAATAAATAAGTAAAAGATTGTGTCCTTAGGAAATTGATGAGTCGACAGGCGATTAATCATAGTAAGGAAACATCGATACCGCGAAAAGTTTCCAGTCAAAGAATACGGCATTAATAAAATTTCGGTAGTCGGGAAATTAGATCAAGGTGAAAGAGAGAAAGAAGAAAAAAATTTAATTTTTTTATAGCGTAGCAATTAATCATTTATCGGAAAATATATTATGATTTTGTAAATCTGCTGTAGGGCCTAATATTTTATTTGGCGAAGGAAATATCGAGTGAAGGGAATTCGTAACAAAAGCCGAGGGAAAGTGGAAACCGGAAAGACATGTGTTGTTACTGTAAATGGAATTTCCTCTTGGAAACCGGGAGGAGGTGGAGCGGGAAAGGAATGCGTACTGCTGACAAAAAGAAAATTGTTTCCCTAATATTCATTATATATTGAATAGTTGTCCTGAATTTTGTTTTATAAATGGGTAAATGACACGTGGCGGGAAATGTGAAACTTTGAAAGTCATGGCTTTGGAAAATTATGAAAATTGAAAGTTTGGGCCTTTTTTTTAAGAACTTTTTTTTTTTGCAAAAAGGTCAGTAATTATGGGGAAGAATTAAATACCACTTGAAAACTGTATGAGGAGGAGGGGAAATTGGTTGTTTCGTAGTCCCGTGAAAGGTAGCCATAAATTAATTTTAGGTTCTTATTATGAAATTGAAATTTTTCGAGCTGATTCACAGTTTCGGACCTAAACATTCTTTCGACTATTCATTAAATGTTTGTCATCCGTGTAATTTTCGGTTCTAGGTTCCCATAATTTTTTATCACCTCTGTCAGTATTTATTGGTTTCGTTCTTTTATGTTTTTATTTCGACCGTTCAAGGACCACGTCATTTCGAATTCATTGCTCTTTCCTTCTTTTAAAACCTTTGTTTCTTCATCCACTTGCTGTTCTTCTATTTCTATTTCTAAAATATCAACCGAAAACTAATATCTCACATATATATCTTACGGTAAAAGTGATAAATCGAACGAGTATATACAATTACCGGTAGCTATTTATAACCACCAACTAAGCACATGACAGTGTTTATTGTAACATGTTTAGTGTAACGAATTACTGACTATTTATCACATTTACCGGCTGTTTTATAAAACATCCTACTTTGAAGGGATTTTAATAAAAGTTTACTCAAATTACGATTTGAAGGTTTTATAAACTAACCGGTAAATGTGATAAATTGTCAGAAGTTTGTCTTCGTGGCATCTTCATCAAAAACAGATATAGTATCCGTACTGTTTGGTCTATTTGTCACATTATCCAAGCTTAGTAGGTGATTATGATTAATAGCCTGGAATTACATGTATTCGTCTCACTTATCACTTTTACTGTAACATATAATAGGTGTAACCCACAAAACCGACGTTATTTTCCGGTTCGTATAATACAGCAAGACTGCTGTAGGTTTTGATGCAAGACTTTTTTTGTTCTTCTCAATCGTTTCCTGTTGTTTTAATTTTTGACTACCTTGACCCAGTTTCTAGGTTGATTGCTTAGAAAACATTTGAAAATCTGACTGAACTCAAGTCAAATTCTTTTGAGAGTTTTCGGTTCGTCTGTTTGTGTTTTTATACAGTTGTCTACCTCTTGTTCACTCATTTAATATTTATGAAAAGTCGTCTTGGGACCAGTTTATATCTATTTTAATATTTTATTAAACCATCTTTTCTCCGTCAATATTCATAAATAATGTTTGTTTCTTACTGTACGACAATAAAATATTTAAGTTTTGGACTCGAAGCCGAAGTTCCTGTTCTTAAAACAATCGTCCTGGGTCATTAGTAGTGGCTATTGTGCTGCTGAAGTTAGTTTTTGGATTTGAGGAACGAATTTGCTGTTACCTCATACAGACGTCTTGCTTACTGTGATAAATTCAGTGAAATGATAGACGTCTGGGTGAGGTGAGAGTAAATTTTCTTATTCTTTCAAAAATTTTAGTTGGGTGATGTATGAGACTAAACAACAGCATTACTAACGTTAGAACAATACTGTTTAGTATGCTAAATTTTGTTTTACTTGAAAGTCTATTTATTAGTATAGTTGCTTGAGACAATATTTTTATACTGATTAATTTGTGTGCTGTACTCGTCGCTATCTAACGCAATTCATTGAATCTTAACCCATTAACACCCAGGTATAGCCTGGCATAAAAACGTCAGAAATGAGATTTCTGTAAATTAAAAATTTTCCGGGATATTGCTGACCTTTACTGTTGTTTTGAAAGTTTTAACAAAACAATCGGTTTTCTTATTGCGTATGAATTGTATAAATTAAATCCCGTGGTCCTCAAATGAGGACACCAAAATTTGACTGTAGCTCATCTTATTTTGGTTGAAATCTCGATGATAATTGTTTCATGGCTTTATTCTACGACTTCTTAAGTGTCGGTTAATTTTTTTTTCAGCAGCGATACCTCCAACAGGATGTGAGCAAAAAAAATTTGGACCGATCCATTTTAGTGAAAATCTGACTGCTGTATCGTGAACTATTCTGCAACACCTGAGAAGAGTGAAACGATGGCGTCACTTGTAACAAAAAGATGGGTTTCGATGTTTGACAAAAATCCCTCCGAAATAGCCTAAAGTTAGTGTCCTCATTTGAGGACACAGAGCGTTAATGGGTTAAGTGACGTATTCAGGAATGATGTGATACTGACAAGAAGAAAAAGAGAATCGTATAAGCAGATAAAAGAGTTAGCACGTCTACGTGCCGAGTTTGGTCGAGGTTGGATTTCCGGTGTATTATCATGAGTGAAGTTAGAGTTTGAATGAAGTAAGAATTCAGTTTTGAACTTATCGAATAGACGAAGAACGGTTAAGTTATTTATTAAATATTTATCACAAATTAATTTTAAAAATTTGGAAATTTTTTAGATACGTTGCAACAGTGATTTTCGTCAGAGTCTGAGCTTTCGTTGTTTTACTGTTTGTTTTCTGCTTGAAAACAAGCCCCAACTAGAGTAGTTACTCTTGTTTTCAAGTTTGTTAACAAGGGGAAAGTAAAGTTTGAAACGGGGAAAGTATTTTATGAAATTATTAATTTACTGTGTATTTCAGTTCAAAATTAACCTTCCGAGTTTGTAAGATCTGCTTTCTTAATTTCGAAACTTTTTTTTTTCTTCTTTTGGCTTTTTAATTGCTGTTGAAGCAATTGAACTATACTTTCCGTGTAAAATATAACCAATTTTAGTTCGTCCTGTATGGGGTTGAGAACAAACCCATGGCTCTGTTCCACACCCAAGATTGGTGTGGTCGACACTGGGTGAAAGTGGAGCCACAGAAGCAGTGATTCGAGGTGTATATACCCCGATTGAATGGGATAAGGTCAGCAAACGTGGTTCATATTAAATTCCAAGGTTAAACATTAGCAACTATCTCAAGTCAAACATCTGTAATGAAATCGGTCAGTTTAGCAGGAAACCAAACAATAGCCGCCCAAAAGCCCATCTTAGAAACACAATCCAATTATTAATTGTTTGCTTTTGATTTAAGTTAATTCATTAACTTTGTTGACCATTCGATTTATTTTCAACGATCATTTCGGTTCATCCTTGATAAACCGCCCCGGGCTCCTTTCCGTCAAAATTTATTTTTGACTTTTGAATTGTTTGTGAAATTATAGTTTCCGAGATTTGGTTCCAAAGTCCGAACTCGTGGGAATCATAAACTTTTGGGTGACTAAAGTCATAGAAAAGAGTTTCGTGCTATCACGGTGCTATTGGTGAGGAATTAACTTTGTTCCTTCTTTGAAGAACTACAGCATCATCTTAAAATCCGACAATAAATTTTTTTTCTGCTTTCAGGTGAGTGTGTTTTACGTTTCTGCAAGGCTGCTTCGCTTTTCAATATTGGAGTGAAATCGTCTGTCGTAGGGAACAGTTTCCTAAAACAGGTATTTAGGTCTAAGGGTGAAAATCTTTTAATTCTTGGGTTTAGTTTTCCCTCAAGTTTCGGGGTGTGAAATAAGATTAACGATGTCAAACGGAAACGAAATTAGAAATAAAAGTCGATAGGTCATCCCTGTTACTGTCAACGGCAACAAAGAAGAGTCGTTCGCACACGTGTTCAATTGCTTGGGAAACATCGGAAACATCAGTAAATCATTAACAAACCTCCCAGAGCGACATCCACTCTCTTGCTAGGGAACTGAATTCGCAATTAATGAAGTGACACATGCGACGAAGCCAATAAATTGGAAGGCCTCATAGAATATCATTTGCAAGTGAAACCTTAATGATTTCACCTCGACCAGCTCATTTTTGGTTTTTAATGCTCGATGCTGGTGCTTTCAAATTGAGGGCGAATCACGAAAAGGACTGTTCCTTCATTTTAATTTACACTTCAAAAGATTCGTATCAAATGCGAGAACCATCCATTAACGGGAGGAGTTATTTTCAGGCATGGTTCGGATGTGGTGCTTCTAATTTTAGCCTTTCCGTAAAAGTTCTATTTCCATTTAACAGTTTCGCTAAATAAACGTTTATTTATCTGAAAATGGGTATCGAGAGGTTGAGCACTCGGGCACAATTCAAAGTTTTGTGGTTCTACACCTACAGCCTGAAGCGATTGATGTTATTCCTAAGTTTAGGGTTAAGATATTGCTCTGTTCCTTACGTAAAAACTTACCTGAGATGAGTTTTAAGATTCTCGCAGCTGTTACTATTGCTGTTAGTTTATAACTTTTGGGTATAAGAGGAATTCCTCTTACATTTCGTTTCGCCTTTTCTCGCAAAAGGCATCATCAGTGTTTCAAGTCGAGCCAAAAGATGTTTGATTAAGCTACCTGTTCGATTTTTCAAGATTTAACCGAACCCATTCAATTATTTTATGTCATAAATAGTGTCAGAAACGTTGTGAGCATGTGTTCGGGTTCAGCGCCCAAGTCAAAAGGGTTTACAAGCTGGCGTTCGGCCCAAATTAATCTTTTAGTCTAATAGTCGGTTAAGTTGAAAAAAGAAATCGTTGCTCAGGTTTTTTAAATGACCCTGGTCTGTTTTGAAATTGTCTCTCTAATCCAGACCTGTTCCAATCAATAGTCATCCACTCAATTCATAAAACTACCTTAAAATTTTTATTTGTTTGTAGTAATATTTTTGGGGACTAAGCAGCCCACAATTTTATATTTCCTCAAACACCCTGTTCGAATATTCTTACACGGAGTTTCTCCTTTGACTTAAACGACAGTTAAAAGAAAAAATGCAAATCGACGCACATTACCTTCCTTGCATTTATTCCCGACTGGGAAATTTATTGGCAGTAAAAGTATTATACAATAAAGGAAAGGAAAAGTAATTACCACCTTTACGGACAGGTTTACTGTATTTCATAAATTTCAGTGATTAATAATGCAATAGGATTGTTCTTAGCGAGAGCTTTACTTTTCTACTTTTTCAACTTTGACTCCAGATTTATACATTTATTGCTTTAAACTTAAAGGAGATAAATTTTTAATGGTGTCGATACCGAGAATAATATATAATGGGAGGTCTTTTGCGGGGTTTTAGTCCCGAAACTAGATATTTTACTCCGACTCGATTGTGATTTATATTCTTGAGTCCTGAGTTTATTTCTTTTAGTCTTTCGCTGTTATCCACTACTAACTGTTATTTGGCGAGTTCGTAGTTTCAATATGGGAATTAGCGTGGGAGGAGTGGTGTTGTGGTTAAGTTCCTGACTTGGACACAAGTGAGTTCGAATCCTCCTCCCGCATACCCAAAAATTAAGGGTTCAAAACGGGATCAAAACCACCACCAAAAAAGATGGGAATTAGCTAGGAACCAAAACCAATTTTTTCCAGCCGTCAGTCTTGTTCCTTCGCTTATGATACCAACACCTCAAAGTTGGCGAAACCAGAAGTGTTTAACACCTAACGGCTGAAAGGAATACCAAACAGCACGAACCATTTCACAGAGATTATTTACCAATTTGTGGTACGGACAGTAAAAAAGGTTTCGTATTCCCCGATCTAGGGAATAACGGCCTGTTCTCTAGATATAACCCCTGGATACCCACCAACAACTTAGTCTCGCACTTAGAGGCAGGTGGCGGCTATCGCTGAAAGAAAAAAAGAAAATCTAGGAAATATGCCACATTCTCAGACATAAAAGGGTTGGAAAACTAATTCAGAAAAAATCATTGAGGATAAATAAAATGGATATTAGGAAAACAGAAGGAGGAAATGAGTGTTAAAAGGCATTTTTGTAGGCCATTAGAAAAATTAGCAGGAGGAGAAGAAAACTTAAGGAAGCAGTTAAACAAACTAAGACTTTAATACTTAGCAGGTTCTTATTACGAGTATTCATTTGATTAATAACGACAGGGGTTGGTTTACTTCTTAATTGAAAGCCATTCACAAAAATTTCTTGCTGCTTTCCCTAAATTTCTGCTCGGCTAAAAGTTTTTTTTTGTTTGTTAGTTCATTAACAGGAAACATGAACCGACTGTCCTTTGAACACTTTTATCTGGTTTTAGTTACCACACCACAGGCTTTGTTTTTAAAAACAAAAGATTCGGGGGAGAAGAAAATGTTAAAATCACACAATAGAAAATGACAAATTTAATGAAACAAAAGAGCTGAGCGAACTTCAAAATTTTGAAATCAAAAACTTCTAATTATTAATGAAAATGATTTAATTTTTGTTCTTCCTCTAAGATGACGTGTATTCGAAGGAAGGGACAAACTCCCGGGGAAATTATCTTATCAAATTTTAATATCAGAATAATTAAAACGTCTAGTACTGGTGGAACTGATTTAACTTTTGAATCGTTATCGATTGTTCAAAGTCTTCTTCTTCTTCTTCTTTTTTCATTCTTCTCTTTCATTGAGAAAAGCTTTCACCGAGAGAAAAGTCTGATTAAAATGAAAATTCTCCGGCTGAAAGGGAGAGAAGTAAACCAAACAAAGCAAAGGAGACAGCTTGTCAAATAGTTTATTTTATAAGCAGACGTAGATAAATTTTCGCGCTTCATTTCTATCTCTTCTCTTCCTCGTTTTCTTTCTCATTAACCTTTGTCGCATATCAATCTGAAGAGAATTCAATTAACGAGAAATGTCTTCTGGAGATTTTGAACCCAGCGATCATGTTGTTCTTTACCCCGGTCCAAAACCCGTGAAGTCCCTCTGAGAGACGGTTGAGCTGTCGAGTCATTAACCTCAGTCGCAGTCTGTATACAATTTTGTCTGGGTTGGTCCTAATAAAGCTAACATTAATTATTAATTATGAGTTTGAGAATCAAACCGATTAGGAGTTGGAATATTTTAAGAATCTTTTCTGAGAATCAGAGGGTACACAAAAATTTGTCGTGATTTGTCCACAAAAAGTTCAAAGTGGTCATGCAAGGGCTCGGAAAACGTCACGTGATCAAAAATTTCTTCACAAACTTGAGCTGAATTATTTTCAAAAACTATAAATAGGAAGATAATCACACTTATAAAGAGAAAGGAGTAATCGATCGATCGATAACATTTCCGTGACGATCATTTAAAATTGTCTTCGAAAATTTTTTTTCTTTTTAAGATTCTAAATAAATTTTTCATCTCAATTAAAAGATGTGTTTGTTATAAATTTACTGTTTGTATTGATTTGATTTATTATTTCCGATATCATCTGGTAGTTGAAAGGTTGTCTACTCGGCTTCTGGGGTCTGCGGTTTGAGGTTTGAAGTGTTTTACCTACTTTCAGTTTGGGATCAAGGGGCCTGTTTCCCAGATACAACTCTCCATGAAGTGTGCGTTATTTTTGGAAAGGATTCTAACGTAACATTCAAGTGGCTCGGCATTTAGTTATCGATTTAGGAATTAGTGTTTGGCACCCATTAGCTATCAGGTGTTTTTGGTGCGTGCTTTTTAATAGACGTTATATTTATACATTTATACATGGATAATTGGAAACTCTTATTTTGCATAAACATTTAAGTATATACACGCATTCAAATATTCATAAATGTTTTATGTCGCGTCCTAAGCCGCTAAACGAAAATATTTCGAATAAGATAAACAAAAACGAAATGCGGCGCAGGCAGCGGCAGGTCAAAAGGAAAAGCTTAGAATAGCCTCGAATCATCGAGAACTCTTTCCCATATTAAGCTTATGGGAAGAGAAGCTTCGGTACAATTCGAAAGAGTTCGAGCACGTGTTTCTGGAAACTTCTAGACTATTAGGCTTAGGTGAAGAGGTATAAAACAGGTTACACATCGCCGGTCAGTTCAGTAGCAGTTCTATTATTCAGTTTTGCAGTATTCAGTGTCGGAGTTAAACGTTTTCATGTAAACAATCAGTTTTTATCAATAAACGTATTTTTAGTCAACAACAACAACAACATTCCACATTTTACATAAAAAGAAGGTTGGATTGACTTATGCAGCCATCTTAACTTTATCTATGAGATACCCAAACAGATATACCGTAGTTAAAGGAAGTCCAAGCAAGCGCCTTTACTTGAGAGTGTGAGATTCCCTCGTAACTTAGGGTAGTATTCGTGGTTGAGAGCCAGAACCATCGTGACAAAAGTTGAAAAACTATTCAAACTATCACCATCCTTCTGGCAAACGTTCAAAAAGGTTCTGTCAACCCCAAACTGAACTTTGAGGTCCCACCACGCTACACATTCAAACAGTATATGACCTAAATCATGTCTATAGTATAGGTTGCAATCAAGGGACATGTCGTTATTGGTCAAATGAAACTTTCCTATGGTCAGAAAAGACTCTGGTGGGTGGTCAACTAGAAGATAAATAAAAACAAAGGATTTAGTCATCATCGGAAGGGAATAAAATTTGGAGGGAAAAAGTTAGCTGGGCTCATCTTCTAGTTCATGAAACTTGGTCAAAGCGATAATTCCAATGAAGTGGAGTTCCTGTGATCAAAAAAGGCCAATCCTTTCTCTTCTCAATTAACCTTCCCTTGCTCCTAAATTTTCAAATTTCTCATTTCTATTTCTATGCATAAAATTATTTTCCCTTCTCTTCAAAGTAATCACCGGTAAAGGCCTAAACGAGGTTTCAACTCCTGGTTTCAGCACTCCTGACTTTACTCTCTCTCTCTCCTCAAAACGAAAAATATTTTTTTTGTGTGTGTGTGAAGCCGGAGTAATTTAGTTATTTTTAGTAGATAAAACAAAAAAATTGAGTTTTATGACTTGTGGCTTTCCACTTTACGTCGTCGTTAAACAAAATTCATTTCACCAAAATTGTTTAAATAATCTCTTCACTTCTCCATCGCTTCCTCATCTCCAACTGCTGCCTATTCGAAAAAGTTTTCTGGGATCAGAGGAAAAATTTTTCTCCTTCATTTGAATTCCCAAACAAATTTATTTGATGGGAAATTATTCCCGGAAAGCGTGCCGAAAAGCGTAAACAAAAGTTTTATGAGGAAATGATATTAATAAGAATTACGACTAAGACGTCAGCTGTCTCAGTTGGCAAGAACGAAAATGATATTCGATTGCTGAAATATTCTTAGTTGAGAGAGAACATTTTGCCTCGATGCCAATTTTTTTTTTTCAGCAAAAGTAATGATTATATCGTTTTGCGATTATTACTTGCAGTACGTGTTTACAAGAGATGCAGCCAAATTACAGAACTTAAGTGTTAACTGAAGACATTTTCCTTTTGGCAAATGATGCTGACGCGTTTTAAGTTACAACTTTGAATGAGATTCATTTTTGAGAGGTTTTCCCACAAATGAGTCCTTCAAATTATTTTTTAATTTTGAGGGTATTGGCGTTTGTACAGTTATAACTTATATATTTATACTAGCTTCAACAGATTTTTTTATTCTCTGCCACCTGTTTCTAGCTCGAGACAATATGTAGTTGGTCTAATTTTAGGTTTTAACCTCAGGAATTGGATGAAACTGTTACAGATAACTAATGTGACTGTGCATAAAATTTTATTATACAGTACAGTTTCATGTTGTTGATTCGTTTTTGGTTTCATTTCGCCATTTTTTTAATGAGAAATTGATGAGAACTTTTGGGATTACCGTGGTATTGGTGGACGTTGGTGGTTTACCTTTTTGTATTACCCCTGTATAACCCTTTTGGCCGTTTTTGTAAGTTTGATTGCCTTTCACTCTCAGGCAGTACTATAAAATTCTTTTTCTCTTAGTCATTTTAGTCAATTTAGTTTATAATGTGTGAGGAGTAGTGTAGTGGTTAAGTTCCTGACTTGGACGCAAATGGTAGTCAGTTCGAATCCTCCTCTCGCATCCTGTTATACCCAAAAAATTAAGGGTTCAAAACCGGATTAAAATTAACACCACCACCACCAATTTAGTTTATAATTAATGCATAAAAGTGGTCATTTAAATAATTATTTTCCATAAATATTGCACACTATTATTAACATAAAGAATCCATTGCAAAAGTGTTCCATACTTTTAGAAAGAACTACTGTCAATAGGCCTGTTGTTAGTGTTGTTTGAAAGTTTTGATCCAATTTAGTCAATTATATAGAAACTGAAAGATTGTAATCATTCACGTTTGTAGTTCTTTGTAGTGTGTTTAAGGGTGGAAGAGGAATTTTTTGGAAAATTTCTTTTAATCAACCTTCACTGTTGACGTAGCTCTTTGTCATCAATTTCTTAGAACTTTTGCCATATTTTTGAATATTATTTGGTAGATAATGGGTTTGTGGCATACAGAAAACGAGTTTGAATGATATTGTAGTCACCGATAAACATAACTAGTGTAAGAATTCAAGTGTTATCTTCTCTTTCTTAGAAGAACCATTTAACGCGATGGCTAACATTTGATTAGGACCACATCGCATTCTTCCTTAAAATTATATTTTGAGATTAATCGATGTCTCCTAACTTCTTCGCAACAAATTGTCTTGTTGTTAGTCAATTTTGGTCTAGAAATAAATTACTTCGAAGCAGTTTGACATACCCTCAAAGTATAAAATAAGTATGAATGGAAGCTCTCATCTCAACCGAAAAATTATCATCACGGACGAAAGTTATGGAAGAAGTTACTACAGTATTTTATTATATATAAAAAGAGAGACTGCTCACGAGATAATATAACTCTGCATCTACCAGTTGACGATAAATAAATAAATATATTTAATTAAATTAATTGGGAGAAGAGAATAAATTATTTGACAGTTCTGTTGGGGAAATAAAAGAAAATGAATGTCGTCGAATAAGATGTTTTGGCAATATTTCAATGTTAGAAAAATTAAAGGATTGTTTTCAAGGAGATAAAGAGCCTTCTTCTCTACCTCTCCACTCCCCTCCCCTCCCCGCTTCTTATTTATTTATTTTCTGTTTTCATTCATGACGATTTTTAAATAAATCCGAGGCCGATTCCTCAAATTTTAGTCTCTCTCTCCTGTTGGCCACTTTTCAAACGGTTATGTAATGTTTTGAAATTGGAAGAGGTCTCTTTGTAATTTGTCACTTCTCAAAGTTGAACTGTTTAAGAGGATTTTGATCACGAAACTCCTGTCGTACCTGTTAATGTGCAGGATGGATCGTTTTGATTTACTGATGGTTGAGTTTCTTGGAAAGTATGGCTGTTGGCGAAGGATTTTCTTTGGAGAGTTGCTCGGTGGCCATGGGGAGGATTGTGATGGCCTTGATTTGACCTTGAACGTTTACGTTCAAGGTCAAATCAAACATCTATCTCCAAAACCTCCTTCTCCTTCGCCACTGCCTTTCCGAGATAATTCGCCCAAACAGATTAAAATGATCCACCCTGTATATGTATATTGTGCCTAATTTATTTCAAATTATTTATTTAATCAGCACAAGTGTTTAGATAATCTGTAGTTAACTGAATTCCATAACAACACTCTCTACTAACAGTGATACCAACCCATTAACCTGTATAGCGGTGTCTTGGAGTCCCAAGTCAACTCTTCTCCTTCACAATCTTCCTATTTGATAGAGATACGAACGGTTGGGAAGATGGATATAGTTATAGAGATAGAGAGGAGGAGGAGGAGGAGGAGGATTATGCGTCCTCTATAAAAGTCCGAACATAAAAAATTGATCAAGTTCCACAAAGTTAAAAATAGAAAATTTTTCTTTTCAATAATTTTACGGCCGAGTTAAGTATTAAACGGGGATAGAAGAGTCATTTTAGTCAAATAAAAATAATTTTATGACCGATCCACCATTTTATAGTTTTACTTCATTCACAATGTCGCCTTTACGTGTAAATGCTTTTATTAAATATAAAGAAACCAACATGTCTGCACTTCCTCCTTTTTTATTGCACTCTTATCAACATTTTTTTCGGGAAAACTTTTTTAATATTTTCCTTTTCTTTAAAAACCTTGAACAATAATTAGCGACCATCTTTCTTTTCCGTGACAGTTCTTTCCACTTTCGATTTTTCAGGGTTGCTTAAGCACTTTCTTTCTCAAAGTTTTCGGGTTTAATAGTCAGCGATAAGTTAAACGGTACTTTTATATCTGCAGTTAATACACAAAAACAGGACTTACGTAATAATTAGAATGTTTCAGAGATACTGTTTACATTAATACTAAAAATGGGTGCTGAAATCACTGGAAGTGTTTGAGAGAACGGGTTTGTGTTGAAGGGCTGTCGTACCCAACTCAAAAATTACTTTCCATTAAAAATTGCTCATATTATTATACTAAGCTGTATCTTTGTTTTTATTAATTAACCGGAAAATTGGTTGAAATATTTAATGTTTAAGAGGAAATTTTAATTGAGTGAGTTTTGAGATTTTCGCGACTGTCACCATGTTAATTTTCATTTTAAAATTTTGGATGTTACGCCTCTGAAGTCACATTTTCGGACACTCACCTGATCCAGACTTGTGGCCTAATTTTTGTCTAAGTTCTAATCCCGATTTTCACTCTTAGAGATAGCAGGATGTGGGAGAGGTTTCACTCACGGGTGTGGCCACATTCTAATTCCGGAATGGGTACAGTGAAATGAAGCAGCCGACAGCCGAAGCTAAATTCATGCAGTCCCGGAGCTCCGCACCATCAGGATCCTTGCATTTTCCTTTTCAATTCTAAATTATAGTTATAATAACATTTTATATATCAGTATACATATACGTTCGGAATAAGTGTTGTCCATCTACAACGGCACAACCTGGTTCCGACACGGGTATTATAGTCAGGCGCTTTGACTACTACACCGCAGATCATCTCCCCGTGTCGCCTGCTAACTGAAGATATACTCAGAGGACCTAACTCATTGAGAGTTGATTAAACTAAAGTAACGTTTAGAAGGAAAAGTGCTTTCTAAAAACTCATTTCATAAATATTACACACTTTCACAAAGAATTCGTTTCATAAATAATGCACACTTTAACCGGGCGGCCTGTTGTAGTGGTTAAAATCTTCGACTGTGGAGTTATGGCTCGGTTCAAATCCTCCTCCCGTATTCTGTTTAACCCAAGGATGAGAACTAAAACTAAACTAAACTAAACAATGCGCACTTTTAAAAGGAATTTTTTTTTTTAAAGTGTGTCTAAAAAGACTTGCATTAGTTGAAGAGTTTAAGAAAATGAAAGTATGAGTGACCCGAGACGTGTTCAAGATATTTAAATTTTAGATTAATTTCGTCCTCGAGTCAAAACAAAGTTTGTCTCCGTCTCACATACAGTACATCTGTACAACTGTCAGTAGATAAAATGTGGAATAGTGTCGGGTTGAAGCTAAACTTTTTTTTTTCATTCTTTGAAATTGGCAAGAAAACCTTATGTCGGTTCCGGGAAAAGAGATTTGAAATCCTTTTTCGTTTCGCTTCCTTGAAATCTTCCAACGAAGTTAAGAAATTACTTTCCTTTCCCAAGTGCTAAAGTTTTGATGAGCAAATTTTATTATGGAGAATAGAAAATTATTAGATTTTCCAGAAGAATTGTCCAAGAAATTACTTTTCCTAAGCGGATGCAAGTATAATTCCCGCTCGAGGAGAAGGAAAAAAAAACCTATAAGACTAACTGGAGGGAAAATCCGATTTGGTTGAAGGAGAAAAAATATGGCCGAGGCTTGGGAAATGTGGGAAAATGGATGATCAGCATTCAGGTGGCAAATTGAAAAGTTGAGGTAAAACATTCGGGAAAAGTTAAAACTAGGATAAATACTCGGGCGTTCGGGGTCCTTTTATTTTTCTTCCTCTTTTCCACAGATGACATCTTCGTTAATTTGGCCTTATTGACGTTTGGATGAATTCCTTTTTTTGGTGTTCTTTTCCTTTGAAGTCGTTTTGTCTTTTTGCCGCGTTTTTCTGTTTTTAAAATGCTGGTCAGTAGTCGAAAGAGTGTTATTCTTTTAGGCCAGAGTTGAGCAAACTAGGGGTCATGACCCCGTGGGGATCGCCAGAACATTGTTGAGGTCCCAAATTTTCATAAACTGCGTTATGCCTTCATACTTTATGTTGTATAAAGTTGTATAAAAATTTTTCTTAAAATTATAAATAAAATCGATGAAATGAAAGAAATTCGCGAACTATTCATCGTATTTGTGGGAGGAGTAGTGTAGTGGTTAAGTTCCTGACTTGGACGCAAATGGTCGTGGGTTCGAATCCTCCTTCCGCATCCTGTTATACCCAAAAATTAAGGGTGAAAAACGGGATTAAAACCACCACCAATATATATATTCATCGTATTTGTGAGCATCTACCTCAAGGGGTTGCCAAAATTCTCTACTGAAGGGGTCGCAGTCGGAAAAAGTTTGCTCACCACAGCTTTAGGCTAACTACACCACTCGTGAGTCTTCGTTGGGCATTTGAAGGGTCAAGGCTACTTTTCGTTTTACTTGCCATCAATGAAAAAGCCATCACAGAGATAGCCAAACAACAGCAGATGGGTTACCGCTCATGTTGACTCTTTTTGGAGAAAAATGGCAGTCGTGCTAACCGTAAGCCTAATGATACTGTTATAGTCAAAGCGGAAGAGCCAGAAGACTTTATACGCGGTAGTGTTGAAAATCACTCCGCCTAACTTCCTTAAATACTACACCACTCAATTCAATTTTTTTGGAATTAGGTGGATGAACTGATACAAAAGTACTGGGTCTCGAGGTTTCAAACTGAGTCTCAGCAGTAGACAAGTACTGGACTTGCTATATTGTCGTTTAGTAAATAAACTTTTTATCTACTTCAATCCAGCGACGTGTAGTTTCTTACACTGTTATCTCAACTTACGAGTACAAAATCTTACTCAGTGAGGCAGCTTTCAAAAACATACACTGACCTAAGGTGTCACCAATAAATCTAGATAATAATTAAAAACTAGATAAGAGTGATGGAAGCGTAGACGGGGAAGACTTCAGACAACAGCTTTTCGTCGGAATTGTTGACTGAAATATTCAATTTGGAATAAACTCAAAAAATAATTTATTTCGCCCAACACAAAAGGGCAAATCCCGACAAAACCCTACGGAATATTTGAATTAAAAATTGATTCTGCGAAACGCTTCTCAACATAATATTAAATTCCAGTTATTTAAAAAGAAAAGGAAAGAAAGGGAAAACCGTATAAAGTCAAAAAAGCTTTCTCTCTCTCTCTCTCTTCTTCATAAAAATCGAATAAAAAAGTAAAAAAGAAAGAGAATAAGGACTTTGCACGTCTTCGGGGAATCCTGCAAGTGTAAAACCGTGCAAAAGGAAACGAAGAGGGGAAGAAAGAATATTAAAAGAATAATTGAATGCTAAGCTCGTAAATTGCGCCACCACCCCGTGCACCAGCGGGAAATTGTTCCCCGTTTTGAAAAATGCTTCCTCGTTCTTATGTCAGATTACTTTTTATGCTTCTTGCCTTATATACAGAATATAATGCTAATACTCCTTCCCGTGAACAAGCTAAGATATAAAAATTAATTAGAAAAATATGAGAAGGGATAAAAAATGGAAAAATTAAATTTTTATTAGTTTAAATTAAATTCAAATTCAAATTTGAGCTCTTCTCTCTCTCTCTCTTTTTAATATTTTTTAAGATGAATCTTAAGAGACGCTTTCGCTCAGGTGCCAAGTATTAAAAGAGCTTCTTAACCGCGTTTATAACGTCTATCATAAGTCTGCACGAGAACGGAAATTAATATCCTTTGAAGAGTAGCAGAATGAACAAACTTTGAGGGAAATAAAAGAGGACGGAAAAGTAATATAAAACGGTTTTGGGATTTTCTATTTTCTTCTCTGGAGCGGCTTTCAACAGTGATTCAAGTTTTCAAAAGCTGACGTTTCCCGCTTTCGAAAAAATTTTCCACACATGGTAACCTCGCTTCGGTCTAACTTGATACTAAGAACGTTAAATACTGGGTTTTTACACGGTGTCATATTAACACTAGATACCAACGTTTCGTCCACCTCGACAGCCTGTCGCAGACAGGCTGTCGAGGTGGACGAAACGTTGGTATCTAGTGTTAAAAACCCAGTATTTAACGTCTTTAGTTTCCAGTGAAAGTGTTCACATGAACAGTGACACAGTTTCCTATGCTGGTGAAGCTACATCTGATAACACCAATGATTTTAGGACTAGCTGTCGGGAGCAGGAATGAGTTGATGGTGTGTCGCCACAATTGTATTTTAAAATAAAAAAAGTTTGGAAACTCAATAATACATGGATAAGACTACCGCCGTGGAAAATCACAATGTTTCCTTATCAAGTTTCCTAAACTCGGTATTGGAATTAATTTAAAGTCGGGGCGGAACCAATTTCCCCGCCTTTATTTTTCTTTTATTAAACTTCAATTTGCTCTTCAATTTATTTTTTTCTGCCTTTTCAAAACAATCTGACTTTTTCTTAGTCTATTTTCCAAGATGCATCCTCACCCTTCTCAAATTTTTTTTTTTATAATTTCATTTAAACAACGACAGGGAAACTCACGAAAAACGGGGATGGGCGGAAATTTTGAGTTAGCGTCAGTTATCTCCCTCTGACGGATGCGAAAACCCGCATCCCAAAGGCGCTGTAAACCAAATCCACCAAACGCCCTCTACCACCTCAGGATTTCGAGTTAGGGGAAAAATATAGGTCCACGTTCAGGCGTTTAACCGAACCACAAATCCTCTAAAAAGCTGTTAGTCCACTTTATGTTGCGGTCGCCTTTCCTCCTCTCTTCCCTCTAAACGATGTAAAAGCCTGGTTTTAGGGGTTAAAAAGTTTTCTTAAAGTACAGAAGTTGTCGGTCTTGTAAAGTCAAACTTTCGATGGTTGTACTTACAACCTTTTCAGTCATGTCTAAATTTAAAATGGTTTCTTTAATAATCTTCCTCGGCCGAATAATATCAGAGAGCCTGAATTCTTGGAACTTCTCAACTGAAAATTAATATTTTCGGACATTTAAAACTTTTCCGAAATCCTTTTCTAAGATGGATGTTTTAAACCGTTATTTGAGAACTTTGGAAATTTTTATAGAAAGAAATATAATACAGCGTTGGGGGTGGGGGTGAGTGGTGGTTTGAGGGATGAGGAAGAGGGAGATTCTTTGGACAAGAAGACGAACTTCTTGAAAAGGATTAACTTCAGTCACTTCAAACTTTGTAGAGAATGACATAGAAAAAATTTTTTTTTGAAAATTCGTCTTACGCCGAAACATTTGTTCTCGATAAGAAGTGACGAAGAAGGAGATAATGAACGTAATTAAGAAATTTTCAGTTTTGCAGAATCATTGGCAAGTAGGAAAAGCGAGTGAAAAGGGACGACAGCGTGAAATGCAGACTCTGCGCTTCATCATCAATTCTCCCACTTATTAAAACCATGGGAAAAAGGATTTTGAGAATAACTTCAAAAATCAATTTCCTTCTAGTTTCTCCGCGCAAGGGAACGAAGGGGTAGGAATCCTTTAATGCATGGTCAGGGTGCATTATGCTTCTACTTTGTAAGATGGATTCCTCCCAATCCATCTCGGGGGGAGGAAAGCTCCAACTTTTCAAAGATACTACACCTGCCCTAAAGATAAACTTTATCGAAATGGAATAATCCGTTTCAGCTGCTAAAAGGGTAAAATCGAAATTGCTAATGTAGTTAGTATGTCCGTCATCGGCTTAGTATAACTATTATAAAAGAAATAATAGGGGAAAGGATAAAAAGACAGTCCGCTTAGAACTGTTTTGGGATGGCAAATGACACAGCTTTCCTGGGAAGAGGATGCAGTTGGCACGATTTAAAAAACGCGGGTACTAAATTCTAAAATTGGAAAAAGGAGTGACAGGGAAAGATCCAAAATGAAGAAGAGGGTTAAAGGACTAAGTGGGATGGTTCAGCAGCGAATGAAACAACGTTTAGTAGTAAATTAATTAACTCTAATTGGGGTTATCTTGGTCCCTCTCGGTACAGAGTGGCACCGACACATCACAAATAGTTCATGTTTGGATTTGGTGTAGAGGTCTGCGTGAACGCAAAAACGAACGCCAACGCTAAAAAGAACGTCGGTGCTTTTTGGTAGACAATTTCGAGAGTACGCCTCATACTTCTATTATATAATATATAAATCCAGCGTCTCAATTGAAATTCTCACAGTGAACTCGAAATGAATTCTTACGTTTATTCAGAAAATCGGGTAATGACAACGTTTTAGCTTCATTATTAACATCTCAGGTTGCTGACAATGAATTTTCGTAATCGTCACCGCCGTCGTCGTCGTCGACGTCGCGTTTTCGTCTATGTGACTCATCCGAAACACTCTCCCCCTCATCATTGTCTCCTTCTAATCTTATCCCTCCTCCATGTCATTGTCAAAACCGTTTCAAATCATTAGAGAATCCTTTGTTCTGCCTTCGTCTTTCTAACGAAGCCATTCTCACAACCAGTCTTGTCAATGCCAAAGACATCGTTCGGTACAAGAGCTGAAGATTCTCAGGCGTTCAAACCGAAAATCAAATCGAAACAACCTTTTAAACGATGTAACTGTTTATTGTGAGACCAAAAACTTATTAACAGCTACCAACCACCCTAATCGACTACCATTCTGAGTTTCTCTGTCTAATTTCCTAACAGATAAATAATTGTTTACCCATCGTATTTATTTATCTGAATCAATTCAAATGGGTGGTTTATGAACACTTAATTTGTAGTGTTAGGTTTAGGGTTATGATATGTAATTTAGTCATATGTGATACAGTCTATTTGAAAATTTCAAGTTGGTTCAATTGAAGTCGTCAAAAGTGTCATAAATATTTTTGCTAAGATACCAGTCAACCAATTTGCTCAATGTTCGATAAGCCCATTACTCAAACATCCAATTTATATCTTTGAACTCGCCAATACAGAAGCTCAAATCACCTCAGAATCAACAATCCAATCAAGTTTAGTCAAGCAGATAAGAAGCAAAATGGATCTGGAGAAGATGGATTCAGAAAAAGGAAAAATTTGGGGCTATGTTGAAAGCTAAAAAAGAAAACCAAACCTTTTTCAGCCTTAACAGAAGCTAAATTCTTATTTTTCAAAGTTCATCATCCTGTTTGGCTCAAAAATTTTGCTGAAACGTGAACCAGGATAATATCGACAATTTTTCAAAAATCATTTTTACTGTTAATGTTATTTAGTTTCATTTTTCATTTCTTCGTTTATTTATTTCAGATTCGAGAAGGATTTTAGCTATCGCTAATGAAAATTCAAACAAAAAATATATTCAAAGAACAAAGAAACTTTCCATTTAAGACGACCTTTTTCCCGAAATCTATCTTCCTTTCAACGAAAAACAATATTGACAATTTTATTGAGAAATACTAAAAGAGTTTTCCATTTTCTTTTTCTTTTCATAAATATGGAAGCGGCTAGATAAAATGTCATAATCAGAAAACGAAATTGTTTCTTCGAATACGTTCAATATGTCCTGGTTAACTATCTACCTGACCCCAAGGACTTTTGCGGTTACTACTACTGTTAGTTAGGTTGGATATTACGCCGAGTTAAATTTTGAGTGGAAGCTATCGCTTTTACTAAATGTTACCTTTGCTTTTCTGGCTGCAGTCAGCTTGGAAGGTTTAACAGAGGCCCTCACATAGCCCAAATAAAACCAAAGGAAAATTTAGCACTGCCTTAAATATTTACTAGTTCGCCTTAACTGTATGTATTTTTAGGTTTTTCTGTCATGTAAACTATACCTTTAATCATGGGGTTGAGACACTGTCCTGTTCCCTAGATATAAAGCCCCTTAAAACCCAAACCAACTACGAGGCATGTTTTTAAGTAAGCACCGTTTTGCCACAGCGAAGCGGTTGGTGTTCTTTGCATGCACACTGGGTACCTACATCTGTTGCCTACTCACTGACGCCATTACAGTCTGATTCTTCCTTGTTTCCGTTGTGTACTGAGTATTTAAGATAGCTCCGATAATCTTGAGTCCCCCCGACTGTGAAGCACTGGCTCTTATAAGTGCTTTCTTAGTGCTAAAGGCCTAAAAGCGATCGATATTCATCGTGAGATCTGTGCAGTTCACGGAAATTTGGTGTAGGAAGTGGACAAAAGGTGAGAGAAAACAGAAGCTTTGGGATTTCGTCCTTGCGGGATGATTTTCCGTCTTCAAGACGATGACGAAGTCAAAACAGTTGTGATGCAGTGGTTAACAAGTCAGGCGGCAGACTTCTATGAGGAGGGCATTCAAAAACGGGTACAACGTTATGACAAGTGCCTCCATATTGGCGGAAACTATGTTGAAAAGTAGACTAAGGTACAGGCTTTCATGTTAAAATAAAATTATTGACACATCTTAGCACGTCTTTATTCAATTTCAAAACGGTACTACTTAAAAAAACAACGTGATACTCAATGTCTCGCTTAGAGACAAGTGGCAGTCAGCACGGAGAAAACAAATTTTTGAATAGAAAAGTTAAATCCTTTTGGTCTTTGACATGTTCAAAAACTTTTCACAAACAAAAAAAAAATTTTTTTTCCAACCAAAAGTGAAAATAAAACTTATTTTTGGTGTATTTCCTCTTTTTTCATCAAAGAAAAATGTAATATCAGTATTTTTATGAGTATATGACTTAAGAACCTAATTCTTAAGAAACCATCTTCTTCCACTTCATCCATTTTTCAATCAAGCTTCTCTCATCCCTGAGGACTTTTGACAATTTTTTTTTTTCCTCACAGTTTTCGTTCGAGGATTTTGTAATAGTCTTCTTTCAATTTTTTTCCTTTTTTTTATTATTTTTTTCTCAAAGCCCTTTCCTTTTTTCAATATTTCAAAAAAAAACTATAATTTTTCGTCAAAGCTTCCTTTCCTAAGCCGTACGGATAATATGGATAATTTTTATTGGTTTCTATATACTGTATGTGAATATTTTTCATGATAAAATCGATTCGGGTTGTATATAAAAGGTGACTTTCGTTACAGAATTTTTGAAACTTAGGTTTCTCTTGAAACTGTATGAAACCATGTTCTCTTATGTACTGTCACAAAAACCAAAAATGTCCTCATGGCGGGTTTTCAGGTTTTTTGAACTGTATAGAATCCTATTTATTGGTACCGGCTCTTTGAACACTTGAGCTGCCTTTTTGAACTGAGACTTTGGTCAATCGCTTTTGGTCTGGTATCTATTTGTCTGGTTGGAACGTTTATAACTCTTCTGCTTCATTTTTAATTCAGGTATTTCTTAAAACCTCAGGTTTTCTACTTCTTTTCTTGAATGTATAGGTTTTTATGTTTGTCTAGTCATACTTTTAAGGTCATTACCAACCTTTGTGTGTCAATTTCTTTACGTTTCCTTGCTCAGGAAGTATTTGATCACCTCAATTGGACTGTATCCATAAAGCTAAATTTTCTTAAAAGACGTTTATTCTCCTTCTTTCATGGATAAAGAAATTATATATTATACTATTTTTTTGTATAATCTCTGTAGAAAAATTTCTCGGAGACTATGGGAGTTAGCGAAAAATTTTTGACATGTTGCTCGATTGGAAGGGGGATCCTCCTTTTTGTTGTCCACCCTGTATATATAAATATTTGTCTGATTTATCACTTTTACCGTTACTTGTAACGCACAGAACTGTTATTATATTTATTTAATAATTATTAAATTAATGAAATGTTACTGTAACTTCTGTTTTCTTTTTTTCAGGTGAGTGATTCATTTAGAATCTTGTTAGCGAACTTGGGTTACAGGAAGTTTCGCCATCTTTCTCTTTCATTGTAGTCTAGTAAGTATGTCTTTATTTGTTCTTTCGGTCCTTTTTTTCTTTCTTCTGTTTAATCTCCTTCCGGTTTTGGTTTTAATTTTCTTCCTTACTCTCCTGAAGTTCTAAAGACGTTTTCCGTTTTTTTGATCACCATTTCCTTAAAATTTTTTCATTAGGAAGTACCGAGTTTGAGCTGACAGAACAACCACGTGTTTTTTAAAACTTTTCTCTAAAACTTCACCCTGTTGTCATGGGCGAAAAACACAACACACCCTCGAAACGTGTTCAGTTCATCCGGGTCCCAATTTTTCAAAGTTAATTAAAAGCTCCTGTTGGGGAAACTATTCAAATTCAGTGCATCCGACAAAATAAAACTTTTCAATTAAAAAGAGCCGGAAATAAATGAAGATAAATGAAGATGGGAAACGGAAAGATAATAATATGAGTGATGACGCAATCAACTTCTTTTCCTTTTTAGATTTTCCATCTTTTTTTGAGTTCTGAGCAGCTTTAGTCAAGTCGAAAATCAAAAACTATCCTTAGGATTCAGATCCTTGTTTCCCATATTTCATTTGAACCACAAACAAAAATTACAGGAATTGAAAAATTGGGACTTTAATTTGAGTTAGTCGATGAAATGTTTTGAAAAACAGTAGTTCAACTATCATGGCTATCGTCTCATCGATTAAATCACTCTTGTGTATTCTGTTTCGGTCACTCGCAGATGACTCGCAGGTTATATAGGTCACCGCCTTCGATCTATCATATCAACACATGGAAGACTTGACTGGGTTTATAAGCAATTGAACTATGTTGTTTCCACTGTCACATTTCAAAGTATCATCTTCTGGTCTGGATTTGTTGAACAAAAGTTTCTGTGGTTCAACACTGCCAGAGTAGATGTATAGTTTACGACCGTCTTCACACCATTTCTTTAATATTGGAGCAACATCACTGTAAACATGTCCCTTTTTCATAAGCTTCCTTCCAAATGTGACCTTGCAGTTGTTTCAAAGCTGTAGTTTTCCTGTTGAGATCCATTTGCCACTGTATATTTTTATTAACTGTTTCTTGTTCCTTTTCACCATCTTCAATAAGAACAAAGTTTTCAATTTTATCTTCCTCATCTTTCTTTGCTTTCAGAGCCTTGAGATCAGCTTTAAATTCTTCCTCATTCCAATTGGTTTCGATGAAAGACTTCAAAGTTTCCTTGACAAAACTGATTAATGTAGTTGTTCCCTAAATTTGTAACAGAAGAGCTGTGATTTTTCCAAAACAATTTCTTCCTCGCAGTTTATTTTCTGGCCGGACACTATAATTACGGCAATAAATTTTTAATTAATACTATTATTATTATTATTATTATATTTCGTTGATTTATTTTACAAAAATATATCAATTTTATATACAACAAATAACCAACTATATACACTACACTAACACACTAACTATACACATAGCCCTACACCACCCCACTACACACTACATGAAACACACACTAAGCTTTCTCCAGCTTCTTGAAAAATTTCCTTAAGAATGCGGCAACTGCTGGCAAACTCTCCTTCTGTCCAAGGATTTCCCAGACAGATTGACCGTCAATATTCCTCCTCCTCTCTTCCTCCATAGCTGGGCAATCTAGTAGTACGTGGCTGGGATCCAGCGGCATGTTGCACAGTTTGCAAATATAACGCTCTTCCACCTTGCATTTAAACAAGTATGTTCCCATCCGAAACATTGCGCATTCTGTCTTCCTTTCCGAGGAGGTTGGTATAGGATGCACCATTCTCCTCGTGAGTAAGACCCATAGAGCTCATCCCTAGCCTTCCTTAGGATAGCCTCTTTCACTCTCCTTTTAATTAATACAAAGAACTCAGTACGAATCGGTCTGGAGAATCAAATTAGAATATTCACCACCTTCGCAAGAAGACCTGGACGAAGACAAAAAAATTGGTTTTACTATACTGGATGAGAGAAAAGAAAATTTCCATCGTAAATGGCTTTTTGAAAAAGGAAAACGAGAGAATGAAAAAAAAGACGAGTGTAAAATGTTGCTAAAAACAATAAAAACAAAAAGGGAAAATGATTAAGAACAGAAAAGTCTGAAGTTTGCCCGGGGAAAAGTTGGCGTTGCCGTTGATAGAACTGTATTAAAAATTCGATTTGTTGCAGAAAATGAGCTTAACTTTCTTTTGATTGTTTTTGTTTCCTTCTCCCTTTTCTTTCTTTTCATAACTCCCAGTTAACTTCTTCGCGAGTATAAATCTTCAATTGTGAACGTTAAACCTTTTCCCAGCCCGAATTTTTCTTCCCCGTGCCTATAATCAATCTCCTTCCTCCCATTCTCACAGCCTGTTTTGTACGCACGCGGAATGAGGATTCGGCGTTTTGGCAAACACCTTTAAGAACATTAAATAACACAATTAATTTTGACGTCATTTAGGTCATTTAATTATTTGTTAATTGAGCCATGGAAGCATCATTGCTAATTCCAACGCTTTTGCCGAGTGAATACTACGCCTAATTTCATCGTGAATTGAATGGGTCCGTGTATCCGGGGGACCTTTGTCATTAAACTTATTAACTCTCCTAAATAGTATTCCAATTAGGCCTACGAACGAAACGTACCGTTTATTAATTTATTGATCCTATTTTTGGCAGGGGATGAAAATGGCGGGCGGGGGGTGGAAATAAAAAAAAAGGAGAGAGAGAAAAACTAATTTATTAGTTTCGTCTCAAGACAGAATAATTTACAGAGCTCATCTCCTTTCTTGTTCGTTGAGTTACATAAATTTATAATCTACCGGTGGGGAAAACCGAAGGGAAGAAATCTCTTGGGTAGACCATTTCGTGGTTGATTTGAAACTTATAATCATTTATAGAAGGGACTCCGGAAGATTTCAGCCGGGGATTTTTGCCTGAAACTCAATAATTGGGTTCCGAAATCCATTCATTAATTTTCAAAGTTTCCCTCTCGCCAAGAGTTTATTTGTGTAATTCCTTGACGAAGTAATGAGAATTTTCGTTTTTGAGGAGAGTTAGAGAGGGAAAAGGTGGCGGGGGGCTGTCCGAAATTGGTGGTAAAAGGGAACGAAAACACGAAGAAAATGGTAAATTAATCATGATCATCAACATTGTTGTTTCAACCCCCCAACCCCCCAAAACTTCGCCAACAGCTAATCGATATAATATATTAACGAATTTTTTTGAATCCTGTCGAAATTTGAAACAAGAGGCTGAAAAACGGAAATCAAATTGCTTTTGGGAAATTTCCCGTGGAAAACCCGTCGAGAGCACTTTAAAAATTTTTGGGGAAGCGTTGATTTGATTTATATTCAAATTTTAGTCGCTGTTACATAAATTTAGCAACACTTAGCGAGAAGTTTTTAAGGGCCTACTCAAAAAATATTCTCGAAGGAGATGAAAATAAATTAAGGGAGAGGTGGGGGAGAGGCAGAGGAGACCAGGACCGAAAACCCGGGGATGAAAACAGGATTTTCGTTTTGAAACCTGATTAAAAATTTATAATTACAAAAATACATCTATGAGGGAATCATAAATAATCCAGATTAATTTGTAAATAAAAGGGAAAAAGGGTCAGTAAAGCACATTGACAACGTACATTATCGGCGACCGCAGAGAATTCCCTTAATCTTCTCTCGAAATTTGGAAGCAAAACCTTTGTCGCATGTGTCCGCACCGTTTCCGTAATACGTGACGACCATCACATTCTGCTTTGGTATTTTTGTTTCTGATTTTTCTCTCCTTCTTGAGACGAAAAAAGAACGAAAGCCCGGGAAAATAGGATCGTCACGTAAAATTTTGGAAAAAAAAAACAATTTATTAAATTGGATTTGGACTCGTTAGGGTCGGGATTGGGGAGTGAAATTTATTTTACAAGTCGTGTCAACCCTCAATTTTCGTCAACCTCGAAGCTTTCTAAACTTTCAAATTTATAATCCAGAAGCTGAATGTCTTAGACGTTGCCCAATTTTTATATTATTTCATTAAGAAATCCAATTAATGTATTATATATATATGAATATGGGTCAACAAAGCCTTGAGTCGGTCTCTAAACCTTTAGGAGGTCCTAAATAATTTGATTATTATATTGTATATGTCAATAGATAATAATAATAATAGCTTATATTAGTAGAATTACATTTACTTTTTACTTTTTACATAAATTAGAGTCTTAATTTTCCACTAGGCCCATCTCGGGCAAAAGCCTCTCCCTCTACTCTCCACAGTGTTTTGTTCTTTGCTCTTCTATGCCACTGGGAGCCAGCAAAGGTAACCAGGTCGTCCTCCCATCTACTCCTCTGTTGGCCCTTTTTTCTCTGCCCCAGAGTTGGAGACCAGAGCGTGGTCTCTTTGGTCCATCCGTCACTTCCCCTCATCAGGTAGCCAGCCCACTTCCATTTCATCCATGAACTGGACATCATCTTCTATACCTACTTGATTCCTAGCTGCTTATCCTATCGATAAGCCTAACACCTCTGATGCTCCTCTCCATGGCCCTTTGGGTCGTCCTCGGTTTTCCGAGTCATAGCCCAGGTCTGACAGCCTACGTTGGGATGTATATGTCAATAGATACTGAAGACAAACCGCGTAAATAAAAGCCATCAAATTTACGATCATTCTATGACCATTTCCATGACCCAACTCCTAACACAGTAGTCCGGGTTAATTTTACCGCATCTTTACTCTCATTTCATCTTATTAATTATGCACACTTTCGTGAAAGATTAATTTCATTAGTATGACCGGTATCGAAGATAAGGTTAATAAATAAATTAAACCGAGTTATACTCACTTTTTATTATTCATGGCCATAATTTAAAATTTTTCACTTCTAAAGTTCAAAAACGTGTTTTTATTAGTCTCACAGTACAATTTATGTTTGTAATATATTTTGAGTAAATAACACGCCTGGAGACGAAGTTTATAATCACATAATTATATTCTAACAAATACTAATGAATATTACGTAGTCTCACCCGTGATAGACACTTACAAATAATATACACAGTTGCTATCTTGACACTTGATGACTATCAACTGTTAATATATGTGTAAAAATGCTATTAATTATCTCAACAGACCATTTTGGAGAATATAATGTCTCTGACCTATAATATTTTTGGGCTATGCAACTTTTTTATTGTTTTTGATCTCTCAGCTAAAGATCGTGAAGTAGGTTTTGAAAATATGTCACACAAACTTCTTACCAGAATGATGTCCACCGCCGCCATCTTTGTTGAACATGATTTTATGATGGGTTTGTGGTTTCATATTAAAGGAGCATATGCCAGGAACAAGGAACAGGTTATGGGAGAAGGATTTGAGCTCACGACCATAGGTCCTATAGTCGGAGTAACTTTAACCACTACAGCAGGCTTTCCAATTTGAAAAGTTCAGAAGAAAGAAAAAAGTAAAAAAAGTTTAACAACGATGCTGTATGTTACCAAAAGTTTATTTTCAAGGTCATTACGAGGCCCAGAATTATTGTCAACTCAAACTTTAATGGAGTCTACAAATGCAAATATAAATAAATAAAATTGGAGAGGGATGAAAACTAATTGAGAGAACTTTTGGGAGATTCTTGGGGGGGTGAATCGTCGTGGAAAATCTTGCGATCAAAAAATTAAATTTTAAATTGTTAAGAAGTTCTACATCAACCCTTCGTTTAACTTAATTTCCCTAAATTTCCCTTCAGTTTGACTGATTAAAGGTCTGAGTGGTGAAATTAAAAATTCAACGGCTACAAAAAATGAACGTCGAATGGCGACAGTCGACGCTGTCAGCTTAGCTATCCTTACAATTCACTCAAAGTCACTGTAACATCTTTTTGTCTGTGTTATCGATTTATTTTAATTTATCTGTTATGTTAGCTATAATCGTTTTGTTCTTTTTAGTATGAATTTATCTATTTCCTGGTTGAAGTTTTAGGACAATATTGTGAGAGTGTGATATTGTCAAACTTACAAAACCAACAGGAGATGATATTATAGAGTGTCAAAGAGTGTACCGGAACTATACTTTTCTCTATTGTGTTAGTATTGTAATCAAATTGATTCAGAAACTGTTAGAGTTTTTTGATTTTTTACTGTTTTAGTAAAAACGATCGCTGAGCTAAATGCCAAACAGATTCTAAGTGCTCCTACAATATTACTACCTAAGCCAGAGGTCAGCAGCAAAGTGAGGACCTTTACTCCTTGGCTGTGGCTCTTTTACGAAATGTTTAGTACGGGCCCTAAATATTATCTTTATTAAGATGTGATATCAAATTTATTTATTATACTGTTAGTTAAACTAAGACATACAGTATTTCGCAAAGTATAACTTTAAAATGTACTTTTAACCCTAATTATTTCGTTAAAAATGTTTTTACTAACAAAACCTTAACAAATGGCTCCTAAATAAGTCATTAAAGTATATATTAATATAAGTATAAAACAGCTCTTTGAACAAATTTCAACTTTGGGTCTTTAGAGTTTGCTGACCACTCATCTAAACAATTTTTCGTGTTCTCTGGTTGTTAGGCAGTAAGGCTGAGACTCTGCTAGGATGATTCTTAAGCTATCACGGAATTTATACAGAAATCACCTGTATTAGTAGTCATAATCGTGAGTACTGATGAGGTTACTAAGTTTGAACGCGATTTGTGGAAAATTTGAGCTTCATGGTTGTATTCAAAGATTAGATGTGGTTGGGGCTCAGAACAGGTGCTTGATTTCAAAAATAGAAGTGAATGTGATGTAAAAATAAAATAAAAAATCTCTGGGAAGACATCAAACACTGGTTTGAAGACATTAAATTGGATTTAGATCGGCCTTGATTTCAGTGACGGCCTTATATCATAAATATATCACAGAATTAGAAAATGTATAAAATTCGAATCGAAAAATTGTTAATTTTTAGCCTGAAAGTTAGCTGACTGTTACATCGAACATACCGTATCCGGAAATGATTTAAATCAAACCATAACTGAAATTATAAAATCGGATGATGGAGAAAGAAAGAGAGAGAGAGAGAGATGGGTTTTATTACTTCCGGTGAAAAACACATTCAATTCAGGTAGAAAATCGTATCGAAAGATAATAGAAACGGAGATGGCGAGGAGCGAAAGAACCCTGGGAAATACAAGAAAAGTTATCCTCTAAATATAAAAGAAAAATGGCGACAAAAGGCGATGAGAAAAGTCAGAGAACGAAATGGATTTTGCGATGGAGTACAACATTCATCTTCTCTTCTTGTCTTCACCGTTTTCGGAATCGAAGGTTTCCGTTCGAGATTTCGGAAACTACAACAGCGTCCTTTGAAATTTAACCGTTTCATCTTCCACTTCTTATTATTATTATTTCGACTTCCGGCTTTCTTAATTAATTGTTGCTTTTGTAATGAGCTTTGGGGGAATATTCAACGGTTGGAGAAGAAGAAAAATGGAAAACCACGCGATGTAAGTTTTCACGGAAATATGAAAATTTTAATTTTGTGTTGGGGAGCGGCCCACCTTAAGAAAAGTTTTTTAAAAAAAATCGGAGTCGTTTTAAAAACTAAATTGCAGGGGTAAATTTTGTAAAAGTTGAAATAAGGTCTCAGATTAATGATGTCAGTTAAAACTAGGGGTGAGAATGAGACCCTGAGAAAACACAGATAAGTTAAATATAACTAGAAAAGTAACATTTATCTTTTAACGAGCAAATATCTCAAGATGGATCTCGTTTTAATGTAATGAGCTTTGGAATGAAGGAAGAAAAACAAAAATGAACTTCTGTCTGTGATTACTCGAGACTAATTGAGGAGGGGGAATGTCGCCGCTTTCCTGCGGAAGCTTTTTCGAAAAACAAATCGGCTGTTGCCAACGCATAACACGGATTTTTTTATTTAGTTGTCGTATCAGTCTCTGTTCGATGCTTGCCTTAAGCTGTGTTCGATTAAAATGTGTGGAAGAGTGAAAAACTGAGACATGGAAGGTTTGTATATAGTCAAGCTGTCTTTTGGCGAGAACGGCATGTAATATTTATTTATTTATGTGGCTGAAGTGTTTGTGAGTTTAAATTTCGAGTTGTAAACCCCTTGGATGTGGGAGAGAGGTTGAAGTCATGACCATAACTTCTCCAGTCAGGCGTTTTAACCACCACACCACAGGCTTCCCACAATATTTGCTGTTGGGTTGTGTCCAGGTTTGTTTTTGTCTGGTAAAATTTTATAAACTGAGGAAGTAAAAAATTTTAAATAGAAAAGGAAGCATTATCTTTCCCCGAAGGAAAGTCACGAACGAAACTTTGTATATATATAAAAAAAGCAAACAAGGAAGGCGAAATGTCCGGTTCCGGGGATTAATTAAGCTCTTTAACATGTAAATCTTGGATAATTTGATTAGCGAAAATGTTCATTCAAGAAAGGTTTTTCCCAAAACAAATAAACTTTGTCAAACAAGTCTTCTGTTGATACACTGTATTTCTCTTTCCAAGCTTTCAGCTGGCAACTCTTTTAAAAAGCAAACATTTTCGTTTTCTACTTTACCTTTCCCTTCTTCCTTTTCCCTTTTTCTCTCTCTCACCCACATCCTTCCTTTCCCACACTCCTTTCGGCATACTTCACCGCAAATCAAACAGTTTTCGAGTGGTCAAGGAAAACAGTGACTCGAAGCAAATATGGAAATTAGAATTTTAGGTCGTTGGCCAAATGAAATCATATTTTCATTGATTTTAAGGCAAACTTATTGGTGTCACGCTGTAAAACTTCACAGCCTACAGAACAACAAAACCTTTCCGTTACTTGGTAGTCATGACAAGTGACCATGTGTGCAGGTTTTAGTTGCCCTCCTAAAGCGCATAGAAGGATTATTAAACTTTATGTAGAATAATTTCGAAAAGGAGATGCGGTCAGAACCATTTAAAGGCATTTATTTGTTGCGGTATAAATAAATTTTATATTTTCATTTAAATCCGGGGCCTGCACAAAAACAAATTATACGAATAAACCGGGACAACAAAACTGGTAATATTAAGATAATAATTTTTTTAATATCCTACAAGAGAGGACTGAGAGGTAAATTAGCAAAATTCTTAACTCAAAAATATGGTAATGGCCAGATTAAAAGCAATAATTCTTTACCGAAAGTGCCGAGGTTCTATTATTATTATTATTTTAATGAAATAAACAGAGCTTAATGACCAGACATTTAGAGAAAATTTAAAATAAACCGGAAACATGGGAAAAATTACTTGGCAAACATCTCGTTTTTACTATCAAACCAAAGAATAATTTTTAGAAAAAGCTCGTTCATCAAAAGCTCTCTCTCTCTCTCTCTTCGTGTTTTGTTGATTTATTTATACTATTTGTGAAGCTAAGAATTTTTCTTTGAACAGACATGGATTTAAAGGAATGACCTCAATTCATTGCTGTAGATGATATTTTACTGTATTGATTAGGTGTCATTGGAATAGCTCATCTGCGGTTTTCTACTTAATTCTTTTATATTGTTATACTTAGAGTCGGACACAAAGTCTACAAGGTCAGCAAAGTTTTGACTTTCTACCTTTCATTGTTGATCTTGCAAAATAATATCAAGCCAAGCCCCCAAGGTTGAGGCTATGGAAGACCCGCCCCTGTGAAAACAATACTTTCCAGAAGTCCTCGGCTTGGCGTCCTTCTAACTCTTCCGTGGTTCTGTCTGTCTATTAGGTTTATACTCTTATAAGGAGGAGAAGAGGAGAAATGCTAGTCATTGTACTGGATTGTTCCTTTGTTGTCTCTGTTCGTCGTCTTCTTTGGTTTCTAAGACTCGTCGGCAGGAGTTTTGGCAAATTTGTTACTTTTTCGGTAGGTCCAGCAGGCTCTAAATGATATTTATATCGAGAAGTGGAAAGGTTTGCTGAAGTTCTAGAATCCAGACTGGGTATCACATTAAGGTATGTGTGTTCTGCGGTTTCTTCGTTGTGGCAATAGTACTCAGTCAATATTTGTGTCGTGCGAAACATTAAGTTTCCATGTTTCCATCCGTTCTTCGACAAGTGTGCTATGTGCTTTTGTGTCGAGTCTAATTCTTCAAGATTTTCCTTCCACATTCTATATATTATCACATTTATAATCGACCCTGACGTTCTTATTTTATCTAAATAGATTTAAAGAGGTGATTTTAATATTATACTCAAGAGCATTGTTTTCAATTAATCTTTTAATAAAACAGAAGCAGGACACTTTGAGAGAGTGAGAGAGAAGGGAAACAGCGTGGAGGCGAAGCTGATCAAAGGGTTTAAGGGTCAGACCTGATTAAGTGTGTGATAAAAATTATCGTTTTTCTCTTGAATTGTTTACTCTTATATCATTCATATACTATTTCCCTATGAAGCATATTAATTTACCGATGCCATAAATGTTTGACTTTTGAGTTTATTGATGGTAGCTGAATTCGGGCACAATGTTTTGTGTTAATAGGTTCTTCTAGAATTATCTTTCACTTAATTCAGTTTCTAACAATCTCTTTTTTTATTTTCCTTCGACCCTCTTTGATAAGAGTCTTCTTTGGCAGTCTTTTAAAAAAGGAAAGAAAGGAGGAAATGAGACAAATAAATAATAAATGATAAAACCGTTACATTACGATAGGAAGAATAAATCAAGGTTAACTTGAATCTTACCCACCCTCATCCCCTAAAACGTAAAATTAATCTCTGGGGATTGAAACTCTCAACGAAAAGTACTCTCTCCATCTCTCTCTCTCTCCTCTCATTCGTTTGTTCTTCTTTTTTTTGTATCATGGGTATTTTTCAAGATTTCAAAATTGTTTCGTGTCTAAGGGTGCAAAATGTTCAGTAATTCAGTCAGCACCTACAACCACTTGGAAAAATAAACGAAGTCGTGGAGAAATTCATTGAAAACTGTTGAAAGATTTTTATGTTCACGTTGAGACCAGATGAAACCGAATCTGTACGAGTGGAAGACATGTTTTTGGGTGTGTGTCTTTGGGGTTTAGATATTTCAGTGAAAAGGCTAGAGAGAGGGAGGAGTTGGTTTCTATTTTCTGTCCTGGTTCTGGTCTTCGTTTCCGAAGATTCATCGCGGCGTGTTCGGCTCAGAAAATTCCAAATTCTCGTAAAAAGAGTTGAAACTTTCAACGAACCCGTAAATTCTTAAGCTTTGTAATTTATTTTAAATTTTGGATGTTCCTACAAAATGGCGAGCAGAGACATAAAACATGCTTTCATAAAAGAAGGCCTTAATGAGTTTCGTTGAAGTTGAACACCCTCCCCACTCCCTAGTCTCCCTAAACCCGCACCTCCCGTTCTATATCGAGCCTGCTCCCGTTGCGGTAAATATTCCGAATGCGAACACTGCAATTGCCTTCATAACTCAAACCGTAATGAGGCGAAGTCGACCAAAGCGTTCGGGAGAACGGGGAATCGGAAGATTCGATATTATGAACTTGGCTAAGAGATTTAGCGAAGATCGACCCTTGAGCGATATTTCAACGTTGACAACATGTGAACGCCACATTAATAACAGCCCCCAACCCCCCGTGATTCTCCCGCTTTTTCCCATTTGCGTCTGGTTAATGCTAAATATTTACTACTGATTCAGCCAAGGGAAAACTTTTCGTAAATTTTTCATTCCATTTTTCCTGGGGCGTATTTACACAAGGCAAATAAGGGGGCCAAACACTCTCGATTTTTATATATTTCAAGGTCGCTAATGGCTTTTTAAATTATCTATGCTTCACAGAATTTTTTATCAGCGATTCGAAGAGGAAGAGAGGATGTAGAGGTGTGTTCTAACTAATCGTGGTATGAAAAAGGATTCAGTGTGGTTTCCAACAAAAAGTTGAATCAAGAGATAAGAAAAATATTATATTATAAAAATACTGAAACAGAAGTTACCAATGATATAGGTTTCCGTTTGTAAATGACAAACCATAGACAAAATTTTAACTCTTCCGAAAGGCCTCTCTCTGAAATTCCAAATGAATTACTTAACCTTGTTCTTTGGCGTTGTCAGTAGAATTCAAATTAAAAACAGCAATTCATTGTAGTCAAAACATTCGATGGAAGAATAAACAAAAAAGTCGAAAGAATAAATTGTTTGGCTTCACCCAATGTAGGAGTGACGAAAAACGAAATCGACCGTAAAGTGAACCATAGCAGTCATGTGTCTGACAGGAACGGTAACGATGGTGATAAACATAATCAAGAGCTCTGGCCTGGGAATTGTGTATACCAGGAAAGATGTTTCTAAGTTGAATAAACATAAAAATGGAGAGGAAATAAAAATTGTTACAACTTTTGATGAGTTGGAGTGTCGTGAGTGTCTTGGTTGATTTTCAAAAAAAATTCCGAAAGCTTCATTTGCATCATTGCCGAATTTTCCGATGACTTTATTTCCATGAAAGAACAATGGCCCGTGATTTAGGTGACAGTTTACGGACTTGAACTGAATGAAACACATTTTTCCTCCTTCTGTTTGACGTATCTGAGAAGATTTGTTGGATTTCCTTTCTTTCATCAAGCTAATGAGTGAGATGGCTTTAAATAGTTTTTTTAAAATACGGAACCGCTCTCAGCAACCACTCTTCGTTGGAGCTAAAATTAAAAACTGGGTGTCACTTTCAATCAAAAGCTCTAGAATAAGCTCTAGGAGTGATATTGTCTTATGTCGCAATCCCATGAAGAATGTCTGTCTAAATGCTAATTTCATTTTATTAAACTTTCTTGACGGCCTTCCTTCTTCAAACTCCTACTCAGGAAACCAATTTTTCAATTCTTGCGTGCCTATCAACAGTAGTCTCTTCTTATATCCCGCATGCACGAATGCATGTTTGCGCAACGTTACTCGGATTCGGGTCAGCTGGAACTCGAGAAAACCGGGGAGAAGATAAAATCGAATGAAGGAACGCCATTTGCCGTCTCTTATAACTTATACATGAAGAGAGGAATACAAAAAAGGAGAGAACTCACTTCCGGACTACGCAAGTTGAATCTGACTCCAAGTCAACTGAAGACATATAAAATACATCAGTTTCTAGGGGAAGGAAACATTCCCAAAAAGCCACGTAACAGTTCTCATGCTTGGATTCTCTTATACCCTATCTCGCTAACATTTATGACTTTCGCCTAACATCAAATCGAGTTCTTTATTATTTTTTTAAGGGGTAACCCAATTAAAATATTAGGTTTCAAGCCTTGATACGTATTCGACTCAGTGAAATTATGACATTTCCCTGTTGACCCGTTACACAAGGACTTTATTATAACAGCCAAGTATGCGATAATATAATACGGATCAGGTTTCAATTATTATGCGCTATTTAAATTCTTAAATCAAAAACAAACATTCCGCCTCAAAAAAATTAATTTTTCTCAAGAATTTTTAAGGCGCGGCGCCTTTTTTTCTGTTTTAAGATTCACGCCCGCGGCTTGTGTACGAACGTACTGATTTTAGTTGTATGCTTAGTCAAATATATAATGAGACCGAAGAAATATATACATCTACACGAAAATTGTCTTATGTTTGTGTACTGCGTGACCTTAGCTTCGACCTATTTGTCGTGGGATTCTGAAGACTTAATAATATAAATAAACACGTGAATGGATTTAAATTTTTATTCATAAGTCGATAGAAACAATTGTGCATTATTTATGAAATGATTTCTTTGTTCTTCAGTCTAAATTTATTCTGTCGTGATAGAAGTGGTCCATACTTTTCAAACTATACTAGTTGAAGTTGAGGTTTGGGGTTCTCCTGGTGTTGTAGATAGTCAGAAACTCTCTTGCAACAGGATTAATTCTCCCTCAAATCACCTGTCGCTGAGATGTGTGAGGATATAGTGTCAATGGACAACTCCTCTGATGCTCTAGAATCAGTGACGAAGTGTGGTAAAGTTGTATTAAACAAACCCACTGACTCCTGATTTTGGAAAATTTGATTGATTGATTTGAGCCTGTATTTATGACCCCGAAAGGATTGGGAAACCGTTGTTCTTTGAATGGTCCATCCGGGCGGCCTGTTGTAACATTTTCCTTAAAATTCCTGAGCCTTTGTTGGGATGGATCACTTTCCAATTAGACAGTTTCAGGTATATGAAATGATTCACTCGGGCAGCCTTTTCCGATTTTCTTAAACGTCTTGGCCTCGAACCGAATGAATCACCTCACGAAGAATTAATGATCGCAAGTCTGAACACTACCTCAATACAGTAAAAGTATCTCAAACACTATAGTTTGTCTGGAGAGAGAGAATGAAGATGAGAAAGACAAGAGTGAAGAAAATCATTTGCGAATTTTGTCGAGGCATTAACCAAAAAAAACATTCTCATGATTTTCATTTCATTAATCCTGATTAGTGAAGAATGTTGGCGTTGTTGATACTTAACAGCAAACATGTGTGCGTATATCTGTTGTGTACTTGTTTATTACATCCCCATGATGACTTCAGTTCTCTCTCTCTTTCTCTCTGTTTTTTTAAATCGTAAAAGTATTGTTTCTGTCAAAGCGAAAATTTAACTTTAGGGCAAACCGGATGAGTTCTGAGAATGTTAATCATTTATATATTTTAAAAAAAATTTAATATCATCATTATTATTAAAGAGCTTTAACTTATTTATCCGTTAGTTTTATGAAATGTGATGAATGAATACTTCTTAACCTAAGTGAACTTTGAGTAAATGGGCCTGAATGAGATCCAGCCGTAGGAAATGATTTCAAAGTCAAAGTTCAGGTTGAATGAATCTCTTAAAACAAACTTTTTATACTCTCTTCCTTCCCAACAGTTTTGTTCCTGAAGGTTTTTTATATTTCGATTTTGACTCCTTCCCAACATAATCCTACAGACTTGTGTCACTCAGTGTAAACAATTAGAACGTATCGAAGGATTAAGCAGTCAGCTATCCAAATTATTTCGTTTTATTAATTTACGTTTCCGAGAATTCCTTCGAGGGCAAAACTAATTAATTTTTATTGACTGATTAATTTTTTTGCTTCGTTTCTAATCCTCATCGATGGCTTATTTATCTGTTTTCCCAACCTCCAGCTAACGCAGAATCCGATACACAACTGTTTATTGATTTTGTCTTATTGTGGAGTGAGATGCTTCAGGTTACGAACATGATCCTTTCCTTGACCCTGTTGGAGGGAAAAAATTTTCATTTTTAAGTCGAATAACTTCAACCGATGGAATAAAGTCTTTTTTTAGAATCAAAATCTTAGTTCTCATCAGTAAAGGAACCAACGGGGTATAAATTATTTTCGGAAATGCGTCCTTTTGATAGGGCAAAGTGCATCTGTTTGAATTCTGTGAAGCAGAAAGCGTCCATTAATCCGATGCGATCAATCAGATTGAAACTTCAATTTCATCTTTCACTCGGATCTCATTATAATCGCGGGTTATTTGAAGAAAGTGAGTGGAGCCTTTGTTTGTGCTCGAGAAATGAACCTAAAAGTGGAAAAGTAAAAACGAAATTCCGATAGTTGGACAGAACAAAAGGAGAGAGAGAGAAATGCTTTAATACCCTTCGTGAAGTTTTCGTCTGATAAAATAATTCACCTCATGTTGGGGATTGAAAGAAAGAAAGAAAAAAACATTCAGTATTAATTAGTATAATTTGTAAAGCAGACTTCTGTCTAAATCAAAAGACACGAAACTCTGAGGGTGGTCCTCCGAAACCCTTCTTTTCAACTTCCTCTTCTACCAAAATAATCTTTCGTCTCATGACGTACGACCTCTGATAGAGAATAATGTCTTCTGGTTTTCGTTCACATATGTCTCTCTTGTTTCCTTTTCTGATTCGGTTTCATTGGGGTTTCAGTTGGAAATTCTTTCATTTTTGATTTACATTCACTGTAAGAAGGCAGTGCGAAATTTGGTAGCTCATCTCTCTCAGACGTGAGATCTGATACCAATTGTGAGATTATATCTTATGAGCGACCAATTTATTGGGAACTAGACATTTAACGTCACTTGTTTCAAACTTGCCTACCGCGGAAGCCTAACTCCAATAACCAATATACTACATTCAGTATAAGAAAACAGCGTATACAGATTTACTATCATTTGCTCTAATACATTTTAGCTTAGCACCAAAATACTACATCAAACATCAACATCAACAGACCTAAAGAGATACCAAAACTGCAGGCGGGTGAAAATTGAAAGGACAACAGACAGTAGTACCACACTTAGCGAATGAAGTGATACAGTACCAAAAATAAAGAGAAGATTCAACTCAAAATGAGTGTTAAAACAACGTGAATCTTCGGTACACCAGAAGGAAAGAGGAAAAAATCATTACGGTTATAATATCACGTCCAACAAAAATATCTATTCTGATTATATTATAAATTTGGTTATAATATCCTTCCGAAAACTTAAAAGTCATACTTTATAAGTAGTTAAGAGTAATTGAATAATTTTTGGGCCAACTCAATCGGTGTTAAAAAAATAATTAAGATAAAAAGAGGCCCGAAAAAAAAGCGGAAAACTGTGATTCCCATGAATTTATGCAGTTAAAAAGTCATTTAAGGCTTTGAAAATTTTTATCACGTACGCTATTTTCAAATTTTCGCAAAAGCTTCCAAGAGAAGGCGTGTGGGAGGGAAGGGGAGGGGTAAAGGGTAGGAGAGAGAGAACAGTAGCAGCGGCAGCGGCAGCAGGGTGATTTGGCAAAAATTAATTTTCTACTCGGAGATGACTTAATTAAATGCATGGAAACGGGGCCGGGAATTGCTGGAAGGTGATTTCTCTAATCAAACCTTCTCCAATTCACTTCTTACATTTTAATAGTCTTTTGTAGTTGTTTAATCGATAATTTTCCAGGGCTACATTTTCTGTTAAAAATTCTCGCTTTTCCTTCCTTCCTTCCTTCCTTCCACCGAATATTGTTCAACTCGAGCATGAGCTGTTCCTCGATTTGTTTGGAGAGTTTCCGTTTCATTTTTTTTTCAGTTCTGAGTTTCGAAATTTTTCATTTACGGTAGCTTTGTATGTTCTTGTGAAGCCCCCAATTGAATGATATACTCACTGTCTTGCCACAGACAAACTATTGTAACGAAACGGCTTCCCTTAAGACATCTACATATAGAATTTTGATTTTTGCTCAGACACTCTCTCCGCTTTCTCTTTCCGTCTACTTTTATCTTCTTCTCCGGTTTTCTGCATTTCCTCTTCTTCAAATATTCGATGAAATAACCTTGGAAAATATCATCAGTTCCTCACCGGGGTAAACCACAGCGAGGAAATCATATTTTGTTGACGCTCTTAAAATCTGTCAAATTCCCTTTTACATGTCTCGAGGCGATTTTCGTTTTTCCAAAAATCATCATATCCATGCGCTAAGGATAAAGGATGAAGTGGAGGAATTGGGGGGTTGAGGGTGGAAGGAGGAAGAAAAATTTTTGCCCCACGTTAAAGGCTGGATACAAACAAATTCACCGCGCAGCGTTTTAAAATCATTTAGAATTTCGCTTTTGAACTTAAATTGGAGAAGGAAATGGGAGGAAAAAGGGAATTCGAGTTAAAGGGGGAAAATTTTAAATTTTAGATTTTCCAGACTTTTGGAAAAGGGAAAAATTTCTTTGAAAGTTTTTCTTCTTCTTCTTCTTCCTTCGACTTGGAATTACCTCAGTTTCGATCCACAAGTCATTGAAATGCTCTTTCTACCTGAATTTCTTCCAAATGTGATATTTCCTCTGGGTTTTCGTTGAAAGTTATGAGATGAAGAACACAGAGAAATGAGTTAGATAAAATAAAAAGTTTTATTTTCTTAATCCAAAGATTTAAGACCTACCATCAAAGCTAAAACTCTCTATCATCATTATCATGACTATAGTCACAGTTACAAACGTCAAAATCCATATGGGTACCTGAAGAACTTTAACAAACTCAATGACACCAGTTTTGCAACCCAGTTAGATCTGGAAACGACAAGAAATGGCTGCTTCTATAGATAATCCCAACGCAGGGTTTCCTACCACCCAAAATCTTGGTGTTGTGTCCTATCAGCAACCTTCCAAAACACAGAAACAGGGCTCGACATATTTGCGTACTTGTTACAGACATAGAGGATCGAAAAATATAGAACAGCGAACATAAAATAATAATAAAAATATAAAACAGGTGTAAATAGTCAGCTAGTTATTCTACAATAGATAATTATAAAAACAGTATAGCTAAACACTCTCATCTTCAACCACTACGTCACAATAACTTACAAACACTTCCATCATGTTATACTTGTCACACATAGCTTATAAAAAGTGTTTTCATGAATCCAGGTTTCCAGATTTCAGTTATAAGTGTTTGTTTCCAGTTTATACTCCTTCCAAAAAATAGTCAAAACATCTTAAAGCTCAAGTAGATAGTCTATGAAACACAACAACAAATTCACAAACGGGCTTGAAAGTACCTGTTTTGAGCGATTAAGTTTTCAGCATTTTAACACGTTTCCATTTTTTTTGGATTTATTTCATTGTCACACTAAGTGTCCCATGAATTTTTAATAGAAAAAACTTCAAAAAGCAAAAAAATCGCATCCGTTTTGTGTGAAGCCCTTTTTCCTGAAAAAAAAAACAATGGAAAGGCACTCGTTTCAATGCACTAAAATGTGTTTTTGTTTTTGACAAACAACTTTGTCTCGAAATGATTTGTGTACTCAAAATATTCTTTTGTGCATGAAATTTGAATAATTTTTTCATTTCCTTTTATTACTCTTTCTGCCGATTGTGTCTGCAATCCGTTTTTCCCCTTTTTTTTGGGTTTTGGTTTCCCCGCAAAAGTTTAAATTTGAACGTGTCGTTTTGATGTAAGAAATCTTTTAAAGGAAATCGATACAAGATGGATGATCCAAATGTAAGGAGTTTTCAAATTAAGTCTGAAGAGAGTGATGTTGAGGTTTTTGTCTAAAGAACAAGACACGCGGGAGAGCAATTTTATATATATATATATACAGTTTCATTAGAAGAGTATAAGTAAAACAGATAAGAATGGAGTCAGAGTTCAGATCCGCTGTGATGCTTTTTATGCATCCGAGTGTCTACCAATTAAACGGAGGGAACTTCACGAAGTCTAGGAAAGAAAAATCTTCCAGGAGCTCATCAGGAACAGAAGAATAATCTTCTACGGAGATCAGAGCAAAATGACCCAGGAAGACTGACAAGTAGTACTTCCTGTATTTCTTGAAGGAAAAGACAGAAAGGCATAGTTCCTAGAGACGGAGAATGTTTTAAAGAAACAGAGAATCACACGACAGGATCTTAAACAGCGTGAGAGGATGAAGAACGAAAAGGTAACTCCACGACGGGGAAAGCTTGGACTGAGGAGAGGAAAAGAGCGTAAAGCAACAAGAGGTAGACCGAAAGAAGAAGGACAAAGGAAAGCAGTATTGACGTCATGGTCAAAACAGGGAAGAAACAGATGAGAACACATGCCAGTGAGTGACAGCCAGTGTCAATCTGGGCCTTGTTCTTAGTTATCCTATGAGCACGAAGACTATGTATTACCAGCCGATATTCTTGTAAGAATTCTCACAAAAAGATAGAATTCGAAGTGAAGGCAAGTATGAATGGAATCTGTGGTGGAATCAGACTCGAATTGAACACTCTTCTCCTTCGAATAGTCTATTTCCCCGGATTTGAGGAAAACTTTTATAAAAACACAAAGATGATCGATTTCTTAATGGTTTACTGATTACGATCTCATCCCTTACATTCATCCTCCACCACCCCCCAAAACTCATTTTTATTCTAACCTCGTGATCAATGCTCGTGACAACTATCTTTTTCAACTTCATCATATTCGTAACTATCAAAAGCTCCGGTCTCAAAAGAAACTTTTCTCCTTGAATTGAAAGGAATTTCCTTGTTTTAAATTTTACTCGCTCGCCTGTCATTTCACCAGCTTTTCATCTTCTTTTGGATTCCCCCTTTTTTCTCTTAAAATCAATACTCATCTCGTGTGTGTGTGTGAGTGTGTGTCGACTTCATGTGCTTTCTTTTAAACACAATTTTCTCACAAATTTTCCAATCGATTTTGTCATCTCTTTCCTTTCCTTTTCTCGATCTAAAAGCTCGTCTCGTTTCAACTAGTTTAAAGGAAATTCCCACGATCCTAATTCTAAAACACGTGTAAGATATGGTCGTAAGAACACGCAGAAGGATGAAACAAGTTTAAAGGGAAAACAACGAGACAAGTTAAATCATTAAATTAATTCGTTTAATTGAGGAAAGGCCAAGCAATCAAGAGGAGATGGGTGGTGATGAATCCACGCCCGCGATATGTGATGACCGTGAACGCTTGTCGACAAACCCAACACTAGTAATTTAGACAAACATGTTGAAACGTCTAACTCGTTTCTTTGGAATCACCTATATACAGGTTAGTTTCTTCTTGCACGTTATCTTATGACACGGTTTCGCTTTATTACAATTTGAACACATCTTGGTATAGGGTTTTGGTGTTGACTGTGGTAACTCGACCGAGGAGCTTAGTAAATTTTCTGGACATGGTTGTCGTAGTGGATGGAATTAATTTCTATTTAAAGAGCTGTGATTCATAACAAGTATGATTATAAAGAATATTACTCCAACATTGCGCTTGTACAATAATATATCTTATAAAGAACCGATGTGATCCCTAGGAATAAATCCGGCAGTGCCAGGTTATATCATCTTAGAGGAATGTAAGAAGGACAGAATTAGTATAGAAACAGGGAACAAAGCCGTTAGATTCGAAGAAAGAATAAGAAAAAGCGAAAATCAGATCCTGAAGGTATGCTTAGAACAGATAGATAGAGAGAACAAGAAAGAGTCGAAATGGGAAGGAAAAGATTTTTTGAAAGAAGTGGCTTATCCTTAAGGGAAGTGAAAAGGTTAGCAGAAGACGAGAAGGTATTAGAAAATCTGGTAACTGAAGAGGAAGACAAGTACAAAGACAAATGCAGTTTAATAGTATTATGGAGTCCAGGTACAATCCAGAGTACAAGGACCGGGTGGAATTGGGAATTCCTGCCTACTTGCAAGAGGTATCCTGTGGGAATAAAATGAAAAGGGCAGCGCAAGCTAGAAGCAACGGCACACGTTATTGGATGCCAACTTAGAAAGTTTGTTGGTACCGACCTTCAGTTAGTTATTGTTAATTTGTCCATTTTCCTATTAACCTTTATTATTGAAATATGTAAATATACATATGGTGCAAAAATCAAGATTGTATCAGTAAGAATTGTAAGCCGAAAGGCGAAATTCAAAACTCAATATATTATTATTATTATAAAGAACCGATGTGGTATCCATTTTAAAGAACACTCCCTAAATCTATATACAAGACAAACGTGGGAGGAGTAGTGCAGTGGTTAAGTTCCTGACTTGGACGCAAATGGTCATGTGAATCTTCATCCTGTTATACCCAAAATTTAAGGGTGAAAAACGGGATTAAAACCACCACATATACAAGACAAACGACTTCAAAGTGTTAATACAAAAACATCAGGAAACTTCAAGTTGCATCATAAACCGCCCAAAACAAAACTGTAGACGATCCACACGAGTCAGTTGCGTAAAAAAATTCAAGTATAAAAATATAAAACCCGTCGGGAAACTCTTACAACAGTTCAGAAGAAACATTAAAAAAAATTTTCCTCCTTAAAGAACAGAAAGAGGAGTTTCAAATGAACGAAACTAAATTATAAAAAACAGTACTTATACTTTTTCCCCTTTAATTGCCTGCGTTTAAAGTAAATTTTTATCTCGAAACTTTTCCAGTAAAACTGTAAAAAGCAGTTTTGTTTTGAAAACAAAAAATAAAATAAATAAATAAAAAAATTGGGAAAAAGGGCACAAAGCTCGGAAACGACCGCAGTAAAACAGTATAAATCATGTCGTGTAATAAAGTTTGAGATTCAAATGGAATCGGCATATGTATTTGTCGTAAATCAACACCATAAATGTAATGCACGGTTGGAAATGTTTCCAAAACGTTTTTTTCCTGTCTTATTCTAAAGCTTTCTAACACCCCCACAACCCCACACCGCCAGCTTTGTTTTTACACAAAATGTTAACAACAACAGAAAAATCATAATTTTTAATTATTTATCACTTCCGTAACATTCGATGAGTGATCAAAGCCTTTTATGGTGTCGTATGAAAGTAGAACTCATACACCTTATGAATGAAGTTTTGCCGGGAAATTATAAATTCATAAATAGACTGAGTAACTTGAATGGTTTTATATAAGCCGTGATATAAGCGACAAACGAAGTTAGTTGGCTAACCTTTCGATTATCCTCCATTCAAAAGGATGTGTGTCTCTGATTTTTCCTTCTCCTCGGGGTATGAATATGTTAATTATACTAAACAACAAACTAGTATTTAGAAAATTATTCATTATTGTAAAGAATATTTATTTATACTATGAGAGATTAATTACAAACCACGTAAAAGAAAATCGTAAAACCATCACGGAGTTGCCACGGAGTTTCTCCAAGTTGAGTGGTTACACTGTGATGGTTTCACAATTTTTTTAATGCGGTATGTATTGTATAAAGCTGTTATATTATATATTACTGATAACTCAGTGATTGTCTGCGATAGTTTTTTCGCGATATACTAAACCTCACATAATGTCTTACTGCAACTCCATGACTGTTCCAAGATTTCTTTTAAGCGCCATCGCCATGTGGCGCTCCCAGTGGTAGTCTCGTACAATATATATAATTATATACCATATATGCCAAATTAACGGTAAGACGGCGAGACGTTTAGCGCAATATTCGGAGTATTCTGGCGGGTTGCATAGTATAGTGGTTAAAGTTCCTGACTTGGACGTTATATACGTGAGTTCGAATCCTGGTATACCCAAAAAAAGGATGAAAATTCGTAGTATTCGTACTTCTTAAAATTCCAACATAGTTGGGAGCCTTTTTTTACGCGATTTTTAATAAACCCCCAGATATATAAGTGTTCTTCCGCGGTGAATACCTTCCGCAAAAGTTTAAATAAGTTCTTTGTTCTTTCTATTCAGCAAACACTTCTCCCGGCTTTGCGTTTTTTTAATAATTTAAAAATAATATTTAATGGAAGCTGAGCACTTAACTCGTAATTAAGAAGAGTAAGAAGAAGGAGAGTGAGAAGTGAAAGAGGATAAGCACAACACAGCAGAATCGGGTATGGGAACCCATTTCGCTTTTTTAAAAATATTTTTCATTAGACCTCACAGACAAAAAAGCAATTTGTAAGGCATCATTTTTATTTGTTGTTTCCTGTCACGAATATTTTTAAAAACAGAACATTTGGATTAATGCGTTGGTGAGAGTTTGGTTCTGTTATTCTTCTGACTCTTCTTGATAAATCAAAGTGTTTGCCGCCCTTACTTCCCTTGAAAGTTTAGGTTTGTGTCAAATCGATTCATCTGATGGGCTCCTGATCTGAATTTGTCTGGGATATGGTACCTAATACGGATGTCTTTCGTCAAATTCCAAAACGTTATAAGTAGTCGCTGATAAGTGTTATTACAACCACCCAGCCTTCTGAGTTCTGTGGCCTTTCTTCAGCTCATTGGATTTATTGATAAACTTAGAATTCATCTTCCATGTTATTTAATTCATAAAACTGTGCATAACTTATGAAATAAATTTTTCTTAAAGTGTTGGGTCTTATGAATTGAATTACTGACACTTCATTGTAATTTTTGTAGGACTTTTAACTTGACCTTCTTGAAAGGATCTAAAGGACCTTGAAAGGATCTAAGGATCTGACCTTCTAAAAGGACCTTCTTGAGCCTTGGTACTCAAACTGCGGCCCACCAAGCTCTACTGAGTGGCCTAGTGGCCCAGTGGAAGCTGATTGAATGAAAATTTGTGGAAGGTCGATTGCTCATTGTTGAGTCTGAACTCTGAAACATTGTGGCTGACCAGTACTAAAGTGTTCAGGCCTGTGCTCAGAAACTGCTGACATTGTCTCAACATATTTCTATGAGGCAATATACAGAAAATACATACAGAAACAGACGGACAGATGTACATACAGCCCTGTACTGTATGCGTTGAAAGCCGGACTTGTAAAATCTTTTTGATTTGGTAAGATGTATAGCCCAGTCGCAATGTTTACCAAGGCTCTAAAGCACTCTACTCTCAAGTTCTCGTGTCAGAATGTGACTGAAACCTGTTCTAACAACCCGACAGAGTCCTACCCACCCAAATGTCTGTAAAAAGCGATTCTCATTCTGTTATACGAAGACTGTCATTAATTAATCTTTCTGTAAAAAGTTAGTCTAACTGTTATTTCCTTTTTTTTCAGGTGAGTGCTTCATTTAGGCTCTTGTGCATGTATCTTATCAGGACGAAATTGCAGGTAAATTCATTTCATTCAAACTTCACTTCCTCTGTGAAAATTAAATTCGGTATTAACAGTCGGAAGAAAAAATGAAGAGGATACAAAGCGGAAAACAGGAGACCAGAAACTAATTTTTTCCACAGGGAAAAAAAAATTTAAGCAGAAACATTTCTTGGCTTAGTTGCTGTAGCGGTTAGTTTGATGTTTTTAGTGGTTTGCTTTACATCCTTCGCATTGCGAACTTTCTGGCTGGAAATTTCTTTTGACAATTTAAATTATTATTATTTTTTTTCCTCTTTTCTTCGTTTTAAATCCAGCGTTTAGAAATTTATACTTCCGGTTCCTTAAACGGAAGAAGAGAATAAAAAAAGTCTGGGATAGATTTTGTACTTTCATCACACCTCATTAATTTATTTCTGTCAGATGTTGGTTTTGACTCGAAATCGTTTTGAATTTGTTTTTAAACTTTTACTTCTGCTGCTGTAGTTACTACTGTTAGAAAGGTAGGTTGCTTAGCTAGAATTTGGTCTAAACTAGCCCAGAAGACATTATTAGTCAGAGTGTTAGGTTTTGAGTGAGGAGTAGAAATTGTCTCTCAATCAACAGTTCTAATACCAAAGGGGATTGAGAAGACAAAGGAATGAATATATACAGATTCTGTATCTGTGAGGAAGAGAACGTTTAATTGGTTAAAATAGACAGAAAAAAATTTTCTAAAAGGTATTCGAGAGGTTATAAAATTGCTGAAGGTGTTTGACAGGTGAATTTCTAAATAACCGAGGACAGAATAGTCTGTAGGATAATATCGAGTGTGTTTATAATGTGTGATGATAATTTTTTACGCGCTATAACCACGGTACATTTGTTTTGTGGTGTCGTGGAAAATTCTAGAAAGCCTTTTTTCTCACCCAAATAAAATTTATTTATTTGCAAATAAAGAAAAAAGAAATTTATGGTGGATTTTATTGTTTCTTGGCCTTTTAGAGATCGTTGCTTAACTAAACAGTTTATCTCTTACTTTTCTCACTTGCTATAAAAATAAAAGACCAGAAATAGAATTACAGTTTCCTTAGAAACTTTTATCACACCCGAATTTTATTTTATTTTTGAAGAACCTTTGCTTTTTACCCTGATCCCGAAAATTTCGTCGGATTTAAAAGTTAGAGCGGAAAAGGAGGTTAAGTTAACATCAAAGTAGACAAATTACCAAGGCCTGAAAATCCACCTTCCTAAGCCCGTTTACTTTTCAAATAAACGTCCACCGATAATGGATGAGTGGACATTGAAGATGTCAGGTTTATCATGAGCCAGTTGACTCAAAAGCTTCAAATGTTCCTGCGCAAAAATTGCCGGGATTAATCCCGGCAATTTTTGCGCAGGAACATTTGAAGCTTTTGAGTCAACTGGCTCATGATAAACCTGACATCTTCAATATCGGAGGAGAAACCAAACAACAAAGGACCAGTCTTCCGTTTAATAGGTTTATGTAACTATTTATTAATTATACTAACACCATTTCGATGTTTCTGATTATAAATTCGTCACACGAACTTCTCCGCTTTGACTCTCTCACTCGCAATAATTACAGTCACGTCGTCTACTGTCGGCTATTATCAATGATATCTGTCAATGTTTAACAGTTACCTCTAGCTTTCTGGTGTTGTCCTATCGTTTGTCTTAGTAGATGAAGTCGTAACTTTATTTTTGTAATTCAAAAGCATTTAGATGAGTGTAACTCACGTGAGAGGCGGTTCCTGCGAATTTTCTTCCATAAAAATTTGGAAATGTTACTTTGAAACGCACTAAGATATTTCACGAGAATTCGGCTAAAACTCAAAGCAAAAGTCATAACATTTCTTTCCAGTTTCAACGGAAATGAGAAATTTTAAAAATTTAGAGACCCTTCCTGACCTCCTTGGAATATTCTCCAAGTTGGAATATTTGAAATAATTGAAAATTTTCTTTGTCTGGAATTTAGTTTCCGATCGAACGCCCAACAGCCAACTTTGGGATAGAAAACCGAGTAAGCTCACAAGCCATTTACTTCTATTTTACCAGCTTCTGGAGCTTTTTTTAACAGTAAGCTTTGGATTCTTCCGTCGTTCTAAATAAAACCCCCTCGAGGTTGCCGTTGACATTTTTGTCGATTTTTCCCACCGCCATCATAATATAATATATAATAATAGAATTACATTTACATTTTTACATAAATTAGAGTCATAATTTTCCACTAGGCCCATCTCGGGCAAAAGCCTCTCCCTCTACTCTGCACAGTGTTTTGTTCTTTGCTCTTCTATGCCACTGGGAGCCAGCAAAGGTAACCAGGTCGTCCTCCCATGTCCTTCTCTGTTGGCCCTTTTTCTGTGTCCCAGAGTTGGAGACCAGAGCGTGGTCTCTTTGGTCCATCCGTCACTTTCCCTCATCAGGTGACCAGCCCACTTCCATTTCATTCTCTTGATGAACTGGACATCATCTTCTGTACCTACTTGATTCCTAAGCTGCTTATCCTATCGATAAGCCTAACACCTCTGATGCTTCTCCCCATGACTCTTTGGGTCGTCCTCGGTTTTCCGGGTCATAGCCCAGGTCTGACAGCCGTAGAGCAAAGTTGGGAAAATACAGCTCTGGAGTATTTGTCTGTCATCCTCAAGTACTTATTTACTATTTCCTTCTGCCACGTCATTAACTCACCTGAAAGTAGATTCAGCCTTGTGTCAAACTTCTCCACCGCCTGGATTTGCTTATCTTCTGCATCATTGACCTCTTGACATGCTTTATTTGGTTTTACTTGTTGCTAGAAGAGAAAACGCCGAAATTAAAATAACCCGAGGGCGAGCTCATTATTATTAATATATCAGATACGAGGGTTTTGTAACAATAAAATGGTAATCGATTCTGAATTTCCAATTTTCTTTGTACTAGTGAGAATTGTTGTTAATTATGGAATTAAACGTGGTACACATCCAGCCTGTAAATGAGAATCACACACGCAACTCCGAATCTGTACATTAAGCAAACGTCATAAATCGTTTCGTTTTATATTGATGACATAATTAATAAAAAAAGGTGTTATTACTCGGATTGCTTCGAAAACACGCGAAAATTCTCACCTTTTAGGTCCAACCAATGACCACCGGTGTGCTCTTAACTCAGGTCATAACCCAGTTGCATGTTGCAACAAATTTTAATCTCTGCGAAAGTTACAAACTTTAAAAAGTTTTAAACAACGGGTAATAAAATAAAATATAAAAAGGAGGTAATGGGGGCATAATTTCAAATTTTCGAAAGTGAGCCGAGCTTTTTGTTGTTGAAAATTCTTTTGTGTAAAATTAATGCTGAAATTGGTTTCCGCTAACCGGATGTTCTGATTTGCTTGACGAACAATAATGGCTTTCTGTATGGTGACGTAATATTGCCGTGTCTTTCATTTTCTTCTGTCCCTGAATCAAGAGCTTTTTCCTTTTTGTTGAACTTTTTCCTTCTCTTTCTTTTGATTTTATTATTGTTATTATTTTTTTGTTTCACCTTGTCGTTATTAATTTTAGAAAATTGTATATTGTGCTCTGAAATAAATAAAATAAAAAAAAAAGATTCACGGGGGTTTCATAATTTCTTATTTGAAGTGTAATTTTGTGAAACATGGCTCTTGACCTCTTTTTGTAGGCTGAGATGGAGTCTTGTGGAGGAAGACAGTGGATGTTGGATTGGTGATGTTATTGGGTTAGTTGTTGTCTGGCAGATTTAAAAATTTTGGAGTGATTGAAGGGTTTGCTGTTGTGTTGTATAGACGGTTTGTGTTTGGGTTCTTTCTAAACCGTAAGTAACCCATCTGGCATGACTTGAAGTCGTTATAAATAGGGCCCCATAAATTTTTTTAAGCTAAAGTCAGTATATCCTAGGCTTTTACCCAGGTTTGCTCTCAGTTTCAAATTGACTACCGCGGAACTTCAAATTCTATGCGTTAACCCAACCACTCACTCAAACAGACCCAAACCCACATCTTAGTCAACTGTTCTGTTTCCATTCCAGCAAAATTTCAGGTGTTAGAGCAAAACAGAATCGCCAGATACCGTAGTATAGTTTAGTCTCTCACTTCACTCACCAGATTGGACCACAGCTTCTCAACTTTTTCGTTTCCAGATGAAAATTCCCACGTCAGTATATCCTAGGTTTTTACATGGCGTCATGTTTAACGAACTAAACCACGTTTCGTCCACTTCGCACCTGACAGGTTTCACCTCACAATGCCCACAGCTTTCGAAGTGGACGAAACGTGGGTTAGTTCGTTAAACATGATGCGGTGTAGATACCAGGATATACTGCTCTCAGTTTCAAATTCGACTACCGCGGAACTTCAAATTCTATGCGTTAACCCAACCACTCACTCAAAACAGACCCAAACCCACAACTGTTCTGTTTCCATTCCAGCAAAACAGAATCGCCAAATACCGTAGTACAGTTTAGTCTCTCACTTCACTCACCAGATTGGACCACAGCTTCTCAACTTTTTCGTTTCCAGATGAAAATTCCCCCACGTTGGTCATTTTTATTTATTTTGAGAGAAGAGTTTAGTCGTGAAAGAGGGAGGTTCGTATCAACGACATAAATTTTCACGCCCTGAGCGTTAAATCCTTCGCTCTGAGACATGGCGACCTGTCCTTTGTTCCCGGTTTTTTGATTTTGATTAATAAAACTGCCGACTCTAAAATAAATCTCTACGACAAAAAATTATTTACGTGATTTCTCTCTCATTTCCAATCTCGTTTTCTTATTTCGCTTATCGAAAAAGCTCCATAGACAGCTTTACAAATATCCATAAATTTATTTATTTGGAATTACATTTTTCGTCGAGAAATTAAGTTGACTAAAGTAAAAAAAATGGCGGTTCGTGAAAGAGAAGTGAGGAAGTTAAACGAAATAAAATTAGAAACACTGCTGACTGCGGTGTTTTTTTTTCTTTAAATTTAATTATCGCCTCGTGATTAGCAGACACTTTTTCGAGAACAGCCCTTTTCCCCGGGATTTTAAATTTTCCCGTCCACGATTTTTGCATGAAAGAAAATTTTCGGGCCAAGGCCCATTTATTTTCATGACAGATTCCATCTCGTCATGTTTCAATTTCCTGTTTCGCGTCAATTTCAAATTATCAATGTTTTGATAACTTAAATAACTGGGAAGCTCACGTCAAAAGCTTTTGACGCATTTCAGGTTCAAATTTTTTTTCCTCCGGAAAAGAAAAAATTTCCCCGTGAAGCTAAGTTGAACTTTAGGAAATGTTTAGCTCGGGTGAGATGACTCTCATCTGAAATCCAACATTTTCTATTTCCGGTTAGCTTAGCTTTCTTAAAAAGAAAATGGTTTTATAGAATTTTAGAGGAGAGGAGAGTAGGGATTTAAAGGATCGTGGCAGGAATAAATAATTTCTCCCGACCTTGGCTTTCAAATATTCTTCTTTAGAGAGTATCGGTCGCACAAACAAAAGCTTTCTGAGTCTTAAATGATTCATTCAGTGGCGTGCGGTAATATTTGCTGACAAAATTTGTAAAAATAACTTTGAGAAGAAGGACGTAGATTGTTAGTATAAACTGAGTAAACGTACCCCTCCAGCCATCTTTGTTCAAGCCCTTCTGTAGAACCTCTCATTACGAGTTCCTCTCATAGCGAGAAATTCGCATAATGAGCAACATAAATCACAAAAAAAATGTCTCTCACAACGAGCAATTTTTGGCCGAATGAGCGACACCTACATGGGAATCCGCCGACAGTTTTTGTTCAGCCTGGAACGCATTATCCTCTTTTACATTAATTTATATGAAACAAATTGTTTCGCATAACGAGTAATACTTGAAACGAATTAAACTCGTTCCATTATATTAACAAAGACAACGTAATCAGATAATTGTTTTAAATCTCCATGCTAACTGCTACCTATGTGCCTACCTCTATGTGCCAGGTAGTTGGTAGGTGAAGTTATAGTTATAGTTGAGCTTTAACCCTGTTTCTCACCATTTTTGGGTATAACAGGATACGGGAGGAGGATTTGAACTCGCGACTATAACTTCTTAGTCTGGCACTTAACTACTACACCACAGACCTCCCGCATTAAGTATTGAGGGATTTATCTGGAGACCATAAAAGAAGGAGGAAGAAGTTTTATAAGTAACAGACGGAAAAAGAGACGAGAAGGAGGACAAAGAAGAAGAGAGAAGATAGACATAGTATGAAAACAAAGCAAAAGACATAAAAATTTAGGTCAGGTAGAGGTTTACAAATAGGAAAAATCGCACAAAAATAATCCCATTTTTATTTAAACCAAAGAAAACAGAGAAAACAGCACGTCCACGTCATCCACAAACTGCACGCCATCAAGTTATTTACTTTAGTTTTCTCTACTGTGTTACATTTTTACTGTTTCAAGTATAAAGACCAGTATAATTCCTGTAGGAAGGAATTTTGAGTAAACTTTTTAACCCAGACTCAGGGAAGTTCGCATTAAATGAAACTTTTATGAATTTCACTGGTGGGTAGCATCCATCTCAACTTCCTCTCCATTTTTTTCTCGGGTCTTTTCTAATGCAAAAGTGAATTTAATAAAGTCAAAAAATTTACGACATGATACTAAATAAATTCGGTGGTACGGATGTGCGTATTTGAATTGAGAGAGAGAGAGGGAGGAGAGGAGGTAGAAAACAAAAAATTAAAATAAATCCTTAAGATTTTAATGTTTTCCAGCAGGAGGAAAGATAAAAGAAGAAAAATTTTTCTTTGCTTGAAATCTTTCCCATAAACAAAGAAAACGGTTTCCTGTTTACTTTTTATAAAGAAATTCGTTATGGTAGAGTGGAGAGAAGAGGAGAAACCTGGATTTGCTCATAATTCAGACGCCGCCTCATTTTCCTTTCTCATCTCTTCGCTCCGGTGAAAGTATAAAAAAGAAAAAGACGTGTCGGATGGAAACGTGGAAAAGACCAGACGGAGAAGAAAGGATTTTATATCTTTTCCTTTGCCAGGTATTATCGATTTCCTTCGCCGTTATTTATCGCAGGTAGCCGTAATTCATGTCTATAAACCCGACATAAAATATTTTTCCGACGAAAGGAAGAAAAGAAACAAACAGTTTGGATCTCTGTTTCGAGACATAAGCAATGATTAGTTTTGTAGGGAGGAAGAAGTCAAGAGGTTAAGGGAAAGGGGAAGAAGAAAAAAAAAGTTTGGAAAGCTCAGCATTTTTCAGCGTAGATAAAGAAAATGCCAAGTTTAAAAATCAAGCTCACACATCAAGGAAGAAAGAAAAAGAAATAAAGGGAAAAACAGAAACGAGACAAATGTGCAGAAAATATTTATCTAGAGAAGACATCGAAGCACGCTCGAAAATGTTTTACGTCAAAAAGACAGCGGAAGCACGTTTCTAGGCCATCAGACTTGTCTTTTACCGTTCACGTATTGACAAAACGTCCGCAAAATCCATGGAAGGGGCTTCCACCCCCCGGGGAAGGGTTGGGGAGGTGGTTTGACCCTGGATTGACGTCACTGGATTTTCTTCTTGTGGAAAATTTAAAAAAAAAGATTAAATAATTAGCGAAACGAAAATTTCCTCATTCTCTAATCGTTTTAATATTAATACTTACTTAGTGGCTTTTCTTCTCCTCTCCAACAACAACAGCAAAAAAAATTTTTTTTTGTTAATGAGAAAAAAATAAAATGATTCTGTTAGAAAGTTATTGTTTCCAGTGAAAATTTTTTCCCGGGAATGTTTTACAAAAGGAAAACCTTTGGCGAACAAAGTTGCTAATTATTTTGTAAAACAAACCGAATAAAATGAAAATTATAAAGGCTTCTGGAAGTGCATCTGGAAATTTTTCTCCTTCATTTTTTTCTTCCTTCTCCTCTTATCCAACTTTTGGGCCTTTTTTTTTAAAATTCTATCTCTTAATTTCTTTTTCTTATGAATTACATCATTTTTTCCAGCCTCCCTTTTTTTCGAGGTAATGGACGGGTAGTAGGAGGAGAGGATTAAGGTTTCCTGTAATTGTTTTAAACAAATGACGAGACAAAAACATTTTCTTTGTTAAAACCGAAGAAAAACATTTTTGAATTTCTCGTACCAAACCTTTTATGAAATTTTGATACCTCAAGCCCAGCAGCATACTCTCCAGCGTCAAATTCAAATCTTGTGTTAGTTTTGGAACACCTATTTGAGACTAAGAGAAGAGCTCTTGCTGCTGGATGTAGTCAAAATTTATTTATTTGGGCTTGAATGCCGTTTTGGAGTCTCAGGTATAACAGGATATTGAAGGTAGCCAGGCCTTTGACCACTACACCACAGGACTCTTACTGGATGTAGTAAAAATTTAATCTGCGGTACAGTAAATATTTGTGTTCCTGTTAATTGTGTTAAAACTGTCATGTTTTCTGTATGTAACACAATTAGTCTGAGTTGGATATATAAGCGAAACCTCAACACACCGTTTTCGCACCCACCGTCCTCCATTTATTCAGTTTATTTGGAAATTGGTGCAAAACCTCTGCTGTCTGTTGAAAGAAGTAGGTTATAGCAGTGGTGGGTGCACAGAAGAAATAATTTGTCAGATCAACAAAAGACGAAGAGAGGAAGGGTTTTTATTAAAATCGTGGCTCCAGCCTCTAAAATCCTTCCTTTTGGTGGAAAAGTGTTTTTGTTGTAGTGCGCGGAACCGAGGTGGTTCGTTTTTCTTTCCCTTTTCTGCCTGAGCGGGTTCTTTCTCGGCCAGATTTACTTTGAAGTAGATATGATTTATGAAGTTTGTTTTGGGGAGGTTATTTGCATATTATACTTAAAACATAATTTAGGCTAAATACGGCAAAAAGTCTCATCAAAAGCATCTAGCCCGTGGAAGCTTTTGTAATTCGCTCGTGGGGCGGACGTTTTGGTATTTTATTATTTCCAGCGGGTCACTGTGGATTTTGGGGAAAGCGAATTTTGTTTTCATTTTTATGAAAAGGATTTGTGTTATCTTAACTCACATAATTATTAATTATTTGCTTTATCTCAACCACAGTCAGATCTCAATTTTAAGCTACTTCAAATGATGTCTTCTATTCAAGTTTTGCACCGCGGTTTGCTGACTTACCAATGATGGCTGATGTTTGAAATTTATACTCAAAATCGGGAAGTCCGGTATATTAGAGTTGATGATTAACACAACCGCATATTTTAAGGCTGCAAGAAAACTCCGTGTTCAAAACTTAACAAACACATAAACAATATTTAAAACTCAGCATAGAGACAATAAACGCAAAAGTGGCGCGAAGGCCGAAAGGAACCCGGAAGCGCTATTACCACGGCAGTCTAAAAACGACGACGGTAAGCCAACACTCGTTATTAAAATTTTAAATTTAGAATCGGCGGTATGTGTTTGTAATCTCAAACACCCGTCTATGATTTCTGATACTTACCCAAAATCTTCGGCTCCAGTCTTTTACATAACATCATCACCTAGCTGTCCTGGGAGGTTTGTGGTTGAGTGGTCAAAGCGCTTGATTAACCGGTCGAAGTTCAAAGCCCTCCAACATCCTGTGATATCTAAGAGTTAGAAACGAGATTGAAACACAACTCCAAAACCGTACTGTATCATAGGTACTGAAAACTTTTCCATCTTCTTTGGGGAAAAAGATTTTTTTCCCGGTCATTTCTTTCAAAGAAAATTTTTCATATTTCATTCTCTGGTATTGATTTGTTCGTCGGATGATCCCATCTGTCAAAACAAAACCTCAAAATAATGAAAAACGCGATTGAAAATTCTCTCCTTTTTTGTAAACGGATGTCTAAAAAAATCTGAGATTTTTCTTTTTCATAGTTTCAAAAATGAGAAAGCAAAAATTTTTTTCCGGTTTAGATAATAAACCAGCAAGAGAGCTCTGGATAAAAAAGACAAATAAAAATATTATATGATTAATGATAATCTGATGAGTGAGGCAGAATGGTGTCGGGTAGCAAAAGAGGGAAACGTGGAGAGGAAGAGAAGTAATGTGAGTTTTGAAAGCTCCCTTCTCTCCTAAAAAGAAAGAAAGGAAGAGAAGAAAGGAAGAAGGGAAAGGAAAAAAAATGCCTTCTTTCACAACTTTTTTTTCATCTAATACTTGAAAAATTATCTGTGTTAGAATCAGTGATTTTTTTGTTTCTTTCTTAATGTTCTTGGATGAAACAAATCGATAATTTGTTCAATAACAAGAGAGGGAAGGCTGTGAGAGAAATATCAGGGTGAAGTTGAGATTTACTTTTCAACAATTGAAGATGTGTTGGATTTTTCAACAGAAAAGGAAAATGGTTTCGGAAGTCTGTTATAGTGTTAAAAAACTTTTCTTTCCACTTATGCGGCTCAAATCTAGAGTGTATTCAGCGGCTTTCCAGTTGACGAATTCAGAAAATCTTTTTTAACACTAAATTGGGAGTCTTCACCCTGATTGTCCCTACCTGGGTCGGTTTTATGATATCTTTCGATTTGTTTCAAGACCACTTTTGCACTGTTGTTCTCACTTTTAGAACTAATTACAAATCTCACTGTTGCGAAGTGAAATGTGGCTCGATTCAATTGCGCCTAAGATCGCGATCCTGCCTACGAGTCAAAGGTAGGATTCGACAGGATAAAAGCGACGGAAAAGCTACAGGGTAATTGCACCTGTATTTTGCATTTGGCTAAAAGGGTTTCGGTTGGCTTTCCATCTTGTCTACGTGACATAGTTGAGTTGTTGTCAAACGTTTTTTTGGTTTTAAGGTGTTTTGTATGTTGTAAAGTTTTTTGGTAGTCCTGGAAAAGTAAAAGTATTGCCAAGACTTTTCATCTTCATTATTGTAAATTATTGTCTAAGTGAAATATGAGCAGTTTAACAGTATTCAAGCCAAAATTTGGTTAATATCCTCTTTTGGACTGGAACACGTCACTACCACCGGTTTTGGGGGTCAAAATCTACGACAATCTGAAACACCCTTTATCGTCTTAAAATTTTTCAAGACCGATAGCGTGACATAGTCGTTTTAATACATAATAGGCCTCAGCTCTTTGTCTTAGCTTCAAGACTGTACTAAAGTTCGATGGTTGGCCATAAATCATGACCAACTGTTAAGTAACTGACGTCATTGTACATATGTTCACCACGAAAATGGTCAAAATAAGCAACTGGGTTTCCGAGGGTTTATATATACAAGAATATATATATATATCATATGAACAGTCTACTTACAACATTCAGATTTTCTCGAGAAGTGGTGCGACTTTGTTAAAAGAGACTAAACAAAATTTTAACCGGTCTGGTAGCAACAAACTGTTTAACACTATTGCTGGCACAACACTGGGGGTTGGTTTTTCGAATAATTTATCAGAGCCACGGTTTTTGTGATCTCATCGTCGATTCACCCTAAATTAAGAAAAGTTTTTCATTTTTTCTTTCTAAAGGGAACATGAAAAAGTTGAAGAGCTCTCGTCTTTCTTCCCAGAGACAGGATCAGTCTCGCAGAAAATCATCAAAAGTATTTTTATTTGGAAATTGTAACCACAAAGAACTCCACCCTTAAAATAATTTGCATTTTTACTATACAGAAGAAGAAGAAGAATAAGAAGAGGAGGAGGAAGGAAAAAAGGAAAACAAAAATCTTGAAGGGTTCAACCTAAACTCAACACTTCTCTTTTAATTTACATCAAATCCCAGACAGAACGTGCGGGCTTCGGCAAAAAGGAAAAAAAAAGAAAGTGAAGGAAAGTTAAATAAAATATAAATTTAAAAAAGAAGAAGAAAGGAGTAGAGAGAAAAAAAAACTCATAGTGGAAGAAATAAAAGATGAAAAAGGGAGTCAGTGAAAATATTCTAAAACGGCAGTATCTCCTCTTTCTCACCCTCTCACCCCTTTCTCCGCCACTGGTTCTTGAAGGTAGGATTTGCATACTTAAAGTACTTAAACTTTTTTTTTTTCAACCCTTCTTCTCTTAAATTAAAATCTTAATAACGAGCTGGATTAATGTTTTCATGTTTTATGTCAGCCATTATTTCCCATTTAGTTATGACAAGCGATCTTCTCCTTCCCAATCTCTAAGGGAGATTTGAAGGAACAGGCCCCCCTCCTTCCCATCTCACCTCCCATTCACTTGCTGTTGTGTAGTTTTATTTACTTCAAAATTTTTTTTTCTAGCAGTTGGTACAAATTCACTGAAAACCTGCCTTTTTTTAACTTAAATTTTCCAAAATTAGAGATGAAAATTGGTCAGCAGTACCAAACTTTCATTTTTGGCTGGTCAAAGCCCCAAAATCTTGATGAAATTGTTAAGTAACAAGCCCCTCCCACAACCTTCTATTCCCAAAATTGAAGAACATTGACTCTGTGGCGTCTCAAACATTGACATTCGATAGTGGTTTAAGGAAATGAGTCACTTTGACTCAACTTATAAATAAACCGATTCTGACTAAAGAAACCAATGAAAATAAAACGGACACAAGAAAGGCTGCGACAGGAAATCTGTTGAATAAATCAATGCGCTTGGGTTGCAAAAAAAAATTTTTGAGGGTGTGCATTATTTATGAAATGAATCTTTGATGAAAGTATGTACCACATACGACACCAGTTTTCGCCACTAGTGTGGAATATTCATGAAAGAGCTTGGGACAGGTTTTCAGTTTCCAGTTTCCAAAACGCGTAAAAGGAAAACTCACATTTGGAATCGAATCAAAAACATTTTTAACACATAAAGCCAGTCTTAAAACTATATACATTATATACTGGGTTATTACCAAATGGAAATTGCTAGAAGTGTGCAATACTTTTGAAATAAATCCTTGGCAAGCTTGCATTATTTGTGAAATGTATTCGTGGTAAAGGTGTGCAGTATTTATGAAATGAGTGCTTGCTAGAAGTGTGCAATACTTTTGAAACAAATGTGCATTATTTATGAAATGAGTATTTGCACGACGTGTGCAATATTTTTGAAATAACGTCTGGCAAAAGTGCAGTATTTACTGGTTTTACGAATTACCGACAGTTCGTCACCTTCAACAGCCGCTGATCCAGTACTGTATATAGTTTTAAGCTTGAAAAGCGCTGCGGAAACCTAACTTCATCGACATAAAGCCAGTTTCTAAAACAACCAACATTAAAAACATAACACCATAAACAGTAAGAATCAACAATTTGAAAAAAGTCTAATTGACTCAGTTTAAGAGTATAAAATATACAGTATATAATTAATAAATTCAAAATACAAGGGAAAACCGTGTAAATGTGTCCAAGCCACAAAGTGACATAACTCAAAGTAACTAAAACGATTCAAACAACAGCAAAGAAACTACAGTACATCGATCTTGTTATAGTTATGTACGCGAAAGGGTTTTGACAAATTCATTTGTTCGTCTAAATTTTCGTTCAAATTCAGTCGCCTCAATTTTTATAAATACATCCTATAATGAATTCCACCTCAAAATGTGGCAATAATTGCCACAGAACATATCCGATGCATTGTTTCCCGTATTATGTGCGGTTTTTGGAAGAAGGGAAAATGAATTCACCCACCCGAATATCGATTGCCAGGGGTTGCTAAAGAATTGCTGTCTGCCATTGACATCCATTTCACATAAATTCCCTTTAATATTAAACATTGTTAAGTGCGAATCTCTAAAAGGCATTATTGTCGTCGATGATTTTTCCTTTTTTTTGAGGATTTTCCTCCGCAAAAAACTGTTACTATTTTTCACCCGCCGCCACCACTCCTCTTCTCTGGCAACAGAAAAAAAGAATTTTCTAAAACAAAAATCGTTTTGCTATATACGTGACCTCTCCTTTACGAGAAACATAAATTTTTTCCTCTCTTTTCGTGCCCAATTTATCATGCATCATATTAGTTTTTATTAAATTGGCGTAATGCCTTTTCCTCTTTGTCTACAGAGGGTTCACATTTACATTAATCTTCGTCACGTGTTTCCATCTTAATTCTTCTTTCATTCCCCGTTCGCTGAGTTGCAATTAAGAGTCGTTAGCTTTGTGATCTTCCTCTGACCCTTTTCCAATCCACAGTCTCAGTTTATTTTTATATCATTGACACTGTATCGAGTACGTAAATATCCTGGTTGGGGTCGTGAGTTATGCGAATCGTGTGTCACATCCTCGATATATGCGACAACAGGGAAATGGGGGACTCTTATAAAATAAACTTTGATTCTTGAAATGAAGTTAAAAACCGGTATTAGAGGAAAGTTTGTAGTCATGGGGACATCCCAGACGTCTATTTAATTAAGACAAAGAAAAATTAATAGGCTATTTCACTGGAGATGACTGTCAAAAGTGAATTAGAGTAAGTGCAGGCTTTTCTAAAAGGACTGGAAAGGAGGAGAAGAGTCAGAATGACGGTGTTACCCCAGTTTCGGTTGGGATCAATCACGTTTCATTTTCGTCAACGTTTACAGCGTTTGATTTTTAGGGTAAAACGTTATCTTGGAAATGTAATAAGTTCTCTCGTAAAGCCAGGAATTAAATTAAACAGCCCAGTCAGTTGTGAGACATGATTAGCTTAAGCCGAACGGGGACGTGCGCTGAAAGAACAAGTTGGAAGGAACGCTTTATTGCACGTTTATTATTTTCCATTTCCTTTCCTTTAATTATTTTTTTGCGCAAAGTTTATGTCCTTTTGACTTTGTTTCGAGAGCGCCTAATGGAAAATGGAGGATTTTACCTTTTTTTTTTCAAGTGCGTTCCTTCCATGCCACCCTTTGAAAACATTCTTCTGTGAATACAAAAAAAAATCTGACCTCCGAATTTGTCTTTTGTTATTTTTCGTTTTCACTCGAAATCGTTATTAGAGAACTCATCCACTTTTCCTTTGATAAGTATCAGAGAAAAAAGAAATGATAAATAGGAATGAGAGAGAACAAAGCTTTAATCGGATGACGTGGCACGAGAATTTTCGCCATTAGGAGTATAATGGGTAATTAGAACCATTCGTTTTTAAAACTTTACGTTCGCCTTTTGATATGAGCTCGTAAAATCCGTTCTTTTCGAAGACTGAAAGACTCTGGATTATACTCAGTTCAAAGTTTAGTATCTAAGGAGGCGGAGGTGAGGGGGGAGGAGGAAATTTCAAATCAAGCTGGAAGTTCTTAGGAAGGGAATGTCTGGTTGCCAACACTTCCAAGGTGTGGCATTCCCAGCTAAAAACGGATGCTTGAAATTTTCTTAGTAAATAAATAAATTGAAACGTCTATTGAGGCGAAACTGAGTCACCCCGCCGACGTATCGTTAGTAGAGTCAACAATAATTTAACCCCTAACACCGTCACCCTCAAAGTGAATCCGAGTGAAGTTTACAGCAGGCCAGATGAAATAACATTGAAAATGCCACTTATATCGTTGATAAATTCCAGAAACGCCAAATGGCTGAAAACCCCAAAGTGAGGAGAGTTTAGGGTGTCAAGATTTTAGGAAATTTCTCATTTCCTTATTTTTCTCTTTCACTTTCGACGCATTTACACGCAGGCATGTTTATTCTACAAAGAAGTTTTCCGTTACACAGGATCTTGTCTACTCCTTTCCTCGACTCTCTTCCGGTTGGTATGTCAACTTCAGGGAACTCAGAAAATGAAAATCTGTCCTTCATCCTCTTCCCAGCTTTATATAATTCCGTTGATGCATGTAATTGGTGAAGACGAATGCGACGTGTCATTTCATATTTGCTTTGATGTGTAATAAATGAATCGCCGTTTGCATTCCCAACCTTAAATATAAATAAACAAATAAAAATAGAATGCACCTCAACAGGGCATCCATCTTGGTATAATAATATCACTCCCGTGAATAACACCCACCCCCAGGTGACTTTCCTTTTTGTGGGACTTCACTTTTCTCCTTTTAGATTTCGAGGGCAGTTCTGGGGAAGAAAAATGGCTCAGCATTCATTTGAAAAAAGTGTTACGTCATATCCTTAACATTAACATAGATGAAAGCGTCGAAGACGTTGCAAGCAACAGGATGTATTGGGAAAATACACGTCAATGGGTTTCACACGCTAGAAGTGAATATAAATATTCTAGATAATTTTAACTGCGGTGATTTTCTTTGAAGCTTTCGTGGAAAACATGTTCCCAGAATATTTAGTGTGTGGAGTAAAAGGCCTTTGATCGACTCTCGGCTAATCAAGTGATTTTATTGGCACTTCTCCCGATCGGATCTACTTTGTCGTCTTTGGATAGAGGAAACGAAATCTTTAAAGGACACAAAACTAAAATATCACCGCCTGCCTGATGTCTTTTCCATTTTCTGCTGTTTTCTTAATTTATTCTATATTTTGGGTTTCAAAGTCTGCAATCACTCACCTGGCTGGTGATTGGAGGTAGATGCTTGTTATAAAACAGAAGACGTCTAAAATTTAAACAAAAAAAAATTTTCTCTGAATTTAGTATTTCAGTTTTCTCTTGAAGAAAGGAGGGAAAAGAATTTTCTTTGAAAGCTAAAGAGTTCAAAAAATTTACAGTTGGCTTTGTGAAAGGACTCCCGGTTTTTCTTCGCAAAGGGAAAATGTTATTGTCAATATTTGTCTTAAATTTAACATTTAACAATTTCACGGTCTATTGTGATGTCAAAAATTAAATTCCTTTTTTTATGCTCCTTTAAAATTTTTAATTAAGTTTAATCTCGAGGAATTTCTTTAAAAATTAACCGCAGCAGAAAAAAAGATGAAACATGCGTCGCTTAATTCTTCCGGCAGGAGATTCTTTCAAGAGATTAAGAAAAGCGACTATCACTTCAGCAATCTTTCATCAAGATGGATCATTTAGAAAAACTAAAACGGTTTCTCGTTGTCTTCTTTAGGCGTGTTACTCACAATTTAGACAGAAAGCTTGGAATAATTCATTCTGTAGTTAGTTGATTTCCTAGCTTACCTATTTGGCCACCTATTTGTTAATAATTACAGTCGGATCACGTTTTAGTGTTGTTGCTTCTGTGCAACTTTTGAAAACTAGAAGCATCCATAATTCTTATTTCTAAGGGTATGAAAGGAGACGTCTCTCCGCGTAAAAAAAGTCTTGATTCCAAATTTATTTGGACGAATAAAATCTCAAAACTTTAAGTTATGAGAGTAATAGTAACGTGTCTGGATGTTGGTACCGTAGTGTTAACTATCACCTGTTTCCAAGTATGGAGACATAGTTCTTCAGGCTAGTTTGAGGGATTATGTCTGGGCAGCAGACCAGAGAACGGTTTTGAAGGCTGGTGGCATAAGAGATGAGGTAGGAAGGCAAAAGCAGGAGAGAGGAAGATGGTTGGATTGAGACAAGCGTGTTATGGTGTTATGAGCCAAGTGATCTATGTCTTTGAGGACATCTTAGGTTGAGGAAAGTTTTGGTACTCAAAAACACTCTTCATAAAACACGATTGAAAGTCAAAACATTGATGACATAGTATTTAAATTGTACTTCCGGTCATTGTTAACAGAAAGACGAGAAAACAATATCTACTATCAAACAAGGAGTGATGTATTTAACTTCTAGTCATTTGAATCGCTTTCATTACTTCTCCAGGAAAGCATCTTAAGGGGAGAAAAAAGAAGAAGAATTTGGAAAGACAGGAGGAAGGAAATTAAATTGAGAAGTCAGCATTTACCTAAAAATGGAACGCGAGAAGAGGAAGAGACGGTTCTTTGAATAATCAACTTTTTGAATATTAATTTTTCTTTCTTTCTTTTAAAAAGCAATATTCCATTATACACATGGAAAGTATCTCGTGAAATTAAATTAGTCTCCTTCTTTTCTCGCACAATGTAGATAAGTAGCGTCACATGCGCACATCACGCGGGCCTAAAAAAAAGGTATTTATTTTACGCCGGGAAAAGTCGAGACAGTTTTATTATTGAAATAATAAAAGTTATGAAAAGGAGTGAAAGAAAGTATAAAATTTACACCCTCGTTGACAATACGATTTTGTTATGATGAAAACAAATTTTAAAAATAAAATTAAACTCACAATAATATTGTTGGTTAATTAATTTATACGGAACGGAACCTTTTCCGGGAAAACTTTCAAATGGAAGCACAAAGATGAAAGAGCTCAGGATCATATGAACATGTTGTGTTTTGCCCTTTCAAGAGCCTCGTTATTCCATCCAACCTTTGAGGATTTTTGATTCATTACGATCCACACATATTGTGTTGGACTCGTTTTCACTTTTCTTGGAAGCTCGGGTTTTGTATTTTCTTTCTTGAAATGTTACGCCCCACTTAGAAAGTTCGTGTGGGAGGTCCATTCGAGTTAGATGTCAAATCATCTTTCCGGATTAGCTTGGGTGTATGCTAGCTGAGTTCTTACCACCAGAAGTCTCTACAATATGTGTTCACCATCATCTAATTAAGATTTCAAGATCTCAGATTGAAAAATCTGTTTAAGGCTTAACATCTTGAAGGAAGGAAATTAACATAAAACCGAAACCGAGAATCCCTCTCGGGATTTATGAATAAGGAACAAGTGTGAGTATGGTATTAGTGGTCGAATAATATTAAATAAGTCACGTATAAGGGAGGTTGGTGGTGGGAGAGGAAGTCCGGGGGAGGGAAATCGGTGATGAAGGATCCGTTGAATGAATGTCATTTGTACAAAAGAATTACAACACTTCATTTAGGGATGAAGTTGATGCGTGCGCCTCAATTATTCCGCCGCATAAATCTCTTGCCAAGGAAGTGCGTGACGTACAATACTCAGCTTTCACATTCTCTAAAAGTTTTAACAAGCTTTTAAATGTCAGATTGGAGGATTGGAATTTTATGAAGTGAAAGGAAACCCCCGAAACCCAACAAGGGAGGTTTTTGACTAAATGCTTTTCTTATGTGTTCTTCGATGGAATTGTCTAAAGCTTTTCGGAATGATTCTAACTCCTCGAGCTGTGACGCACGAAATAAAATTCTACATAGTAGCACAATATTACCAAATCAACACAATACAATCGTAACTAGTGTCTATACCATAAGGTAGACGAGTTTGGATGGCGGACAATAGAACATTTGACGTTTATGGGAGCGTTTGAAGGAAAGAAAACTTAATGAGATGAGAGAGAAGTAATTAGCCTCGCAGATCATTTCCATATTTTGGAATTGCTGGAGAGCCTAATTTTTTATAAAAGCCAAATATGAAAGGACCATCTGGCAGGGTTATAAAAATTTTATTGCCTTTCTTCCTAAATTTGTAAAATTAAAATTAGACGTCACTAATTTTTTTTAATAAAACACAAAACAGCTTTTTCTTTCTTTTCGCCTTATTTTCAGCAACGTGGCTCCAATGTGAACGCCCCCACTTTTAATTTAGTCCAAGCTCATCATAAAAAGGAATTGGATTAACGACTTTTTATGTTTCAGTCGTGAAATTAAAAAAAAAAGAAAATATTAATTGGTTTTGACGGAAACCTACTCCAAAAATAAACAAAGTTGGCTGTGATCTCAGTCAAACCCACCCCGGGAACCAGGATGAGGGATGAAATTCTAAGATGTTCTTCTTTCCTCGGGTCAAAAAAAGCGAGTGAAGATTCTTAAAGGTTATTTAGATAAGTTTAAGAGCAGGAAGTAGAAGAGATGGTGGTCGTGGCGGCGGCGAGGGCTTGGGGTTGGTTATAAATGGCATTTCGGGGGAAGAATGTATCACGCACCTCCTGTGTTGCCGCCGCTTTTATTTTTCAAAGATATGGAAAACCCTGGCTTTCCCATTACTTCCGCATCATTTTTTTCCTCCTATCATTTCTCTTGATTTAGAGCAAGGATCTAGATTGAAGTTCCTTCTTAGAAAGTGTTATATCCCCTCTTTCCCTTTTTAGGACCGTCACCAAGAAAAATCTAATTTTCTCGCCCAACATTTTCGGCTAAGGCCTAACAGCCATTCAAGTAATTAATCATTTCGACCTTTTTAAAGATGCTTCTCAGTGCCTCTCATACTATTATTAATCTGTGGATAATTTTTTATGTATTTAATCCATAGACCTAACTCGGTTTTTGTTTAATCAATTTTGGGTCGTCACAGAATTCTGTTTAATTATCACTCTGCTTTAATTAATATCAGTTGTGCGATTTTTAAGGTAAATTATGACAATACAGCAAAATGAATGTTTTGTGAGTCTCATACAGAGCCACAAACACGAAGAAAAAAGTGAAAAATTTATACATGAAAAAGCTCTTTATTGAATCTCGCGTAAAATCCGTTTCCCCTGAAAGAGGGAAGGAAAAACGGGTGAAGGATTTCACGATGGAATGAAGGCGACAGATTATCGCCAGATCTCTGGGGATCGAATGAAACAGTGCACGTTCTATGCAAAGTAAACTTTTACTAACACTTCCCAAGAGCCTGAGCTTGCACCGTGCAGTAACACACAAGTAAAATCTGTTGAAAACATCCATCACAAGTGAATTCTTTATGTCTTTCGTGTACCCGCTCACGATTCTTCTCGGATATTAGCTGTGTGTCTATCAATTCTGCTGTGCCCTCCCTTCCTGTCTGTCTCTTATATTTTGAATTTTTTCACACGAACTGCCGACAAAAGAAGGGCGGTGACGTTACCGGGGAGTAATTGCAGTGATAACATATTTTCAAGCGCAGTTGAATTTCCCCTGTTCCCTTTCGGGGGCGCCCCTGTTTTGAAATTTTATCGAAATGATCGATACATCCTGCATATATTTATAATGGAGGGATGGGAGGAAGGGGGTAAGTTTTCGCTATACAATTTGAAATGTATGTGATTCGCAGTACCACCTTGTTCGATACAATAGGCTCGAACTCATTCAACTGAAATCTGTAACAAAGTATTCTGTGACACTTAGCAAACCTATCAAACATCTGTCGTTCCATTTTGTACAACGTTTTGTGGGGAACGCAAATCTTTTGTTGATTTTTCATTCGCCTAAGCCATTTCAGCTTTCGAAGCCCAATTTTTCTCTTTGTCAGCAACCGCGCTTTCCCTTCACATCTGAGGAGTTTATGCTTTCTGTGGTAGTCTGTGGTCTGTTCCTTCTAGCTAGTACAGATTTTCTATAATATATTTATTATATTATGTGAATTCAATGCTTTGGGACACTTCCGTGACTCAATCTCTTAGTTTCCTTTAATATTCTTTTCATCAGATCCGCTGACTTCGTTTGAATTAGAAACTCTTGGAAGACAAATCTTCTGTTAGCTTTGATTATATACAATTCTTCGTTGTCCTATTATCAGTATTTATGGTCCTTTTAATCTTAGTTTCCTCAAGACCTCTATGGGGGTGTAAAGGCTCAGTTACACATCCCAAATCTGTACGATCGGTTCTAAAAAATTTTTCTGACTTCATCCCGTTTCAGTTTCCCGTTCGGGTAATTTCGCAAGGGAAAAACAAAAACAAAAAACTTCAAATATATTTGCATTATATCAAAACGAAAACAATATTTATTCACATGATTTATGTTACACAGGGACGTTCACGTACGTGCTTTCATTCCAATTTATTTTTACAGCAGTGATAACGGTATCGTGGATCTGTTTGGACCCACGGAAGGAAGAATTTCATTTTATTTAACTTATTTTACTTCTTTTTCTTCTTCTTTCTTTATCCTCTCTTCACTTCCAATATGGGGGTTAAAGTGTGATTCTGACATTTGAACTTCTTGCTTGAATTACGTGATCCCGATTTCCGTCGGATTCTTTCTTCCTTTTTGGTGGAAAATCCGGACTAACCTCAAATCCGTTTCACCCCGGATTTTTCGTTTATTAAATAAGTAAATGGAAGGCGAGAGGGGGTTGGGGGTAGAATTCCGACGAAATTCAAGCACTTTAATCTTAATTCATTTGCTTAAAATTCCAGAATTTTTGTTAAAAGCCAGAACAAGTTGTAAATTTTTTTTTTAAGAAGAATTTTTATCTTTCAAAGAAATTTTTAACGTCAAACGCAGCCAGAAGCGACTCCTCAAGTTTTTACTTCTTTTCCTTCTGTCGTGCACAATTTTCCTCTTTCTTTTAACTTTTGTTAAATTTCCTTTTTAAAGAAAAATGAATGAGTGACAGGAACAGGAACCCCGAGTCGAAAAAATTCTAAAATCAAAAGAAAGACGTGCGCAGAGAAGACACGGAATCTCAATCCGCAATCAATTTTTTTTTCCTGTTGGTTGGTTGGAGAGCACAGTAGAGAATTGGTATTTTCATTTTTAATCAATCAATCAATTCCTCAGAGTCCCTCGAGATGAAAACGAGAACAGGCTTCTGTAGAATCCGCCACGGACTCTGTTTTGGGTCAATGCTTTCGAACTTGGCTCTTAGTTTAGCGGTCATTCTCATTCCTCCCTCGAGATTCTGTCAAACGGTTCCAGTTTCCACGAGGAAATTAGTCTTTTCTCCTCTTTTTTTGTTCAGTTTGTCTACTTCTGACAAAAATAGAAACTAAAATCTTTAAGAGAGCGAAAAAACGGATCGGATCAGTTCCAGATGAGCTGATAATCTCATGAAATGGTTCTGATAGATCTACCGAGCACTGAAATCCTGAAATGATTTTCGAGGGGAAGCGTTTTAACGGCCATATTTTGTTATTTACGTTTTTTTTTCTTTTATTACTCTTTTACTGGTAATAAAACACAAAAGACGGAAGCGAAAAGAGTAATTTTAGAGACTTTGAACTCACTAATAAACAAAATTGTACAAATCGAAGCACCATCACTCCAATTTGAGTACTTTGAGTGTGGTTTTAAGTGTTCAATAAAAGAAAAACTTAATTGCTTCAACTGTTGTTAGTGTAATGGTTAAAAAAACTTTTGTTCCCTTAGTGGTGATTACGTTTTAAAGTAAACGTTATTCACACGCCGTTCAAAAGGTCTGTAGTATTATGTTGCAGGGTAGTGATAGTGGGAATCGTTTTGAGACGTCGATGAAATTGCACCTAAAACAAAACGCCATATGTATGTCATACACTTCGCTTGTAGTAATTGACATAATTCATGGAAAAGTGTCAGGGAAATTAATAAATCCGGGTTTTGGTTGACGTCAATATCCCAAAACTCTGGCCTACGTAAATCTGATTTTATTTCACCGACGAAATCCTCTCTCGAATTATTTATATGCGAAGTGAAATATGAAAAACCTAACACGACGTACACAAGAGGCTGAACAGTAGGTTTTCGAGTTCCCATCGAAGCAATATTGTGAATTAAAATTTGTCCTTCAACCTGTTATGAGGACATTTTCATTTGAGTCACGTTGAACACGTTCCATACAGCTTAAACATCGTCACCTATCTTTCAAAACCGAAGGTTTCACATTAGGAATTAAAATACTATTCCACTCTCTCTCTCTCTTTAAACCAGAAAAACCGATCAGAGTGAGGAATCAATTTGTTGGTTTGGCAATTTTGAGACAATTGAAATCGAGAGGTAAAATTTCCACGTGGGAGTCATCTAGGAAGTGAAAAAAATTCGGGAGAAAAGTAAGAAAAAGGGAATTTTCGGGAATCGTGAGCCTCGGGTTTTAGCTTTCTAATTATTAGAATGGAACATTTTCATTTTAGAACCGAAACGTTTCGAGGAGGAGGAGGAGGAAAAAGAGGTGACGTCACGGAATTAAGGGAACGGATTTCAATTTGCGTTTCGACGGAATCTAGTCGACCAACGGATTAAATTAGAAAAAGAGATTATATCGATTACCATCAACGCAGTGAAAAGACATTTAATGGATTTGTCATGTGAGCCAAACCCTCATCCGCGGTACCCAATACCCAAATCCTATAACGCTATAATTAGTTTCTTCCAAAAGTAGATTTCACTACTTTCCTTGAAAGAAAAATTTTCTTCTTCTTTGTGCTTTTCAAAATTCAATTTTCTCTCTTTAATTGACTTTTTTCTTGAAGATGATGAAAATAAAAAAGTGAATTATAAAGCGGTCTTTTGCGGGAAAGTTTTAAACAACGGAATCGGGTTAGAAAAGTCTACAGCGTGACTCAGTTGGTTAATCGGCTCTGAGCACCATGTCATCTGTGAGGAAGATGAACTTGAAATTAGCCAAACTAAATAGCAAAGAGTAGGAATGCATACAAAAAATTTGTCGTTAATTTAAAAGGCAGCCATTTTGAAAATATTTTTTAATTAGACTTTGAAAAACTCAAGAAAGGATGTCAGACAGCGAACCAACATTTGCATGCCACGAACGTAGGGCTTAAAATAAAGAATTTAAAATGGACTTTCAATTTCCTCAGAGTTTTTATGTTCTTACGTTAGTTTCTACAACATCCTGTATGACAGATTTCGAATTTTAAATTATCCTACATCGTATCTGATAGTATTACAGGTGGTGAGATATGAGAAGAAGACTTCGAGGATATATAAAAATACTAAACCGGAAATGGATAAATAATATTAGTGATAAAGCTGCAGTGGGTGTGGGGGTTAAAACAGAAATCATTCCTGTAGTGAAGGTGCATTAGCTGTTGCACCCCTCAGCCAATAACTTGACAAAAATACCTGGCAGTGGGTTGGGTTCTGCAAGAAATTGCGCTAATCAACATCTTCCAGAAGGTGCTTACAAAAGCTTACATTCCTCGATACGTTTTTAAGGACGCTGTTTGCATCCTAGAACGTACCTACGTCACCGACAACAGCATCTAGCGTCATGCAAAGAAGGACATAATATTGATAATAATAGATTATCATATTATAAAAGAAACTTGGCTAAACTGGGCTAACCCAACGTCTGAGGGGTTTAGGTCATTGATAACGAAGAGAACAGAAATGTACTTAAGACAACAGCTCCTAAACATTTCATAGCTACCACACGCTTTTGTAGGAGTATCGTTTCATAAGTAATGCACACCGCTGTGAAGGTTTAATTTTATATATATAATGTCTTCTAAAAGCCGGAAGCTCAAAGAAATTTGTTGACTTCTAGTAAATAAGTCTAAATGGGTACTTGAGTTTCTCTCGTTGAATCTCACTGTTAGAGGAGAACGAGAGGCGAATCAAGTAACTCACAACAGCAAAAACCATTTTCCTTTCATTTGAAAATAAAACATAGTTAAGCTCAAAGTTAATAAATTTGAAGTGGTCTTAAAAACTTGAGCAAACCTAATTTTCAGTGAATTCCGACTGAATAATTAAACACATTAATTGCCATTACAAGTTTCGCTTTATTTATTTTTCTCTGAATTTCTGTCGAAAGCTTTATTGCCTTTTTCGGAACGTTCATGCAATTCAAATTGAATTTTAAAATGTGAAGCCGACTTCGGGGGGGTAAGCTTCTTACGAATTCTCTAACACCATTTCGGGTCTTTTCTAAAAATATTTTTCACCATTTTCTTGTCGACACTTGCCAAAATATAACCCGACTCCGGGCGTCTTGGGAGAGATTTTCATTTTCGTCAGGATTTTATTGACCTAAGAATGACCGAAACAATCAAAACGAGTTTTCTATAAACATCTTCTCTTGTAGTTTTCGAACCTCTGACCGTAAGCTCATTGTTTAAATGTTTTCCGAGGGACGGGCCATCTTTATTTTCTTCCTCTTGGTCAATACGTCCAAGGAAAACTCATTATAACTTTTACTCGGGAGTTTTATCCCTGTCGTCACAGGCTCTGTTTGTTGACGTTGTCAAGGAAAAATAAAGATGTGTTGAACGTTGTGTTAAGTGTCGTTAGAACGGTTTATTTACTTTCTTCGGTCAAAAAGATTCTCAAGGTGATTCATGTGTGAAGAAATCCTCACCTTTTTTTTCCCTCCTCCATTTTGATTTCCTTCGGGTTAGGGATTAAAAGCAGGTTAACTATTTTAACATGGAGGCAACCGACTACTTATGGTCTTTGTAAAGTTGTAACGGCCGAATTGTTACATAATGTTTTCCTTAAGTAGTTTTGGTGAGTCGTGAACACGATCTTCTCTACATCATTGGTCAGCTAGTTTTTGGACGTAAAGGACTACCAAATTCAGAATTTGAAAATTTTCCACGCCAGTAACGTAACTTTGCAAGAATTGAATTTAACCGGACTTCGAGAATGACTTGCATATATATTATGGATGTGTTTGGATCTTGTTTTACGCGTCTTTGTAAGGTAAGAAAGTATTCAAAACAATTTCCGTTGATTTCTCGAATGATATATACTACTACCAATAATTAGTAAACAGTGAACAGCTTTATGAAGAACTCATTTCATAAATAATGCACATCCATCAAATTTACTCCAGTTTATAATTGCTAAGATTTAACGTCGTTTCTCACTTTGATATTTATTTTGACTGATTGATTGATATCTTATCTCGACTTTCCTGGTGTCTGTAAGTCACTTTCATAAAGAATTCGTTTCAAAATTAATGCACGTTCATTTATTTACTTATTTACCAACTGATTCCCTGAAGGAAAAATTAAAATCGCATTTCTACCTTACAGTGTAAAGGCTTGATACTGAAACTGCTGCCCACTAAGCTCTACTAAGTGGCCCAGTAGCCCAGAAACTGATTCAGTAAAAATTTTTGAAAGGTTGAGTGCTCATTGCTAAGTCTGAACTATAGTGTCAGACTAGTAAGAAAATGTTCGGACCTGTGCTAACATTGTTTGCCTCAATATATCTTTAAGATGCAATATACAGAAACAGACTGACAGGTGTACATGCCGATGATACCTTGAAGGTGGACTGTATACTTCGAAAGCCGGACTTGTAAAAGCTTTTTTTGGTAAGTCGTGTGGCCCAGTCGCAATGGTCACAATGGAAATAAGAGTACCAAGGGTCAAGGTCTTTGCGGAGGTTTATATTGGTATACCATTCCATAAAACAAAATTTGACATTTATTTCATCTACCTGGTTCCTAATAAAACAAAATTTGACAATTTCCCTGAAAAGATTCATATTAATAAGTTGAGGAACTGAAAACCACTGAAATGACGTCAATGAAGGATTGTTTGTGTGGTGCCGACTGCTTCTTTGTGTTGTATTTTGACGCACGTTTTCCCTATGGAAGTAACAAATATTTCTGGGCGTTAAAGTCTTGTAACAATCACTCGCAAAAGTACAAAATAAGCTTTGTATAATCCCAATAAAACTGTCCAAGAAACAAGATATAATATCACTACATCCGTGAATATATATGGATTTTCTTCTTCCTTGGGCTCTAGAAGAATGGGGAAACACCTCACACATCCACGATTGTATTAACTCGTTTATCCTCGATCCAAAGCTTCGGAGGTTTTTCTATTGTTTCATAAATTTCATCCTCCGCTCCTGCTCTTGGGGAGGAAATTACATTATAAAATAACTAGGATACAAGAGGGATGAAGGGAAATTGCTCTTCTAAAAATTGTTGACACAAAATTGATTCTAATCCAATTAGCGGAATGGTTAAAATTTTGAAAAAAGGGAGAATTGTTGGGGCGAGGGCGAGTTTCTTGAAATGAATTATCAAAAAATAAAAACAGAGTGGTTTCGAAGGTAGGAATGAGAATAAAAGTTTCTATATTAAAATAAGTGATAACTCTCCTGAAGGAAACCCTTTTAAAAGCTGACACCCTCACCAGACTAAAGCATCACTTTAGAAAAGGGCCGGGATTCCACGGGTCAAAACTAAATTTGCGATACAAAGGTGCGAACCTCTCGATTCTCATTATTCATACATATATTCAGAAACACCGAAAACCTGGGACCTCTTGAATATTTCATCTTGAAGGGAATGCGAGGAAAAATATTTCAAAATGCTCGACAGGAGTTTTCCCCGTTATATATCCCTTTATTTGCTTTTTGTATTTGAATATTAGAAATTATGGTCTTTGGTGGATTAATGGATGTGGTCGGTGACAAAGCGTCATTTTGATTTTCTGCACGTACGTGTTGACCGAGTGAATCATCATCCCCTCACACGATGGTTGTGGTCAGGGCCAAAATGAAGAATGAGAAGTTAAGGTGTGGTGACCACCTGAGTGTGACTCACTTAAAACTGATTTTTATTAAAGAAGTCGAGATGATGGAAGAGTTGTCTAGGAAACCTCCCCGGGTGGTACACTCTTTTCTTTTAATAAAGAAAATGGGAAGTCAAATGTGTGAAAATTAGTGTCATCGACGGGTGTACGTCCAGCAGAGCGCCCCGTGTCCTTTTTATTTTTGTTGCAGCCAATTTATTAATACCACCTGCGAAGTCATCTCTTTTGTTAATAAATTTCAAGTTAGGAGAACAAAGGATGAGCCAGTCAGGTTTATAGTCTCGCTAAACATCAAAGAAGCGCCATGAAATTTGCGTTATTAGATAGATAAAAGAAAGAAGTCTGAGTTTTAATTTTAGGGGGTGCGTGGGGGCGGATGGGGGGCAAATATATTTGTTCCCAAAGAGTGCCTCATCCATCAATCCTTTCTTCGTTATCCGTCAACTGTCAAATTAAATAAAACTTTATTGGAGTTCGTCTTTATGGGTTTAAGGCGTGCCTCAACGGACGAATCTGGGAGTGTTCCCCAGTTAGACACTCGCGTACCTGGATATTTACAATTAAAAACCATCCATAGAACACGAAGAAGAAGATTCTTTCGACAGATAAATCTCCTCTCTTCTCCTTCCCACCACCCCTTCCGATTTTATCACAGTAATCTTTTCTATTCTTCTCGTTTTGTACGGAAAGCCATTAAACGTAAAAAAATGAAAAAGGACGAAGGTCTCCGGCTGAAGGCCTCGACCTTTATTCAATATTGTGTCTCGTGTTATTTTAAGTAGAACTGTAAACGAGGGTGGTTTCACCGTTGAGGGTTGGTCTTTTTAAAGTTTTCCCCGAATCCCCTTCTTCCGTTTTATTTTCAACTCTGATTCGGAGCAGAGGCGGTGAGTTTTTCCTAAATGAAAAAGGTTTTGAATCAGGGGTGGCCACCTCAAGTCCCGGAGACCAATATTTCTGTGTCGCATTAAAAACTTTTCCATTAATTGTTTCACATCGGTGGAAATAATTGTTCATTCCCTTTGTCCTTTTTAAAACATAAAAACCTATTGTTGATCCTTCCTTTTTGAAACAGAATGAATTCTCTCTCATTCAATATTTTCTTTTATTGCGGTTTTTATTTTTTATTTTGAAATTTGTTCAAAATGTCTTCTCTACTTGTTATGAGAGGTTAAAAAATAAATTGACAACGGAAAGGATAGCGTATTGTATTTAAATCCTTTTGAATTTTGTTTGAGGAGGGGGTTAACCGCGTAAAAAAAGTCTTGTTACGTTTATACATGGAAACTTTATAACGTTCTTGCTCCCGAAGACTTAATGAGGTTGGGTTAAAGATACAGTATACATACCATGGATGGGTTGACATTCGGTTATTCTTTTTATGAATCACCCGGTTGTCATAAAACCTGTTGTCCGAATCATAACAGACCTTGTTTTTGGAGACAGGTATTTGAACGAGTCGTTTTACATAAATTCGCATAATTTCAAACTCCAAGGATCTAAACAATACAAAAACTTTTATCCAGACCCTTAGTGTAAACCCAAAAGTGTTGTGCATCACATAGACAGTCCATCACCACGAAAGTGTAAGTGACATTATAAGTTTAAACACAGACCGCCACTGAATGCATTACGTCTTCTGCATTAGTATAACACGGGGTGAGATGGGGCTCATTTGGAGTCCAAGTCAGTTGAACAGGGGCTGATTTGGTGAACAGAACAAGAGGCTTCACAGCGTGAGTTCTTTGCGTGGTGCTCGTCTCGTGTTTTCCGCTATATCGGTTATCGGTTATGTTAGTGAATATCTCTTCCTTGTTAATTGGTTAAGTGCATTGAGAAATTTGGAAACTACAATTCCGGTTAACGGTTCAAAGTAAATAATTAAATTTTTAGAGGTAAAAGGCGAAGAGGTAAAATTTTTCAGCAACATGAAGGCTCCCAAAAAATAATTTTTCTATAATGGCTTTGGTCAAGGGAAAACTCTTCGTAAAGGGGGTTAATGGGAAATTCATCAATCGACCAGTGCGTGCTATGGAAAGTGGTCATTTTAATTTCAAGGGATAGTCTTTCAAAAGTTTTAGATTTTCAATAGTAGTGTGTAAACGCTAAAAACGTTTATATGTTAATTTAATTACAAAAATGTCGTCGTGGAAATTGGAGGTTTTAGCCATTTTCTTTGAAGAACACCTAAATTTTGTGCGATTGATTTTCTCTCCTCTCTACTAACTCAACGATGTCACTAACAGTCATTCAAAGACTAAACTTCTCACATCAGATATTACAAATAGTAATAAACAATATAATGAATTATTTATTAGTTATTAGTCGAGCCTAAAAATTTTTGTTTTCTATTTACTCCACTTCAATAACTCGTCAGATATCTTCTCGTTATTTTGGTTCCATTATTGAACATCCTTCTTTCGTATTTCTCCAAATGTGAGAATTTAAATAATAGGTCGTCATTAGGGCAACAATTTAAATCCTGTTTTTAAATAGGGTCGTCAAATATTTAACTGCCGTCAAAGAGCCCACACTTATCCTTCTAGCACCTGAATAAATTGCCTCATTCGTTTTATGAGCCTCGGGATTCATTTAGACAAGTCTAATTAGGATAGTTCTTTAAGAAAGGAGAAGAGAATAACACCCACGTGATGATGAGAATGTGGATCGATTAGAAGATTTTATTTATTTATATTTGTGTTGCCTAAACCGGAACACGAGTTTTGGGTGTGAAGTAATACTTTCGGTTACTATCTAAAGGGACGAATCGGGCTTCTAGGTAATCCTTTCTTGAGGTTATAGTGATGATGAAAATTTAGGCTTCGTTTTATAAGATGATCGAATATCTCAATTAGGTTTTTGTCTCTGTAAATACTCCCGTAATGTCTGGTTTTGATCAAAACGAGCTGGAGAGTCTGGTTAAAATGAATTAACAATTGGTTTGGTGTCATTCATGGCAACTGGTTTGTGTCAGTTGAATATGACCAGTGGCGTAGGGTTAGTTTTGTTGATTGGAGAGTTGAGTTCCATAAAAGGCTTTTAATATTATTTAAATTCTCCCAGTCGTATGTATGTGAACCCTACCAGTTTTGGGTTTGTTACAGACCACTGGAAAAAGTCGCAAATCTTTACAGTTCTACCACCGGAGATAGCCAGAGCATTGTTCAAATAGACAAAACGTCCCGATAACCCAAACTAAAATTGTTTACTCCTCAAAAAATTGGTAGTCAACTAAATGACAATACTATAAGTGTCATACTAAATTCCTACATATTATAAACACTGTTTATGACCTCTTTTAGGCTGTTTGTAATAAACCCATCAAATACGTATGTCTTTTGTTACAATGAATAACACCCGCGAGAGGTCTGTTGGTACTAAAACTAAACTGCTGGTAGTTACTTATTAACGTCACCGCAGCTACAGATTTGGCGATGTTTTATCTATAAATCATTTCAGTGAATCTTGATCAAATAAATTAAAGTTCAATTCAAATTACGGGAGCGTTATTTTGGTTGATACCCATTCATAGGCAGAAATTTTTGTTACTCAATTTCAACAATTCCGCCATGTTTTTGAAAGTTCATGGAATAAATTTTTAAATGAAGCCCTTTTTATTCAAATAGTTAAAATACTAAATAATACAGCTCCAAATTTAAGATTTGGGTTTAAATTTACAAATTTGATGGCTTAGTTCTAATTTTTATATATTTATAGCGCACTAGCGCAACTTCTGCTGCGGTGGCGTTAATACGTAAGTGCCAAACTGCTCAACTATGCGAGTTGTAGTTCTCCTAAATCCTCCTGTTGTACTCTTAGACTAAAAACGGGATTAGAACTAAACTAAACTAATTACACTAACACTAAGGGTATTAGTAATACCCTCAAACATTTCAAGACTAATTCGCAACTAAGACATTTCACAAACATATCATGTATTCTGCGTCAAACTTTTTTTTCTTTTGGTTGACATATCTGTGATTGGAAATATTCCTTTCCATTGAAAATCATATACACAAGAAAAGGTGTTCCTTTCAAGAAGAAAAAATTATGTCTTCACAACTCCTCACTAAAGCCTATATTTTGCACGAAAATCCTTTAGTATCGGATGATTGATAGGTAAACCCTTTTTACAAATCTAAGGAAAAGAATTTGAACACAAAGGGTTTCACTGATGTGTTTCCTAACATTATTGACAAACAAATATGATTTTATAAATAAAAAAATGTTTAACTGTCAAGATTGGCTAAAGCCGTAGTTGTTGACTTGATGGACAGTGAATTTCGTAGGTTTTAACTGTGTTTCAATTTTTTTTTTGTTTGTTAGAATCAATTTTAACTCCAAAGTGAAATGTAACGTTAGTGATAAGTGAAGGATCGATGAGAAAAATATATATTTACGTCGCGTTCGGAAGATATGCTTGCGAATAAAATCCTTAACAAAACTTGAGAGACTAACAATGCGTCGGGGGAGAGAATTTGTTCGTAGTTAATGGTTAAAATAACATTTTTTGAAAAGACCCAAGTTGTGAGACCTGAGAGGGATAGCCTTCAGTCGGGTATGAATGGATTTCTTTCAGAAAACTAATTTAAATCAACGCAGCGGAATCTGTAGGGATGTATTGGATACAATGAGAGGTAGGTCTCCTATGTTTTTTCTTGTATTCTATTAGGGGCTGCGAACATATGGTCTTTTGTATCGGGGCGTGTTTTCTTTTCTTCTTTTCTTTGAAAATATGTCGGTCGTAAACTTAAAGAATCGATTATTCTCGAGACTTCATCGCCGTTTCTTTTCTTATTTTTCTTTTATCTCCTCTTCCTTTTTGACTTCCTCTTATTTCACATACTGTATAATTTTTTTCCCTTCAATCAATGCATGTTTCGGTTGATTTCACGTATTATTCACCGTATAAACGAAACATAATTCTTGTTTCTTTAAGGGATTTCTTTAAATTTTCCAACTAGTTTGTGCTACTCCGACCCACGTCATTACATATGAATTTGTCGTAATTCTCAGTGAAGCTTTTACTGCCATCTCTACAGCTTTGAGACGATTCATTTTCATCCATAACAGATGATAGTGATCGGTTTTGGAAACTGAACAACGAGACTAAGGACTTTTCTTTTGTTTGTTGAAAAAGAAAATTAAACTTTTCAAAAATGGTTTAAGAGACGATCACTATCTCAAAGAGTCGGGTCACTGTGTATCAATAGAAAGGAAAAAACTTAAAAAGCTTAAAAAACATGTAGTTTTGCTTGATACACTTTTTTGTTAAAAGGGATCGATTGTATTGTGAGAGCATTCAGGTTTAAAACATAAAGCACTCAAGTGACAATACGTGATCTGTTATATCTGGGACATCAGTATTATGCAGGGTTTCCGGAGCGAACCTTTTTACAAACTTTTGCAAGACAGATGTGCTCTAAAAGATAAAAATCCATTAAGGATTTTTTCCTCTTTACTAGTTATCAACTTTAAATCTCTTTCAAAAATTGTCCCCAAGCGCAAAATAATTGCGTACATATTAGATTAACTCCCTCACCTTAAGATGCCTAAGGCTGGCCTTTTATTTAAGGGATGAAACTCCGACAAATTCAAATGTTGGATCGGGGGTCGTAAGAAGAAGGCCTTCACAACGGTTTTCGAATCGTTCGATCATTTTTCGGATATCCACCTGGAGACAAGCGACGTTTAATGAAAGATTTAAAGTGGAGTGATTCCAGTTTTTGAATTACACTTGCCGCTCCTCCAGCAAAATCTTCAGTCCTTGGACTCTCAAGAGTTCGCAAAGGGTGATTTTACCATCTCCCTTTAGGAAAAAGTTGTTTCCGGTCTTACTGCATTTGATTGTGGTATATGTCCTTGGATGAAAAATTAAAGTGATAAGAGGAGGATGAAAATTCCAACAAAAGCTGTTTTATAATTGGATAGGCTTTTATACTTAAAGCGCGGATGGTGCCATCAAGTGCCTTTGTTCTTCCGTCAAATATCGGCCTTTTGTAAATTGTATTACATCATGGAGCTTTATAGTAGGTTGATATTGCTCGATATCTCCCATTAAATGTCTTTTTCATTGGCCTTATATTACATCATCGGAGTTGTTATACACATCCTCAAATTTCAGCAATGAGCTCCTCCTCTGTTTGTATTATAAAATGCATACGCGAGCCCGTCGTACAAAATGCTCGTCTTTTGACTACCATTTATTATGCGGCACTTAGGACGTGTTTTCTAAGTTGTGAAATACTAAAGCAATTTATATTATGAAATCTGATTTGGTTCCACAGCGCGACAATTAAAAGTTAACTTTGAAACTTTCCAACCTCTCCAGAAACCAATTTTAGCGTTAAAATGCTTCCAATGAGTTTTCCTATCTTTTGGGATTTCACAATCTCTAATAATTAACTCTAATTATTCTTTTTCTTTTTTTGTTTCAGGTAAGCGATAGGAAACATCTTTCCAGTTTTTCTTTTACCGTAAGTTTTAAAATCAGAACACCTGTGTTTATGGCTGAATGGTTTTTAACTTTCTGCCGGACTCAAAATCGGTGAATTTATCACCCAGGATTTTAATGTAACGGATACGTTCCCATCGAATGGCCTTAATTTTTCTGGGGCGTTTCCTTTGAGCGAAAACAAACAGAATCGAAAATTAAGAAAGAAGAAAGGATTCACGGGCTTCGAAATTTATTCCCAGTTTCCACCACCCAAGTCGAAGGGGCTCCAACTTAAGAATTTTATGTAAATTTCATCGTCTGAGTTTTCTAACAGCAAACAAATTCTCGGACGGCCCACAGACAGTTGTAATCCTCTTGATTACCTTGGAGAATTATTCATTACCGCAAACAATACATATATTGAATAATTTGTGGATCCAAGAATTAAAATGTACGAACAAGACCTCCTATTTTCTGTACCGAAACCCTTCCGCCTTCCCCCGACCTCTTTACCAACCTCTCTGTAATTACGTAAAACAACACAAAATCATCCTTCCAGCACCCACCATCTGGTTTCTCGAGAGATCCTTCAAATGTACATAACTCATGACGGTTTAATTATGACTGCGGCAGACTTGCTTCCAAGTGTCTCAATTACCCCCAAAAAAGGTGCGGGCGTCGGGTTGCTGAAATTTCGAATTTGCCGGACTTTGAAACGCGGCCCTAAAGCTTACCTTGGAAATGGTGGAAGGTTTGGATGCGTCTTTTGTTCTTCTTATACTGAAAATCGAACTTTGCTTAGTACAATTGTAATCTGTTGTCCGTATTGGAGGTGAATGTATGTTTGTGAGATGGTGAAAGGAGAGAAGTTGGAAGTGGTTTCCAGTCTGACTGTTCATCTTTAATTTTTGTTAATTAATTGTCAGCAGTGGATATTTTTTAAATTAATCGAAAACCGTGACAAAAACTAGTTAAAATTTCACCACGTCTTTTTTCTCTCTCGTTTTTCCCTCCCTTTCAGTGCAGAATCATCCATCAAATGAAACCGACATTTTGACTTGGAAATAATTTTTTTTCCTCGCCCCAAAAAATTAAAACAAATTCAATTAACTTGCTGACTTAAAAACTTTCCATAAAACTGACCACGTGAGAGGTTAAGATGAATGATTTAGAGAATCGATGCCCTTTTTTTAGTCGGAGCTTTGAAAACGAACCAAAATATCAACAACAAAAAAATTCGGGTACACAAATGTATAATCAAAACCCATTTAATTTTGCTCACAAGACCCGACTACCCCAATTATTAAAGACGGTTCAAAAATCGGATCCGGCCTTAAGGATACTGTCAAAGATGAATACGATAATGAATCACAACAGGGCATCGCTTGCCATATGGTTTATTTCTTACAATAAATTCATTAGGATGAGTTAAGGAAAAAAAGTCTAGAAACCTTGAAAGCAGCACATGTCCATTGTCAGACACCCTTAAGGCTCGCCCTTTGGTTCCATGCCACAAAAAACTGAAGGGAAGGTTATTTAGACCCCTTATGAAGGCATCCGTGATATATTTTAAGTGAGAAATGTTATACAGTGTGACCTTGTTTCCATTTTAAAATTCTTCTTTGGGTCTTGGGTTTGTCTGCTTCTTGAATACCGAGTGTCTCTTTCAATTTGTGAGATCATTGTTCTGTATATACTATACTGAGCGAATGATGGGTTTTAAATTTGTTGTTTCGATTGTAAGTAAGAGATGTTATACCTCTGCTGTATCTGTTATAGGTACTAGACGTCTGGAACCTATAAAAACCTGAGCCACAGTCACTCACGCGATAGTTTTATGTGACTTTGAGTTTTGAAACTAGTACTATGATTATAAATAACTTATGAGTCATTAAAATAACTACAAACACTTTGAAATAGTTTAGTATATATACTGAAAAGTAGATTTTAAGAGAAATAACATTTTAATTTGATTTTATAACTGTATAAGCGACTACCAATGACGGAAATTGACGAGAAGAGTGCTGTCAAAGAGTAAGGAACCACTTGAACGAATACCTTGTTTCATAAGTACTGCACACTTCCCGATACAATCTTTATATAAAATAAAAATACAAAAATTCAGGAAAATTTATTCTAAACCTATCAACACTTTTCCCAAATCCCTACATCACGGTTGATTTGGAAATCCCAGCCCAAAATAAATTTGATTTGGTTCCTTTCGGGAAAGCTTTCAAAAGCGACAGACAACAAAAGAAAGCTCGAACTGAAGGAATATAATGCGATGATATACCGAGTGGTTGAAGTTGTGAGTTTATACTGAAAGAAAAAAAAATTAAATTTGAAATATAATTTAAGTGAAAAATGCAAATTTTATTTCGCGGTCAAAATTTAATAAATTGCAACGATAAATTAACATTTTAAAGGGTGTTTAATTTTAATACGATGCCCGGGGTTGTTTCGTTTCATCCTACGCTGTTAATCATATATATTATTTTGAGTATAAATCTACAACACGGTAGTTGGAGATGTGATATACCTTTTACGTGCTCTGAAACCTTTTTTAGAATCAATTACACCGTCCCGATGGGGATGCGAGACCTGCCTTAAGGTTGGGTACGTTACCGAGAAGAACTCGCACAACAATTTTGCCGATTTTAATTAAACTCAAAATCGTTTTCCTAATTTGAAAAATTTAATTAATAAAGTTGGACGACATTTTTGTTTTAAAGTGAACATTTGGAAAGTTGGGAAAGTTAGTTTCGAGATGCAGAAAAGTAATAAAATTTAAATAATATTAATTTAGCGAGAGAGAGAGAGAGCAAAAGCGAAATTGCGTGAGCTCTGGTAATTCATCAAGGAATTGCTTTTCCAGAGTCGAAAACAAGGATGCTTATGTAATAATTTTACCCTGAACACGCCACTAATTTTGAATTACTGCTATTATTGTTTATTTTTTTTCTTCCTTTTCTTTCTTTTAATCTTTTACTTTCCTCTCGTCTTCCTTAGAGTTTTACTGTTGGTCATTTAAGGCAATTAATTTGTTGTCTTTTTGATGCTGTTCACTTTGTGCCCTGCTATTAGACTTTTCTATATAGAAACACAATCGTGAAATATTGTGCTAGCCATTCCAGCTGGGTTTATTATTATTTTGCTTAAATATTTGTTGTGTACTGTAAATACTGTCTACCTGTCTGAAATGTCTCCTGTTGATGTTGGTTATTCATGAAACTATGAACACTATATCCTGTGTTTAACGAACTAACGTGTTTACTTCGAAAGCTGTGGGCATCGCTGCCCACAGCTTTCGAAGTGGACGAAACGTGGGTTAGTTCGTTAAACACGACGCCGTGTAAAAACCCAGGATATAGTGTCTTTAGTCTCAGTTTTGACTACCACGGAAGCTTAACTTCAATAATATTGCTCAATCAGTTGTACTTAGTTCAACAACTTCTTTTGAACACTGCCAAAAATGGATATTAGTAGTATATACTGTAGGTGTTACAGTTGAAGGAAATAGAACTGCTCTTCGGCTTTATTCCTCAATCACCTTACCTGAGAATAAAAACGATGCAGGAAGAAATTCGTATACCGTCTCTACAGCACCTACTCTCTCACCAAAACGGCGAGCTAAAAATTTAGCTGAATCTCCAGACGCAAAGACATCAGCGAACGCACTCACTGACCTACATGATTCAGGATTAGAACCACAGAGCAGTTCTATTTTATACTTTCTTCTGTATAGTGATAAATGGATGGGTGTATTAATTGTTATGACTGCTGAGGGAGCAATGCTTACTTAACAAAGACTTATCTAATTATTACTGTATTTCAAAAATAATGCACAAATTTGGGTCTAAATTTGCATCTCCCACAGTCAGAACAACATGAGAACAAAAGTTTAGCGCGGCGTAGTAGGAAACAAAGTAACAGCACTAACGTCTGTAACAACAGTGACAGACATTTCAAAACTCACCTGAGAGGATCTTATTCAATATTTAAAAACATTTGTATGTTAAATTAGTTTTCCTTTTTACAATTCCCATTTGGTTTCATTCTTTATTTTGTTTTACTTCCTGTACACGTCTAAACATCAGGTACTTATCAGCATGAAAGGTACCAATTTCCTTTGAAATTAGTTTTTATTTTAATTCAAGTGATGTTAATAGAACCAGGGGTGCAATGAACAAAAAAAAATTTTTTATTTGGAATTAAACCACTGGGGAAATGGTAATAAAAACTGTTTTACCTCTAAATTTGTAAGGTAACCTGATAGCAACCCCCCAAAAACCCTTTTTTTCCTCCATTTTGTAAGCTGTGTGTGTTCTTCGGGATGCCATACGGTGTTTATGGACGGGGGATGATAATGTAAGTTGATACTATTTGTTAGGACTATAAATTTTTAATATTTTACGATTCGAGGGTAAATTTACAGTATGGATGAGCCCTAGTTACAGAGAAACTTTTTTGTTTTGAGGTATACAATACGACTAGACGATCTCTGATTCTTGAGATGGTGATTGTCTCAGTAGGAATTTTCGGGCCTTGGGGAAACAAATTTATTGAATGTCGTCTGCTCAGCTTTAGCTTCTATTGTGCTTTGGTAGTGTGTTATTTAATAAACTGTGCATCACTTTTGAAACGAAATTAAGGATACGTTCTATACTAACACCGCACTCAGAATTAATTAATACCAACACCATCAATACTGGCTATACTCTGAATTTTCGCTTTCACTTAAAAATTAAAATTGCTGGTGGGGGTGGGGGTTGAAATCTGAAATAAAAAATTGAAACCGAGCTCCTTCATCCCCTCACCCGTCGCCTCCGCTCTCGGATCCGATTCACGACTTGTGACTTCTTGAACTAATTTATTCAATTATGAATTTGTGAATTGGAACATTATTAAGGCAATTCAACTTTCATCCTTTCATTAAAAGGTAAGTTTACGGAAAATGAAGAGCGAGAGGAAGACGGAGAGAAAGGAGGTGAAGGAGGACAAAAAAAAAATAAAAAAAGAAAAACAAATCTTCATTAATTATTATCTCCCTAATTTTTTATTCTCTTTTTAAAAAATTTATGCAAATGCTGTTTTATTTTTCAAAAAGAACTTTTAATAGTTTAATTAGTTTAAAGGCTATGATTAAACGAAATTCAAAACTTTGTAATTTTTTTCTCTCTCCAAACTTCTTCATTATAAGACAAGAAAATGCGTTTTTCCTTATCTCAGATCCCTGAAAAATGTTTTCTCCCCTTTCTGATTTTTTTATAATAATAATAATTTTTGGATTAATTAATAACAAAATCAATAAAATGAACCTCAAGTCCAAAGTTTCTTCCTCCCTCTTTCTCTCTTTCTTTGTTTGGATTATTCAAGGGTAGTCAATTTTATACAGAAAATAATGCTCACAGTTCTGTTGTTGAGTTTTCATATAGAACAACGAATTAACAGATGTAAGCTCTATGTCTGTTATAGAATCACTGTCTGGTAGATATCTTCTTAGACTAGTACAGTGGTCGAAGAATTTTTTATCCAAAGAGAACCATACAAATTTGAAACTCATTCAGAGCCATTGCTGTAGAGACAATTAGGGTTGAAGGTACACTCGCAAGGTTGTCTTTGCTAAATGCTGTATGTCTTAGCCTAACTAACGATAAGTTGTATTAAACTTGGTATTGTCTGAACCAGGTTGCGTTGTTGTAGGTGAACGAATGATGGACAACACTAATTCCGAACGTATTTGTATATTGGTATGTAAAATATAACTATAATTTAGAATCAAAACGGAAAATGCAAGGATCCTGACGGTGCGGAGCTCCGGGACTGAATGAATTTAGCTTCGGTTGTCGGCTGCTTCATTTCACTGTACCCATTCCGGAATTAGGAATGTGGAGAACGTCACAGTATCATACTTATATACAGATAATATTTAGTTAGTTAAACATACTACGAGCCTGCGCTAAATACTTTGAGAAAGAACTACAGCCAAAGAGGAAAAGAGCCACACTCTACCGACCTCTGGACCAGTATAATGTGCCACTTAGGTTAAAATTTAAAAACAAAACGCATAAAATGAGACCGACTGTAATCAAATAATTAATTAAATGTGCAATAAATATCTAAGTGTGCATTATTTATGAAACTGGAATGAACTTGAATCTGAAGACACAAAACAAGACCTAAGTGAATATGTATACAAATCTATCACACCGAATGAACAGTGATAAACTGCTTCTTCGACATAACCTTTGAAGACGAACCATAATATATCTATTTCTAAGCAAGTGAGTCAATTTGGCTCAACTAAATAGTTAAAAATCGGAGTAAGAGGTGGAGTAAATAAATTTTTATTACAAAAAGAATCTAGGTATCTGGTTTAACGAACTTTCAGTAAGTTAAATAGGGTAATCAGTATGCTTAATAACTGATTTACAGTTTACAGTTTGTTATGTTTCTCAACTTATTGAATTAGTGCGCTAATATATTTATAGACCTGACAAAAATTTTTCTTTTTAAATTAAAAAGGAACAATGACGGGAAGATTAACGAAAATGAAACGAACCGAAAAAGACAATTTAGATAAATGAAATATAATCAAGTTTAACAAAAGAAGTTTATTAAGAAAAAAAGGTGGATACTTCCAGAAATGAAAGACTTTCTCCCGTGAATGAGAATAAGAGCTTTACCCGGAGGGGTATTTTTACATTTTGTCATGGCTCTTCTTTCTTCTCTTTGTGCTAAGAACAAAATTAGAAATTCTTTATCATTTTTAAGCTCCAATTAATTCCGAGGTGTGCTGTCGTCAGGTTTTCCCCAGAAACCTTAATTAAGTATTTAACTCGAGCATTTCATGTCTTGAATTAAGTCTTCAGTCCATTGCAAAAAGATCTGACATATTGATCGTAAAAATTGTTAGCAGTTTAAAACTTTAGTCTCAAAAGTAGTCCTTCTATATGGATGTGAATCATGGAAAGTCACTCCGGACATCACAGAAAGCCTACAGACCTTAAACTGGTGCCTTAGACGGATACTAAAAATATTTTGGCCGAAAGTTATAGCCAACGAAGACCTTTGGAAAATAACAGAAGAAGGAAGAATAGATATCCACATCCGGAGGCGGAAGTGGAAATGGATCGGCCACACCTTAAAAAAGGATCAAACGGCATTAGAACGACAAGCACTCACCTGGAACCCCCAAGTGAAAAACAGGGGCAGGCCTAAGGCATCGTGGAGAAGGTTCGTGGAACAGGAGGCAAACGGGAAGTCCTGGGGAGAGCTGAAAGCCCTCGCTCAGAATAGGATACGTTGGCGCAACTTCGTTGAGGCCCTACTCTGTGTGAGAGAGCGACAGGATAGTAAGTCTCAAAAGTGGACTACTGGGGGTGTCTTAAGATTCTTAAAAATTTGACTTCAGTGGCGTAACATGCAAAAGTTTAACATTGCTAATAAGAATTCTGTTTCAGTTTATAGTTCAATGGGGAATTTGTGGAAAAGTTTTATAAAATTCTAGCCATTCAGTATCTCATTAGATAGAAACGTCTGAAAAGTTGAAGGGAAAAAATTGTGAGTCAAACTTTTTGAGTTTTCCTTTTTTTTTGGTTTGGTTTCGAGGGTGGGTAAGAAAAGTTGGAAAAGAGAGCACAACCAACTGTGAAAATATGGCAAGATGTCGACGGGAAAATTTCACTAAGGTTGAAGGAAATCTCGAGAGGTGAAGAAGAAGAAGAAAAAGGAGGAGGAAGAAGAAGAAGAAGAATGAAATCAAAACTTTATGAATAATTTGACGAATGTCAAAAAATTTACCCGAAAAAGTAAATATAGAGAAAACTGGAGTTTTGAACGACTTGATATAATAAAGACAGTGGTTTATTCTCTTCGGGTGTATATTCGGCTGGATTTTTAGAATTTACGCTTTGACGTGCACACTCTACTTCTCCCTTTTTCTTTCAAAGGGATACATGATGGTTGAGATTAGGGGATGCTTATTACCTTCCCATGAGAAAGAGAAGAAGGATGCTGGATAAAAAAGAGGAAATTAAAGGGTTCAAGTAATATTTAAACTCTGAGATGGTGTGCTCATACTCAGTACTTTTGTTTGAGAAGAAAATAAAATCATGTTGTTACCAAAAATAATAATAATGATTCCTTTTAATGAATGTCGAACAGTATTACATGCTTTCTAGTTGAAGTTTTGACGTTAAAACAGAACAGAGTTCGTTATCTATGTGCCTCATTAGGTCTTCTCATGTTGAGAGATCAATTGAAAGATTTTTATATGTGGCGGACTAGAAGCCATGATGTAGATTTAGAATGAGTGAGTGGATGTGCGGAGTACTGACTGTAGTTGTGTCTGTATTGTTAACGTTGGAATTGTTTGGTGTGATATACTTTTTGTCACGTTTCTGGTTTGTTCGGATATTTAGTTAAGGTGACAAAACGGTCAAAAACCGAGCAAAAAGACTTAATGACTATGAAGCTTTGCATTCCTGAAAATCGTCCGAGGAAATATTATTTTTGTCACGGAGACAGATGGAAACACTATGCAAAAATAGTGGTTACCTGCGAGGTGGTTTCTTTAAAACACCAGACACCACAATCTGATGTGACTCACACAACCCCGAGTTCCTAACATGATCTAGTAATCAAACTTGATGATCTGCCATTAAAACACCTTATTTCAAAAATTTTGGAGTATCCACGAATTCACTTCATTTTCGATTTCTTGTTTTGTTTCCTTCTCCTCTTTCGAAGACCTAAGGAACATAACCTTAAAACTAAACAGAGTTAATAATTTATTTTTGCTCAGTGTAATTTGCGATTAGCCAGTGTTAAGATTTATTGACGTGCTTAAGAAGTTGAGAAAACAAATAAATAAACCCTCAACAAGTTCAATATATAAATAAACAAATATTTACGTTTGAGCTGGAGACTACTGTGCGATCACCCGGAAGGCTATTAATATCTTCACAATGGCCGTACCTTTTTATTTCAGGTACTACCTGAGACTCATTAATCATTGACGGAAAGTTGTTACCTTTTAAAAATCACAGGCACCCCAGCAGCACTGGAATCTGAAACCGAGAATAAAACGGGGCTTCAAGATCCGAATAATTGATAAATATTTATTTTATTTATTGATTTTGTACCTAAAATTTAAAAAAATTTAGAGAGTGGCGCCGCTTGAATGGAATCTCTGGAACGTTGGGGCATTTTTTTGAGTCCCCAAATTTTTTGTTTCGATTTGAAATTGTCTTTAAATTTATTTAAAGGAAATAAGTTTTAACAAAATAGATAATTGTAGACTGGGAAAATGGGAAAGAAGGTTCTTAAAGGGAAAATTAGCTTATTTCGTAACAAAGGAGTCAGAGGAAAATGGAATTACTCAGGAGGAAGTTCCATTTTCTCATGCATGTGGAAAACGTATTCAATCAATTTCTCTCTCCATCGCCTGGAATATCAGTCTCTCCAGGTTTTTATTAGCGAAAACTTTTTAATTATTAAGGCAAGGTTTTGCAATTCAATTACCGTCATCTAATATTTACTTCCTCCAAGAGGTTTGTTACCTTAACCCTTTCCCTGTTTTTATACATCTTTTCTTCCTTCTAACTTCTCTCACTTAACCAAACCTTTTACCAAATTATTTTCAACCGTTTCCACTCCTTCCCTTCTTCCATTTTCTTTCCCTTCCTCATCAACTTTTCTTGTTCAGAACCTGCGTGGAACGACCGTGACGATTCATGTCTGTTTCAGAAAGGGAGTTAGTTCATTTAATTTGATTACATCCATCGTTCGGGAAAAATTTAAATTAATAATAAAATGATGATTAATTGAAATTTATAATGAATGGCTATTGACTCGCATGTTTTTGAACTGACGTCTTAAGATGCCTTCTTCCACCCTCACCTTCCCTTTTTTCGATTTTTCATTTTTCTTAAGGGTTGAGAAGATGGATGCAGACTTTCTGAAACACTCGACTTGGGTGTTAAATCCGCTACCATGAAACTCGAATGCCGGAGGGACAGTCGTGGATTATCACTCAGATGTAATGTTGGATTTTTTAGTTCGAGGATAAAATAAATAGTATAAAGACTTATATACAAATCAAAATTTTTGATTAGGATAAAACGTCACCACAACATGGCAACCCTGCGAACGTCGAAGAAAGCAAAAGCGAATGAGGGGTTTCAGTAATGAACGAAGAATCAAAAGTACCATTTAGTGCCCTTACCCTCGGTAGACTAAATCGGTCCCTGAGCTTACACTATATAATATTTCCCGGATTAAAATATATTTATTCAATTCATATACTATTATCCTGAATATATTGATGAAGACCTCCTACAACATGTTGTCGACATCAAGCTGCCGTCGGGGATAGCCGATTGAATATCACCAGTGCCCAGTTCTCTGGAAGACTAGAAAATCATTGCATCCATAACCAAATTCATAAAATGCTGACATCTTTAGCGGTTCTCGAAAACTGTCATAACAGTCCATAAACCGTAAATGAGACTTCTGCTTCGATGAACAGCGATCAAATAAACTCAATCTAACGTCAAATTTAATGTCTTGTATGTAACACTCAGCTACCCATCTTTGATACTAATTGTAGTCTAAGAATTTGTAATTGTTAGTAGTATACGTCTACTCTTCACATAGCGATCTTTTGTTTTTGTCAAAGAAATTTTTTTTATCCTCTTGCTCTCGGTGAAAATTTTCTCTAAAGTTTCGGGAAAACTTTTTTTTCCTTCCTCTGTATAATTACGCGGTTAAAAAGAAAAGAAGAAAGAAAGCGTTCTCAGAGAAAATGAGATCTTTATTCTGATGAAAATGAAAAGATAGACAACCAAAGTTAAAAGATATGATGAAAAGAAAAAGTTCCTCTTTGAGGAGGATGTGTTTGAATAATTTCTGCTCCTGTTTACCCGCCAAAAACTTCTACTTCCTTCGAATCTGAGCTAAAGAAAATGAAATGTTACGTCTTCCCCCTCTCCTCCTTTTCTCTTTTCCTTTTTCTTTCCTTTCTTTTCTTCTTTTTAAAGTATACTGAATTTACATTCTGTTGAGAAGATGCTCAAATCTTAATCTCTGGAGCACGAATGGTGCAGACGGGGAGTAAACCATCCGGTGGGAACACTTTAAACAAATTTTCATTCCTGGTAACAAATTCCTCTTAGTTATACTTTTGTCATATAAATGAAGTAAGGGAGACGACGGCGAAGACACTCGCCTTTTTTCTTCGTTTTATGTTTTGTACAGGGAAAATGGTTTTGTGGGAACTGTTATAAATATATACTCCTAAATCGTTCTGTGAATTTTTTACTTGTTAAAGATTTTGACGTTTTTCTGCTTCAACACCGTGAAACCTAACTCCCAGTCCTTTCGTCTTATTCTAGAAAGTAAATAAAAAATTAACGTGGAACCTTTTTCGAGGGTGAAGGGTGTTACTAAAAGGATGGAAGATTAAGAGAAGTTAATTCCACCCTGTGTCCCGAGTTGCGACAATGGTTTTATTGCCGGAACACCGCGAGTAGGAGAGGACTTAAATGGAAAATGTAAATCAAACTATTTTTTTCTCTCCTCCTCCTTCTCTCTCTTTTTTGTTTACTATAACTTACGTCCAAGGATCAAATCTCCCGTGGCTAATGGTGGCGAAATGTATCCCGAAGGACTCGCTGTTTCATGAACTTCTGATGAATGCAGATGCTTAGTTTCGTTTCGCACTCATGGATTTATAACAGCAATATTCATATTTATTGCTGTTGTACAGACTTTGCCGTAGAGAGATAGAAAACCTTAATATTGGAATTGTAAATTATGGCGCCCTTCAGAAACCAATAAATAAGTAAATATTTATTATAAGAGAGCCCCCGTTTACTTCGTTAACACTTATTGTTTTCCTCGAACCTCTTTTGAATAATAATATACGAGTTGGTAATTATGTTTTTGGTAAAAGGAAATGTTTACAGGTACTTGTTTGGGTCTTCTTGGGTTGTGTCGGCTTGTACTTTGTTTGTTACTGACATGTGTGTTTGCTGTTTGGCTTTTGATGGAATTTAAATTGTTTGGGAGTTGGATTGGTTGTTGTGGTAGGAAGGTCAAACAAAATCGACAGATGGGTGTTCTCAAAAATCTTCTTTGTCGTTCCCAGAGGTGTATTATAGTGCTATCCTTCATGAAATCGTGTGTTATTTATGGGTTAATAGTCAAACACCCTAGCAAAAAGCCTCGATTGTCACACAAAAATGTTGGTGTATACCTAGTGCTGTCAGCCTTTCTTTGAGTTGCGTTTTTATTAATTAGTTCTTAGTTTTATATTTGTTTTCTTTCACTTTTCATCTCTTTTCTTTATAATTAGTACTCTCTTCTCTCTTACTATTTCTTTCTTTCACATAATTTTCTTCTCCTGACCGAATTATCTCTCCATCCAATCCTGAGGCTAAGATATCCTTTCCTCCTTAGATAAAAATTCCTTAATACCAGACCATCTACTTACTACCTCAAACATAGAGACAAGTAATAGTTAACTAGGCAATAAATAAATAAAAATAGTTCGTGATCACCTCAGAGGTGCGCAAACTAGGGGTCGCCAAATTTTTCTAAATTTCGAATTTATCGCCGAGCATGGAAGAGATAAGTAGAAACTTGCCGCCTCATACATCTCATTAAAGGCGAATTCTACTAATTTTTATGTTGTATAGAAAGCATTTTTATAATACATCTATTTATTAACATCTACCTCAAGGGGTCGCCAAAATCTTTCTCTACTGAAGGAGTCGCAGTCGGAAAAAGTTTGCGCACCACTGATCTAGCCAAACGCCACTTCAAAGGACTTGTGATAGAGATTTTGCTCAGTGAAGTTCCCCCCGCTAGGTTGGGAAACCTGCCGAGGACCCGTCGTCATAATAAAAACATAAAAATTTAAGTTTAATTAATCATGTCGTAATATTTAAATTAAATTACATTAGAAACGTTTTAAATAATGCGATTTAGGCCACAAATATTTTATTGAAATGCCGCGGGATTTTTGATATTGATTAATGTTTTATGTGGTTCCCAATTGAAAAAGTATATCCAACATTTGAATTATGTTCATCGTTCGGTTTCGTTGTTTTATATCATTTGAATGTTTTTAAATGATGGCTCGTTTATAAAATGACGATAGTCGTAATAAATAAGAAGCGATTATGCTTTTTGTGACTTAGGAATCGATGCTTATTTTAATGTTGGTCCTGGTATTTGGGGTATAACTCTGCTCAAGTCAATTTTTTTGGACGCACACAGGCATTCCGACAACGTTGGAGGTTATTGTCGCCATGGAAAGCGGTCCGGTGGTTTCATATAATTGTTAATCATATAATTGTATAATTGAAAATCATCAAAATTTTATGAGTTAAATAAAAACTATTAACTTAGAGGGAAATGAAATCTCAAAATGCAAATTTTATTCGGTCTGGAAAAAATTTTTTGTTTTTGAATCATGTTTCTTTCGAAAAGTATTTTAACGATAGATTGCATGCACAAATTTAGCGTTTTCAAGTTTTACAAAGGTGAGATATGAGAACAACACGCAGCCCTTGTTAAATAAGCCTAAGCCATTTACATATAAAATGATTTTCGAAAATACAATCTATTGGAAGTGACAAGATGGTAGAGATATGGTTCCGAATGTCCATTCTTGAACATGGTTAGTGCAACTCAAAGTCATTAATTTCGAAACTTTTATTTTATACGTATAATCCGGTTAAGGGGACAAAATTTCAGTCTGTTGCCACGTTAAACTCATTTTAATTTAATTTTGAAAGGTTCTTTTCCCTTCGAAAATTGCAGTCGAGCGAAAGACGGGGTCATCATGAATATAATGACTAAGGGAATAGAGATAGATAAGAACAACTATTATTATTTTTTTATTGAAAGTTCCCTTCTCTCCAACTCTTTGATAAGCTTTGTGAATGAGTTCAATATTCGAGGATCAAAACAACAAAAATTGAAACAGGAACAAAAAGAGCATAAGCCAGTAAGGGAAAGGTGGTGGAAAGTTAGTGCAGTAAGATTAAGCATCATGCTAAATCCCCTGACGGTCGTTGTACTCGACACCCCTCTCTGGAACTTTCTACTCTCCTTTTCTGCCCCAGTAAATCCAAATCCGCACAACGAATCAAGGGAAAACCCTCCAAGAAGCTCTTTGGTTTTAATTCCCAATCCTGGAAAATTTCTTAAGTTATCCCACTCTTCAACCCTCTTCCGTCTTCCTCCTCCTCCTCATACACCACCCCGTACCACCTCATCCTCATCTTTCTCTTCCCATTCTCTCTCCTCCACTCTACGCCAGCCCTTTTTCGTCTTGAGTTGAATTGTTACTTTCTACTCGATATCCTTCAAGATAGAAACGACTTCCTCGAAACTATTGAAAAGATCGTCTTTCCGTGCTGTTCCTTTAGAAATAACGTTAAGAGAAAATTATGAGAATTATTTTAAAATATCTGTCTGAAAGTTGTTCGTGAAAACCGATTTAAAGATTTTAGTTTCCAATTAATTTTCCCTCATGATTTCATTTGTCTTAGTAACTTGACAGCCAGTAACCCATTTACGACTTACTTTATAACGGTTCAACGGGAAAAACTTTCTTTTTAAAAACTTTGAGCAAGAGAATTTGGCTTCTATATGAGCCAAAGTTATACGATAGTGAAATATAAATGGGTTTTGAGATCCTCCGCTATGACTTTTAGTGTTAGGCATGTCTTCCAAGTGTCGCCCAAGTCAATCTTTTGATGAACATTAAAAATGGTTGTTTGAGAGTTGGCATAATGACTTCAGCATCAATTTTAATCGGCTTAGTGTATCAGTACCAGTTCCAAACGTTACCGTGACGATTCCTTGGTGGTGGTGGTGAATAAGCAAATCCACCCCAGAGAAAACAGAAGTTTTTTACTCAAGATTTATTTCTTCACGGTTAAAAATTAATTAACATATGCTTCCTCGTCCAGAAAGCAAATTTTCAAACAGTCACCCTTGTGAGTTACGAATTTTAATTCTTAAACAAATGAAATTCTTCAGCCGGTTTTTCCTCCCTTTCACACCCCGTACTCATAGTATGATTTATATATGACTCCATCAACAATTCACATGCTCTCTTTAAAGGGCAAACCTGTTTAATGAGTTGACAAAAATTTTTTTTAACATTTTGTTTGGAACCACTTTACAAGTCATAAATCAGTTCCTCCGGATCTCTTTCTTTCTTTTACCATTGTTACTCCTGCAAAATATATTTTGTCCCCGAAAAAGAGTGTTTTGCGGCTAGTCGAAATTTTTTCCGATACGATTTTGAATAAATTTGAGCTCTGCCCCCCTTCACCTTCCTCCTCGTTTCCTCATCTCATTGTTAGGAAAGAACAATTAAGGTTGGGCTAAAGAAGTGGCTTTAAGACTTTTTATTTAATAAAAGAAATGATTTTGGACGTTATCATTGTTAACTTTAATATGAACTTTCTCGCGGCAGTTGGAAGCCATCTATTTTAATTTAATTTTAATTAACTTGTAACTGATTAAAAAATTATTTATGCGATCTCTCTCTCTACAAATATAATATTTGACTTGTGCGCCACGGGATCTGGCTTTTATATTGTTTTTCGGAATTAATTCCGGACATTGAACAACTTTTGATAACAAAACAAATTTATTTACTTTTAGGAAGAAGTCAAAATTCTCTTGTCGGGGGTCGGGGAGGAGGAGGAGGAGGCCAGGGGCAATCTTTCCCTTAGATAAGGTTGAAAACAAATAAATTTATTCGGTAAATAAGCGGATAAAAAGAGTGAAATCGTTATCAGTCAGAGTCGGAATTCCTACAACAAAAATGAGCTCTGGAGTGGTGTCAAATTGGCGGATTTCCAAGTCCATGTTATGTATGGAAAATGGGAAGCACTTTCACAAATATTTTCCCTCATAAATACAATTGTTAATGTTCAATATCGACGTTTTTCCGGCGAACTGATCGGATTCATTCATTTTTCACTGTTTTTTTTGGCAAAGAAGATCCACTCCTCAAACCAGCGGACTGCTTACCAATAGCGATTTTGAAGACCTTGTGCAGAGATCTGGAGGATAATTTAATTTGAATGAGTTCTGTGATGTTAAACTCTTAACCGAAGTTGACAGTTTCTTTATCGGATATGACCTCCCTCTGCCTCTAAACTGGGAAAACTTATTTTCTTAAAAAGCGATTTTGAAAAAAGCTTTCATTTTACAGACTAGCAGAGTGGATAAGAGATCGAATATAGCAAGTTTTCGACTGACACGGTCAAAGACACTGTTTTAGTTTTTCCGGGGAAAAAAAGAAAATCACTTTTGGGAAAATTCAAAATGTAGGACAAGAGGCCGAGACGTTACACCTGATGTGTTGAGATGAGCAACGTTGTTAACTGAGTTTCAAGGGATTTCCCGGACCGGGGATTGCAGGCTGAGAAGGTGATTTATGGACGGAGCGACGGTTCAATCGAATATCTTGAAAGAAAGAAGATTATTTTAGATCAGCAGTCAGCAGCAATGGAATAATAAATTCAAATAAATTTGAAGGGAAAATAAAATCGCTGCACTCCTTTCTGTTTTCGAGATGTTTCCAAGTGTTTGAAGGAAGTAAAATTTGAATGTAACAATTCTTCATATCCTGTTCTCTGAATCCAATCCCAGTTTTTGGAATGAATTTGATCTGAATCAAACCAGAAAAGGATCTGTTGGATTCTGGAAAAAGAAAGAAGAAGGAGGAGGAGGAGGAGTTATCAGAAATAATTGAACACTTAAAATAAAGAAAATATTAATAGAAAAAGTTGGAAGGCAACGTCAGAATTGTTGAAAGGAGAGATGAGAAAGAGGAAAGAGGTTGATTTGATCAAGTTTTTAGCATAAAGAAATCGACATGGTTCTTTTGTCTTTAACTTTCTAATTAATGAATTTTTTTCTTCAAATTTTTAATTCGACTTTGAAAAGCTTTTTGATGAGTTTTGAAGCAGAATATTAAAAAAAAATTTTTTCTTCACTTTATGTTTTCCTAAAGGAAGATGCCCGCGTTTTCTTCTCGTGTTTATTTAACTTTATAAAATAATATAATTAATATAACGTCATTTATTTACATATAATTGGAATTGTGTGTTGTCTTTCTGTTCGAAAATGATGAAGAAGTTACATCATCAATCGTTCAGATGAGTGAGGGTTTGAAGAAGCTTTGAAGAAATTTGATCTGATCGCTATATTAGCTATATTTCGATCTGTATAGTCTAGTTATTCGCTTTATCAGTTATATTATAAATAAATCGACAGGAAATCAAGAAATTTAAAGATCAACGAACCAGTGTTATTGGATCCTAAACATACAGTCGGGCATCGCGATTTGGGTTACATTATATACAAATATTAATAGAAGATGGGTTAGTAGTATATTATTGTAACTATAGGGGTAATAGTATGTCTCCACAGCCTGGTTCTGGAGTGTGGGTTATGGGTTAACCCAACTACAGTCCAGAACTCTGGTCAATTTCCGGTTGTGTTACCTTCTGATTGTTTCACGAATACAAAATGTTAAGAAACTGTCTCGAAACGAACTCACAGTTATAAAAATAACTCAATTCATAAATAATGCACACTTTTTGTCGTTTAGCCAAACCCCAATCATTTTACTCCGATAGAAAAAATATTTGTAATGAAGTGAAAATGACTTCTTATGATGGGGTTTTAAGCTAATCGACAAAAATGTGTGCATTATTTATGAATTGAGTTATTTTTATAACTGTGAGTTCGTTTCGAGACAATTTCTAACCGATGTGTACTTGTGAAACAATCAACAACCAAAAATTAACCAGAGTTTCCAACAATAGTTGGGTTATTAACCCCACACACACTTCAGGACATACTATTAACCCCATCTTCCATTAATATATGTATAGAGTGTAACCCAAAAAGTCACTTTCACATCATCACAAATATTATTCTCAGCTCTAAATTTTGTCAGCACTTCCTCATCTCTTTTTAAGCGTTTTTTGGGCACCAACATCTTATACTTGTCAAAGTTTAAATTATTCATAATTAGTATCACACCGTTGATTCAGTTGCAGTGCTGCAGTGCTCTCCAGAGTACAAAAGATGTACATTCTAAAATTCTCAAAGCTGCCCTGTAATTAGAGATTAACATTTAACAACCTTGTTGGAACCTTCTTTGTTGTCGAGCCTTGTGAACTGACGCTGTTTCATTGAAATGAATTTCTCTTTGAGTACGCTGCCTGCGTAAGACGTTTTATAATTTTAATTAATATTTTTAATTATCGTTGTTGTTTACAGCAGGCTTTAGTTTCTCTTCTCGCTCGAAATCTTATTACATTTTCCTTTTCATACTATTCACTATTATTAATTATTATAAAATAAAAATGTCGTTTTACGGGGATAGCAAGAAATTTTCACTTTTTTGATTAAAATTGATCTTTGAAATCTCTCTCGAAAGTGTAATTTAAGAGGTTTTTATAGTAGTTTCCCCGGTAATGTTATTAATGAAATAGGTTGTAATTAATAACTGAAATCTTAAGAAATCCTTTAGTTTCTCTCTTATCTCACCACAAAACCTCCTGAGGATATTAAAGGAATTTCAACTTTATGAAAATTAAACGGGAGGAATATAGAAGCCATAAAACTAGCGGAAAACGCATTTAATTCCCAGGCCGAAATTTTCGCAGCCGTAAAATTGAATATATCGAGAAATTAGGTTTTATTATTGAATAAAAATAAAAGGTCACGTTAGAAATTAATTAAATTAATTAAGGTGAAGGTTTTTATCCAAGGGATTATGCTGGATTATTTTGAATGAAAAGTTTGATTAATTTCGTATAAAACACAAACTAGGAGATATTCTTCATTCATTATAAAAATATGAAAAAGGAAATCAATTTATGATGGTTATAATGTGATGAATATGTGCTTCTCCTCTTTTTGGTAAAATATGTTATATACAAAAGTGCGTTGGTGGATTTGTTTGCATTTCACCATAAACTCTGAAATATTGGAATTAATTTCGGTCAAATTTGTCGGAATTAGGTGTATTGATGAGACAAAGTACACGAAAATAAATTTATATAAATAAATAATATCTACAAGAATATAGCGAGGTCGTTCCGATAGCCGTTTGAGTATTTTGCCTGTTGGTTGTATTGAACTGACCGATTTCGTGTAGGCTTTCCTATAAGTAAGAACTATCCAGGTGGAAGGAAACCTTCGTTGGACTTAGTCATGACATTAGCCGTGGAGGATTAAGATGGAGTGCTGCGATGGAAGATGTCTTTTCTCCTGCTTCTGTTCATTTTTTGGTTTTTGCCTTTTTTTCTCTTTTCCCTCTCGGCAGACATACGTAAAATTATCAGTGTCGGTATTGCTGTCGTCTTTATTCGGGTTCGTTTTGGTCGCGTGTGATACTTCTCAGGTATCGAATAAGATCGGGGTCGTTACCATTCGTAAGGCCCATGTAATATTTATAAGTGTATTCGTCTGATTCTTGAAAGCACAATGGATAAGGAATGAGAAGTTCAGAGAAATTGTGAAAGAGGACCCGTTACAGGAGAGGATATATACAGCAAGACTGAAGTGGTATGGCCATGTAATAAGAGAACAGACTGCCAAGAAAGATACATGAAACTGAGGTGAAAGATAAAAGGCCAAGGGACAGATGGCTGAAGGGAAGGGAAGAGAGTGTGCAGAAGAAAGGAGTGGACTGGAACAGAGTGAGGACAGAGAGTTGGTGGGAAGAGAGAAGAAAGTGGAGAGGCTAGTGCTCAATGCAGACCCGGTAGTGCCAGTGGCTGGAAACTGTAATAGGTGATGATGATGATGATGATTCGTCTAGGGTTACAATGCACTTCCGTCTTAACTTTCCTGTAAGTGTGAACATGTCTTTCTAAAGTTTCTGAACGTCCTGTGACTTGTTTATTACAACTATCATCCTAACTGAGCGTGTTGCCTTAGTCTCCACAGTAATGATTGCTGTTGGAGGATTTGAACTCGCCACTATAACTTCTTAGTCTGATAGTTAAACCACCAAACCACAAACCTCCCGCATAGTAGTCGTAAAATACTTTTTAGTACAACAAATTATTTGCTGTTGTAGTTGTTGTGAAGCTCGATTTATTCTTAGAATCACAGAAGTCAAATATTTACTCTCATTTAGTTAATTGGTACCTCTATCTAAACACAAGACTAACGTTATGTTACTCGAGTAACGTTATAACCGATGCTAGACTTTGACTTGAGCTATAGCTTACCATACTGAGACGTGTTTTAAAATTTTCGCGGCTGTTATTAGTAATGTTAGTATGTACTTTGATACGATAACCAAAAGTTATATACTAACAATACTAATAACAGCCTCATATGTCAATCAACGAACAAAGAACAGGAGAAGAGAATATTATAGTAGGCCTACAGTTCCAAAATCTCATAGATAAAGTCGAACAGCTACAAGATAAGTCTGATTCAAGTTTCTTGTTGAAACACCTTAACAGAAATCAGTTATATAAGAGTCAATAGAAAGAATTTTGTTTTTCGTTTCAAATATCTACAAGATAAGTCGAGTTAAACAAATTTTAAGGATAGTTAACAAGGCAACGTAAAATAATTACAACGGCTTCGTACTGTATTGTTTTTGTTTACTTTCTTTTGAATAAATTAGCAAACCTCGTTCAGGAAATTATTTACCTTTCCCGTCCTATAATTATGTTGAAAACGCAAAAAGGTAATACTTTAATTTTCCAAAATCCCAACCTTTTCTAATTTTACAAAAACATCGTCTCTCTCTCTCTCTCTCCAACCTCCAGTCTATACAAATGAATGAATAAATAATTCTAATGAAATAAAATAAAAGAAAATGATGATCGACAGGATGGCAGATAAATAATTAACAATTCATTCTATGTTATTGCGGACATTTTTTTTTATAATTAAAACGGAAATGATAATGTAACATCTGATCCTGTTTTGTTTTGTACTATTGGAGATTTTTGCTACCTAGAGTTTAAACTGGAGCTGGGAAAATTGGGAGATGTTCTGAGGGTATAGTTCTACTAGTAGTAGTATGCAGTACAGGTTTTTGTTTACTTTCATCAAAATTTAATTTAACCCGTTGACTACCGCTTCAAAATTGTATTTTACTAATTGGGAACCAGAAATTTTTTTATTGATAATAAAATCAATTCTGGGTCAAACTAACCCAATCAACTATATATAGTATCTCTTGGAGGAACCGGGAAGTTGAATACTACACATAAACTAGTATTTGAAGTCCATCTCTGTAAAAACGAGCCAGTAATGTAGTTGAGTGACCCACCGATGGGATGCTTTTGGTTTTGCTTGGTCGTTCAACTGCATGACTATTTCGTGTGATGGGTAATACGGCCCGCGAAAGTATTTAATCTGACCCGGCGAGGGTTTATCTACATGGATAGTATTAACACATGGCCCGCTACTGTTACGTTTTGACCGTCAAGAAGTTTTAGTCTGCAGAAGAGGCTAAACTAGACGCGCAGTTTATATGTTGCCAGTTTGTGTGACACTCCAACCTTAGTTCTTATTTTATGTGCGGCCCGCCAAAATTTTTCAAATTGGCCCGTTGATTAAAAAGATTGCTCACCCCTGGTGTAAATAGTTTATTTTGGTAACTAAATTTGAAGTTTCGGCATAAATTTTAACTTTTTCTCCGGGGGGAAGAGAGTTTTGACATTGAAACTTGGTCGCGTCTAAGAGAAATAAAAATTAAAATATTAATCGTCTAATTATTAACTTTATACTCTAAAATTTTTGCTTTAGTATAAATTAAAGAAGAATTAAATTCATTTAAGCTTAACCTTTTTAAAAATAGATAAACAAAATTTTTTGGGGGGTATTTCTAAATTCTTTTAGTCGGTTACTTTGAGATATATTTCATAATATCTATGAAAATTCGCTTATGCCAAAAATTTGACTCAAATCAGAAGTGTAACATTGTTAACCTTAATGAAAATCGTTATACAGGAAATAAATGTCAATAGGAAGATTGTTTGCAGGCTTCGTTCTATATACAGCGTGTTAGAAAAATGTTTATTGCTCAGGAGGCCGTACAAAAACGTCCAACGGGCCGCAGGTTGCCGACCCCTGGATAACAATAAAACCGATGGCCAGTCGCCATTTTGTTATTAATAAATGCCTTTTGAATAAACCGCGGGCACGGAGGTCATTGTCGATCATTTAAAATAAAAAGGATCGGGAATATAAACGATTCCATTACAGAAACTTTAATTGGGGTTCAAATCTATTAACATTGATCCATCGCGGTTACCTCTTTAACAATTTTTTTTGTTCCAGTGTCGATGCGAAAATGTTTTATTTAATTCTTCTCCTTTCATCCCCTCCCCAATTTTCAGTGGCGTAGTCAGAAATTTGTTTTCCATCTCCAAAGTTTTGACTAGCCGAGAGACCCAAGAAGTGAAGATTGGGCTCTCAAGTTTTTGGTTCGGTCGCCCTATTAAGATTAAAAGGGTTTTCCGATTTCCCGCGAGACATGAACTTCCAGCAGGTGCTTAGAAGGTCCCGATGTGTGAAGCGAAGTGTGCGGCTCATGTTTCATTAATCAACTACCCGGGAATCTTGATAAGCGTTACCTCGTTCATCGCCTTAACTCTCAAAAATGATGACAAAGATGTGAGGAAAGGATATTTTTGACGCGTCCAAAAGCGGAAAGAGAAAGGAGGAGGAAGGAGGAGAAGTAGGCTCCGAAAGCATTAAATGAACTTAGGAAAAACGTTTGATGTGTGAAATGAGAGAGAGGAAGACCGCATGGATGGATGAACCAAGAGGAAAAGCTTCCAAGGAATCGGTTACACATCTGACCAAAAATGGTGAGAACCAGGTTATGTAAAAGAGAGAAGACGGATTTAAACTGAGGTTTCTCAAAGTCGAGCTTTCCTTCTAAGGAAAAGGTTTTTGGTTCCGAGTGGAAACATGGCGCCTTGGAAATTTTTGTTTTGAGATTTTTATTAAATCTCCATTCGAGGACTATTGCAACTGTGATTGTGCACTCGATGTTCTCGTAGCCATTTTATAGTTCATTTATTGGGTGGACTTGGGTTTGTAACAGGTCTTTTTGAAAATTTTCAAGAAAGAGGAAAAGGAAAGCTTTTTAAAATGAATATGTGGGTGGCTAACGTTTACTTTACCCACTCAAAGGAGAAAGGTCTTGTGACTGAGCTGGCAGTACAAAAGAAATTTTTTTTGTTTCTTTTAATACGAACATGTATTTTTAGCAACTTCCGCCTTTAAAGACTTCACCATTCATACATACAAGTTACATTATAAAGGTAAAGAGATTGCTTTTTAAAATTAGAGAGTTGAAGAGGAAGAAAAAGTTGTTTTTAGAAGAAAATGAAATGAAAAGAGAAGAGGCTGAGTTTCTCAAACAAACGGACAATGGTACCCAGGAGGTTTGCGGCCAATTTTCCTACATTCGAAAATTTAATAATTTCGTTTCACTATTTATGATACGCGAAAGAGAAAAGAGAATTTTTTTTATCTCCATTTTCTTCTTCCCTCTCTCTCCCATTTTTCCTAAGGTTTCACAGCTTCGAACTTCCTTTTTAATTTCTTTATCCGAAAGCATAGCCGTCATGGATATAAAACTAGATTAAATAAAAAGCGGCGTCGTGGCACATTAGTTTTTTAAAAAATCCTTATGCAACGTTCAGCCAGACAATGACATTAAATCATATATCATCGTCCTCGTTTATCTTCTCTCTTCTACCGTCATGTATGTAACATCCGTTTTTTCCTTTTTCATTTTTCAACCAGAGAAATATATTCCTCGCATTGGTGTTGTCACGGAACGAAACAGAAGTACAGTTGAGTTCACGTGGGAGGATTTCCCATAAAAAACGGATTGACCGATCATTGATCTGTTTACCGAAACTAAAAATTATTTACAACACTAGATTGACGGGTTCTGATCGCATACATACTGTTTATACTTTTTTCTTAAATATTCTACCGTCTCCTATCCTCAAGTTCGAGTATTTGGTTTAGTTTTAAGGATTCTTTTTAATGGGAATAGACCAGAGTTGATTGGGTTGTAGTAAACTAATGACTATAAAAGACTAAAAAATTAGAAATTAAACTAATAAATTACCCCAAAACTCAATTTTTATTATAATAAGACAAATTCACTGAGTGACGCTTCAAAGAACTGACTATCGCTCTGGCCAGGATGAATCAATCTCACCAGATCCCAAAATCATTCCAAGGTAGCCACATATATCAATGGCGTATCGACTAAGGGATCTTGCTGAGGTAGTCGAGCTGAACGAAGTGTTTCTAGGTGTGGTCTCTGAAATTAAGTCTAACTCGTTCAAGTGTCGTGGGAGTTTTTATAAGAACAAGATGGAGAGAGTACACGCACTTATAGGCTGAGCAGTGAAGGTTTCCAAAGTTAACGAGCACCAGACCACTGTTAAAGAAGTTCTCGAAGCGGTGGAAAAGTGGTTCAAATCACGAAACGACCGAAATCGCCAGGAAGGCAACTGGAGATTTCGTCAGTTGCCAAAAATCTGTACTGCTATACTCCTACGTGGTAAAGTAGGGGATGTAGTTAGGCATTTAGGCTAGAAAAGGATAAAGTACTGTTGACTAGTAAAGCCAGAATAGAATAAAATAGCGATTAGGAAGAAGATAATTATAGAGATAGAGTATAGTTATAGAGCTAACACTAAATTCGCATTTTAAAACATGTCAAGTTATGCGATTCGTGGAATTCCCTCAACAACTCATTATTCCTATGTAAATCGTGATATCCTTCTGCGATTTTTCTCGAATTTTCTGAGTCACAAATAAAGCTTAATGGCGTTGGAGGTTTTTAGACCTGATATCGACGCGCGGGAAACAAATGAGTATTTTGACAGGTGATCTTGACAAGGGTCACAACTTTCCGTTTTCTCTTTTTAAAGCGGACTCCGGATGAAGCCGTCGGAAAAACTAGAGTTCACATTTATTTCGGACAAGGAACATCCGAGGAAAAATATTTTATTTAAAAAGACGCTCTCAAAATAGTTGGAGGGAGTTTCTGGGAAAACAGTCCGGAATTTGAGGAGGTAAAATAACAGTTATAAGTAGTGACGTATTAATCAAAACGGGGGAAAACCGGGGAGATAGCGGGACCGTTTTAATTTGGAAAAGTGAAGTAGGCAGTTTTTACGCAAGACATATCAACTTTATTGTTGCTATATATTACTGGGAAAATATTTATGAAATGAACCTTGGCTGAGAAAATAGAAAAATGTTTTCATTTAGTGCTTTCATCTCTATGGGATATCGCATTCACTTGTTCATGACGTGAAACCGTTGTTCGCTTACTTAATCATGTGTTAAATCTGGTTGCTATGTGACCGTTTCATTTCATCTTTTTGAAGGTGTACCAATGGTCTAAGGTTTCGATGAACAGTATGAATCCTTGTCTAGTAGAGCTGTGTTATCTGACATTTTATCTGTAACTGGTAGCTGCGATTGAGATACGATACCCGATTACGATATTCTTTCTCAGTTTTGTTTTGTTTAATTGGTTGCATTTTCCGAATGAGTTACGAGTGATATACACCAAGTGTGGGGTGAAGTCGGGAAATGAAAGTGTTTTGTGCTTCGGAGAATAGTAAAAAAGGAGAAAAATAAAATTTACCGTGAAGACAAATAACATTTTAAACCCGCATGACGCGCACGCATTCACCACATGTTACAGATTATATCATATACGATGGTTCAGAGATCGATACAGATTCCTGGGGAACAGTTCTCTCTTTCTTCCAATGAAGGCGATTAAAAGTTTTTTTACAGTTACTACTACTAAGACTTTAAAAAAAGAGGAGAAGGCTATTGAGTTAGGTTATAGTTTTGTGGTTGAGTGCTTGGGAAAAAGTTTTCCTGGTTTGCTTTCCACAATGAATTTCCCTGAATGAGACAGAAGGATAAGATGTATGTAGGTTTGCACATTTGATTTGGAGTTTGATAGTGGACAAGAGCAAACGATAATTGTTACGATTGGGAGAGTCACCGCCTGAAGATGAACATTTAGGTCGGCAAAGTGCGGCTCTTATACTTGTCTATGGCTCATACAAGTCGTTTAGTCTTCATTTTTGTATAAAACTAAGGAGGAAGAAGGTTTTAAACCTCTTAAAAAGTTTAAATCACAATCGTGGTTTAATTAAAACGAAAAAAATTTGGTGACAATTTCAAGTCGCAATAAATATGAAATGACCGCTTCATACAGTTGCATTTAACTGGAACTCTCGCCCGTTTCTCGAGCTTTGTTTTCTAGAATTTTCTACGACCCGATATAAGGAAATAAAATTACGGTTGGGAAATAATTATACGCTCGGTTGGTCTCTAATCTTAATTAATAGAGGTCTCTTCTTTGGAGAAAAGAAAAAAAAAGATACGAGGATGAAAATTTCAGTTTTGGACATTTTGTTCGTTAGCAGCTTAAGCTTTATTACTCTTTGTTAAATTTCTTTTTGTGGAAGAGGCAGAAAAAAAGGAGAGAGAGAGAGAGAGGAGGAGGAGGAAAAAGATTTAGTGGGCAGATTATGCCCGTGCTTGAAAAATCCCAAAGTGAGGGCTTTTAAATTTTAAGACTTGTGAGGTTCTATTAGTCAGCAAATTTACCTTAACTTGATTATTTTTCTTTTTTCACGTGATGAGAAAGCTGACATTGCAAAATAATTGAACTGATAAATACGAGGAGCTGATGTGTTTAAATTTGTTTTTCTTCAAAGTTTGACTTTACGCTTCGGCTGTGAAGAATCATTTTTTTTATTTTGTGGAAAGAGAGAGTTTAGTCGATGTATTTGAGAGGCTTTTGAACGGAAAATCAAAATTTAAATAGATATTGTGATGAGAAACTTATATTTTCATTGTTGTTGTTATATAATAGTAATGCAGATCGCTGAATCTTGCTTTTGAAGACATAATATAATCCAATGAACTTGGAAATATTCTGTTTGAAGAGACAAAAATAATGAGAGATAGGGTTTTTGGTACAGGGAATGTATTGTATGAGAAGACTGTAGCGGCGGAAGGGTTCATCACAACTGGCACATGTTACTATATTCTGAATGCAAGCTCTTTCCGTCGTGGAACAGTCAGATATATAGTGTGAACCTTTGACGTAAGACGTAAGACGCTTTCAGCAAATCTATTGTTTAAAAAAGAGGACATAATAGAGTCCTATTTGACGTGAATGTTACTTCCGTTATTCGTTCCCAATGTCGGAACCAGGTTGTGTCCTTGTAGATAGACGAATGATGGCCAACACTAATTCCGAACGTATATGTATATTGATATATAAATATTATAACTATAATTTAGAATCAAAAGGAAAATGCAAGGATCCTGATGGTGCGGAGCTCCGGGACTGAATGAATTTAGCTTCGGTTGTCGGCTGCTTCATTTCACTGTACCCATTTTGGAATAAGGAATGTGGAGAACGCCACAGATATTGTATTTGGTTTCTTAAGGTAAAGTTCTGGAAAGAAAATGGGAGACTAATTCTATGTTGATTAGACTTTCCACTGGTCTAGAGTCAAAAAATTGACTTGAACAACATAATAGCCAAAGGAACGTTCATATTCATTGACATATAACAGAATGAACGTAACTTATTTATTGTATATACTGTTTCCAGCGTAACTTTTTCAAAGAAAAAAAAATAGCAGTGCTAACAGTATTATGAACGACTAACGGAATAACAGCTGCGAAAATTTCAAAAACTCACCAATATATTGTCATTTCTATTTACCTTTCTTTAGAAACCTATATTTATTTATAATATTTATGGAAATATAGCTTCCTCTACAATCAAACGTTACCCCACACTATCGAGCATCTTTGAAAGAAATGACCAAGGTTTTCATATATACACGTCCTCCCCCACGAGAGAATGACCGAATAAAGCTGTCCATCTTCCTTTGAACGCGTGCATGTATGAAAAGGGCCAGGGCCCCGGTATTTATACATGAAATTAACAATCCACCAATGGTTTGATAAATGATGGCAGTCTTACGGCTTTGTTCGAATACTTACAAAATGGTTCACTTTGGAAGCGTAGCCGGAAATAGGGATGATGTTGATGAGTTTGGGGAAGAACAAAACAATTTTTATGACTTGCTCCGTCATTATTGCGACAAACAAATAGGAAACCATAACGATTGTCCAGACGTCCTCGCTTTTCTTGTTGAAATATTAAAATATGCATTACACCTCGGAATCATTTGTCATCCGTTGGTTGGCCTGTCAGCACTGTCGTCGACGTATTAAAAAATATTTCCATGAATTAGGAATTGGGAGTTTTCAAAGGTTTTTTCCTCCGCTTTTTTTTTTTCATTCGAGGAGGAGACGAAGGAAAAGGTTTTCCTCCGTTATTTTTCATCTTAAGATTAATGTCACGTAAATATAAGCATGATGTGGAAATTTGAGTCGGAAAAAAGTTTAATATCTGCTTTCGCTGAACAATTTTTTGAAGAAAAAAAAAATCAATTTCATTTTCGACTGACAACAACCACCCTTTAGTTGGAGGAAATTATAAGGAAATTCATTTCTTTCTTCTTTTTTCTTTCCTTCCTTTGGGAGAAATTTTTTTTTTAGTCAAAGAACTTTGTTGCAGACTTTAAAAATGCTTTTTTTAAATAAAAATGAAAAGGAAAATTGTTGATTGACAGGTACTAATCGCCTGAAGTTTTTATTTGCTCGGTACCCAATCAATGTAAGAAATCGATTTTTGTTTAGTATGTCAGAAACTAATTTTAAATTTTAATAGTAACCCAAAAAGGATTTGTTACATTTTTTTCTCAAAGGGATTTTGTATATAGTTTGTATATTCACATCAAGTTACAACGGAAATGAGGTTATATTGAGTTTGTAGTGATATCAGCTGGTATGTACAGTCGTATCTTGTCAAAGCGACGGGTGGGAAGCTGAGCCAACGTTTTGCCATTTAGGGATCACCTATGCAATTATCGCACATCCCAAATTCGTGTCTCAAATTTGTCGTCGTACGTCGAGGTATAAATTTTAGAATATTTCACGTCGTATCTCAAAATTCGTATATTAAGACATTCGTACCTCAAAATACCATTCTATCATGTTTTGATACAAACTAAACGTTCGATTTGTTCTCTGAAGTGCTCTATTATTCTTTCTCTATCAAAAAATTCATGAACGTCCTCTGATTTTTTTTACGCGATTACCAAACCCACAAAATCACTATGTTCCAAATAACCGCGAACCCATTTATTTATTTTCTTGTAACACATTTAGAATTTATAACTGGGTTGAAGTTTATCATTAGAAAATGGTGTATATGGAGTAGAGTTGGTGATACAACACCGTCACGCGAATTTATTAAATGTAATCTGAGAAAAAATGGCGGTTTCTAATCTCAGATATACTTTCCCCGAGTTTCACTTTTGAGTGTCAAAAAATTTGACAGATAAGTCAACTTACACTTACCATAAAGCTTTATCAATTTTTTTTAAATTTTATTTTAGTCATTTGTGAACATTCTTAAAAAATTTGTAATCAGTTACGATTTTAATTTTGTTTTGTTTTAATTCTTTTCGTGTGACAAATACGACAATGCGGGCTGAAAGACCTTTTTTGTGCGTTTTCACGTGTTTCTATTATATGGTTTTTGTCTTTCATCAGTTTTAGGCGAATTTTCTTGTTCTACTTTGTAAATTTATTGTTTCGGTTCTTTTTGGTTTAAGTGTTAAAAGTTATGCTATCTGTATATTGTCAGCAATATTTTTGGTGAAATTTAAGAAGAGAGGTCAGTTTATTTCAGTATCGTTTTATTTACAATGATTTATAAAGTTTCGCTGTTGTTAAATGAGCGAATCGTCAGCTTATTAAACGAACGACACTTTCGAGATTGTTTTTTTAAGTATAAAATGACGTGTCACTCCATCATAATAAAATTGAGAACGAAATTATGAATCGTTTTTTAAAAAGATTTCGCTTACGTCAAAATTTGAAGTAGCTTATTTCGCTGGGTCCAATTAATCGTGATGTAAACCTGAGTTCATCAGCTTCTGTGACAAAATCTAAATTTGATACGAATCACTCACACGGTACTGATCATCACAAGGAAGCGATTATGGTTTTTAGAAAAAGTATAAAACGAATCCCACTGAATGAAACTTTAATAAAAATTCATTTTAAGCCTCAAAGTTAATTTGGAGTCAGTCTTGAAGTTGTGCGTGTTTAATTATGTCGGAACCAGGTTGTGTCGTTGTAGATGAACGAATGATGGACAACACTAATTCCGAACGTATATGTATATTGATATATAAAATATAACTATAATTTAGAATTGAAAAGGAAAATGCAAGGATCCTGATGGTGCGGAGCTGTAGGACTGAATGAATTCGGCTTCGGTTGTCGGCTGCTTCATTACACTGTACCCATTCCGGAAGTAGGAATATGGCGAACGCCACAATTAAATCACAAAACTACCCGCCATTCTTAATGTCTTTCATTACTTCTACAATTTTTCTCGCCAATACCTGTCTTTGTAGTCTACGGTGGGAAACAAAACTATTTCCGACTATTTAAAACATTTAAAGTGGGAAATGGACAAGTTTTTAGGGCCGGGAAATTATTCCCTTGAAACCGTTGTCATCAATCGTTAAGAAGAAAGTTAGAGGACTGTCAGAAAATGTGTGATAAATATTCATGTAATTAGTGACTTTGTTTGGAAAGCGTCCGCGCAAAAAGAGAGACCACGTTCATTTATCACCTGGCTTTGTTGTCGCCTCGAGGACATTCACTTCCCAAAAAATATATTTTCACGACCCAGGGCTTCGTCTAATCATTGGGGGTGGATGGAGAAGGTGGTGGCTCACGTTTGTTCAAGATTTCCACTTAAAGTATCAAGGCCCAGAGTGGGGATTTTACCTTTTCCCCGCTGTAACTTGTCCTAATTTTATTTTCTCTGTATTTAGATTTAATCAGAATGCTGACTAAAACCGGAATTTATTTGTTTGGTCTCTTTCCTGTTGCTGACATTCTTTTGAATTCAAAAGCTCCGCTCAAGCCATGCAGAAATAATAGTTAATCTTTACATTCAGTCTAATTCCTTTGTTTTATATAAAATTCACCTTTGAATTATTGTTTCCTTTTACTCTTTCAATTTCTTGTGGCTTGTCTTTCGGTAAATAAAATGACCAATGGCGTTTCCTCATCAATAAATTGACCACACAAGCTGTCTTCAAGTTAATAATGAAAACATTAGTTTCATTTTACGGCCTTAATTATTGTGACTAATTTTTTTTTATTGTTTTCTGTTTCAGGTAAGCAGTTAATTAATTCACCAACGATTGGTTTGTCTTCTTTGGATCGTTTCCTCCGCTAACAGTAAGATTAGTAATCTCATAAACATAATAATGAGTCATAATATAAATATCCAATCTAATAGTTCAGCTTAATGAGTTATATCTTGGTTGTGGTAGTCAGGGACATTCTACCTCATCTTAATTATTTAAAAATTTTTCATAAGCTAAGTGTTTCTCTGTATTGGCTTTATATACCTCCTCGATATAATTGCTTATTTAATTAATTAACTGAAGACAGACTCATTGAATCGGTTCTTAGGTATATGAAGGCAGAAGCAACGACCAAAAGAAATATTTTTGTTATTAAAGGAAAAGACAAAATGAGAAACTATTATGGATGAGAAGCTTGGTTAAAAATTATTAAAAACAAGAAATAGTTACATAAATATTGAGAAGAGTAGGGGTGGGGGTGGTAAAGCAGAAGAAGAGAGAGAGAGCTAACCTTTTCTAAAGCAGATGTGGCTCAGAAGCAAAAGTTTCCTTCCTTTTTAACTTTGGTTTTAAAGTTTTTACATAAAGACTTGATACGAAATATTTTAAAAATCCAAAATGTCAGCTGTCGAGTCTCGTAATTCTTATCTTTGTTCCTCCTTGTTTCTTCCTCCTCCTCCTCCTCTTTTGTGTCGAAATTACTTTTGGTAATGCAATAACCCAAATCCAAAAAATTTTGCGATTCTTAATGGAGCCGAAACTTTTTTTTAGAAACTTTCATTTTCCTTAAATCCGAAAAATTTTTTTTTTACTTTTCTTTGTTGAAATAAAAAGTTTTAAAACACCATTTTTATGGAAGTGAGTCAGTTTGACTCAAAGAACAAGTTTTTGGTTGGGAAAAAAACGCAAAACGATGAGAGAGATCAATCGAACGAATCTACGAATGGAATAGAGTCAAATTGACTCACTCACAGACTTATGTATTCTAAGAATGCTATTAATGTTTATTGAAAACACTAAAATGAGTCAAATTAGTTTTGTATCAAATTTAAATTTTACGTGGGAGGAGTGATGTGGTTAAGTTCTTGATTTGGACGCAGATGAGTTTAAATTCTCCACCCGCATCCTGTTGTACCCAAAAACTACCTAAAAAATTTAAATTTGGGGGCAAAAAAAACCCGCGAAAATTTAAATCGGAATCAAACTATTGTTCCCAATTGACCTGAGAATGATTTCGGATCTTTTGATTGTTTCTCTAATTTAATAGATAAGTGAAATTATCTGGTTAAAAACTCTCTACTCATTAGTACAATCGATTATCTGATTACATCGATTGGTTATAGATAAGAAAAAATTTAGACTTTGTCTGTCATTGTTAATGAGCCCAACGAACTCGTGGTAAATAAATTAATTTAAAAAAAAAAATTTGTTTGCTCAAAGCTAACGGATGACTTGAGAGCTTTATAAAGTTTGAATAAATTTATTTTGTTTTCCGACGAAAGCTTTTTCACGGGCTACAAGAAACTTTTATATTTATTTATTATTTGGTTTAAAATTATTTTTATTGATTGTAACTTTTAAAATGGAGTTGTGGCTAAGTTTTAAAAAAGGAGAAAAGTGCGTAAGGAAGGAGAAGAAGAAGAAGACACAAGAGGAGGAGGAGGAGGAAAAACAACCGCCGAAAGAATTTATTGTACACTTTATTAATAAAAGAGTGAAGATGTTTATCTTCTCATTCTTGGGAAGGAGAAAGCGTACGTAAACAAAAAGAAAAACTTCAAAGAGGCCCGTTTTTTTATGTTAGAGAGAAAGTTTTCGGCACAACAGCTTCTCTTAAATTTATAGTTACGGGAGCCGCATGCAAAAACAAATGACTTGCGGGGTCTCCGAGCTCGAGTTTTCCTACAGTGGATAGAGCGCTATAATTTTGTAAACTTTTCAAGTGTGATATAAAACAACGGGAAAATAAAAATAAATAAATAAATAAACGGTCGCCATAAAATAAATTTTTCTTTTCCTTTAGAATTTTTTTTGATAGAATAGAAAACACTAATTAAAGAATCGTGGATTGACGGTACTAGTTATTAAATGAGAGGCTATATATAGCGTGTCACTTCATGCCAAACGCTATACTTAGAATAGTATTAAAAACCTAATTTTCCATGAGATGGTAGTAAAGTATAATTCGCGAGTGATTGAGTGAACCGTAAGAGTTCCCAAAATTGAATATTAATAATTTATGAAGTGTAATTAGAAGTTAGCACGGCTGATAATATAATAAATAAATTATAAAAATAAAATTAAAAATTTATAAGATGTAAGATATTTCTAATTGTTTCTAAAACCACCGACAGACTTGATATAAATTGGGAATCAGAGGTTTGGAGACATTGATATTGAAGATGACGTTTATTTTATATATTACAACACTCTGGAAGGAATAATATCTGAATTTTTGCATCGATCTTTCATAAGTTTTGCACACTTTTATGATACTTTGAAATAGTAAAGCTCATTTCATAGAAATTCTACTTTTGTTGTAAGAAATCTTGACGTAAGTGTTATTAGTCGAATTATTTAGAACGTTTGAACATGAAGTATTAGGAAATTCAATTTAGTTATATTTATATGATTTGTTTTATTAAAGTATAACTTAGTTTAGTATAGTTTTATATCCCGTTTTTCGCCCTTAGTTATAACAGTATACGGGAGTAGGATTTGAACTCATGACCATAACTTCTTTAGTCGAGCACTCGAGCACTTACACTGGGTGCTTAGAAAGTATAATTTATAATTTTTATATTTAATTTAAATGCTTACTAATTAAAATTGGTAACTGACCACTATTGATTGGTAAACTGATTAGGTTACTAATCAAAATTTTGTTAATATAAGACCCCCAAAAAAGATTAACAAGTAAACAAATGAACCAGCGATTGGATTCTTAGAAGTTGTTCTAATTTCTTAGATTTTCCTTGATCCTTGAGGATTTGAACTCACGACTATAGCCTATATAGTCTATATCGAACACGAGACCTCTAGTTTAGACAGTATAACTTAAAATTTTTATATTTAATTTAAATGATTCATTAATTAGGTCACTAATTAAAAATTTTGTTGTTATTACACCCCCTCCCTCTCCCAAAAAACAAGTAAACGAATGAATCAGCGATTGGATTCTTAGAAATTGTTCTAACTTCTCAATTTTCCTTGGTCTTCGATCAGAAAAAGGTTTCTGGAGCGTATTTCAGGCCATAAATAAATGTGGTGTCTTGCTGTATTTTATCTCTAAGAAATTTCTCTCTCGTGTCTTTTTCAAAACAAACTTCCCTCATAAAAAGATAAGACAACATGTCGAAGGGCAAAGAAAGTAAAGGTAAACGTCTTCCCTAATAGTCCGTTTACTTCTCCCACGGTATTACATTTCAAATCAAACCGAGTTGTAAATTTATCTAAACGCTGTTGCCAAAAAACAACAGAGAGAGAGAGAGAGACCAAAACAAAAACACAAAGGAGAAAAAGAAGGAAAACAATGAATTTCCAAAATAAAAGAAGAAGAAAGATTCTAAGAAGAAGCTAAGCTTCAATGATTGATATTCTGAAGGCAGCAATTTTCACTTCCGTGGCTGCTTAATAAAAATGAAAAGAAAACAGTTGAACAAGAAAAAAAGTCTGACTAAAAGGATGAAGAAAGCAAAAGAGATTTCGGGATAGTGTTTGAGGAATGGGAGAGAGAGGAAAGGAAGGAAGGAAGAAGAAGAAAGAGAGATGGGAGGTGGTGAAGGGATAGAGGGTTGAAGGATCTGTGTCGATAACACGTGATCAAAATAATTCAACAATTTTCTGTTCGGAATTTTTCTTTTTGTTTACTTAAAATTTCTTTTTTTTTTCAGCTTTAAATGAAAACCTTTTTTTATGTTAGTGTTGCTACTTGATTACTCACAGTTGAAGTTCCGTAGTGTGGATTTCTCTTATACTACACTAACCAAACGGAATGCTTGAAGCCCAGATAGAGAAGAGTGGGTGGGGGCTGGAGGAAAGGAAGAACATGATTGCTTAGTTGCATTTAGAAACAAATGTAATTTATTTTCCCCGAAGAGTCTAAACTTCCAAGTCAATAAAATAAGAACTGATCGATAAATGATGTGATTTATTGGTTTCTAACACGTGATAAGGTTTTAACGGAGGAGGAGGAGAAGATTTTTCTGTAAAAAAGATCTCAGGTCTTGGGTGGGCTTTGAAACACAAGTCTGGACGTTCGGATTGAGCTTTAGAGCTCAGCTGCGTTACTGATATCTGTGTTCACAAATTAAATCTATCAACGGAAGGCCACCAATGGTTTAATGGATCTCATGTTTATACATTCCCAGAGGTTTTATTATATTCAAAAACATACCTAATTTTGGTACACCCATACGGCCGTAAAGCGAAAAGCCGTATAACGAATCAAGCGTTCTAATACAAATTCAATGAGATTGGTTCCAAATTTGTTAAAAATGTAACATGGCGTGTCATTCAAAATGCATTTTGTCTTGTTAAAATCAAAAATGCATACATAACAAGTACATAGATTTGTACATAAAATAATAATAGACTCCAATAATCTATTAACAAAAATGAAACAACTTCATGTGAAAAAATATGTGTATGTATACATACATAATTTTTAAAATGGCTTTGATCAGAAGACGATGAAGAAATGGTAACCTACAGATCACTGTCGTCATCATTTTTCGCTGGTGAGGATGGGCCTGGCTTTAAAAAATTGTCCAGCATTGTTGGTCTTGTCTATTTCATTCTTCAGTGGTTTCTAAGAGCTATGGGCTAAGTTTCTTTCTCGAGAAACTTTAACGCTACGTTCGACATCAGGATCGGTTTCAAGGAGGATGTTTATTCCTTGTTCGAAACAGCAAAAATCTTTCGACAAATTTTTTGATGTTAACTGTTTGATACAACAGGCTCTGTCTCTTCATAAATGCCAGTTCAGCTTGCACCTGAATGAGTTTCTCATATGAAAGAGGTTTCCTATCAGCTTTAAGTAGATGAAGCACGTGACATTCGTTTAAACCTTAAAAGCCGAGATCATGTTCTGGATCCAAATTTTTGCCTAATTTCGGGAAGGAAACTAACTTCTGTACCAGTACTTTGACACATTTTGGCCGTTATATCGAAACATTTTAGGCCGTATATCGAAAACGTGCCATAATTGAAGAAGGCCGTTATAGCGAAATGCCGTATAAAGAGCGGCCGTATAGCGAGGTATGAGTGTATTATATTAAATATGAAAAAAAAACCAAAAATTAGATAAAACGAATTTCTGTTGAATGATGACGTCAGCTAACACATTCTCTGTTCGATGTGTGGATCTGAATTTTGAAACAAAGGGAGGTCAAAAACAAAAGGAAAACAATTTTAAAACATATACTGGACGTGTGAGTAGATGAACAATTGAAAAAAAATAAAAATAGGAAAAACGAGGGAAATTCTTCCATTTTTTTTTGTCTGGTTAATTTATTATTTGATGTTTGATTTGCATTTGAATCGAGGCAATTAGTTCCGAGTTGCAATATGTACAGAGCTTCCGAACATTTTAAAATCGATGATTAATTGTGTGTAATGACCATAATTTACTACTTGATCAAAAGAAATCACTTTTTTTTGGGAATGATTTTGTTTGGGTTGTCATTTTTCCCGCTCATTGTTTCAAAATGTAAACATTTAAGCGATTCAGCGAATTTTTAATTGTTTTTAAACAATTAATTGAAATATAAATAATACTACTGGCAACTAAATTAATGGCGGATTTGTATGAAATGCTTGAGAGTTCCAAATCCTTTAGTATGGTTTTGAGTTGCCAGTTTAGCAGTATTAGTCGAAGAATGTCCTCAATAAGATTGTTATGTATACTCAAGTAAGATTGATATAAATTGGGAATCAGAGGTTTGGAGACATTGATATTGAAGATGGCGTTTATTTTATATATTACAACAAGCTGGAAGGAATAATATCTGAATTTTTGTATCGATCTTTCATAAGTTTTGCACAGTTTTATGACACTTTGAAATAGTAAAGCTCATTTCATAGAAACATAACAAACACTTTTGTTGTAAGAAATCATGATGTAAGTGTTATGAATCGAATTAATTAGATTGTTTATACTTTAAGTATTGAAAAATTCAATTTAGTTATATTTATATGATTTATTTTATTAATGTATAACTTAGTTTAGTATAATTTATATCCCGTTTTTCGCCCTTGGTTGAAACAGTATACGGGAGTAGGATTTGAACTCATGATCATAGCTCCTAAAGTCGAGCTCTCGAGTACTTAGGCCACTACACCCATCCTCTTGCTTATAATTTTTCAATTTAATTGCTTAAGATTGATCTGTATACTGTACATAATAAATTAATGACTCAGGGAAGTTGTTCAGTACTTATGAAATAAGTTCTCAAAAGTTCGCATTATGGGATGAACTCTAAACAGATGTGGGTGGGGTTATTTGAAATAGTTTCTTCGTTAACTGTGCAATATTTATGGAATGAACTCCTTGTGTAAGTGTTAAGGAATAAATTGATTTCATTCAAATGATGGTAAAAATGTCACCGATTAACAGTTCGATTATCGAACAAATTATGCCATAGGAGGTACAGTGTATCTATCAAACTCTGGAAAGCACTTAATGAACCAAAAATTAAGGATATAAATAGAAAACGATCCCAAAACTTAAAACTAATTAATAATTAATTAATTGTAAACAAATATTTAATATCGAAAGCCCAAAATTACAATAGAAATTAATCATCAGAGTTTTTTATTAACCGTCATTTATGGTAAGCATCGAACAGTTGTTCTCTTGGGGAAAAGGTTTATCGATCTTTCGTAATTTGTTTACCTATAATATTTGCATGGATTAAAAAGCTTTCCCGGTGCTCAGAATTTGAAACCAGGGTCATGTGTGTTATGAACAAAGGCTTTATGCTAGCCTGTGGTCAATGGTGGCTTTCGATTTTACTTCCTTGTAACACGGTCACCGTATTCCTGGTCAAATTTTTAGTTTTGAGTGTGCTAGTTAAAAAAACCGGAAGCTAGTGGCTCTAGAAGTTTGCGTTATCATCTAAAAGGTGATCAGGGTTTCTTTCTTGAGAAATTTATTCTCTCATGTTTTGTCTTTTGTCTCTGTAACTTTTCAAAGTAATAAAATACCAATAAGTTTAGAAACGGTAGAATTTAAACATGAACTTTTCAAACAAAAGAAAAGATAAAAAAAAGGGAAGAAAGGAGTTTTTGTCTGATGAATAAAATAAAGAAAGGAAAAAGGGAAAATGGAGGAAGGTAAAATCGATAAGATGGCACCGGATCCAATCAGTACTTCTTACCTTCCTCCAGAAACAAATTACATGTTTGCCCACAAAACGTCTCTCTCCCTAGAAGACAACAATTTTGGGGTTTTAAGAGGTTTCCCTGGCTACTGGTCACTTTTATTTTGAACATGGAAGAATGATACACAAGACAGACCTTTAAAATTTGTGTTCGACTTGAAATTTTTTCTAAAACCAGGCGAGAAATGAAATCGCCTGTGCAGTTTTTTTGAAAGATAGTCATTTTATTTTGCAACAACCGATAATAAATTTTTGTGTTCTTTCTGTGAGTGAAAATTTTTATTGAACTCTAATTGATTTTTGAGGAGTGGTTAACACACCATTCATCCGGTATGGCTTCACAAACAAATTAAAAAGCGTCAAAAATACTAATTGGTTTAGGTTTGTTTTTTGGTTGAGTAGGAATCGAATTTTATTAATTGAAAGTTTATTTGGAAATAAAAGAGTTTTTGGGGTAAAAAATGGAATTTAATAGTTTGGGAATGTTGTAACCAAAATTTAAGTCTTCCACATATTTGGGTTTTAGCTTTAACTCACTCACACCATTTGTTATGAAGTAACCCAACCTTATAAAATTGGTAGACAAAGAGTTTGAGCTCTCTCAGAATTTTTTTTTTACATCAAAAAGGTAAAAAAATAAAATCAAAGGACAAAGCGCGATAACAAAAGTTTCACTCTTTCCAACTTTTAAAACGAAAACTTTGAGCTTTGGGTTATCTAAAAAAGAAAGACAACTAAATAATACTAGAAACCAATTCGATTCGGTTGGTTTTTACATTTTCTTTCTAAGATTGGTCATTTCAAAAAGACATAAAGACATGGAGGAGTCTTCGATGTCATCTAAAAGTTGAGGATAACTTTCTCCCTCTCCTCAAAATAAAAAAATTTTTATTCGCCACGGAGACAAAAAGAAATCTCAGGAAACTTTTTTAAGAAACTAATTTTTTCTTTCTGGGGGAAAAGTTAAAAATAAACTCAGGAATAGATAACAAGTTGAGATTTTCGGAGTGACGTTTTAAATTAATGTCGTCAGAATTTAAATTAATTAAGGCCGGTTTTAGATAAACCCTTGAGCAATCGATGAGGTCACGTAAGCCTCGTCCTGTCAGAAAAACCTGGGTTCAGGTGATTACGCTTGGAAATCCAGTTCGATCCAATGAAATTATCTGTAGCAGAGGACAGGACATGACTCTCGTGACCAGGGGTGTCTAATTCGATTATAACGCGGTCCATTTAGCGGAAATGGTTCGAATCAATTTAATTGGCAAGTTTTTCTGGAAAAAAAGTCAAAGCAAGTATTCCAGTCATGATTTAGGAACTGTGATTAAGATAATTAAAACAAAGGCAATGACTAGACTTTATAGCCTTGGTCCTCAAACTGTGGTTCGAGAGCCACATGCAGCCCACCAAGCCCTAATGCGTATCTTAGTGACCGGGTGGAAACAGATTGAGTGAAAATTTGTGAAAGGTCGATTGCTGAATGTTAGGTCTGAACTATAGTGCCTGACCAGTAGGAATATGTTCCGGCCTGTGCTTAGAAACTAACATTGTTTGCCTCAGCATATCTTCATGAGGCAATATACAGCAAATACACACACAAACAGACTGACAGATGTACATAGAGATGCCCTGAGGGTGGACTGTATGCGTCGAAAGCCGGACTTAAATCTGTTTTGGTAAGTCGTGTGGCCCAGTCGCAATGATCACAATGAAAATTTGGACCCGGGAAGGAAAAAGCTTGAGTACCAAGCCTCTATAGTATGTTGTCTTGCTTTATCTTTTAATTTTTCAGAGGATCCTAGCCAAATATTTGTTAAACCTTTCATGACTTGGTTATTGGTTTGGTATTTCATTATATTTGTAAAGCATTTTCCCCAATTTTCATTTTATTTTAGTGAATCAAACAAAAACATTACATTTGGGGCAAATGTCGCCCGTTGGTCACCAGTTTGACACCCACGACCGTGACGAAAACAGACTTGTCAGAGTAATCGAACAACCCAAAAGCGTTAATTGAGCTCAGTACCACTCTCGCAATTGTAATCACGAATACTGTTGCTTTAGCAGACACCAAAATCGCGGTTTGAGCAAGCAACTAAACCCGAAAACAATTTTAAAAGCGTGAAAATGACAAAACTAAATCCTTTGAAAATTCTTTGAAACCCTTCACGCCATCATAAAAAAACAATCTCTAAAAAAGTTAATCCATGCTTGGCAATCAATCTGGATTTTGGGACGCTCCTCCCCCCGCCCGGCTTTCCATCCCTTTCCTTAAATTGGAAAATGTGCGTATGAAGAGATATAAATCATACAGTACACATAAGAACAAAGAAATCGGTCCCTTGTCAAAAGGATCCGACAAAAAAACCGAAACTGTTTTCTCACACAGAAAAATCTTTGGATTAACCAGCTCCGGACGTAGTTCATGCCAAATGCATTTCACCCTGCACACGCATTTTTACATCTTTAATAAGTTAAATATAATGCACAAGTTATTCATTGATTATTGATCTTTAAATAGGATTTTCCGCAACGATTCACATATTAAATTTTTTTCTCTCTCTCTCTGTATATATACTCCCTTGAAGAGGAGTAGAGGAGAAGGAGAAGAGAGAGGAGTGCGTGTGCGTGTGTGGAAAACATCACGTTTCAAACCGAAGCAAAATTAATTAACTTAGCTCTAGTCCGATATATATTCCAAAATTATATCGGATTTGTTAATTTAATTTTTGAAAATTTGAAACCAATTTCCTTGCACTTAAAGATAAAATTGGATTTTGGCTGGAAATGGCGTTTCGACTCTTTTTATTAATTTCCTTCTTTTTTAATGAATTCAACAGCGAGTGAGTAAAAGTCTCGTGTTTGAAATCTTTTATCCCTTTGTTGGGTGCGTGAAAATTTATTTTATTCCTTCTGAGGCCAGGGGAAGATGCGCCAACTATATGCTACAAATGTCTTATTGTTATCATGTCTTAAAGTTCGCTTATGCTTAGGTCGTCATAGAACACCGGTTGGTTTTGTCACCAACGCTGCATTAAAAGTATCTAATACCAAACATAACAACACTAATAAAGTTAAGGTTGTCGTAGAAAACTTGAATCCATCATCTGTACGTATCCTCCTGTTGTTCGATGATGGTATCTACTTATTATCTATTTCCTTACTATCCTATCTTCTAGTGTTTAGTCTAAAATAGTATGGAGATGTTCTCTCGGTACTAGAAGTGAATCTCTTGGTGAAAATTATTTTCGGTTTAATAAGATATTTGGACAGTGAACATTGTTTATTTACCCTACTTCCTTAACCTGGAGAATCCTCTTACTCTTCAGTCAAACTCAAACTTCAGAGAAGATGTCTTCAGCTAGAAAAGAAGACAATGAAGATGATATCTGGATGAAGATTTTTCTTATTTTATTCCCCTTATACAGCAAATGTTTTAAGTTTCAAGATTCTAAGTCCTATAGAATTATAAGAGAGAATGTAAGAAATATATTTAAATTATATATTTTTAATTATATAAAAGTATATATTCTAAGGTTAGTGCCCGATATATCGGCGTTGCCTGACTTTTTAGTTAAATCTACTAGTTGATAACAAGAGTATATAGTCCAAAATCACTGCAATTTTTTTCTTGACAGATTCCTTGCTTAAAGCTTTTGACCCTAACAACCAATTTATAACACTATACTCCATACTAATACTATATTTTGAATTATTTACTCCTTATTGAGGTTGTACAATGTTGAACACAAACAAGTTCCGCAGAAGCTAAACGAAGCTTGGAACCTTTATGGTTCTCTACATGCTATAACTATCCATTAATCACACTCTCAACATAAAACAGCTCAAACTATTCGTCGACTGGTTGTGACATTTTTATTCTCCTGTTGTCCACTCATTCAAAACCATGTTTTTTGGGGGGGTTTTCAAATTCCACGTTCTCATATTTCTTAGAAATAATTATAAAATTAAAAATTACCCAAATGACGGAAAGGTAGAAAACGTTTTCCGTCATCACGTAACCTCTTGCTTTTAATTATAATTAAACGTAAATGCTTTCGCCTCACAGACAAAATAAAACAGAGAGAAAAAAGTCGAAAGGCTAAAACCCTTGCTTTCATTGCTGACGCACCTTTTCTTAAACCACCACCACCGCCACCATCATTATTATTACGTTTTTGTTGAGGAGAGCAAAATATTTTTATGTTATTATTATTTTTGGAAAGATAAATAAATTTAAAGTTACAAGAAAGAAATTGTTAGTATGATAAAATGAAATAGGAGATGTAGAAAGTTGGGAGAGGGTAGGGGGATGAATGCCGGCCGGGCAAAAGGATTTCGTATGAATCTATTGGAAACATAAATCTTTTTTGACGTTCTTAAATTATGTTAGATTTTCCACTTCCAAGAAGTTGGTTTTCCTCTCTCTCTCTCTCCTTCTTTTTCGTTACCAGAAATTGGTTTTCTTCAAGTCATCATAATAAATCAGTTAGTGGATTTAGCGTACAAATTATTAAAGTTCATCTCATGTTTTCTTATTTTTTATATAAATATTTTTCGGAACTGTTATCTTTCGTTTCAGTATATTATCCTGTGGTTAACAGTTTTTTTTAGATAGATATTTATCTATTTAATTGTCTTTTGTGTTTTTGAGGTGTATTTCCTTTGTTTCTTGTTGTAAATTTACGCCGCTTTTGGCATAATTTAGCTGAGGTCAAATTTTTGGGAATATAAAAGAAATTTGTCTCACTTTCTCCAAATCGCTTGAATCAGCAACATGCCTCTCCTAATTGCATCTAGTCTATCTCGTATCTTTGCCCATCCAACCAACTTCTTATCTACCTTTCTGTCTACCATCCGCTCCTAGAGTTACGATGGTTCGTATCTTAGACCAAACCCCCTATACTGAACTACCAACTACTTGGTGTCTCCGGTTGAAGACAGGTGGTAGTTAGTAAGGGAGTACTAAAAAAAATGTTCTCCAGGTGTTTTGCCTTTTCTAGCTGGAGCCATCTTTTGTGGAAGTTTGGGTTTGACTGAACAGTAAGAGGATTCTCCAGGTTAAGGTAAATAAACAATGTTCACTGTCCAAAATCTTGAAGGATTCTCTTTATAAACATTACACACTTTCTAGAAGAGCCTATTCCATAAATACTGCACATTTTCATGGAGGATTCATTTTGTAATTTAATTTTTGAGGTTGCAATCAAACTACTTTCAATGTCTTCAGCTGGAGAAGAATACAAAACGTCTGGACAAGATACTACAAAACTTTGACTCCAGCGGCTCAACAGCAAAAAGTTTAACATCACCAGGCCATGAATTTCTTATGAGACTTTGTGTCTGATTTCTCTTCGATGAGCTGAAAGTTTTCGTCCGTGACACAGCGAACATTGTAATCATCTAAACGGAAGGAGTTTAACGGACATGCATGGGCGAACAGATCAAGAGAAAGAACCTGCCACATTTATAAAAGCAAAAACAGTTGCGAAGCAATTAAATTGTATTTTGGGGAAAGGGTTGAGGAATGGATTCCACGGTCGGGTGGTTAGATACTCGGTTAAAATAATGACGGAGAGGGAGGAATGTCAGAAGGGTAGGTCTGCGTAATTCATCAACTAAGTCATACGCATTCATCTCCTTTGCTAACCCTCACTACCTTTATGCCTTGATAGGAGAGAGGTTTCGTCTAACGGTTGAACCAGTTTTCGAGTTTTCCTCCGTCTGTCCAATTACATATGACCCTCCAAGAGGAGGGAATGAACGGTTGATTCGTAAAATTTTCAACGATGATTAAGAGATCCTTGACGAGGGTGGTGAACGTGTGTCCTAAGAATTTAACATCACAACGTTAAAAAATAAAATAATGCTGTAGAGGCCGGTTTTTCTTATCCCCCAAAAAGAATTTTAATCCGAAAATAATTGCTGATTAGCTGTAGTTAGTAAAATTATAGGAAGAAATGTTGATGAAAAGGATTTAAGGGCGTTCATACACTCTTCTTCTAGTTAAAATGTGGAAGTGTTAAAATTTTATATATTTTGTAGCGACAGCAAGAGAGATTGAGTGAGAGGGAGGAGGTGGGAAGAGAGAGACAGGTCGGAAAAAGGCAACAAAACAAAATTCTGAAAATTTCAAAACCAAACTGCGTAAATTAGAATAAATTTTGTTTAGTTTTGTGGCTTCTGTAAAGCTTTTTAGGAAGCTCGGTGTTCCCCCAGGCACAGCTTTCACAACGTATTGATCTTCCGAAGGCCTTTTCATTCGGTTTATTTCGACAATCTTCGGTTCTTTCCGTGATTTTTTTTTTTAAGTTAACGTTAAAAGACTGATTCGAAAATTCTAACGCGAGGCGTTCCGCCTCCAATTATTATTATTATTATTTTTAACTTATTTTTGTTCTCTAAGAAAAAATTTTTTTAAAAAGAAGTTGACATATTTTCCTAAACTGCTTTTTAATTCTCTTCCTCCCGTTTCGAAGCGATGCCAAATTAAGGCAGACGTCCTTTCTTTCTTCTTTTTTTTCTCATCCATCCCTGGGGTCTGATGTGCGGCAAACATTCATCCCTTCTCCTGTCTTTCACTTTAGTAGGTCACCGGTTGATTTTGCATCATTTGTCACCCCCTCTCTCCTCTCGTGTTTCTGTCATCCATGTCTTGGTTTGCTTCTTTTTTATTTCTCATTGTGGGTAACCTAAAATACAAGAAGTTGAGTTCTGAAATATTCCTCTACTTCCATCAACCAACTTTTGAAGGTCTGTACTTCTAGTTACAGCGTTTAAGCAAGACATTAGATCCTTGGTACTCAAACTGCGACCCACCAAGCTCTAGTGAGTGACCCAGTGGAAAGCGATTGAGTGAAAATTTGTGAAAGGTTGATTGCTCATTGTTAAGTCTGAAGTATGGTGCCTGACCAGTACGAAAATGTTCGGGCCTGTGCTCAGAAGCTGCTAAAATTGTTGGCCTCAACATACAGATGATACCCTGAAGATGGACTGTATGCATCGAAAGCCGGACTTGTAAAATCTTTTTGGTAAGTCACGTGGCCCAGTTACAGTGGTAACAATTGAAATTTGGCCCGGGAAGGAAAAAGCTTGAGTACCAAGGCGTTTGGTAGTCGGTCTGGCTTTAAATGGGCTCTTCATCTAGGAAACATACCAGGTCTTAACCCCAGGAATCGAATAACGGATATGACAGGATAGCAGTTCTTCAGATAAAAAGTTTTGAAGTCACATCAACAACTGATCACTGCTGACTGAAAGATAAACAAAAAATTTTCATTAATCACTCATACAAAAACGGTTTTTAAGCAGTTTCAAGATAATTTATGTGGCTAAGTGGTTCAGAACTTTTGACAACAATCAAATAATTCTATCCTTCAAAAAAATAACTTTTATTTGAACGAAGAACATTTTTCGAAACGAAGACTAATATGGAAACGTAAATTCCATGAAGCTTTACTTATAGGAAGATAGCTGTTCCCTCAATCCAGGAGTTGAAGTGAAGCGTAAAATTGCACGGTTTGGTCATTTCCGTAACGTTGAAATGGCAGGAACATTTCCCTCTTGAGATTTGGAAGGCGGTGCGGGAGAGAGGAAAGGGAACAAAACATATAAAACAAACAAGCAAACAAAGGAATGATACTTAGGCACTGGAAGGTTTCCATTCCAAAAAAAATTTTTTTAAAGCTATTCAATAAATTTAAGGTCACGTAAAAAGGTCTCTTAGTCGAATGAGAAATTCATAAAATGTATTCTAACAATGGTTAAAGCATTTGGTCAGTCTTTTCGTCGTCAAATTAACCGCTTGAGAAAATTAGGAGAAATGAAAGGAAACGGAAGAAGAAGAAGAAAGAGGAGGAGGAGGAGAAATGGGAAACAATTTTGAAAAATGAAATTTCATCAAATTACGTCCGAGAAATTCGTATTTCGTTTTAGTTTGATATTTTCCGCAAATTCTCTCTCTCTCTGTCTCTCACTCTTTCTCTTAATATTTTGAAAATTATTTGATGTGGTCATTGGAGGTATTTGTTTCCAAAACTCACGGTTTCCATTTACAACACGTTTAGAATGTATTGCGTAGGCGAGAATGAGAGTCTTTGAAAATTTTCTGGTTTTCCAATCCTCGACCAAAATTGAACCAATACCGTGAAGTATTCTAAAACTATTTGAAGTTAAATAACGTCAGATTCAAGAGTGCAAGTTGACTTCTGTTAACACGAAGCATGCAACGCGTACTATTTGAAGCGAAAGAAGTCTTATAAGAGTAGGAGAGATTTTGATTGGAAGACGAATTCTCTTAAACACGATTTTAGTTATTAATGAACCGAGTAAATGGTTTGGTTAAGGCTAATATTTTAAACATGATCCCAAAGGTTAAAAGGAAAGCTTACGTGGTAGAGAGGAGGTGAGACAGACATATTCGACACGAGCTCATGTGACAACCGTTGTCAGCGTTACGTGTTTCATTCCGCGTAACGTCCGTCCGTCTCGACGTCTAGTTTTCCCAAAGTATGAAACTTTAAGCGGAATTAAAAGCATCGTTTTAACGTAATCTTGGAAAAATATCAAATTAGAAAATTAGTTTCGCATGTTTTTCCGACTTTGACACGTGGTACCTAATTGCATCCGTGAATTTTTGATGAAGAGCGAATGAAAACGTTTAGCTCGCTGTTGAAGAATTCGAAAAGTTCTGGTGTGGGATGTGGGAAATTCTTTTTCGAATATGAATCAAGTGGCGGTCAAGATCCACAACATAACGAGGCCAGAAGCTCAGAAATAAAACGAAGGGATGGTTACCGTGGCCGTGGGGTGGAAACCAGGAGATTTTTTAAAATTAACATTCAAACAGAATCCTCAGAGAAGGAAAGCTGAACAAAGCTTCAAATTTATAACGCATATTCGAGAAAAACCGGTGGAAATAAAATTTTATTTCTCCCAAGAGAAAAAGAGAGAGAGAGAGAGAAGAAACAAGACAATGATTAAACCTAAAAGCGAAAAAATAACTTTTTCCAGATAATTCTTCGCGGAGCCATCATTAGTAACCCAACTTACCCCTTTGTCTCGATTTCCACGTCATTTGATTCCCTCTTTCTAATCTAAGTCAGGAGCTTCATCTTTGAGGGAGATTTACCAAAATTTGGCTTCGTTCCTACATATGCCGGTTTATTTTTAATCCCACTTCTCTCTCTTTATTTCCTTCTCCTCCTTCCTCTTCCCACCTCCCTCCCTTCCTCTCTGTCTGTATTTCCATCTCTTCCAGTATTTCTATAGCTTCGCTGGTTTGCTTCTCTGCAAGAGGAAGACTTTTGAATGCTTTTATCATTTCCATCTCTATAAAAATAATATTTTTGTCAATTTCAAATTTTGAATTTAATTAAAATTCACTTCAACCTTAAATTATGGTTTTTAAATTTTAATTTTTCTGGGATTTGAATGCGATTAAATAAAAAACACAACTCAGACTGGAGGAATGGTTTTAAAAGAAACAGACACTTGTTTACACTTCAACTGTTTTGTAGCAAATAGTTCCATAGAGAAAGTGAAAACTATAGTTCAGACGACAATTTTAGTGACGTCATTTAGTGTTGCAGACGAATATTGTGGTTGTCGTCATTATGGTTTTGAGACGTGGACAGAGTGGATGTGTGTTGAGTTAGGGCAGGTTTTTTTATGTCTTGTTATTTTTTTATGTGACATAATTTTTTATTGAACTGTTATTATTATGATTCGGTGTGTGGTATGTGTTATATTAAATGTTTTTAATAATGTTAGTGATTAATTTTTATATTTTTTTGGGGGGTGGAAGTGAAACAGTAAAATTGGTGAGAGGTAAGAGTGGAAAACTGGGTATTTTTAGAAGAAGGGATAACTGTGGTAACTTGATTGTTGAGCTTTTAATTTCCTCAGGGATATGCTGGATAATGTATGCTCACAACATCGCTTAATGTTTGATGATTTCCTTTCTAACTGCAAGACTTTTGGTAAACGAAAATTATTTTTTGTAATTTTTAAAAAACATTTCGAACTCCTCCAATTATTAGTTAGGAACTTGGGGCTTCAAATTGTACAAATCTGAATTCATAAACGATTTCAAAGTTTCCAAAATGACTTGATCCGCTTAGGTAAAAACCAAAGAGGCTGTTAAATCCGGGGAGAAAGGTAAGCGATTGATTTAAATTCAAAAAATAATTCCTCTCCCCGAAAAGGTCAGTTTTAATAGTAACAACTTAACTTTTGAAAAGGGCGTCCAACTTAGTTTTTCGACCCGAACTCCGGAAAGTTTTGCTTTTTAGAAAGAAATAAAAAATCCCCGTAATAAGGAACGTTAAATGAACGTTTGAATCCGTTCGGACAAAACGTTTCCAAAGAGTCTTTTAACAAAGAACCTTAGCAAAGTGGAAGGGTTGTCACCAGAGGGCGACTGTAATTTCCGGGCCTTGACATTTTGCATCACCGAACTAAACTGAGTCGGAGCTTTAACGATTCAGCCAACGAGTAGCTCTTCTATGGCTATGCTTTTCTAACACCAACCTTTCTCACTCCTCTCCTTTCTCTGTCTTTGGTGTTTTTTTCTTTGAAATTTATGTTTTTTAGAAATATTTTTATTCAAAGGGAAATGAAAGTAATAAAGTCTGAAGAGGTTGCGGGAATGACTGTCACTGACCTTTTTAGAGTTGAAATAGAAATCTAAGGGATGACTATTGTGGAGGGGTGTGTTTGGTTGTAGATAAAACCAGGCAAAGTTTGTCTATCATCTGAGTTTTTGTTTTTGGAAGAAGAAAGACATAGAAACAAACAAAAAGGTAAAAACAATTTTCTTCCTCTTTTTATTAATTGTTTTTAGTCGTTTGTTAAGTATAGGCGAAGGTTTATCTTTAAATTTCACCAAATTATACCTAAAGACAATGGATGGAAAGTTAAAAAAATTAAATTCAGACTCGAGAGAATACAGAGAGAAATAAAAAATTTTTTTAAAGAGCAAATGAAGTTTCGTACCTTAAATATAGCAGCTATAAAAAGGCAAGAAACAAAACTTTATCTAGTAGTTAAGATAATTAACTAAGCGAGCTTGTGAAATATTTTTTAGGTTCAGTCCAGATAAACAGTCTGTGGGGTGGTGTTGAAAATTTAGCACGATTTGGGGAGCAAGAGAAAAGAACTTCGCTCCCAAATTTTGGTTAGATTTGTTCCTAGTTTCCAATTCTGAATTATTGATGTGTTGTGTTCAAGTCTGAGTGCTTCAAAAACGACATTGGTAAGTGTGTTATGAGGAGACAGGAAAATTTTTGTCGCTTTTTGATTTGAAATATTAATTAAACCGACGGAGATAGTGGTGTACGAGGAAATGAAATTTATTTTTTGTAAAATTTTCCTCAGCCAACCAGCACACTGCGGGTGACGTATTTGAAAGAGCTAAATTTATGGGGGTCACTTAAATTTGGTTGGTTTTTCGATTTACCGTTTTCCGCTTCGAGTTTTAACTTCTCCTTAAAATCCTCCGCTTTTTCAGATTATTTGAAGAAATAAAACGTCCAAGGGAACGCTGGCTGTTGCGTTGTGTTGGACAAAAGCTCCGTATTAAAACTTTACCCGCAAAATTTGAAATTAGAGATTGAAGTGGAATAGAATTTCCGGTTTTAATTTCATACAAAATTCGAGTTCCTCCGAGCTCGTTCACTGGGAGCATCTGTGGTTCAGAACTAATCAGTTTTCGTTTGGACGAATTGCATGAATTGTTGTTCACTAAATGAAGCTAAAACTTCTTTTCTGGGTCTTGGAGGAGTTTGGTGCTGTATTAAGCGGCTGTAGTCTCTAACTGTCTGAATGTTTATCAGATTAAGCGTTCAACAACTAATTTTTAAGTGTCATACAGCAATGATTTATATAGGACGAGACATGTAAAGTTGTTGGGTTTATCACAAACCTTCGCACAGCACTCAGAACAAAAGCGCGCAGAGCACTACCTAGTGCTCTGCGCGCTTTTTAGTGTTCTGAGTGCTGTGCGTTTCTGCTGGGACAGTGACGCGGTTTGTGATAAACCCAACAACTTTATATGTGTATATATATTATAGAAAACGACCTCGAAAGCTTAAATACTATCATATATAGCAACGAATTCTAAATGAGTCAGTTTGGCTCAGTTATGATTCTAGGACCTACAATTAAGCCACAATTTTTGTCAGAGGAAAATTGAGCCCAGATGATTTTAAAGACGTTGAGTTAGAAGGAGTATAGAAAGAGAGGGTAAGAAGCACTACCCAGGACACCATCAACTGTTAGGTGGAAACATTTAGTCACTGCTGTATACTAAAAAAGGCTAAAGCTAACAAAATATAGCCTAATGGTTTAGACTGAGAGTTCAATGAAGTAGCAACGGTCATTATGAATTAGTGCACTGCATCAGTTTTCTGTCTCTTCAGGGAAGGAGGAGAGGAGGAAGGGGGGGGGTAGGAAGACCAAATTTTTTTTTCTCCTTCAAAAAATTAAATGAAACGTGACAGAACACGGCAAATGTCATAGCGGTAATTTTTAAATACCATAAAAAAAATGAGGAAAAAGGAAAAGGTTGCCAAAATAATGAATTGAAAGGGGACACGTGATTTGGAAAGTCACTTAGTGGGCCAATTCTTTGCAAATCAGGCAATTAAACTCGCGTTCGTTTCTTTGGAAACTTTTCCTTCTTCTGTTTTTTACTTTCTTTTCCTTACTGAGAGAAAAGAAAAGCTTTCGATTAGTTTCCTCACCATGAGTGATGATAGAAGTGGCAGAGCTTTTAACCCACCCGGACCACATCACCATTGGTCGGTTGGCCTTCAATTCAATTTTTTATATAATTCGGAGAGGAATTGAAAATGGTTTCGCTGTATTTGTTGTCCTCAAAATAATTTTCAATTTATTTGTTTAAAGTTGTCTCAAAGAGTCGTATTTAAGGGCTGAAGGGGATGGGGAGAGACTCTGAAAAGACTGCCAAATTAGTTTAATTCAGCCTTGAATGCGAGAGAAAGTTGTTTCAAAATATTTTTAATACGAAAAGTTTTTGAACTTTGAATGCAGCCCTCTCCAGGGTCATAGAGAAAACTTGAAAAACCTTTTTTTCGGGGTTTCTTGTTTCCCGAACCTTTTTTCAGGGTAAACATCATTTTCGTTCGCTCTTGTTGAGTTTACAGGAGTTGAAAGAGCTTTTTCATTCTCTACTTCTCCTCCCACCTTCCTCCTTCCTCGACTCATATAAAACATAATTTATGTGTGTCGGGGCCCGGTGTTTTGAGGAATTGTGAAATCTGAAATTTTATTTTTCCAAAATTTCCCCGAACAGGAATAGAATTAGACGATGTCACCGAAATGATGGATTACTTTATTGGGCGAAACTTTCGTTTTGAGCGATTTCCCTTTGGTCTTTCGTTTCTCTTTTTTCCTCTCTCTCTCTCCTTCCGTCCTTCGTCTCTCATTCTCTCTTTTCCGCTTTCAATCATTCCTCTTTCTAATTCGAATGAAACTGATTTTTCATTTGCAGTTAACCTATTTTGGGGGCACAGTCGGAAGAAGAAAATCGATTTGAACGTAACAGTATAGCAGATTGGTTTTAGAGGAAAGTTGAAGGGTGGGAGTTGCCATATTCATGTACTTTTACATGAGTCTTTCATAATTTTGTTAAAAAATTTTCATCAAAGACCTCTGTTATTTCAAGAATTTGTGTTCAATTTTTGTTTGTTTCAGTTTATTTGAATTATTCGGTAAGGTTGCTCTCCAACTAGGTTTGCAATTAACTTCAGTTTTGTAATGAGATTCAAAGTGACTCACTGTTATAAAAACAGATGCACTGCATATTGCCTTGGTATTCAAGCTTTTTCCTTCCCGGGCCAAATTTCCATTGTGACCATTGCGACTGGCCACACGATTTACCAAAAAGATTCCACAAGTCCGGGTTTCGACGTATACAGTCCACCCTCAGGGCGTCATCTGTATGTATATCCTCTGTTAGCAGTTTCTGAGCACAAGCTTGAACATTTTCGTACTGGTCAGGCACTATAGTTCAGACTTAACAATGAGCGATCGACCTATCACAAATTTTCACTCAATTTCCACTGGGCCACTGGGTCACTCAGTAGAGCTTGGTGGGCCGCAGTTTGAATACCAAGGGTCTATTGTTAACATATCACATGAACATACCTACTATCTTCTATAGTGCTTACTGACTATCAGTGTGGTGAGAATTTTGTAGCTCCTGATTAGTTATCTCCAACTCCAGTTTACTACAAATCAACAACCATCAAGTGTAGTGTTGATTTAGGAAAATGACAAATTAAAACAAAAATGCAGACTAGCTTATAAATAAGGCCCTCAAAAGTGTTGAGTTTGGCAAATGTTTCCCACTCATTCCCATAACTATTTCGTCTATCATGCTTGAAGCGAAAAGTTTTGCCTGCATTTCACAAAGTAAGTTTAATTTTTTTTTGTCGCGGAAACCATCTATCAGATCCTCACTGCTGCACATCTTTTATGTCTGAAAGCAATAAAGCAAATAAAAAAAGGCTAAAAACTTTTTCAGAGTACAAGGAAAAAAAAGGAGTAAAAAGGAAGGAAGAGGAAAAAGTTGTCGTGACAAAATTTTCCATTACAAAAAGAAAAATTTTTTCGAAAAGCTGAGAGCATTGAAAATTACAACTTATTAAAAATGTTTTTTAGAAAATTTTTAAATTGAAATTAAATTTCAGACGTAAATAACCTCAAAAATTTTTATCCTTTGAGGGCATTTTAAATTTTATCCGGAAAAGTTTTAAATCCTTCCAATAATTTTTCCCCTTTCAGAATTTCCTTTGTTCAGTTCAAAAATTAAAGAAAGCTCTGGAACTCGTAACAAATTCTTTTTTCTTCTAATGAGAAATCATTTTTTTTTTCTTGTCGGCGAAACATAACAAAGGAAAAGAATTTTTTTTTTCTTCGGCCGATTTTTAGTCTAACCGGAAATGAAGATGAATTGTAGTGAATAATTCTTGAGAGTGTGTGCTGATAGTGGTGGGTGCGTGGTTTGGCCTTCGAAAAAATTTTTTTTTTTGGTTACGAAATCGAAAAAGTCGAAAATCAGGTTGCGTACTAAAGTTAAACCCTAGTCGTGTGTGTGTGACTGAGTTAGGGTTTAACTTTAACAAAATGCTTTTGGTGTTGGTGTTGGCGCCGCTCACAAGTTTTAAGCGCCGAGACCAGGTCAAAAAGTGGATGAAGTGAATGACCAACAAGAATTCATGTCCTTAGATGACAGTTAAGGGAAGAATCATTCTTTCATTCGCATTCATTCCATTAATTCCACCACGACTATGTGTAGAAGTTTCTTTTGAATTGAACTACCCCTAGGTGGTTTACAATACCATTTTAGCTGTTATACAAATTTTTCGGAGGGACAACAGACTACTTCCTCACCTCCTACAGACATTTCGCTTGCTTTTACAGATTTAGGCAGTCACTGAGTATAACCACAGTTGTTAAGCTCCACATAAAAATTTCAATAAACAAACTCGAGGAATTTATATAAAATTTGAAATTCTGTGTGAGCAATTAAAGTTAGCCTTAGGCAATTGATGGTGTGGAGACTACCTTGCTGACCTTTTTCCCAAAAGTCCTTAAAATTTTTATTTGCCCGACTAGTTTGATATAAATTTGAAAATTCGGTTTTGAATTTGTGTAATTAATTAATTTTGTTATATATAATTAATAGAAAAATGAAAATACTGATAATAATATAAAAGAGGCAACACTTTAACGGAAAAGTTTTCCATCCTGCCAGTGAATGTGGGTCGATTTTTTTGATTTGAAAATCAAAGGGTTAAAATACTTTGAGAAAAGTTTTATAGAATCAAAAGTTTTAAAGAATCTGAGACTTTTCCTTCAAAAATTTTCCGACGTATTTACCGCTTTTAAAGGGAGTTTATGTTTTAGTTTTGTGAGCTTTTCTTTGTAGAAAATTACGTAAGAAAACATTTATGATAAAAAAAATAAAAATTTTCAAGGAAATTTGAAACAAAAACAGACAAATTAGAAAGAGTAGTCATGAGTTAAAAATTTTTTTGGGAACGTGGTAGGGGACACTATTACATCAAACATTTCTTTTGTTTTTGTTTTTTTATTAGTTTCCACCATTCTTCTTAACCCATTAACGCCCTGCGTCCTCAAATGAGGACACTAACTTTAGGATCAGCTTTTCAGGTTCTTTTCTTGTTCTTTCCATCTTTTCTTAATAAGTAGTTACAATTTTTTTCATTTTTTTCGTGATCAGAAGTTCGTAGAATAGTTCCTGATAAAGCAGCATGATTTTCACTAAAATGCGTCAGTTTATAAATTATTTTTCTCGCATCCTGTTGGAGGTATCGCTGTGGAAAAAAAAATTAGCAGTACTCGAGATGTTGTAGAACAAAACCATAAAACACTTATCATTGAAATTTCAACCAAAAGAAAATGAGCAACAGTCAAATTCTGGTGTCATTAGATCCCGGTGTTCTCAAATGAGGTCAGGAATTTCCCCGGAAAATTGTGCAAAAATTTTGAAAAAAATTTACTGGAATGTCATTTTTTAATTTTTCAAAAGGATTTCTAAAAATTTCTACGTTTTAAATATCTGGGCTTTAATGGGTTAAATTCTCTAACTTTGAGTAACAGTATTCTAGAACAAGAGAAAATTTTAAGTGTAACCGTAACATGTAAATTTGCGGCTGTATGTTCAAGCCCTTCTGTCTTTACCTACTTGGTAAAAGGTTTAGTTATGAGACCATAAATCTACTTTGGAGCTCTCATAATGTCAAAAAAACTGGCTGACGTATGGGATATTAGAGCTGAGAATTTAGATTAAAATTTAAACTTCCTCTCGTTTTCCTTGGTTGCATTTTTAATGGCGTCTTTATCTGGATATATTGGCTGGAAAAGATATCGCGTGGAAGTAGATGTCAAGGCTGCGGATCCGCAGAATCTATCTGATCCAAAAAAAAAGGAGAAGATTGAGAATAAGCGAAAATTTGTAGTCAAGTGTTTGAAGTGTGCAAATTGAAAGTAGTTTTTCATGAAGGGGTGTAAGGAAGAAGAAGAAGAAGAGGTGAGATAAGGAACTAATGTGTACAGTAGTTTTTGGGGGGGTCGGTGCAAGGATATGGGATAAGGTAATATTTGAAAATTTTGTGAAATTTGCATTTTTATCAGAAGAGAAAGAAGAAAAAACGATAACAAAGAAGGCTGTGAGAATATTTGCAGATGGCAATGACATGGAGCGAAACTAGTGAAAAGTCTTTACATTTATTACTATGGCATTTAAAAACTCTGGTATAACATCCTTCGCGTTCTTTTTATTTCAGATAGGATTAGGGGAGACCCTGGCGATAAAATTTCTCCAACATCTACACCGGTTGCATTATATCAAGCAAATGAATTTCCTTTCTTCTCTTATTCATCCCTTTTTGTGTGTGGTATTAAGCAAAATTCGAATTTTTATCTCTTTTTGCAAGGTGTCTTCCTCCCAAGACCACCATTTCTTTCTTTCGTTCATAAACACCTCTCTGTATATGGTTTGGTTGTGGCGTTGGCAGGAGATGTGTTCCATTGACAATCTCATCAATGATTGGGAGGTGGATGGGGGATGAAAAATCCACGCGCCCCTTTTATTGAAAATCGTAAGCAATCATTCATAGTCGTATTGATCACTAATCCACATCTATCTTTGTCCTTGGGAAACGACTCTACCGATTCATCGGTTTTTTTTTCATTATTCTTCAGCAATTTTTTTGCTTACACCGAAGGAGGGGAGGTTTCCTTTTTAAGAAATACAAATTGTTTTTGAAGGCGAGTTGTTTTTATATTTTCGTGATTGTATAAACAATAATTTATCTCTCGTTTTATCTTCGTTGACAAAATAAATCTTCAATAAGAATTCAATTTAATACTAAAATACGGAAGTAATAATAATTTCCTGCTGTCGTTGTTGAAGATTTTATTATAAGCGTATTTCTAAATGAAATGTTTTCATTATTTATTTATTTATTTATTTATTTTTATTTAAAGGGAAAGGTCGTTTATATCCGGCTTATAGCCTGAGTGGCTCAGAAGGTGACGCAGACAATTCACCGCTCCATCACAGATCCTTGCAGAGGAGTAGACACAATCAACCCACATATCAAGAACCAAACTTCATTCAGTCTAGTCCTGCTGATCAACAGCACACATACCAACAGCCTTTCTGCCCGAGGACTTCGCAACACAATTCAACCGGATACAGCGATTCTCCCAACTCGGATAATGGATCTGATGCGACTTTAACAGATTCCGAGCTCGCCCTAGCCAGGGACTCAACTCTCATAGTTCATAACGGTGAGTCTTGTTTTGTGCGATATCGGTTTTTGATTTTGCTCTCTCGACTCGAAGGTTTTGTTTGGCGAATGAAGTGGGAAGCTATTTGAGGAGCCGTTGAAAGAATTCAAATTTCGTTTCGGTGAAATTCCAAGTGAATTCTTTGTGATTTTCTATGAAAAGACCTTTTTTTTTCTCTTTCTTCTAATTTCCCGAAGGTTGAAAAGAAGTTAAATAAAGACAAGCTCGCGCACTAATAATATCGCTGTTGGAATTGAGAGGAAAGCTTTTGGAATTATTATCGAATCGTTCAAGTTTCTCTTATTCTGAAGACGTTGAAAGGAAAAGGGAAAATGGGGAAAAAACTCAGGATTTTATTTTTATTCATAAAGATGAGACTTGAAACCGAAGAAGAAGAGAGAGAGAGAGAGAGATGAGAGGGGAGAAATAAAAAAGATAAGATAATCCAATTCCATTTCATCTGCTTTTCTTTTTCTCCTCTAAGAAGAAAAAACGAGATGTAATTAAATTTTTCCTCCGCATTGAAAATTAATATCAATCTTTATTTCAATGACAAATTTAATTTCAATAATTTCAATTACAAATTTAAAATATCCTCTTCCTTTTTCTTAAGTCTTGAAAAACTGTTTTGATTTTTTTTTTTCATCCTAGAAGTGAGAATAGATAATTACTAAGTTTTGATTACGAGTTTGTTTCGCTGACCTGGAAGAGGTAGAGGAGAAGAGTTAAACACCAAAAGCAAGAATCAAATATAAAAATTTTTGCTCTTTTAGAAAATCCACGAGAGCTAAGTTAATTATTTTTATTTTCAATTGAAAAAGGGAAATTTGGTTTAGAATAAGAGAAGCGAGTGGAGTTTTGATTATAGATAAATAAAAAGAGTCATAGTTAGAGTAGCTGTTCGTAAATCTTATGCGGAAGATGTCTTATACTCAAAGATTGTTGTTTTGTGTTTGATTGTGTTGGTGTGCAGTATTGTGATGATACTCTGATGGGTTTAGTGTAGTAGATGTGCCCTTGTAATAATAAGGAGGTAGCCTATAGGTTGGGAAATGGTGTGAGTATTATTGCGTCATCCTGGCGACAGCGACAGTCAGTTGTTATGGTTGTCCTTGAAAGAGTGTACTGGTTAGTTTGGTGAGAATGAAATGAATTTTACTCCAAAACTGGTTGTTTTACTGTAGGTATTTAATATTTGCGGTCACCATCAGGTACACTAGGTCAGTGACACAATATTTGTGAAACAATTTCCGGGATTTTTATGACTAAGCCTAGGACTCATTAGGTCGTAAGACTTCTTCGTGGTTGGGATTGGTAAATTGGAGCTTTGGGAAATTTTAAATTTCAAATTCATTAGCTCGCAAAACCTGAAAAGTTGCCAAGTTGCCGAAAGTTTCAAATCTCTTGAATTCTGTAGTTTTATTACATTAGTCAGCTCTACAAAGTTGCAGTTTCTGTGCCTTAATCTATATTTTTATTTGCAACAGTTACTTTGAAAGCAGAGCTTTTCATGACCGGTTAATTCGATTACGACTACCCTAAAACCAGTAATTTGATTAGAAGTATTATTAAGTCCTACAATATCTACCAGGCTGTATAGTCTACATAGTGGTTTCCCAATGGTGCATCGTAGTGTCTTGCAATTTCCCCGGAAGTTCTGTGAATACTAATAAATCTCATGGCAGGAAGTTTCCCAAAAATTTGGTAAATGTGTGCAGTTGTCTGATGTGATATCTTATATGAGTTCGCTGAAGCAGTGAATCCATGTGAAGGATGAGGCGCCGTGGGAAAATCTTGATTAGAAAAAGGCGCCGGAGCTCTAAAAATTTTTCCGAACCACTGGACTAGGAGACGTCCTTGAAATTTGAACATTTTGCCAATTTTTTTTTATTTTAATAATATACTCCAGTTTCCTTCCTTATTTATTTTTTTCTCTACAGATAATTTAGGGTTTTCTTTAAGAAACTTCGCTTTAAACTTGAAATAGGTTTGCAAGTTCTATAGAGATATGCAAATGTTGTTTCAACTCCGCCAAACTATTTTCTTGAGGTTCGTGCTTTGATCCTATTTGGGTTGAATGAAAAAGTTTTTTCTTTGCTGAATTTGATCAACTATGAAATACAGTGAGGAGGAGAGAGAGATGGTAATGGAAGAAATATGAGGGGTAGACAAAAGCTAGAAACTGTCTCTCCTTTTGATGACCAGTTATCCATAGATATACATAAAAGAACCCTTTTTCGGTCGATGTCAGTGATTTTATTCCGTTCAGCGAAGGAAATAAAGTTGTTTGATGATACAAATACAAAACCACAAAATTTTGCGCTTGGCTTGTGCTAACATGTAACTAATTGCAGAGTAATTTTGATGCCTTTTGACGAAAGTCCGACATTTTCCCTTCTTTTCACTTCCTTTTTTTTCCCGCCTCCTCTCCTTTTTTCCCATTTTCATTCCGTGCTTTTGTCGCTGAGGTTTCTTTGTGTTTCTCCTTTTTAAATGTTTCGTTTATAAACCGAAACCTCCTCTGACTATTATTCTTTTCTCACTTTTGTTGAATACTTTTTTTTGATGTTCTGTTCTCTTTCAATTTCCTTTCTCAGTCGCAGTAATGCATTATGTCTAGAATGTTGTCTGTCGGAGTGTGACTACCCAAAGGCAGTTTTTTTGTCTCCGAGCTCAGAGTGACAGATTGTTAAAAGTAAATTTGTTCCTGGAAAATGTTTCACGATTCTTGACTCTTCAGACTATCGCTCGTTTATTTCTTTAATGTTCTGTTTTCATTTTGAAATGAAACAGAGGTCTTGTGAGGTTTTTATATTTGTTTAAGCCATCATAAAATGAAGAATAAAACATAATTTGACGAACTCAACATAAGTAACAAAATACATGAAATCATTGTGTGAATCTGGAGTTGAGTGTACACTGAGACGGAAACCAGGTTTAAGTTTAAGAACTTTGATGTATTAGACCGACTAGGAAATGGGTGGGACTGAGTTTCAGATGATGGAATTTCACAAAATGTCGCTGAGATGGTTAGATTGCTAGAAAATACTTTAGAGCCTTGGTACTCAACCTTTTTCCTTCCCGGGCCAAATTTCCATTGTGACCATAGCGACTGGGCCACACGACTTACCTAATAAAAAGATTTTACAAGTCCGGCTGACGCATACAGTCCACCTTCAGGACATCATCTGTATGTACATCTATCAGTCTGTTCCTGTATGTAATTTCTGTATATTGCCTTATAAAGATATGTTGAGGCAAACAATGTCAGCAGTTTCTGAGCATAGGGCCGAATCGCACTGGTCAGGCACCATAGTCCAGACTTAACAATAGCAATCGACCGTTCCACTGGGCATTTCACTCAATCCATTGTCACTGGGCCATTCAGTAGAACTTTGTGGGTCGCAGTTTGAGTACCAAGGCTTTAGAGAATACAAAGCAGAAGTACACCTCACGAGAATGAAAACAAAAATTTTGGAGAACCCTTTAGTGACTAGTTATTACGATATGTGAGCCTATTAGTCATTGGTTAGTATTTTTAGAACGTGACAGTGCTCAAACTTATTAATGGATCGATTTTCTAAAATATGACAAAAAATTTTGACTTGGGTAGTTCGAAATAACTCAAAAATGGTTGTAGAAGATTCGAAATATGACACACAACGTGAGGGATGACGTTGTGAACTATTTTTAAGAGCTTTTTGGCGGCCATCTAATTGGCTAGACGTTTGGGTTTGACAACCCCTCAAGTTTCCTTTGTAATAATATTGGAAAAAAGTTTACTTGAAGAAACCCAATACAATACAAAGGCCAAACAAAATATCGATAAAGAAATAACAAACATGGAATGAGAAAAGTTGAATTTGGCAAGAATCAATTTTTAGATAATGGAGGTCAACTTAATAGAAGTATCTTCCACTACAATTAATTTTAAAATTTAGTAGGCGAATCAATTTTTGAGGGAAAAATTCAAAACTAACTTAAAAGGTTCGGTTTACTCAGTGACAATGCTGTTGTCTTAACAAATCATACAAGCAGCGGCTTCAAATCTATCCATAGTCATTCATAATCATTCTCAACACCCAAAATACCAAAAACAAAATTCTTCCTCAACCAAAGGTTGTATGTATATTTTGTGTACACCCCCCAGAAAAATAAAAATAAAATGGAGTATTGCCATCACGAGTTTAATTAAATGCTTTCAACTTTTCTTTTAGTAGGAAACCATCGAAAATCAGAGGAAAGGAGAGAAGAAAGGAGAAGGAAAAAAAAATTGCGTGCTTTCGTCTAGTTTGCATGATCAGTCAAAATTTTTCCTAAAATTAACTAATTCTGTTTTAAATTACTTTCAATCTAAATTTATTCAAAGTTTTTTTTTGTATTTTGGAGTCCACGAAATTTTTTCCTTTGCCCTTGTTACTTATTTTTCCAACCATGGAAATCAAACACTGGATAGAGTCACGCTTGTTGCAAAATGTGCTTAACATTTTATGCTACCCTCCTCATCCCACCTCCTCTCTTCCAATAAAAATTATTTATTCTAAATTTTGTTTTGCTTTGTCATTTCAAAGTATAACAATCCGGGATTTGAGGTTGTAGGCAATCGCTGACCGGATTTGTAAGTTAAATTTCCGGTATTTCGATATAAATCTTGGTGGAACCTAATTCGCTATCTCCTGGGTGCTCTTAGCTCAAATTAACGATTATTATTATCAGACTCATTGTAGCGAGTCGGCGGTACGTTTTGTTTTAGTCACTACAACGAGTCTACAAATCATAATTGTTAATTCGAGGAAAGAGCACCCAGGAGATATGATATTGAGTTTCGTTTTTAAGTGGAAAATTATATAATTAAAATAAAAAATTGAAAAGTAACTGATTCATTGAGTTTGTAGTCGGAAGTTGAAGAAAGTTGAACCCTTTTTGAAGGTAATTTAATTAGAAAGTTTTTCGAAAAGAGTTTTGAGAAGAAACTGAAGATCCTTAATCGAGAATTAAATTCTAACCAAAAATCAAAATCGTCTATTTCTTATCTTGTACTCGCCCTTCGTCGTTTTTATTTATTTATTTTATTTTATTTTAATAATAGTCGACTGCCTCCCTCTTTCCCTTTGTCAGATTCTGCTTGAACGAACAAATTTCCTGTTCGTGATTCCTTTTCTTTCCTTCTTTTTCTCATAACAACATCGCATCATGTGATTCAAGGGTCAAGATATAAATCTAATAAAACACCTCTCTCTCTCTCTCGTCTTTCTTCTTCTTCTCCCTCTAGTTGGCTTCGCAATCAAAAAAAATCTAAAATTCGATAAATTCACTTGAAGAAACTATTCAACCGAGTTGCTGAAGAGAAAAAAAAATCTTTGATCAACGCTTTTGATAATTTTGTTTCTTTCTCCTGTCGTGATTTCTTGAACAAACGCCTAATTCGCATTTTGTCCATCATCGTCAATTTTATAACAGGCTGTAGGAAGGGACTCTAATTCAAAATTATTCTGTTAGTCAGGCGCTTTGACCACTCAATCACATTGCTTATGTTAGCAACCGTTGTCCAACTTCAAACAAAGAGAAGGATGACAAAGAAGCAATTTTATGCTGCGGCCATTTAGTTCTTGACATTGGATAAATAGCCTTTGGGGGTGTGTGTGTGTGTTTTGAATCATCACTCTTCACTCACTGTATATTTTTTCTTTTATTATAGGTCTTATTTAAAAATAAATAAATAAATAAACAAACAAATAAAGTTAGCTGATTTTGTTTAGATTGGTTAGCAGTGCGACAATCAAGTTAGTCGCAATCAAGGGAGGGACTTAGTTTGTGAGACCATCGAAACGGAAAAATTTTTTGAAAAGTAAAAGTTGCGTAAATTGCATTCTCCTTCTTCCTCTCCTGTCGTTTTCCATTTTATCTTTTCCCTCTGAACCCTTTTGAAACTTTTCAAAATTAACAATCGGCCTTTGTTCCTTTCTCACGTACAGTATAAGTACTACGTTGAAGTTCAAAAACCGTTTGAAATGTTTGTTTCTCTCCGACAGAGCAAATTTAGCGGTCACAGATATCAATTTGCTGACGTTTGGCTTCATTTTTTACGCTAATCGATGCACAATGGCAGATTAACTCGAATAAGTCAGGAGACCAATATCGCATCTAAATTTATCCCGACATGTGTCAACATCAGTGAATAAACATAACTGTCAGTTTGATCCCGTGACTATTAGGCGTGGGAGTGATCTTCAAATTCGAATCTCCATTTTGGACAAATATAATTTGACCGACGTACCTCACAAAACGTTTTCTGTTGCAATTAATCTCTCCTGTAGGGAGGCGGAGGAGGAAGTGGAGGGAGTAATAATAGCAGTCTACACAACGTTAAATTTAAGTTTAACTAAGAAAGATGAGAGGATTTTATTGAAAGTCTTTTTGAAGAGAAGGAAAGTTTCCTCCTTTGAATTAGAGAAACCAAAGACGATAACAAATTTCCGTTTTATTCAAAATGTTAACTTTCGAGTTGATTGAACCCAAAGTTCAACTTCCAATGCACTTCCTGTTCTTTTGCTAATTTAGAGGCTGCTTTCTTTTGTAACCGAAGAATACCTCTTAGCAAATATCAATCAATCAATCGAACTGTAACGATAAACCTCATTCGAATGTTGGCTTTAGGTGAGCCAATTAAAAATGGTTTCTTCCAGTTTCTTGGCCGCGTACTAACGGTTTTCATCATTGGAACAACTGAACACTACATTCAACTTTTAGGCTCCCTTCATTCCATTGGGCTTGAATGAATATGAAGACTTTCTGAAAGCTCAAACATGTCTTTCAATCTGCTGTCGAAAATATTTCAAAATGCTGACGACTACTAAATTGAGTGTTTTAAATTTTCTGGGAGAAACTGACATAATTTTTATGAGTTATACGTATTAATAGAGCTTATTATATACAAAACCACAACTTGAATTCTAATTGCCGTGATTAATAGCTCATATTTTAGGGAGGAGTTTGTTTTATAAGTCTTGCACACCTTTGTTAAGGAATTATTTCATAATTAATGCACACTTATCATACACATCTTTCGATTAAACTTAGGTATTACGCAACGCACACTTTTATAAAGTATCCATTCCATAAATAACCTTTCAGACAGTAGAAACATCAAAAACGCATTAAGGAGGTAACAGCCCCTTGTGTTTTTCGAGATGTGAAATCTTCGTCTCACAAAGTTGTTTTGTCTCTCATCCGGTTAGCCGAGAGCACAGCATCAGAAAATCTAAATCGACAACGGCGGGAAGTCACACAAAAACGTGTCACTCCACGACGTCTATAAACCACATGTCAGTCTTAAAAACCATATATTCCCCCCAAGGGGTCGCCTAATGGAGCTTTTACCTTCTGTGTTAAAAAGAAATATCATTAAAAAAGAAAGCGAAAGCAAATAAGTACTCGGGGAAAAAGTATTTCACATGCACTAATATCATCAATTTCCTATTCCGGTTGAGGAGGAGGAGGAGGAGAGGGAAAGGAAGACGAAAAGGAAGAGAAGAGAGAAAAATTGGATTTTTTTCCCTTTCGGGCCAAATTGACTTTACCGAATATGTAATACTCTTTTTAAAATGAAAATTTTAATTTAGAATCGCTTTTACTTTTCCTTTTTTCCTTGGAAAATAAAAAGAAAAAAAATTTTTTTTTACTTTGGTATAAATCAGAAATTAAATTCTTAATATTTCGTTTGTCGATTGACTGTATATGAATTTGAAATTAATTATAAATAGAAAATCATCGAAAGAGGGAGGAAGGTAGATGAACTGGAATAAAATTTTCCTTTTGATTCTGTCAATACGTGATACAGCGAAATCCGTGGCGTCATTTTAGTGCCCCAAAATTAAATTTGAATCATATTTTATTACCTGAGTTCATTTAATAAAATTAGTATAAATTTTTACCCGAGAGATAACAAAGTAATAATTTTGTTAAAAAAGGTTTTTAAAGTTCTCTGATTATTCACAACACAACTTTAAAAACAACACGTGTAAATCGATACGTGTCTATAATAAATAAAAATTGTGCAGGGAGACTGGTAGGCGAGAGTTTAGAGCACTTGCCTACCACTCCAAGGGTCACTTTGGGTGCCTGTTTTCCTTCAACTTATCCACTATCCTTTTACCCCAAAATTCCTTCCAAAGCCCACAACCTTGGTAGTAAACCCTCAGTCAGCGATTAAACCTTCAACGAAAGGTAGCTGACTCATAATCAAGCATATCTTCAACTTCCTCCAACACATAGGAGCCCAAATGAGTTGAAAAACAGTCTCTAGTTGGCCAAAACGAGAAAAATAAAAATTGTGCATTATTTTTGAAATGAATCCTTCACTAAATTGCATCCAAGTTCGTTTGGGTTCTTTTTCTAATACGCGTAAAAAAAATCTGCTTGTGTATTCATCTCTTAGTTCAATTATGGCTTGTAAGAAGAATAGCTGGAATCAGGTTGAAAATTGTGTGAGTGATGAGCTGAACTCCAAATTTGTTTCCTTGGTGACTTGTAACATTGTAATGTTGCTTCTGAAGTTCTTTGTGGGAAAGCTTTCGCAAGACTAATCCTCTCTCTCTCTCTCAAAGTTTGTGAATCTGCTTACCCATTCCGAGAAGAAAATCTTCCTAAGTTACTAATAATGACGGTGGAAGTTTAAAGTAACTCGTTAGAGAAGTTAACCATAATAAAAATGAAATTATCTATAATATAATAATAATAAATAATAATAGTATATTTTTCGCCTTTCGGCATTGAAATATTACAATCTTACATATAAAACTTAAAAAAAATTGTACACTTTTTTTTTTTCTTCACTTCTTCGCCTCAATCGTCTTCCTTCCCACACCGTCTTCTCGCTTCTAATCTCAGGCTCTTGCTGCTCCTTGCCTTCCTTAGATAGAAGGGTAGTGAGGGAGTCATCAGGTTTTTATATCCGGGGTTCACTTTGGAGTTCTCTATTCTTCGTTTTTGAAACTGTGTCTGGTTCTCTTTATCTCTTTCCTCTACTTCTTCTATGAATCTTTTTCCATACTTTCCTTTACTATTATCTCCCGACACCATTTCTTTCAAAATATTTTCGCCTTTCTCTTCCATTCTGTTCTTAGCTGCTCCTTGTCTATTTCTGCTATACACTCTTTCAGCACTTCATTCTTTGGTTCTGTTCGTATCTTCTTCTCGTATTTTGCAGCTCTTTCCACTTTCAATCTTTATTAGGCTTCTTTTAGTCTCTTCTAGTACTATATAGTTGGGTGTTAGGTAGTGGAGGCCAAGGACCCACCGTATGTATTTCCTCTGTATGGCCTCCAGTGCTGCGTACTCTTTCCATCCCCAAATTTCTACTCCGTATAATACAATGCTCTTTACTAGGTAGTCGAATAACATCATTCTTCTCTTAAAATCTCCTCCTAGTTTTCTTTCCCTATCCCCACACTGCTTTCATTACTGCAGCTCCTTCTTCTAGTTCTTTAATATGTGCCTCCTTTTTGTTACTTTGGAAAGTGAACCCCAGATATTTGATCCTCTTCACCACCTCTATCTCTCTCCCTTTCCACATCCATGGCGCCTCCTTCCTCTTCTTCCTTTTTTAAAAACTATCATTTTAGTTTTTTCGGTATTTACAATTAGGTCCCTTTTTTCAGCGAACCTTTCGAACCTGCTGATAATTTCCCTCATTTCTTTTTCCGTGGTTGCAAGTATGACTAGGTCATCCGCGTATGCTAGGTCCATATTTTGGTTCTGCCTATTACCACTCCCCTTGACCTTTCCTGAGGACTTCTTCTACCTCGGATATGTATATCGCATAGAGGGTAGGGCTAAGAGGACATCCTGTCGTACTCCTTTTTTCGTCCAGAACTCTCTGGAATATTCTCCGTTTGCTCTCACCACGTTGGACGTCTCTTCATATATGTCTTTTACTTTTTTTATTATAAATGGGTCTATTTGTTTTCTCTCCATTATTTGCCACAGTTTTTCTCTGTTGACAAGGTCGAATGCTGACTTGAAATCCACAAAGGCATACAGTTTTCCTCCTTTCTTGTTTATTTCTATTACGTGGTTCAAAATATAGATGTTATCTATTCCGCTTCTTCCCTTTCTGAAGCCGGATTGCGTCTCTGGTAATACCTTCTTGTTTTCCACTTCCGCCTGTAGTTTGTTCTCCAGTGCTGTCGCATACACTTTGTAGCTAGAATTTAGCAGAGCTATGCCTCTGTAATTTTTCGCATCGTTTTTATTTCCTTTTTGTAACGGGTGTATAATACTTTTCTCCAACGTGACGGGAATCCTTTTCCTATCCAGACAGCTTTTATTATTTCAATAAGCCTGCTTTAGTTTTGTCGTCTCCGTACAACCAGCATTCGTTCTTCAATCCATCTTCCCTTCCCTTTCTTCAGCTTTTTAAGGCACTTTCGATTTCGACATCCGATAAATCTGAGTTTCTATTCGGATTTCTACCATCTCCATTGTCTTTGAATCTGGCGTTTGAAATTCACCGAAGATTAGGTCTTTGAAATGGTTTTCCCATTTTCTAGTGAAATATCCTTTCTTGGTTGGTTTTCTTTGAATTTTCCGAATTTAATTTCCTAAATGCATTCACTTGATAAAATTGTGTACTGCACCGTTTTCCCTCAGGTTTTTTCGAAATTCTGTTAAAGGGACTCGTTCTTTGAGTTTTTTTTTATGTTATAAGCTATTGAAGTTGTTATAGCTATTGTGTTGGTGTTTGTAGGGTTTTAGAAAGACAAGAACTCCCCGTTCTATCACAATGCAATGTTCAGTAAAACACACAGAACTCCCAAACCAAACGTTTCGCCAATGTACAGCTGTTGACATTTTAGTGGTTAAACTGGCTTGGGCTGGTAGAGAATGCAGGATCTGAATTTGGGTTCGGGACAACAGTCAAGAGTGTTAGAATGAGTTTGAGTAGGTAACGGAAAAATTCTAACTATGGATGAGGTTTGATTCTAATTTTTTCGAATTGAGCTTGACTCAGAGATAGCAAAAGATGAAAGGGTGAAACTGTTATGGATAACTTATTAAATTATTTAATAAAAATAGGAAATCCAGTCACACGGGGGCTCATTTTATTAACTTTTAATCTCAACGAGGCTTTTAATAGCATCTAACATAATTCACACAACGGATGGACGAATCTCTTCAAAGTTTATCATCACCCTGGTCCTCAAAATCCTTCGGAAAGGAGGATTTTTAAAGTCAAGACGCCTGGCGCCATGAACAAACGTACAAATTTGAAAAGAGTCGTCTGGAAAAGGAAGCTTCATTTTGTAGGTCTTGGGTTTTTCATGTAACGTCGTTTCAGATACTTTTCTGTCGGCCATAAATCACTGGAAAGCATCTAATCTTTGCTGACACACTACTTCACATATTCGCCATCCGAACAACCATAACTTATCTGCCATACGAACCAAATTTCAAATGCTTTGGTGGCTTTCCTTCTTCTTCTTCTTCCTCCTCCTCTTTTCTCCTTCTTTCTTCTCGTATTCCAAAGCCAAACGTTTTACCATTACTTATTTCCAGGCTCTTTTTTCTTCTTTATCCTCGATAAGACTTCCCCAGAGAAATAAATAATGCAAAAATAAACTTTTCATTTATTTCTTTCTTTCAAGTGCACACAAGAATTTTTTTCTTTCTCTTTTCGTCTTCCACTTTAGCAAAGCAAATGTTTGATTTAACATCTTGAAAAAGTCTTTTTTTCATTTTTCTTTCTTCTTGTTATGCATTACGCGATGGGTTATGTAGGGTAGCAGTATTTGAAAGATTTCTTGAGTGCTTTTCAACACTGAATTAGTCTAAACCATTAAAAACTCAAAACAAAATGTTCTTAAAGCTTTGATGTAAACTATAAAATTTTTATAGTGAAGTCGCTAAATGAGCCTTTTAAGTGATTTGTATTTACTTTAAAAGATTGTTTTGAGATGAGACAGCCAATCAGTATTCCTCATTGAAGGAATCTGTGAAAGATGGAAAGGAATAGTCAATCATAACTGGGATGAGCTTTGAGATTTTTGTCGCTGTATCAATGTGTTTTGACTGTTACACCGCTCAAGGTTCTGATTAAACTTCTTCAGGAACTAATTTTATTATCAAGATAGTAGAGTATCACCTTGACGTGACAATAAAGATATTTGGTCAACCAAATCGAATTAAAACTTTTTTAACCCGAACAGTCTCAAAACCTTTTTACCGCAGCAAATCCGATATCTGATGGTTTCCAATGAAAACCTGAAACCCGTGTCAATCAACTGGAGTCAAGATTCCTGAATGGAGAAAAATTGTGTCAGTCTTTCGTATTGCCAACAATGGAATGAAAAAAAGGAGGGAAATTACTTTTTAAAGGGATCTTCCTACGTGTCAAATGGTTGTCAAATGATTTTTGGATTATAATTTTTTCCGGGCTAAATGACCCAACTGAATTTTATCGAGCGAGAACCCTTAATGGCATCTATTAATGGAAATGTTAGAATAAGAAAAGGCGAACATTTTTGAAAAAGGAATCTTTGATATGGGAGGATTTCTTTTCGTCTTTTCCACGACTTCATTTCATAGTGATTGAGTCTTTGATGGTAATAAAAACGCGGGCTTCGCCACTGACTAACGGAATGTGTCTACTCTTAAGAATTCTATACGAATTTAAATGCTGCTTCCGGTTTGTTTAGTTAAGAGTATCTATTTAGAGAGATATAGCTACCGTTCGGAATGATGGTGGACCAAATCCTTTGTATAGTAGGCCTACTTATCATGGTGGTCCTGTCTTGAAACATTAGATCATATGCAGGCATGTTTTTTAAGTAAGTACCGTTTTGCCACAGCGCGGCCGCAGTGCTGCGGTTGGTGTTCTTTGCATGCACACTGGGTACCTACATCTGTTGCCTACGCCATTATAGTCTGATTCTTCCTTGTTTGTGTTGTGTACTGAGTGTTTAAAATAGCTCCGATAATCTTGAGTCCCCCGACTGTGAAGCACGGGCTCTTATAAGATTTCTTAGTGCTAAAGGCCTAAAACGATCGATATTCATCGTGAGATCTGTGCAGTTCACGGAAATTTGGTGTAGGAAGTGGACAAAAGAGAGAAAGCAGAAGCTTTAGGATTTGGTCTTTGAGGGATGATTTTCCGTCTTCAAGACGATGACGAAGTCAAAACAGTTGTGATGCAGTGGTTAACAAGTCAGGCAGCAGACTTCTATGAGGAGGGCATTCAAAAACCGGTACAACGTTCTGACAAGTGCCTCAATATTGGCGGAAACTAGGTTGAAAAGTAGATTAAGGTACAGGCTTTCATGTTAAAATAAAATTATTGACATATCTTAGCACGTCTTTATTCAATTTCAAAACGGTACTTACAAATTCAAACGGACTCCTTAACTAGTTAGCATAACCATTATACGACGCCACGAAATTGTTTATAATTTTCCTCTCACCCTCTCCAACATATAATAATAATTACACCCCCATTAAAAGTAAAAATTTTTCAAAAACCAACAGTTTAATTTGACCCCAGTCTATATTTTAAGAAAAACATTTTAATGGAGTATATTACAAATCAATATCAATACTAAAACTGTATTCGGTTGAAGCTCAAAGCTTTTTTCACTGTTTAAAATTTTTATTAGATGCTTCAAGTCTAAATCAATATCGTCGAGAATTCTCCCTTTTTGGGAATGAATGCGACTTTATACTATAAGATTTTTTATCCATGGTTTCCGAATATTTATATGAAAGGCCATGAAATTTCTCAAACTTAGTCGAATAAAATTTTAACAATTAAAAAAGTTTCCTGACAGGGAAATTCGAGTACTCGTAATTTTCCAGAGGGAAAGTTTTTTTTATTTTATAGTTCCTCGCGTTATTAATTTTAACCTTATTTTATACTTTTTTACTACCTCATTTCCCTCCCTCTCCCTCTCTCTTTTTAATATATATATATTCAGCGATAGTTTGCTAACTCTTGTTGTGAGAATTTAAAAAAAATTATTTGATTAGATATTAAAACATTTTTCATCTGTCAAGGAGGGAAATTAGGTAGTCGGAGAGAGATTTCAAGGAGGAAACTTTGATAATAAAACAAATAATGACGTCATTCTTTTGTTATAGCTTGCACTTACCCGTTAATTTGTGCTTCGGGTGAAATTTGACTCCATGAGAAAACCGACAGGAAATCCTTGAGAGGGAAAATTCTGAGAATCCTGACGTTTTGAGAGCAACTTGAATTACTTTAAATTAGGCCTTACCTGTGATTTTCAGGTTCTCATTTAACGAGAGAATTCATCAGGTTATGCATTTTAGATTTTCACTCTGATGGCTCATCATGTAATTTAATTGTCGGAGTCAGTTTCAATTTAGATGAGAGGTTGCATGAAGGTTAGAAATGAAATGAGGACAAGTGGAAAGAACGAAAACATTATTATCATTGGAGATAAGGAATGATGGATCTCATTAACTGTATACTGTAAAACTATTCTGTCTACTGCTTCTAGTCTATTTGTTTAACTTTACTGAAAAGGGCGGGAGGTTTAGTGTAGTGGTTAAAGCTTCTGACTTTGATGGTGTGTTAGTGAGTTAGAATACTCCTCCCGCATCCTGTTGTATCTCCCAAAAGGGCGAAAAACGGCATTTAAAACCACCGCTTTACTGAAAAGATTAGATAAAAGGAGGACATACAAGTTATTATTCTATAGGGTGTCTCAAAATTAAGGAAAGATTCGGATTTGTGTGTTATTTTTTGAATAAACTCCACATAAATGTGTGTGGTGTTTGATACAGGTCTTAGTGTTTGTGTGCATTATTTATGAAAAATCTGACGGGAAAATAACCAAAATTATAAGAGTAATGATATGGGTGTCCCAAAATTAACACAAAATTTGAATTGGTCGCCATTTTCGCGGTAAATTTTTGGCAGTCGTGGAAAAGTAATAATCTCAAGACCAAAAACTTTGTTTTAAGTGTTACTCAGGTAGTCAGACGGTTGGTGTTCTCCAAATTAAGCCTTAAAATTGCCTGTATAGTGTGTGTTAGTTTAAAACAAAGTACAAGTTAAAGTTGTCTTAGATAGTGCTGAGAAACTCTGCAAGCTTCTGTACAGTCTGACTCATGCAAAAACTTTGCTTCATATTGAATTCAAACATCGCGTCCATTTTTACTAACCCTAAACCTGTCAGATTGTCCTCTTTTCAGGGTTGCCAATAATTCACTGCATAAAGGGTGGAAAATTCAAATCTTCTGTTAATTTGGGACACCCTATATGAAAAAGAAACCAAAACAGCAATGATAGTCAACAACGTTACTAATAGTGGTAACCTAAACCACAATACGTTACATTCCGGAGGATTTTACCAACAGGACCTTAAATTTTTCGCACTGACCTAACACCTTAGCAACACACTTCAGCCTGAATTTATTTAATCACCATAAAGAAGGAAGAAGAAAGCATAAACAATGAAAAACGAGTGAAGAAAACCTAAATCTGGGTAATTCATTGTTGGTCGGGGTTTTATGACAATGTAGTCGACTATTTATGAACCGAACACAGACTTTAGTTGAAATATCTTTTCCCTCTCTCATTTCATTTTTTGAACCCATCTAATTTTTCTAGAAAGTTCTTTTTCTTTTTGGAAAGAAAACGTTGCTTATGAATGTAATTTACTTTATCTGAAAAAAGAAGAAAAATTCTCTTCGTTCTTGAAAAAAATTTTAATCTTATGAAAGCTCCACGCATGAAAAGCTCTTAATCAAGAGCCTGATGACTTCGTATCCGGTGTTTTGAGTTTCACATAAATTTGATATCAAGGTTTAACTAGCCGCCTTCACATTGCGTAATTCAATAAGAGAAATTTAACGCTTTTCTTCATTTTCTTATCCTCGGAATTCACGGGAAATTACTCGAGGCTTTCATTTTTTCCACGGATTCTGGCTGAAAGTTCCGTTGGTTGTTTTTACTGTCGGAGTTTTTAAGTTTCTGTACCTTTTATACTATACGGTATGGTTGGATATGAATCTTTTTCCCTGTTGAAGATCCCAGAAGACCCGCCTGTGAAGAAGGCATCACTTTCTGGAAGTCCTCAGCTTTGCGTCGTCTTGACTCGTCCGTGGTCCTGATCCTAAGACTTGCAAGAAAATGAGAAGGAGGATTCGCGTTATTCTGCTCCTCTTTTCCTTGGTCGTCCCTGGGGTACTCTTTCGTCGTCCTCTTTGGTTTCCATGCGGCAGAATGTCTGGAAACTCTGCCATTTTTCCTTGGAGTTCAGTATTCCTGTAATGATTTTGGAATCTGAGTTAACCAAAAGACGATTTCCTCTCTCCTTGTTCAGAAGTTTTGACTGATGAATATCCAACGTTTTGAAAGACTTACTTCATAAATATTGCACACTACCACAAAGGATTTATTTAAAAATTTAATTTTTGGACTTGAAACTAAACTTCATTCCACTGAGGATGAACTGAGGATTCCACTGAGGACTGAGGATGAAATTGTTAAACGCCTCCAGAGTTTGACTCCAGCGGCGTTATAGCCCACAATCACTAACATTAATGTTTGGGACATTATTCTATCTACTACACATAAAATAGTCGAAAAGGACTGATAGTCTTATACACAGTATACCACATGAAAATAGTACGGCATTAGTCGTGGAAATTTTGCTTGGGGGCATTCAGCTCTCTGAAAATCTGGCTCCCGAAATTTCAACCCCCCTTCGCTCATTGTAACAGTTTAAATGAGGCACCGTCGAAGGTCATTCAACTAAAAATAAACAAAAAATTCGTCGTCTCCAGTGAAACATTTACTTTAACCCTTTTAGGGAGTCCACAGCATGGGTTTGTTGCGTGTTAATTTTCAATTTTGCAACGAACCAACAAAACTCTCTCTCTCTCATTCTCTTCATAGGTTGTTGAGCTTTCTTGCTATCACGATTTAGTTCCTTTAGAATATTTTATCTAGTAAATGCGAAAATTATAATATTCGAGAATATTTTCTAAATTTGAGTTTTGTTATAAAGTTGAAACTTTGTTATCTGCCACAATTTGAATGCGTTATTGTGTTTAATTGGAAGCTACAACTTCAAATTACAGTGTTTTAATCCTTTGTCGTTTGACTTTTGTCCATTTTCTAGGGTATGAGTGACGCACAAATTACGTACTATTTTGTTCTCTACTAATTCTTTATCAACCCTTCATGCCTTTTTTGTTTTAGAAGAAGAAAGACGGGCGGGGGAGGAAAGGTTATTACGGTTTTGCTATTATTTTGGGATAAATTTAATTTTTATTTCGGTTGGTATTTTCGTTCTGTGAGCGGAGGCGTTTCCCACGTGTTGACCTGCGAGTAACCCAATTGATGATTTTAGGTGACCTATTTGAGCTTTCAAAATAAATTGTGAAACTTTGATTGAGAAGTACATGACAGCGGTTTGGAGGATGTTAAAGAGAACGTTTAGAAATAAGATTGTGCTCGGACGAAGTCTTGCTTAATTCATAAATAACGCACACTTTTATGATATCCGTATTACAACTCAAGGTATCACCAATCACAACTGTGTAACTAGGTGTGGTCATGAATATTTAAGTCTTATAATATAATAATATAAATAAACACATTTCGCCCGAGGGCATTGAAGATACAGTGTGCCGTATAAAAAAATATTTACAAAACAGATGACATAAAACGTGACACAGTAAAACAAAAATAAATTAAAGGAATAAATAAAAAGAAATAAATAGAGAACGACACAAACATATAAATGCTGACACCAGACAGTAAGACTAAAACCGAGACTCAGGATAAGATAATTCCGCCAACATGAAGCTCCTGATCTTTAGGGTTTGGTGCATGAATAGTGCAACCTTTCTAATCTTGTCTGTAGATAGTGAGCCAAGAAGAGAGCAAATATCATTTTTGCTCTTTCATTATGGTGGTGGTAGTGGTTTTAATCCCGTTTCCCACTCTTTTTTGGGTATAACAGGATGCGGGAGGAGGATTCGAATTTAAGACCATTGCGTCCAAGTCAGGAGCTTTAACCACTATACTACTCCTCCTACTTTGCTCTTTCAGTATATTGCGGTAGGTAGTGTTGTCGAGGTGCTCATATATTGGACAGTACAACTGTATATGCTTGAGGGTTTCTGATGCTTTGGTGTTACAGCATTCACAAACAGTTGTGAGGTTCCTCCGGTATTAGTTGTATATTGTCACCTTGGCACTGACTGTAAAGCCCTGATTATGTTGAAACTGAGTTTCTCCTGTAGGTACTTAAAAGAAGTTTCTACCAAGCCCATTCCTCTTGAATTGAAATCTTATTATATGTAACCAATATTTACCGCTGCGAAATTATCTACTACAGCAATTTTTATTAATTATCATTCGCCTGATATTAGTATATATATAGATATTATGAAAAGCTTTATTTATATTTTTATCTTTTTTCTTTTCAGGTAAGCAAAAGGTTTCTTCCTTCCACCAGATTCTATATATACCGAGTAAGTTTTTAATACCAACACTCTATCTGTTGAAGAAATTTTTTTCTTGTGTTCAAAGGTTGGCGTTTTGATTCTAGGATTGGGAAATGAAAATGTTGTAGGAAAAGTGAGGATGAAAATTTATTTTTGACTAAAAAAATAATTTTAGAGATGTGTTATTAAACTGTCAATTATTTTTGAAAAGTCAAAAATAAACCGAAAAATTTTTGATTTTTTTGTCAGTTGTTGCATGAAACTGTTAAAACCTCTCGCGAGTCTCTTGGCAACCGAAACAAATTTTTAATTTAATAATTTAGCTAAAATAGTAATATTTTATCCGGAGCGGAATTTTCGTTTTGTTTCCTTTTGAAATTAACGAGATTTTCTTTAATTTTTATTATTTATACACTGTTAGCTTTTCCTTTTTCCGAAAACGTTTCCTGTCTCATGCAGACAGAATGAAAAAAGGATTTCGCGTCTTTTTTTGTATAAAAAATTTTTATTCTCTCTCTCTCTCAGCTTCCCCATCATCTCGCTTTATTTTGAAAGAATCAACCCTTAAAGATATTTTCCAACACATGGCTTGGACGCCATTACAAAAAAGGTTTTTCCTTTAAATTGGCCGATATGCATTAAATCCATGCTTTTAACTCAGATGTAAACATCCTGAGGTTCTTATCTGCATAGCTCAAAGACTAGAGGCTGTTTGTATTTTGGGTTGTGGTCCGGTGGCAGTTTAACGATACATTCAAAGCTTTTCCAACCCATATTCGTGTTTACATTGTATTTGGTGAGGTTATTGATTAGAAATTGGACCTCGTAGTTTGCATTTTTATTTCTGATTCGAGATTTTGTGTTGGCACTTTCATGTCCGTTCAGAACTAAAGAAATTTTTTTTTGTTATTTAATGGAACTGCCAAGGGTAGAAAGCTCTACAGGAAGGCTGTTTGTGTAAAACTGTGAACAGTATATACATATATTTATATTTAATTGACATGCCCTAATCATTGACATTATATCACAAAATTAACAAATTTCACCCTTCACCACAGGTTCCTCTCCTTGAGCTCCATCGTTTTTCTGATGAACGTTGTGAGGTTCCTCCACTCCACTGAGCACACCAGTTCCTGAGGGCCCGCTGAGTCTTTCAGCAGTTCCTCACGAACTAGCTGCGTTCCCTGGCAGTCTATGCTCCACTGACTCTACTCCTCCGCAGAACAGTATATACATTGGGTTATTACACTGGGTCGTGTTTTTACGGATAACAGACTTTCCACCAGCTTAGGGACTGTTGACATTGTCAGGTCAAAGCGAAACTGAATCGGAAACTAAGTAAAGATACCAAGAGAAGGTGACATGTGGATTCAGGTATGAAAGTGGAAATGAGTGAGAGGTGATTGAACTTAAAAGAAAGGTAGATAAGGAAGAGTGAGATGTGAAAGAAGAGGAAGAAGATTAATAACCCACTGTATAGGGTTTATAGTTTTAAATTTGAAAAGTGCTCCCGGAGTTTTACTTCTTTGAAACACTTCCCCAAATTCGAAATGTTTTATTGAATCAAATTGAGATGTATTTGTACCCCAAAACAGTAATTTTGAATAACTCATCGGTGTGAATTTAATATTTTTTTCCCATAAAATTCTTGGCTTCTGTCCCGATAGGTCACCTTACAGTAAAGTCATAAATTCAGGTATCAAACAGAATGAATTCAGATTCTGATTCCGAGAGAAAGATTAATTACCGGTTAGCTTATTCGGAAAAGTTTGTTTTCGAGTTTCTCTCGACTTCACGTAGCCAAGAAAATATTCTTGACCGTCGAATTCAAAAAATAAAATAAAAGGAAAATGTCGGACTAAAGCAAAAACTATTAAACCGCAAGAAGTTTCTCCCCTAGACTCCCGGGATTACTTCAAATGAAATACAAAATGTGATTCCCGGAAACTGATAAGCTGGAGTCTCCATTGCAGATTTTGAGAAAAAGAAGAGAGAGAGAGAGAGAGAGTAAAAGAAAAAGGAGGGAAAAAAGGAAGAAAGAAAAACATTTTTCATTCGAACGATCAGATCAGAGCTTTTTTTCGTTTTATTTTAGAATTTTTTTAAGTGTAAAGTTTTCTTAAAGAAAGAGAGAAAGGAAGAAAGGAGAGAAAGCGACTGATATTTTCGAAGCTTTTCTTTTTTCTTTGTTGCTGTAAATTTGAAAATTTGAAGGGAAGAAAAAGTCAACTTCATTGAAATTTTTTCTTCTTCATTTCTTAACTTTTTTTCATTAAGCACAATTGTAACACCCGCCGCCGCCGCCGCCGAACTTCATTTCTCCTTCTCAGTTTGATGTTTTTAATTTTTTCTTTTGTTTTTGCCTTCAAAGTTGATTTCAATTCGTTGCTCCAAGAAACTTCTCAGCACTTGCCTGGATACATAATTTTTTTCGTTTTGCGTTTATTTTGTGTTTAATTGATGTAAAAATTAATTTCCGGGTCAAAAAATTTTCTAGATAGTGACTGTTGAACCCTTTTCCGAGTTGCAGCCCCTTTTTTGTAATTAAGACATGTTCACAATGTTCTTTGCCTTCAGAAAGATGTCTCTCTGTTTGATGGTTTAATGGTTTTGGCTTTGTCAATTTCAATTTTTTGGTCGTTAGGTGTAATTATATAATAATTTGATACAGAACACAGGAACTGCAGCTTGTTCTTTTGGTCATAAGTCTGGAGTAAGCAAAATATGTAACAGAAACTTATTTTATTTTAGTTTATTGACATTATTATTGTAAGCTATATTGATTGAAAGGTATACAGTAGGATAGAGTTAAAGCCTCTCCCATTTCTTCCCGCAGGTTTCTGTTATAGTCACTTGGATCCAGCAAAATGTTTTAAGTCGTCCTCCCATCTAACTACCCTTCTCCAAAGTCTTAAGTTGGGAGTCCAGTGGGTTAGCAACTTGGTTCATCTCCTATCTAGTTTTCTAATACGACCAGTCCATATCCATTTTAACTTTTTTATTGTTTGTATCACATCTCTGCATCCGGTGGGGTTTCTTATACTCGAGTTTCTGATTTTGTCAGACCTTCTGATGTACATAAGGTCTGTTTGAGTTACTAATAATTTATGTTTTCTTTTACCCGGCTTATTAACATATTGATATTTGATAGAAATACAAATAAAACGCTACTACCTACTTTGCTGACAACCACACTAATTGCTGGAGTAGGAAACTGATGGCATTAAACTATTTTGTAATGAAGACTACAGCCTCCTAAACGGATTGCTGAATTATAGTTCGATCTTAAGGTTTATACATCTTCTCCAAAAAATAATAGATGGAAAGAAAACGAATCTGAATAAAAAGAAGGAAGGACAGGAGAGGAAAAAAAAGGGAATTTGAGAGAAAACAATGCTAATGTTAATACAGGTTTGGCATTGTTACAAGTTTTGCCCAGGAGAAAAAACAAGAGGCCGTTGGCAAAGGAAAGTCGATTTTGCATAACGACACTCGAGGGCATAGAATCTAGCTCGGTTCCATGCAAATGAAATCTTTCCATCGGTTCCCGCACTTCTTTCCCTTCAAATGCTAACGCGACCAAATTATTTCTCTTCTCTCTCTCTCTCGTTTTCCTCTCCTTTTTGGATTATTAAAAAAAAAATTGCAGTCTTCAAAATTAAATTAAAAATTTTGGGAAAAATGCTTTTTTCCAAACGGTTGTGTATGCAAGTAAAAAAAATTTTTTTTTGTTTTTCTCCTTTTCCTCCCTGCCAGTTATAAAATATATTTTGAAAAAGAGAAAACAACTTTATTCCCAGAAGGAATGTAAAAAGAAATTTGTTTTTGGTTGTGGTTGTTTTCTTTTTGGGAAGTGATGCCGGCATTTCTGGAGAAAAGCTCGGAAAAGGATTCGCCTGGGGAATTCTCATTTAACTGGTATTGTTTCATGGTTACAAGATCTGTAATTAGAGAATTTTGTTTTAATAAGTGTTGGATCTTAAGGAAGGTTTTGTATTGCGGATAGCGCGAATGGTTATCGGTCTGTCCATGTAGTACACGTGTAAAATTCACAGTACCCACGTCCAAACAGTGGACAAAGTAGGTGTAAGCTCGGTTGATAAACTAAAGTCGATGTGTTTACTGTTGGGTGTTTTTTGGTAGTTGGAAAGATTCTGATGTCGGCAAATATTGAAAGAGAGGCACAGGCAATCTGGAACGAAAGTTTTAACGGTATTGTTGTCTGTAGGGTTATGAATAGAAGTCGGTTAGCAGGTTGGTACATAAAATAGATTTCGGTTCTTTGAAGTTACGTTCCTGAATGATTTATTTCTTAAAACTACCTTACGAAGAAAACCAAGATGAAGGCTCTTGACAGGTTCACACCTGTAAAATCCACAGTACCCATAGAGTGGACAAAGTAGGTGTAAGTTCGGTCGTTAAGCTAAAGTCAACTCATTGATGGGTTATGGTTTACTGTATTTACAGCACCGGAGTGGTCTTGACCTCACCGTATTCTGTCACAGATATATTTTGGTGGGTTTTATAATTTTTGGTTCTTAAAATTATTCCTTATCCTCAGGTTCTATTAAACAGACGACATTTTTCGGAAGGATATTCAGTCCATCTTCTTCACAACTCCATCAGCATTAGATTCAAAACTTAAACAGACCACCCTACAAATCCTTTTTAAATCTCAAATCCCATAGTCTTGTCATCTTCGACTTTCGAAAAGTGACTTTTACATGTAACCGTGAGATTAATCAACGAAACGGGGAAAAAAGATGGTAAATAATGGAGTTTAACACAAAAGAAAACAATTTGAGCTCCCCTTTCTTGCGCTGTTCTCCACCGTATGGAGGACGCAAACCAATTTGTCGAACAATTTCAAATCAAATATCAGAATCGTAATTAATGATTCGAACATTTGTTTTAAACATTTGCCATAAATAAAGTTGGAAGATATTGTGTTCGAAAAGGGTTAGAACGAATGGGAAGAGGGAACGGATGCCCAACACGTGATGCTAAAAACTATTTCTTTTATATTTAAAAACGACAGAAATCTAAATTCGTAGACACGTGGCTTCTGGACGGATTAAACGAGTGAAACAGGATCGTGCCTGAAAAGTTGTAATCCTTAATTAATTTGGTATCGGGACCTTTTGTGTTTTCTTCTTATTTATTATAAAATCTGATCGGTGTTTAGTAGAAGTTAGTGAATTAATTTGTACTGATAGTAGGAATGAAAAACGCATAACTTCGTCGTATTTGTGGAAAAACAAACGACAGCAAAAAAGACACGACAGACAATTTACTTTTGTTCAGCTCTGACGATTAAAATTATCACGTGTTGTATTGTGTCGTCTCTGTCGCTCTCTGTTTAAAATCAATAATTTTGGAATTTATAAACATGTTCATTCTCTCTTCTCAAAATACATCGTTTGACGTGGAGGAGAGAGACAAGAGAATCTTAATTCCAAAAAAAAAGTTAAAATTTTCCGGAAAATTTTTTTTTCGACAAACTTTTCATTTTAGTTTTGCTTTTTTTTATTTAAATTTTTGTCTCGGGGAGGCGTGAAGTAAAGAAATAATATAAAATTGAAAATGTTAACTTAAAAAAGTTCACTGTTTCATATTTGTTGAAGTATAGTTGATAAAAGTCAGTGTAAACAGTTGATGTGTATGTGGAAAGCAATCACTAATGGAAATCCAGACTCGATTATCTGTGTAAACAATGCTACAAAGCTATTCTCATATCCTTTCTCATTTGCATTTTAGTTTGTTCTTGTTTTATTAAATTTCGCATTGTTCCTCCTCCCACATTTATCGTCCCTCAAATGAGGTGTCTTCTAGTTATTGCTTTCCATGACTCATTCCCGGGGAACGTTTCAAATACATTTCCATCCATTTCGGAAATTCGTTCGCGCCGTAATCAACGCCGCTCTTCCGCTTTCCCTTGTTTGTCAAATTTTCGACAGCAAATTGCTTGGATTCCGTCTTTTGATTTACTTTATTCTGATGGATCGCGTCTGCCTTGTTTTAATTCCCGGGACCTTTTGTTTTTTGCCCAAATTCCGCCTTTTTTCTTTTCTCCAAAGATGAAAATTCTCTGAAAGGGTTTTACCTTTGTCGCATCGTTTTATTTTAGGGATTTGGATTTTAGATGTTTGAAAGAAGTAAAAAGTTTTGTATAAAAAATTAGGTACAAAGCTTTCAGAGGGGCTTTGAAAATATAAGTGGAAAATATTCAGCTGGTAGATTTGGGAAGCAGGAATTCCCAAGGACCGAACCTCGCAATTCAGAGAAGTAAAACATATTAAAAAAGTTTTTAAGTAAACCTTCGGGATTTAAACCCCTTTCACGAAAATAAATTTCATTTTATAAATAATTTTTAAATATATTTTAGTCCCATAATTAAGTTAAAAGTTATGAAACTCCTTTCGTCTGCTTTTTATTCATATTTGTTTTATGTATGCAGGCGTTAGAAAGCGAAACAGAAGGAAGTCCTATATAGTGCGAACAACGGGCTTGGTCCAATTTTAATTTTTGTAATTATTGGTAAGGAATTAGAAGATTGATATAAACTATGAATGAAAAGTGGGGAACAAAGTATAAAATGTAAGCTGCATGAAAAATGCAAAGTTTCTCTAATATGTTTGTGTCCGCTAAAATTGGTTTTCATCTAAACATCATGGCCATATGTTTCATCCCCACACGCTGAATCTCTGGAACATAATTAATCATCTTTCCACTTGAACCACATGTGTGACCATTCCAAAGGCCTTTTCCATGCTTTCTTTATCTAGACGGTTCAAAACGTTTTGTTACTATTTTTATGAAGTCCGCTATCCGGAACTTTTTTTCTGAGTTTATAGATAGCAGTGGTATGATATTTGCTTCTAATTTTGTAGCTGTGGTAGTTGAAAACGCTGTGGTTCACTGGACTCGATAGTATTTTAATAATTAAAATTTTAAATTAGTAACACTATACAAACCAATGTCTCTAATAATCGATTATATGTGAAACAGTGTAAAGCTTTCAGTTGTATCTAGTTTGAGCTTTTATTGACTCCCTTTGTTGGAAGGAAAAAAAGCGAATCCTCGAATTATTTGACTTTCATTTGCGTGGAGCGTGAAACAAGTTTGATTGCAGGCTATATATTACGGAAGGGTTGTCGCTGATAAGGGATGATTTACACGGGTGCTAAATGATTAGAGGTGGTATGTTAATTGCCAAGTCAATTCGACTATTCGTTACTTTCCCTCCCTCACACATGAAACTCTTGAATATAATTTTATGTCTGTTGTGATGCATCAAAATCTTTCCTTTCTTCTTCATTTTTGTGTGTTGTACAGTTTCACAAAACCATCCATCATTCACACGTTTTCTGTCCCGATGCACCCTCCATCACGGTGCGTTTCAATGGGGATTGAAAATCCTGTCGGATTTAAACTTCAAAGCGTACAATCGCTCTTTTGTTTTGTTTATTTATTTTTTTTTTGAACGCAATTCGATTTTTATTAGTTTGACCAGATTAAGGCCTTTTTGTTTTGAGATTGGTTGGCCAAACTACTTTTTCAAATTTGAAACCTTACAAGTATCTACCTAGGTTACTTGTAAAATGTCTCTGGCTTCAAAACTTTATTTTAGTTCTGTCTATTAGGTTGTTCAAAATGCTTTCGAAACAGATTTAAATTGCCAAAAAATTTTTAAAAAGCGGAAAATAGTTCTTCGGGAGTTATTTCTTCCGCTGTCATTATGCATGCTAGTCTTGATCGAGGTGCAATTTTCTTCTATAAACAATTATCCGAATATTGCCTCTTAACAAATGCTTGTTGAGGTTAGAAGGGAAAAAAGGGAAATCAATGAGAAAAAGGCATTAGAATTTTCAATCACGATTTTAATTCTCAAGGGCTAAATCATGCGTGGAATTTAAACAACTTTTAAGAGTTCAGATAAGTCGGCATCCCAACATTTAATCGTTTTAACAGTAAAATGAAGAAAGTAAGAAAAACTTAAGTTCCATTTTAATAGCCCTCAGGTATCATTAAAGCCGTAATAAAGAAAGGAAATGTAAATCAAAGTTACTGAAGACTACAACATTAAATTCTGAACACCCCTTGTCGTTAAAAAAATGGAGACATTTGATAGCCAAAAATCTGAGAGGTGTATGTGTATACATAACACAACCAACAGTAGTGCAAGTGATAATCAAAACATCTCTGAGATTTCTATGTCATTGATTAATTTTGGAAGGACTAGTGGAGGAGGTTAAGTTCCTGACTTGGACGCAAATCCTCATCCCGAAAAACGGGATTAACACCACTACCACCAATATTATTGATCAATTATATGTTTTATATCATCCTCTAGTTGGCTACTGTTACCTGTCCTCAAGTTTAAGACAACAGATAGTTGGTTTGGCTTAAAAGGCGGTTGTTTTGAAAAACAGTCCTGTCTCAGATGGAGTGATTGGATATGGCTGGGAACCCGGTGAGGAGTTTAGTAAAACTAAAATTTGACATGTTAGTGTTTGGTAGGGCTCTGTTTCAGATGAAGGAACTAAGATCTACATTCGTATCCGAATTCTTTAGAATTTGAGGTGTCACACTACTCTGACAATTAGTGATTAGGACGACTTGGTAATGGTTCATCTTTAAGACAAGGAAAGCACAACCTTTAGAAGTGTATAAGAATAACAACACAAAATCACAGAATTTGGGGTTTTGAAAACATTAAAAAAGTGAGAAAGAGAGAGAGAGGTCATGACAACCTTGAAAATTTTGATGTAGGTCTGGCAAACTAAAAATTTCAGAAAAACGAAAAAATATTTTTTCAAAAAATTAATTCAACTTTAGTTAATTCCTTAACACAGCAAAAAAAAATTTTTTTGGGTGGAGGGGGTGGTAAAAACGAAGAAAAACGCTGACATTCATCCGAAGATAAACTCAAAACCTGGTGCTGCGGCTTTACTCTCGAGAAAGGGTTCCCTAAATCGTTAAAGACCCGTGACAGACAGACAGACAAGCAGGAAGACAAGGAGACGATAATTTCATTCGCATAAACCAATCTAAAAAAGAAACGAAACCTTGACTGAGGGGAAAATGTTGAAAATTAATCCTTTACTTGTACAGAAAATAATCCCTCGAGTGGAATTAAATTAGGAAAACCGGAAAAGTCATGACTTCCTCCTGCCTCTCGCCTCGCCTCTACTCTTATACAGATAATTACGACATTTCCAGCCCAACTTTTTTTTGTTATTGTTATTTTAATTTTTTTAATTTTTACTTTGAAACTTTTTTTCTCTCATCGACAATCAAAAACGTTACCATCACCGACTCTTCTGTTAAGAGTTGGAAGTGTTCGTTTTTATATTTTCTAATTTTAGATGAGCTTCCGGTGGTCTGTCGCTGTTGGGTATCTTCATCTTTATTTAGAATTTCTTGAGAGGGAGAATGATGTTCGTCTGTTGTTTTGAATTGTTTTTTATGTTAATATCTTTGAAGGTTAATGAGATTTGACACTGTTTTCCTAATCGGTGACATTTGATCTTTGTTGGGTGACCTCTTAACCCCTTTCAGGATTGAGATTTGACACAAAAGACGATCAGAATCTTCTTCATCGTTTTTGATCATTCCCTCAGCCTTTTTCATACACAATTATTTTATTGTACAGCTATTATTGGGAGATAAAAAGTCATAGAGAAGATAAACACGTAAATCTTACTTTATTACCGTTATAATCCTTAATTTCGCATTCTGAGTCTGCTAATTGGGATAAATTAAAAATTTTTAAAATGTGTAATGATTTTAAATCTAAAACCACAGGGAAAGAAGTCCAAGTATCGTGGGGAAACCGAAAAGTTTTTGTGAAAAATGAAAAACAATTCGCGCGGGGAAACTTAATGAGGATTGGGTAAAATGGTCACCAGAGAAGGTTTAGATTCATGCATGCAGACGACTCCGACTCGGACGCCGACGCCGATGACGACAACGACGACGAATTATTCGTGACACTAAATTTGAAATTCACACGACAAAAACAAATCGCCATCCCTTGGGGATCGAGAGAGCTCTAAAGGTATGACGTTAAAAAATGTATCCTCCATTTTGAAAATGAAACGCAAAAACTTTAAGCAAAATCAATCTCAACGAAAACTTTTTTTTCTCCTCTCTTCTGGTTCATTTCTGTTAGCAAACTAGTCGAGTTGGACGTCAGCAAAGTAAGATGTTCACACCAGAAATGTAATTTGCAGTATCTGACAAATTTGTAACTTTTTTGGTGGAGGAAGGGCACATGAATGAACTAATTTTGAATTTTTGTTTTATTTTGGTTCAGATGACCGTTCGGCGACCACGTGTCCTCAGGTGGAATTTAGGTCTCAGTTTATTAAGTAAACTTTTCCAAAATCCTTACTTTTCTTTCTTTTAAGTTTTCGAAAACGGTGACCGACCTTTAACAAAAACTTTTTTGACCTTTGAATTTAGTTCTGTCACTTCTTATCTTGGCAAAATGATATATTCTTTTGTTTCCCCAGTTTTCCTTTTGTCTCTTTTGCGTCAAATTTATGTTTTGCCTTTTCTAGTTTGCCTGGGATTTAGTTTTCATAGTAAAAAGCCTCCCTTTTGTTTAATGTCATTTTAGGAAAAATACTTTCTGAGCCTTATTTTGAATATGAATGTTGTTATTACTATTATTATTGTGAAGGAGTCAAACTATCTCACAATCTTGTGCACATTGTTACAGTTTCCCTTGAAATTCCGAAATTTGAATGCCTAAACCTTCTAAAAAGGTTTCTCTCTCTCGTCTTTCTCTTTCACTCTTTCTGACGAGGTGAGGGGGTGGTTGTGGTCTTTCTATTATCATTTAATACTCTCACCTAACGCCTTTATCTTTGTGTTTTTAGTCTGTGAAATTCCTCCAAATTAATATCGAGAACGCTGTTGAATAGTTCCTAAAAGACTCAAATTCTCTTCACAGTATCCAAAAAAATTTTTTTGAATTTGACTAAAATTTATTTGATTGGTGGTAGTTCTTTGATCTTTAATTTTAGTTATGACCATGTACACCACTTCACAGTCGTCATGCTTATTAGTAAACAAACAAATTAATTAATTTAAATTTAATTAATTAAACTGAAAACAATTAAATTTTTGATATAGGTCATTCGGACTCAGTACAGCTTGATAGGTTAAATCAGTTTGACACAATTGCAGGTTTGAAAGTTTTGGATAAAAAAATTTGTTGTAAGGTTGTGCATTATTTATGAAATAATTTGACTGAATTTAGTTTTAGAATTAAATAAATTTAGTTTCAGGCGGTTTTATTTTAGGAAAAAGGAAATTGGATTTGGTTGTTTGAGTCAAGTTGTCTCACTTCTGTGAATATGGGGGTGTAATCAGCATTTGTAAATCTAGTGCTAAGAGATATCTGCTTCAGACTTTGTTTAGTTATACCATTTCCTTGTCTTCTTTCTTTTAGTTTTATCTTCATTTTTTTGTTACTTCTTCTGGGTTTCCTACTACCTCTTCCTGAGGGCAATCCCTCCTCTTGATTGAGAGTCATCTTGGATAGTTCAGTAGACCAGCTAGTTACTAAGCTTCTGAAAACAATACTAAACAGCCACAAAATTGTGTTAAATTTTCTTTCTAGACACAAAAAACGAGATGGTGTGTAGCTCTTGTTACAATGTTACGCAGACCTGACAATTGAAATTTTGGGACGACCAGGTGGTAGTACACTAGGGGATGAAAAAAATTCTTAGAATACGTATAATGGCAGCAACCTTTTACGAATGCATGAACAACATTAATATTAATAGGCGTTCCTCTTCTTCTTCTTTACAAATATTCTGTAATTTGAAAAGGACAATAGAATAAAAATGACGGGAATATCAGGGATGGAAAAAGATTTAGATTTCAAAAACCTCCTTTCTACCGTCTTTGGAAGGGTTTTCGAAAGTTGAACGAGTTGATTAAATGGGAAAATAGGATTTTCAAGCAAATAGTGTCACTGATTATCCATCACTTTCATTCCTCTGTCCTTTCACATATCCATTAGTCTCCTGACACCTACATATTCCTTTAAGGGTGTCCAAGGACGCTAAGAAGCGTTTTCAATCATTAGTCAAGTAAGGGAAAGAAGAGGAAGGAAGGGAAAAAGCGATTTGCCAGGTTTCCGGGGCATTGACGCAGCCGCGTTTATCTTTCTTTCGTTGATTTAGAAAGCAAGAAAGCTTAGGTCAAAAGGAAGTCGTTTCTTTTTCTTCCTTTTTCCCTATTTCTCTTTTTGTGCTTGTGTGTGCTGGTGTATTTGTTCAAATCGGCTAACATAAAAAGGCGGTTCTCCTATAGTGATCAACGAGTCACGTAATGTATTTTATTCACGAAGAAATTTCCTGCTATTTTCACTTGTCAGTGGGCCGACACACGACTTCGTACACGTTTAGCTTTTTATTCGGTCCAACTGTAATAAAAGTTTTTCCGGATTTTTCTGCCTCGAGGTGTCAGTCTTTTCTGCCTTTTCATTGGTCACCTTTTATTTCTTTACGGCAATTTTATTTTGTAAAGATTTCTCGCGAAGACTTTGTTTTTGTCAAATTATCCTCTCGAGGCTTTCCACTCACTTTTTATTTTTACCGCTCTTCTCTCTGGCTTAAAACAAAAATCGCATTATTCATTGAAAGTTTTGAGTTAAGACTTTAGTCCAACACTACAGCTTTTTACTTTTGAACAATTCACTTTTGGTCGGCGACTTGTATCTTGTTGCTTTAACTTGGTTTCTGTAACACTGCTTACCTACAGCTCAAAAGTTTCCAAATTTATGATGTATGTGCTGCTTCTTTCTTTTTCATGTCAACTGCCATCTCCAAGCGAGACATTTTGTAGTTGGTCTGTATATCCAGGAAGCAGACCAATGTCTGCGACTGGAAGAGCAGTCTAAAGGGTTTGGATGAAGATAGTGTAGTAGTAGGAAGAAGAAGAAGAAATAATGAGAAGTAGAAGAGGATAAAAGAAAATCAGTGAAAGGAAGGAAATGGCTGCTTCTACAGTCTAAATAGTGATATTTCCTGCTGTGAATCAAAATTTGTGTACCTATACAGTAGTGTTTGTCAAATTTAGTATTGCAGGCGTTCTTTTTGATTCTTTTTCTACAGTGCGCTATACTGTGATAGTGAGAATGTCACTGTAGTGAAAACAAAGTCTACGTTAAAGCTTCTAATTTGGCTCTTTTGGTCACAGCTCTGCAAAGCATACGGTTAACACTACTGTCTTACTGTTTTTAGGTTTTGCTTTCCTTCAGTCTTTTAAAACTTAGGTTTCACTAACCGCTATCCACTTGAATGTACTTTTTCTTCATTTTTGGGGTAGTACCTCCATTGGTGAGTCTTCTCTTCCGTCTTTATAGGTCTAGTTTGAGTTTTTCTTCTTCTGATGATGAGAGCCAATGTAAAAGCTCTAACAAAACAGTAACAGTCGTATTGAAAGAAGGCGAAGAAATGTTTCGTTTGTTAAAAATAAAAAAGGCAAAAAGGGGAAAGAAAGAAATCAATGAAAGCGAAAGAAATTAAGGGTGTGTGAATTTTAGTCTGTGATGCGTGTGTTCGGAATAAATAAATCATTGCAAAAAGAAAGGCGATAACAAAAATTAATGACAGGCAGAAAGAGGAAAAAAGGACTTGGGCCGTTAGTTTAATGTTTGAGAAAAGGAAAAAAAAGACAAATTTCACGGCACCTCCTCCACCACCTTCACAGTCCTCGTTTCCACCGCCTTCTGTCAACTTCCAAATTTCAAAGTTGGAAAAGAAAAAACTTTCTTTTTCATTCTTTCATTCTCTCCTCCTCCACCTCTCTCTCTCTCTCTCCAATTTTTATTTGGATACAGTTTATAAATAGTGTCAATTAATAATGGAAGGGAAAAGCAGAGCGGAATGCCAGAGAGAAAGGGAAGCTTTTTAATATAGCGCACTTTTTATTTATTTAATTTGTTCTTTTGACGCCCCACCCTGAATATTTAGCGCTGTTTTAACGCGAAATCTAAATTTTCTTCCTCCATTTTGTCGGAATTTTCCTTGCCCCCCTTTTTTCTGACTTTTAGATTTTTGTTTTGGATAAATAATTACGGTTGTTTGGGTTTAAATCGCGTAAAAAAAGTCTAACTGACGTACTGACATCGCATAACATTTCCGGAATATCACTGCACGAAGATCAGTGAGTCACTTTCGGTGCGTTTGCACAGTTGATCGTTTTGGGGACCAAAACGATCAACTGTGCAAACGCACCGAAACTCGCACTGATCGCTTTGTGCATATTCCGGAAATGTTATATATCATCTGTCCCAAAAGTTCCCGGAATGTTTCTTTGTACTTGTACACACTACCTAAAGCTTCGGATTAGGGGTTTCTAAAGTTTGAAACAAAACTCCTGGCGGTTCTTGGAACTGAGCAAACATTTAACAGATGACTTCGTCTCTGGTTTTCCAGAGGTTCGGGGGTGAGTCTTAAATAGTTTTTAGTAGGAATCGAAGGGCGATGGATGTGGAGAAGGTGGGAAAACAATTTCATCATGTTCTCCGTGGGTGAGAAGACTGATCAGAGGCTGTTTTTCGGAGTTGCCAAGATTGTACGACCTTCACGTATCTCTCCTCTAATTAGGGTTGAAACTCTTTCTCATTCCCGTCGTAATTTTTCTTTTAATGGTCTCCTATAACTTAGAAAGGTTTTACAGCCAAACTATTTTATTTGAAATTACCTCCGCCGACCTATTGGAAAATTTTCATTTTTTTTTTCTTCTTCTTCACCCTCCATCTCTTCGTTATTGCTGTTGCTCTCTCGAAAAATGGTAATGGCTTACTTGCCAGGAGAAAAACTTAAGCTCTCCTAAATTTTGTTTTTCCTGTTGTGATTAAGATCGATTTACTCCCAACAAAAGGGACGTAAAAGGAAAAGGCCACGACAAAGGCATGCCCACTGAGCCCTTTATACGCTTTGAAAATTTTTGTTTTGTTTTGCTTTCTTTTCCCTCTGTCTCTTTCTGCATCTCTTTATTCTTTTGTTCGACTTCTATTTTAATCATGACGGCTGGAAAAAGGACGTTTATAATAAAATAAAAAATTTTCCAGAGCTTTTTGAAGAGAAAAAATATATTTCGTGAATAATTTAGCTTTTCCTGTAACGTGAATCACTTTTCTTTAAAAATTTTCCTGTGTTGTTGCTGGTAAAACTTCCTTCCGGTACCAAAACAAAATATTTCTGGTCAGATAATTGTGGATGGAATCTTTTTAGCTTGGATAGTCGAAGAGAATTTTTGTTATTGCATCCGGAAAGACTGAAATTCTTGGGAAAAATGTTGGGGAAAGGACGAAGTTGACTTTTCTTATAAAAGTACTCAACTGTAGTGTTGATGTTGCTTGACTCGTGATTGACCCTCCCAACCACCCACCAACCTTCTTCCAGCTCTTTTTTTCTTCTTTTTTTACGTTTTCCGAATCTTTCGTTTCCTGTTTTCCCTGTTAGCGTCGTTATTGAACTGTATAAAACCCTTCAGATTCCCTTTTTATATTCTTTCTCCTCCCGTTTGCCAAACTTTTCTGATTTATTATACGTAAAGAATTTTAAAAAGCGAAGAAAGAAAATTTTTGTTAGGTTTCCTCCTTTGCCAACATTGTTTACCCTTATTTTTCATAAAAAGGAAAAACCAATGTTTATAAAAGTAAATCCCTTTCGGAAGGAGGAGGAAAGGTTATGTTTGGTTTTGTCTTGTATACAAAAAAAAGTTTTTCTTTTTCTCTTCTTCGAATTCATTAAGGTATAGCTCTAAACTTCGTCTCCTGTGAGAAAACAGGAATAAGTTGAAAGATTCATGTGACTCCCCGTTTGATTTTTACTATTGATTAGGGAATCCATTTTCGTGGAAACGCTGTTTCTAAATTTCTCGTAAAATTCTCTCTCCGCCGGTTTATTGAGTAAATAAAATCAGATTACAGTTATTTACTCTCTAAGATGTCGTGTGTTAAAATTTTAAGGTTTTGGGTTTCCGGTATTTTTCATGCAAGGGAAACACGTCTGTTTTTCCACTGGAAAAGCACGATAAAAATATATTTAGGAAAAAATTAAAAGTCCAAAAATCAAAGAACAAATCACGAAAAGTTTTTTAAAAAAAAAGGCTAAACATATTTCCCCGACTTCTTACTTTTTTTATTTTCGTTTGGAATGTAATAGGAAAAGGTCAGAAATTTAATCTTCGTTTAATATTTTGGAAAGAATTTCCCACCCCTGCCACGGAATAAAGGCCAAAGAATTCGTCTTTTGTTAAAGACAGTTTTAAGGTGCATGATAAAGAATTTTTTTTAGGGGTTGGAAAAGGAAAATTTGAGACCGAACCGAAGCTTAATTAATATTTGAAAAGTCATTATTGAAAAATCTGAAGAGGGAGATTTAAGAAATATGGTGGGAACTCTACTGATTTGTTCTGAGATCTAAAAACGATAATTTTGTGTGAGGGTGTCTCAAAATTAACTCAATATTTGAATTTGCTGCCATTTTTACAATAACAACTCGCTGTTGTGGGTTTTTATGCGGTTGGTGATAAAAAGATAAAACCTAGAAACCTTCTTAATGTGTGTTAATATAGGGTGGTTCAACATTACCAGAAGAATTGAATTCGCCATTTTGCAGTAAATAGTTGGCAGTCCTGAAAAGTGAATAACTTGACAGCTGAGAATTTAGAGTTAGTAAAAATGGACACAAGATTTGAAATAAATAGGAAGCAAACCCTTTGGTCTTAGACTAACATCTCAGTGAATCATGAAGTAGCTGTTACATCGGGTTGCATACGAACTCTTTTGTCAAAATTTGGGGTCAACAGACTTTCATCGTTTTTGAAATATTGTTGAATAATGAAGACACGTTGCTGTATTGTTTAACTCTTTAGCCATTTTTGCTAGCTTCAAAGTCTCAACTGTCAAGTTTTTTTTCAGGTTTGCCAACAGTTCACTGCAAAACTGGCGGCAAATTCAAATGCTGGAATGATTTTGGGACACCCTATACTAACCCAAAATTTATATTGTAAAGAACACTTGTAGAGTTTATCACCAACTGTATTAAAAAGATCATACAATGGTCTTCGAATTGTCACTAAAAAGAACACAGTAAACACTACAGATATTGAAAGATGCAGGTATTTTCTGTAGAAGAAAGCTTAGTCCCCACTACAACTTCTTGGGCAGAATAACTAGACAGGGTGGAAGGAAATTCCAAACATACCGACTAATTAACCGAAACAATAACATTTATTAAATTTTTTCTAGTAATTTTGGAAAATCGAGGTTGTTTAGTGATAAAAAAGAAGAACCAAATAGGAAATTTGAAATGTATTTACCATATTAAGGTGGTTGTATTAACACAATAGACAAAGGGACACGCATCTTTTAGAAAGATTAGAAGAAGGAAAAGATTAGGACTGGGTTTTCCCTCCAGTGGTAGACTTTTGGGCTTTGAACCAAAGCAAAGTCCGGAAAAACCACTTTTATATTTATTTCTTTACGCTTCCGATTTCCTTGGCGAGCTTTTCTTTCTTCTGCCAGAAATCGTGTAGAAATGTCGGAAGTGAGTGGGCGTTGTCTTTCTTTTTCCTTCCTCTTTCTTATGTAATTTTTACCTTGATCATTTTTTTTTACCGACTCAACTTTTTATTCTCTTTTATTTGTCTCGCTTACGTGATATTCTTTTCTTTATTTAAATAAAACTGTTATTGAAGTAATGGATAGTGCCGTCCAGCAGAAAAATTTATAAGTACCGCCTGTTTGAGTTAACCGTTTCCTTTTCGATACAGTATCTCTTCATTCCTTTGGTGTATGTTGTGTTCTTTCTTTGTTCTTCATTTCAACCATTTTGGATTTTTGGTTCAAAGTCCAGTTTTGTGTTTTCTTTCTGTAAATGCTACTAGTGAATTTGCGTTGACATAGTTTTATACTATCAATAATATTTATTTTTCTTTTTCAGGTAAGCAGTCACTGGATTTAGTTTTGTTTCGAGCTCCTTATACTCCTGATGAGTGGAAACGTAATTAATAATCATCGTCAGGCGTGGTTTGAAAGGATCTACAGGTTGTACCTTGTCTTTTTCTAGATTTCTTATCCGCGATGGCATAAACGTGATGTGTTATACAATGAGACTTTGTGTCACTTCTTTTGTGAGGGGATTCGAAAGGGTTGTGGTTGAATAGAAGCTGATGGAATGAAGGAAAATATACAAAACACCAAAAGCATCTTTCTAGTTTAAGACAGAAAACTTGGGAGATATCTTGTCTAAAAGTTGCAAGAATTGCTGTTGTTATTATTACAAGGGGCTGTCGTTTAAATACTCCGAAATTTGCTTTAAATTCAGTCTCAGGTGTTTGTTTGTTTATTAATTTCCTTTTTCGTCGCGGGAGAAATTAATTATTTCGGACAAATGAATTTTCGATTCGTTGAATTCGTCATCAGTTGACGTCAGCTTGACATTTTCCTAATCTTTAACCGTCATCGTTCCATAGAGTCACCAAGTCTATCTTGGATAGACCAGTTGTGTGGTCACCCCGGCATCGTTGCCAAGGAAACCCAGTCCCGTAACGGGTCTTCCAGGGGCTTGTGGTGTTTAACCCGGCTCTGGTTTCCTTTCTCCGCAAAGAGGCCTTACAGTTGAAAATTCGCGACCTTTTCCATCCATTCGATTAAAAGGCTGATTTATTCTCTTAATAATTTTCCCAAATTGATTTCGACAATGGTCAATGTTCCTTTCTCTAAAAATAACATTTCCTGCAATTGGCCCAAATTTGATTTCTAAATCTTTTTCTTGCCTCATTTCAAGTTTTCTGAATTGAGGAAAATTGCTTTTTGTGTGTCTGGGTCTTTGACCCTGTGACAAAGAAAATCTTAGATTTTGATTCTGTGATACTATAATAGTATTGGAGTTCAGTGTTTTCGGTATTACATAAGGTTCCTAAACAGGAGGATTTGAACTCACAACCATACCTCCCATACTCGCGCACATTATCGCTATAAGGAGACAAATTAGCGTCGACATCACAGAATAGACGCCATGACTACAATCAAGATGACTCGAAAGCTTTCGGGGGTGTTTCCCATTAGCCTGAAGTAATTCCGAATGCAATTTGACCTCGAGTGAGATTAAAAATTAATACGAGGACTATCAAAGCCTTTGCCACGGATCTGTTTCCGTCACACATCGTGGCTTAGTCTTTCACACAACCGCTCACACTGCTTTCATTTAATATTTACACAGCTACGTGATGGATAATGTTAATTTTGTAAACGTTGTACAAAACGACTGAGAAATCTAAATTTAATTAAATTTCTTAATCGACTGCTAATTAATGACTCCTCTTCTTACATGAAGTTTTACGATTCCTTCCTTCGACTTAATTTCTTCTTCCCTCGTCGTATTTTTAATTTTTTTTTGTCAGTGGAGGAGAAAGGAATCGTTTAACTAAAATTACGATAGCGCTGAAATTAATAAGCAATAAAAAACGCGATGGGAGGCCTTATGGAAGTAATAAACAGACTTAAATAAAAATTATCAGATTGTAAGAAGATACAGAACCGGAAGACTGGTTGACTGAATGAATAGTTAGTTACAACGTAGTATTCTGTAATTAAATGGTTTGTCAGTTTAAAAACCCTTTTTATGAGAATAAAAGTTAAAATTAGGAAAATTGTCGGATCCATAAGTTGATAAGAAGTTGAAGGTTTTCCTTTTTAAAAATGTTTTTTTCATTTTCTTTCTTTAATTGACGCTTTTCTTTTTCTTATTAAGTCTTAATAGAAGTCAGTTTGAGTGTGGCTCTGATTCAACTTGTATAATAACAAATGTTTGCATAAATTGATGAGAAAATTATTTTATTTATTTATTTGTCGTTTCTGTTATCTATCTTGAGGGTGATGTTTCAATTTTTATGTATTTGTTGTTGTTGTCTCTTTCTTTTTGAACTTGTCGCGTTTTTGTGTTCATTTTTTAAACCTGTTTTTAGGTTTTGTTTTCTTTTAGATTCTGCTTTTATGGTTTTGTTCTCAAAATACGAACTTATAGGTTTTGATGAGTGATTTTTACTCCGGTTAAGACGTGTCGATTGTTGGAATAGTGTGCCTGTTTTGTGATTAACCAAATTACCTCGACGAAAATTTAAAATTTGGGACTGAGGACAGTGCAGTGTCGAATATACACAAAGGAGTTGTTATGAATAAAGCAAGACTTGAGTTTACTTGGGTCTTACATTTTTGTATATTGTGAAGAGTTTTCACGGGTTCTTAGTTCTTACCTCCGAGCCTAGATGGTGTCCACTCAGGGGTTTTAGTGGGTGCAGATCCTAAATACTCCCTCCTGCCTCTCCAAAGGCAGGACGGACAACCTTTGAGAGGTTTTCCCTGGCAACCTTTTTGTATGATGATCCTTAGTGGTTTTCCGGGCCCGGACTTTCTAGCAGAATGTAGCTCCACAGTTTTTGAGATATCAACACTAATTTAATAAATAGTGCGAGCACTAACACTACAATAGTTTTAGACATAACCGAAATCCAAAATATGGGTTCTCAGAAGATAAGTCCGTGAAAAACCGTACGAGAATAAGGAAAACCTTATAAATAGAGAGTAGCCTAAAGTATATTCGAATGTGAATCACGAATTGAGAACAACCTAAGGTGTTGAGACAAATGAGAGACTAATTCAAAGAGAAAAACCAAAGTCAGTAGTGTAAAGAGGAAAAACCTAATTGCTACTGCTGAAATAACGTGATCTCTACAAGGAAAACTCATCTTGGTTTTCTTATAGAAACCTGCACCCTGCAACCGCTTCTCCATGATTGCAGGAGTGACTAAACCTAAAATAAACCTAACAGTGCGAGGAGTAGTGTAGTGGTTAAGTTCCTGACTTGGACGCAAATGGTCGTGGGTTCGAATCCTCCTCCTGTTATACCCTAAATTTAAGGTTGAAAAACGGCATTAAAACCACCACCAAATAAAGCTAACATGAGTTCTTAGTTACCGTGGAATAAGTCTTGCAAAGTCTTTTGATTGGTTCCAAAACCATATTTCTAGTTTCTCATCTACTTCGGTGAAAACTAAAACACGAGCAGAGAAAAATTTTGTGCAAACTCAGTTACCCAAAAGAAAAGTAACAGAAAACAAATTTTGGAAGACATATTGAAAACCAGCGAATTTTCTCTCTCTCGTATTTCTTGAATGAATGCACCTTAATTTCACCTTAAATTTTTCTTCCTTCTATTTGTGACTCGACGGAAACTAGAATTTTCGTTGCTGGGAGGAAGAGTGAGGAGAATATGAGCAAGAAGGTCGGAGGGAGGAAGAAGAAACGGTTGCTTCGTTGAACAAATTTCGAAATTTGCGTTCCATTCATCCAAGAGAAAAGATTTAGGGCCTAGTTTCTAAAATGATTTTATTTGCTTTATATCTTGTTTCCCCCCCCCAAACCCCGGGTTCCCTGTCATCTCCCTTTTAGATTTGTTTGTTGGAAAATTTTTTTTTCTCACAAAAACATTTTCAGGTTGGGTTAGATTTTCCATTTCGGACGGATGAGCTTTTTCTTACGTACGACTGGAAGAGCTTTCAAATCTGTTGTGCTGGGGCGTTGCACTATTAGAGGAGAAATTTGTAGCACCTTTAAAACTGATAAATTTGTCTCTTGTAAAACAACTTGAGACTATAATTAAAATAAAAGGAAACGAAATTAATGAACTGAAGTAATGGAAGACGGAAAACCCCAAAAAGGAAAATATTTGTTGGACTTAAAACAGTCGGTGGTGGTGGTGGCGGCGGCGGGTTGTGATGGTGATGGTAACATTGAAAGGGACTCTGGGAAAGTTTTGCCAGAATGACCCCTAAGTCGTTTTCTAAACAATAGATCTCTCTTTTTCTCTCTCCTTCCTCTTCATCCCGTCTCCTCCTCATCTCCGAAAGTTATTAATTTGAAGGAAACAAATTCATGAGATGTAAGGCGGGTTCTGACATTCACAAGTTTTGGTAACCACTGATGTGTTTGTCGTTTTAATTCCCCATCTGACCTTCCTTTTACCACGGAGTTAGGGGTTGGTAATGACATTTACGCATCCCACGGTTATATTTTAATTCGTTGAACTCGTTTCCAATTTGGTTTTTTTTTCCCTCATACATTTCCCTTTTTCCCAGAATTTTCCTCCTCGCCATCTTGTAAAAATTTTATAAATCCCCCCAAAAATGGCGTCCGTTTTGAATCTCACGAATCAATTATTTCTAACCTAAGTAACATTTTTCAATTTAGTGAACGGAGGAAACAAATCCATCTATCAAAAGCTCACTGATATCAGACTTCATTTAAAAAATCTGATATTGCCAAAAAACCTCGAAATTAGATTTTTTTTCTCGAAAGCTCGAGTTTACCTCAGCAGAACCGGGAAGTCATTTGCTAAGCATGAACGATACACCCTTTTTTAGTAATGGAAATCCAGAAGTAGTTCCAGGTGTGTTTAACGGTTATCGCAGCAAAACGCTGATTCAGCAAATGGCATTCATATCCGATTTTACTGTTTAGATCTTTCAAATTTTATTCAAATTTTTAAACTTTTTTTTTTGTTTTCAAGGCTCTAATATTTTTTGGTGAGGAGGTGGTGGTGGTGGTGGCGGTAGTTTGGTTTTATTTTTATTTAAGCGGTACAAAAGAATTTTTTTTCGTTACATGTCAACAAGAATCGACTTAAACTGGTCATTTTATAAGAGAACGAAATGAAATTTGAGTTTTAAGTCTAATAACATGAAGAAGGATATTATTAACCAGGTGGTTAAAGGATAATAACATAGAACCACCCTCAGGCTTGTTTTCTTTTCCCGATATAGGCCATCAACTTGTTCCCCGGTGGTCTTTTTTTTTGTCTTGACCTTTGTAATTGTAAAAATAGTGTGCCTTAAACGTTTTTTTGCTTTGTCGTATTCGAAATGATAATTTTAACCGAAATTTAGACTTACGTCAGTTACAACATGTGTGAGGCTCTTGTCCGGTACCATTTCCTGAATTTGGTTTATGTTTCTCTTTTGTTATTAAAAAATTTAAAACAGTAGGGATGAAAATAACAAAACTGTGTTTGTTTTGTTGAATATACTTAAGAGTAACACTAGAAACCAAGGATGAGAAGGTTTCTTCAATCCATTGTGATCGGCGGGAGGTGTAGTGGTTCCTGACTTGGACGTTATGATCGTGAGTTCGAATCTTCCTCCCGGATCCTGTTATACCCCAAAATGGGATCAAACCCACCAAAATTATGACTTTTCAGGGACAAATTGTAAAAATCTTTGTCTATAAATCCTCGCCTTTTGTATTTCTCTCTTAACACCCTCCTGCGGCTACAATCAAACAGCAGAATTAGGTTTATGAGTGGTGGTACTATTCAGTTCGAATGGTACACCCAGTGACGTCATCATATAATCAACAAAATCGTTTTTATAAATAATTAACAAATAAAAAATTAAATTATGCATGATCTATTGAGTATTTAAATTTGTTACAAGGGCCTTGTTAACAGTAACCTATATACTAGGGCAGTTGTCAGCAAATTGATCATCCAAAAGAGCCAGATTTGTGACATAAAAATTTGAGATTTATTTAAAGAGACTTGAGTTCGCCTTTGCTAAATACTATATGTCTTAGCTTAACTAACATGATATTATGGTTATATATGGATAATATTTAGTTCATAAATAACACTCCGAAAGAGCGCAGCCAGGAACAGCCACACTTTGCGGCCTATATACTGGAATTATTGGCCTTCAGAATGTGAGGAGCTTGTTTGGAGCTTGTTCGGGATTGGTATTGTCGGAACCAGGTTGTGTCGTTGTAGATGAACGAATGATGGACAACACTAATTCCGAACGTATATGTATATTGATATATTAAATGTTATTATAACTATAATTTAGAATCAAAATGGAAAATGCAAGGATGGTGTGGAGCTCCGGGGCTGAATGAATTTTGCTTCGGTTGTCGGCTGCTTCATTTCACTGTACCCATTCCGGAATTAGGAATGTGGAGAACGCCACAGTATCAACAATGCTGATCGCTGATATCATTAGCTAGTACTATAAATTAATTTATAAAATAATAAAACACAAAATTTAAAGATCTTTTCACGACCCATTTCGAATGTCTGGTTGGGGTAATATCATAGCTCATAAAAGTCAGAGAAAAATTTTTAATTTCAGTTTGCTCTCTCAAAAATTAAATATAATATTATTGACGCGTGGCCTCGTTCATATCTTAAGCAAACCGAGGGAAATTGACCGCACGCACTGCACACACACACACACTTTTCGCTTCCGTTTTACGCATTTTCATTTCCTCAACACCCATCATTTTGGAAGTTCCTTTGAATGAGAAGTGAAATTTAATATAAAATCTTGGAACCTCTTCCATTTTTGAATTTAGCGAAAGCTTTGACTCTAACCCGATGGCAAACCGCTTGTTTCATATAAAATTTTATCTTGAGAAGAGATGAAGAGCCGGATTGAGGGAGAGAATGAGTTGAGAGAAACTTTTTAAAATGCAATTCAAATTTTTAGTTTGAAATTAATTTTCATCCGTTTTATTACTTTTCATTTTTTAATAAAAATTAAAAACTCTTGTTACTCGAGTACCTTTTTGTTTCTTATTCTTCTCTTCTCTTTTCTTCTTTTTGAACGGATCTCTGGGTGTTTAATTTTCTCTTTTTTTTCATTTTGGCGTTCATAATAATCGGTTTATTAAATCGGATTTTGTTTTAAGAGGAAAGGGACTTGGATGAGAATTGTGTATACAGATTAAGGTACCAAATTGATGTTAATTAATTTTTTTTTAATCAAATGCAAAAGTTTGTAGGAAGTCCTGTTTGTAGTGTAACTGTTCCCAACTGTAAGAGTTTCCTGATGATTTCCTAGAAGAACCTAAATTCTTTTCACTGAGTTCTTATGTTTGAATTCCTTCTTGTTAGTATGGTCATTATAGTCGTTAATGGCCTTTGGCCTTCCTTTGGGATCTCGGGATATGAATTTTGTTGAATTGGGATTGTTGGCCCAGAGCCCAATCCCCAACCTGGAGGACCAGTTGGTTGTACTTTGTCGGAGGGCTTAATTTTTGATCTGTCTGGCTTGGTCTACTAGAGTTGTCGTCATTTATTATGAAGAACACTTACGTATTTGATGGGTTGATTAAAAACCGCGTAAAAAAAGGTCGTAGAATGATCAGGGTTGGTCACTGAAGAGAACACATAAACACTCTGAAGAACGCACCAACACGGTGCGTTCTTCAGAGTGTTTATGTGTTCTCTTCAGTGACCAACCCCTGATCATTCTACGACCTTTTTTTACGCGGTTTTTAATCAACCCATCAAGTATAAGCACCCTTTCTTCTTTGATCTTTTTTTTGCGCTGTCACAAACCCATCAACACCATCAGTGTCTTTTCTTCTAGCTGACCATTCTATTGTGACCTTTTTTTACGCGGTTTTTGATCAATCCATCAAGCATAAGCACCCTTTCTTCTTGCTGATCATTCTATACTCATCATTGAGGACACTTTTGTGACCTTTTTTACGCGGTTTGTATTCAACCCACCAACCTTGAGCACCATAACTTCTTTCTGATCATCTTTTAATCTTTTTGCGGTTTCATAAACCCATCAACACCACCACCGCCTTTCCTTCTAGCTGACCATTCTATAATCATTACTTCACAATCATTCTGTGACCTTTTTTACGCGGTTTTATGGATCTAATAACAGCCTAAACGCCCTTCTTCTTGCTGAGAAGAGATCACTGAGTTGTCAAAGAAATTAAGGGAAAAAATTATATTTCAAAAGAAAGTTACTGCGTATAACTAAGAACTTAGACTGAAAAAGAAGATGAAAAAAATGGCGAAAGGGAAATAAATACTTTTGAAAAGAGGAAAAAAACTTTACACATTTGTATTAGCGAATAAAAACAAAGTTTTATTGGAAAAACTGTTTTCTTAAAGTTTGCACACAATAAATTTAACAGTTTTATAAAGAAAAAACCGGACGCACAAAAATGCGGAGCGACAACGTAAGAAACCAAAAATAGTTTTCGCGAGATCCAAATTAAAAAAAAAAAGAAAATTCTTGGGGGTGTTGACTCCGTGCTCAATAAACTCAACGTACATTATCACGTACAGAGAAAAATTAAATTCTTCTTTTTGTTGTAATGTCTTTGGTGATAATAATAGTCATAATAATGATAATGTTAAAATCGATAATTCACTCGAGTACGCAGTCTACCATAAAGAGTTTTCATTCCTTCTTGCCATTACCTCTTTTCCTATTTACTTCCTACTCTCCTCGCCCCTCACCACCCTGCTCCTCTCCAAGCCTCTCTCCTTCCTCTTGACGTTGATTAAACTCTCGCTTTTGATCGGACTTTTAGTCTTTTTACGCCATCCGCTTCATTGCTCCTATATGTGACTTTTTTTTTTCGTTTGATTTAGTTTTCCCCCTGCCGTGTAGGATTTTTCATTTTATTTGGAAAAGCTTTTTCTCTTTCGGAAGAGGAGGAACGCAATGACCAGTTTCGCTTTTGAACTAGATCGAGAGGATTTTTGGACTTTGGGAAAAAGTGTCGGACGAGAAGTATTCAGTGTTTGCCATTTGCTGATGGTCGCTATGTTTCAATAACAATTATTAACAAATACTATGGTCAATATGGATTTATACGGAAACAGTATATAGTAAACAAACTGACTACTAGTATCTTGTTAATATTACGCAGACCGGAAAGTTATATCGTAAATGTTACGGTAAAAGTGATAAATCGGGAAAATTTATATAAAATTTCCAGCGAATATTTATAATCATAAACTAAGTTGGTAAATGCGACAAAATACTGAGGATTTATCACATTTACCGTCGAATTTGTAAAATCTCCAACTCGTAATGGGAAATTTAATAAAATTTTGATCAGATGATTAGGTGGTGGTGGTGGTTTTGATCCCGTTTTGAACCCTTAATTTTTGGGTATAACAGGATGCGGGAGGAGGATTCGACCTCACGACCATTTGTGTCTAAGTCAGGAACTTAACCACTGCACTAGTCCTCCCAAAAGCTTCTGTTCCTTCTTCATTTCTTGTATTCGCCACTTCTTGTAGGGAGGCTCGTTCACTGTTACTGCTGGTTGAATTGCTTAAAACCAAGTATCTCTGCTAAACCAAATTTAATTGTGAATACGAACAGTCGCTGAAAATTGGCCTGATGTGTCACTTATACTATAAGATATTCAGTAGAATCATTGGAAACAATATCTTAATATTTAGTATAGTTTTAGTTTATTGTCCAGTTTTTCAAACATGGGTTAAAATACGATGTGGGAAACTCACTACCAGAACTTCGCTAGTCGTCAGATGCTTTTACCACTACACCACAGACCTCCGCGAGATATTTTCATTCGAAGCAATCATTTAGAGAATCGGTCTCCTAAGCGCGACCATGCATGCATATAATCTAGCTAATTTACATGACAAATGGATGCTATCAGATATGTAAAAATCCAGAGCTTCCATTTTGAGTATAAGTAGATGACTCAATTGTGATGATCTCTTTCCCTCAGGGCAATCCGTCTGATGTTGATGTTATCATGAAGTAAACATCCTTTATAAGCTTTTTGTTTGTTTTTTCGGTTATTTTTATACTATTTACAAGAACAACATAAATATACGCGCAAAAATGAAATTATAAATAAATTTTTCCAGAAAAGAGGTGCCGCTTTCACGACTTTTATAAACTCCACGCCACTGATGTTCACATATTACAACTTAAGACTCTCTCTTTCCCTTTCTTTTGTAGAGTTTGTAATTTAATCGAAGTTTTGCGTTCGTCGTAACGAACAACTGAGTTCCTCTTCTCTGAGAAGAACAAAGACATTTTTCGTTTTCATTTTAGCTGTGGCTTCTTGAATTCGCACATCTGTGGCTATCATCCGTCTCGAGGAAAAGATAGAAATAAACAACCTTGAATAAATCCAGGAAGTGCTCGGAAGTGTAAAACCTTCAAGTAAATCACGGAGAGAATAGGTTAAGAAAATATTAAAGAGAGACGTCAGGGATTGCGGAACGCTTAAAGTAAGCCGAACGCTTCCGTTTCTCTCACAGTGGCAATTATTTAAAAGGAAATCAAAGTGGAAAAAGGAAACTGAAATAGAGAACATTTGAATAAATCAAATTTAGGTCAAGAATTTTATTCCGAATCAGCGGTCGTTTAAATCGCTTGAGACTTTTCCGTTCTCTCTCTCTCAATCTCTCTGGACTTGTTCAGTACTACAACGAAGATTTATTTTTGAAAATTATTCACTACATTCTTTTTAAAACAAAAAGTTTTTCTCTTTAATTAAAAAGAAATTAAGGGAAATATACTGAAGGCTTCGATAACATTCTAAAAATCTTCCAGACGATGTTGACAGTTGTGCTCACCGCGGAAAGACCTTCGGGGTGACAGAAAATCTTTAAGCTTTTCCAATTCCTCTCTCTCCTCGTTTGTTCCTATCCTCCTCTTCCACTGATTAATATCTCTTTCCTTTGTCCCATTTTCTCATAATTTCCTCGGCACTCACCTTTTGTTAATTGTTTGATTCTCTCATTATTAATTGTGTTTTCCAATGAGGATTTATCTACAATTGTCAGTGTTCCATAGTGAATGACTCTCATTAACTTCGACGTTTCATATTTCAAGTGTAAAGGGTTCTTCGTCAAAGCTCGATTTTGTGTTTTCTTTGAGATCTTCCGGCTTATGTTCGAAATGGAGTGTTTTCAGAGAGATTACCTCCAATCTTCGAAGTAAAGCTTGCGTTGAAGTAAAGATACTTTTGTTTGATTTGGATAGACAATAAAAAGGAAAAGCTCACAAAAAAGGCGTAGAAGAATAAAAGCGGTGAGGAACGCGGGTCAGCTGTGAGCTTTTCCATTAGCCGATAGAAGTAAATCATACATGACTCATATGTTAGACCTAAATCCGCGGTTCAACCGAGTTTTCACTTAAATTCTCCACTTTCATTATGCAGACCTTTTTAAAGTTTCGTTTCTTCATAAAAAATTTAAAGGGAAACTAATTTTCAAAAACTTTAGCCGGCCAACCTTCCTCCTGAATTTTACAAGTTATTACTGACCATCGAGAACCGCATTCTATCCCCCCTACCTCTTCCTTCCGTAGGAAAAGACGAACTTATTGGATTCCCTCGATTCCGAATAACTTAGAAGATTGAACCACTTTAATAACCGCAAAACCTCGTGACGAGACATCGGAATATTTCAATTGAAGAGAAAGGAAAAGGAGAGGAAGAGGGTCAAGAGATGAGACCCAAGTCAAATCCCCGAAGACCCCAGATTTGGAACAAGATTCTACCGTTTTCTTGTTAGCATCTTTGATTCTAACTTTTTGACCGATTTTCACTTCCTGGTACAAGGGATTCACTCCCGAGAAGTATTCGGTATTGTGATTTTCTCGGAAAATTTGTCAGAGTGATACATCCAAAAAAAAATTTTCCAAAACCTGACATGATTCTGACTCTAATTCAAATTCCAGTCCCTATTTCAGTTCCCGTTTTTAGAATTGACATTCAAAAAGCGTTCGGCTAACTAGTAATTAGCAAATTTTTTTTTTTTTGTTCGTTGATGTTTGACTTTTAAAGGGGAACCGCAGGACGATTGGTGGACTCGGGCCTTAATTCGAATGCATATATGTAATCACACATGTTAAAAACTCCATCTGAAAAGGTGAAATTTCAAAATTTACCAAATTCCCGTCACGTGTTTCTCGTAAATTGACTTCCTGCCACATTGTTGGACTTACCATAGTCAGACTACCATCCATTTCCAGTTGTTAGAATCCTTTAATCCTTTCTTTCGGACTTTTTTTTTCTTTTTTCCCCTTTTTACATCAAATCACCCACCCTCAAAAAAGAGTTCAGAGGTTATTTGTTAAGTTTAACGTGATGTTTAACGTGATATAACTTTAATGTCACGTTTTATATCTTCAACGTGATTACAGGAAGTGGTCGACGGGAAAATTGTGAGCTTCAGTCCTCCGGAGTTTTCCGAATTTAAGACTGTTCTTAAGTCTTTGTTGTACTCTAACCCAAGATGCAATCGAAACACAAGAAACTTTGTATTTATAATCTCACAGTATAAGATTTAATTATATAAAAATAGATACAAACGGCATAAATAGAAAGATTCCAGACAGACAATAAATTACGTAAAATGTTAATTTTTTTCCGGGAGCCTTGTGGCGCCTACAAGATTGGACAATGGGATTATGATGCACAGTTCTAAGCCATTTTCTTACTCTTCCTTTCTTTTCCTTTTCCTTTCTTAGACTTTATTAAATATTTATTATTAAAATAGAATAAGAATCGCTGATGCACAACAACACAGAAATCCTCTTCACTGAAAAATGTTTAACGCTTAAGAGGCTACTCCTTGGAAGAAAATTTGGACTGAAGATATGGAAAATGTCAAAAAAAGATTTTGTTGTGTAGTAAAAGTATACAAGTACAGAACAAGAAGCAGTAGAAAAGTGTGGGATTGTACAACTAAAGTCAGAGAAAAAGGTATATTCATAAGGATCTGGCTTTAATGACCCGATTGAGATCTACAACAAAATCACAGTTGTACTCTAAAAAAGATTCAGCCATACTTTATAAGGCAAACCAAAAATTAAAAAGAACGTAAAAAGGGAACAGAGAGAGGAGTAGGGAAATGAAAAAATACTTAAGCCACAAAGGAAGAAGAAATACTGAAAACAAGTCTGAAAGGATTGAGACAGTGTTGTTCTTAGATCGTTGAAACAAAGAACAACGAAAATTATTCTCCCCCGTCTTTGAAGGAAAATGAAAATCATACAGAGGTCATACAGTAATAGGCAAAGCCCGGAGGTAACTCTCAACAAAAAGTTATTAATTAATTAATTTGAGGAAAGTTACTGATAACAAAATCCGAGTTTATAAAAGGAGTGTGGATTTGGTTGCGGAAAGGAAAGCAAAACCATTTTAACCGCGTCTAGTGTTTAAAATTCAGTTTGAGGTTAGGAAGAAATCAGACGAGTGAAACTTCTTGACGGATGCGTAATATTTCTGTCAGCGAATTCATGCATCAGAGAAAGCGTGGAAAACAGAAGGAAATGAACGGGCGGGGATCAACTCAAACAATTTTTGCTAAAGTAAGCACGAACATAGTGACGTCATTTACTTGTACGCTCCCAGTTTCGAAGTTTTTTAAACCCAGTTTTTCATTTCTGCTGTAGGGCTGGGAGGGAGGAAACGACAGGCCCCTCAGGAAACCACCCCTTTTAATCCTTATTTAAGGAACGGAATCAATTTCTAAAAGCACTTTTAAAGTAGTTTTCATTTTTATGTGGTTAAGCGGATTGGAAAATGACGAAGGTGGGATAAAAAATCGAAACGAAAAGAGAGAAGCGAGCTTTTAGACAATGGATTCATGTGTCGAAAGGATAAGAATTATTTTTACCTTCAAAATGGCACAAATCACGGACTTTATACTCGTTCTCACGCACATTTTGTGGGAAAATGCTGAAAGTGGGAAAGAAGCTCATTTTGGTTTGGAATCAGCTTATTTCAAAATCAGAAAAGTCTTCCTTTAAGAATGATGTTCTAGAACTGGAAACTGGAAATGGTTACTCAAATTTTAAAATTATCTGTGTTGCCAGACTTTGTGGGCGCTCAGGTGCGTTCAAACCGGCTTTGTCCGGTATAAATAGCTGTCGCAAACGGAAATTTTTGTTGCTTAACCACTGCTGAAAAGCTTGAAAGGGTGTAACACAAAAATAGCGAGAGAGTCGACACTATTTAGAGCTTTCTAACGGCGGTAAAGAAACATTAGAGGGAACAATAAAAATTTACGGACTGTGACGCAGTTTTACTCCTCTTAAACTCAGGTGAGAGTCTGAGCAATGGTTCCAAAACTATATCTTGAAATATACTATGTAACTCAGAGAGGAAAAAACCTTTTTCTAATTCTTTCTTAATTTGTTAATTATTTTTTTTGAGTATGGGAGATGAGACCTCACACCTGAGAATTTTTTTTAATCTGAGTGAGAGGAAGAAAATGTTTGTTGAAACATTTTTTTTGTTTGTATTCTTCAAGCTGTTGAGCTTGAGGATTGTGTTTATGTGGGGAATAGCAAACGTTTTGGTTTCGATTCAGTTCTACGCTCAATGTTGAACTTTAGACTCTTGAATTGGTAGCTTAGCAAATAAGCTATAAACTCGATGTTAGTGTATAACTTTTGGCTATTACGCTCCATCAAATTCGTCTTACCTTTCCCAGATGTTTCGCATCTGAAGACCATCTGTAGGTTTCTACTGTTAGTCGATACCAATCCTTCAAGCACTGAAGATGCCAAAAGTTATGAGAATAACAGCAGCGAAAATCGTAAATGTCATCAACCTATAAACTCATGTGACACTCTTAAACTTAGATACTAGAAAATTTTTAAGAACTCTATGTCTAGTTTCTAGCTTTCTAGTTTAGAGTTAGATTAAACTAAGAAATTCACTGAATGTTCCAAGTTGTGCAAGTAAACCAAACAGAAGTCACCATTGACAACATCAAAATTTTTTCCCCTTTGGCCGCCATTTTCTTGTTTGAAAGTAGCAGGTTTACGGTGACACATTCTGCTTTGTTTTTTCTCATTTTCTATGAAGGGGATGAAAAGTTTGGATGGAGAGGACAAAAAAAAACAACGAATATTTTTTTATACAGCTTGACACAGGCCTTTGAAAGAATAAATAAAAACAATTTTGTCAAGTGGATTGTCAACAATTTTACGAGAGAGAGTTAAAAAACGAAAGGATTGGAAAACACAATTTCGGGGCAAATGAAAATTAAAAAGGCGTTTGGAAAAGAAATTTTGATTTTTTTTTTGAAGGAAAAATAGGGGATTGGAAAAATAAAAATGTTTCCATCGCAAAGAAAATTAAATTAAAAGCCTATAGGGAGAATAGGAAAAAGGCAAATGAAACGTCAGGAAAAAAGACAGAATGTAAACTAAAATTGAAAATTTAGGGGTGAAAGTCAGACTGGGAGGGGATGAAAGAATAAAGGATTGTAAAAGCTTTTAAAATTTACAAATTTTAGTTTTCTTTTAATGGATGCTTGTTCCACAGTTTCTCCTGCTTACTTTATAATGGGGCTCTGACTTAACGAAAATATTTCTATTATCTGTATGAATTCGCAACAGGAATATCACTCTTATTTGTTCCTGATTTTATGTAATTTTTGTTTTTGGGGGGTTGGGGCTACTGAATCCCTGTGACAATTTCTAACCTGAGGCTATCCTCACATTTGGGGGTAATCGGCGGTCTCTTTAAGGCGCTAACATGTATAAGAAAAGATCAGTGAAAGCCAAAGCTGAAGCTTTATGCTATAGTGATACTACCACAAAGAAGAAAGTTCCGGTCAAAGAGTTAGAACTGAAAGTACGAGTATTACTTAGAAAAATGTGGACTTCCACAAAAGGAAACAACAAATACAGAAGACATGTGTTCATACAACTCTCTGAATTGAGATATCAGACGACACCTGAAAATGAAAATCGTCTTATATTAGACCCTGGCGAAATTGAACTCTTGTGGACTGACCAACAGATTCTTCAAGTTCTTACTCAAAAAGACAACAAAACTGGCTTAGTTCATGAAAACGGACTGACAGAAATACACAAGGTTGATAATACAAAGTTTAAAAAAGAAAAATGGCCATGTAACATGTAAATAGGCGTACTTGTGTTACATTGCTTACATTAGATACATATAAATTCATAAATACATACATTATTACATTAACTTTACAGTAGTCGATACATTTAACTTTAGACAAACATTACAAAACCTAATCATCATCCAGTGATTTTAATCGATAAACTCTAACACTCAACAGGCATACCTTCAGGAAACCTATTGAGGCCTAGACTTGTGCTTAGTTTTCATTATTTCTTTGACAAAAGTTAAACCCAACACACTTGTACACTAATCAATAACCAAGAAAGCTTTAAGTTTAAATTTGTCTTTAGTCACCTCCAATCTTTTTTAACAACAAATACCTTCTAGAGTTCGAATCTATATTAAAAGATTTCTTTTTCTCATTTTATTTTCGAAAAACTTCAATTTAAAACGAGAATTCTAAAAGAGATGATAAAAAAAGAGAGAAAAGTTAAATGGAAATTACATGTAGGCTCTTAAAGCAGAAAGTTTTGATATTTTCATTGCTTTTTTCATTTCTTTTTTTACGTAAAGCTGACACAGGGACAGGAGGGAAGAGGAATTAAAAAGAAACGCGAACGTGGGGACATTTCAAGTGCTGTGTAAACATAAACACTTCATGCTTGAAATAAACAAAATTTTACGATTAGAAAGAATATAGTCAGAGGATGTGCCTTCCTTTTCTGTACACAGATACAAATTCTCATAGTTTTTATAAAAATTTATTTTTCTCTTTTAAATTATTCAAGTTTTACAAAATTTGTAGTTGTGTATAAACCGTCAGACGGTATGTTTTAAAATGAAAAACTAAGGAATTTTACGTTTTATTTAAAACGTGATCTGATGATATATAAACACACGCGTGTGGTGTGCACTCGCACACAAACAAAAGATGAGAGATTTTTGTGAAAATTTCCCACATGTCAAAAAGGTGATAAATTTGTCGGAGTTTAATATTTGGGCTGAGGAAAAAGGCGGCGAGGAAAACTGAATTTCGCTCAACGACCTCTCCTGTTCCCTTTGTGAAGTGAAAACTTTTGCGGTTTTAAACCTCAAAATTCTAAAGACTACAATCTTCTCTTCCCATTTGCATAATTTAATTGAAATTTATAAAAATTACAAATCTAAATATTATCATATGAATTAAATTATATAAAAATTATGACAGGGAAAAAAATCTCTAAGGAATATTCATTTGTTATTTAGAATAATTAAAAATGATGGAAATCAAACATCGGTGAAGAGGATGAGTTATTAAGAATTTCCACCAAGTGTACCAACCTTTAGAGAAGTTGCTTCTCTCCTGGACTAACTTTCACTTTGTTTATGAATCGCTTCTTTCTTCAGGCTTCTTCCTTCGCTCGCTCTAATCTTTTTTAATATATATTGTAGTAGGTATGTCATTATAATATTGGTATGTGCTGCTGCTTTGGAATGTGTTAGGATGAGGTGTGATTGAGTTAGCTTAGCTACTGTGATAGTCTATTGTTTGTTGAGGGTTGGTGGTTTGAGTTTTGGAATTAGTGGTTGATGTTTGGGAGTGAAGTTTGTAAAGTTGGTACTACAAAAAGAAAATTAGGATAGTTGTTAGTTTATTTCTTGAAGTCTTTTGCGGTTTTCAGGTTCACTACAATACACTAATGGGGTTTCAGGTTCAATAAATTTCTTTTAAATTTTGATTTTACTTTGAATGTTAATTTGTCTCTTTTAACTGTCTCATTTTTTTAAGACTATAGATCCTTGGTACTCAAACAGCGGCCCACCAAGTGACCCAGTGGTCCAGTGGAAACCAACTGAGTGAAAATTTGTGAAAGCTCGACTGCTCATTGTTAAGTCTGAACTATAGTGCCTGACCGGTACAAAAATGTTCGGGCTTGTGCCTGAGCATATCTTTATGAGGGAATATACAGAAAATACTTACAGAAAGAGACTGACAGATTAACATACAGATGAGGGTGGGGTGTACCCCAAACTTGTACCAGCTGCTTTTTTAATTTTTGTAAGTCGTGTGGCCTAGTTGCAATAATTACAATGAAAATTTGGCCTGGGAAGGTAAAAGCTTGAGTACCAAGGCTATAAATCGTGATTACTAATTCCTAATGGCTCACAAAATGATTGTAGTAAGTTTTTTAGTCGTTTTAGGTACCGGAAACCTATTTTCAACATGTATTACCTATAAAATAGTCATTTTTGGCGGGAGACGTAGTGTAGTGTTGGTTAAAGTCCTCAACTATGGGAGTTATGGTCATGGATTCAAATCCTTCTCCCATACCCTGTTATACCCAATGGTGAAAATGGGATTAAAAGTAAACTAAACCAAACTAAACTAAACTGTTGTTTTGTAGTATTACTCCTAATTTTTAAGACCCAAAACCTGTTCCCTGTGAGCAACAAATCGTAATCCAGAAAAGGGCGTCGAACCTCGAAACAGTTTAGACTAGGAAAAAAAATTTTAAACTTTAAAAAAAATATGGTAAAGATTAATTTTCAGACCAAATTTGTTTCCTTTAAAAGAAGAATAAGAAAAAAAGATTTTTTCTAAAACAGAAAGGCACTATTAAAACCCAAAAACCAATAAAAAAGAACCTTGATTAAATGATGGATATAAAAAAGTTGGCAAAAAAATTAAGTTTTAAAAATTCCTCGTCTTCTTTCTCTTTTTCCCTTTCTTTCTTTCTTTTCCTTCTTTTTAATAAAGAAGATTAAAAAAGCTGGGAAGATGTTTTCCGTCTTCTCTTCCGCTTTATCTGGTTCTCTACGTTTCTATTTTGCATAAAACTTTCATTAAGATAGACCCAAGTTTGGTTGACTTCCGAATCCCTTATAATTAGTCGCTTTCAACATGAAGAACAGGACCCCGTCACTTACTTTAATAAAGATTCTCTTATTTCATTCAAAGTGCTGGGATTTTTATACCCAGGCCTCAAATTCAAGCCAAAATTCTTTCTTTTCCCGAGCCCCCAACAGACTAGTGTAAAAGAAAATGGAAACAAAGAAAAATTTTAATTTTAGTAGTGTTGAGCCTTTTTGAGGTCAAATTTTTGGTAAAACTAAGAAAAGCATTACTAACACTTATGGTAACAGTCGCGATAGCTTAATTTTTCTTTCATTTCCGTTCCCCTACAGAAATTTTGTCAGTTTTTTGTGAGAGCCTTTGCAGCGGTAGAGCCTATCGATTCCCTTTTTCCAAATTTGAAAAAAAAATAGTTATTAGTAGAGTTTAATTTTAAGATTTTCGCCATAAACCTTTGGTATAAGTGTGAGCGTGTCTTCATGGAAGTTTCTCCATGTCTTTGTGACTTGTTCGGTACAAGTCTGAGCGTGTTACCTTGGTCACCACAACGTCGCTTCAAATTTTTGAAAGAATGAGACGTGACGTAACAGCCAAAAGTTATACACTAACAAATAATTATTTGTACAGTAAAGGAGATTGAATTACAGTATGTTAAAATTTTGATTGTTGCAATTTCATTTTGTAAATAATGCACCATTTGGTGAGGAATTTATATCATAAATATTGCACACTTCAAGCTAGGAGTACTTTCATAAATATTGCACACTTCAAGCTAGGACTCGTTTCATAAATATTGCACACTTCAAGCTAGAACTCGTTTCATAAATATTGCACACTTCAAGCCAGGACTCGTTTCATAAATATTGCACACTTCAAGCCAGGACTCGTTTCATAAATATTGCACACTTCAAGCCAGGACTCTTTCATAAATATTGCACACTTCAAGCCAGGACTCTTTCATAAATATTGCACACTTCAAGCTCATAAATATTGCACACTTTTTCTTATTGCACACTTCAAGCTAAAGCTCCTTTCCAATTTCATCATTTATGAGGGTGGTGGTCTTAATCCCGTTTTTCATCCTTTTTTGGGGTATACCAGGATGCAGGCAGAGGATTCGAACCATGGCCATTTGCGTCCAAGTCAGGAACTTAACCACTACACTACTCCTCCCACGACTTAGATGTCAGTTGAGGCTCCCAAAACCCGAAGATCTAGTCCAAGTTATCAACGATCAGTTGGATAGTACCTGAAATTATTTGTTGACATTAAGTGTTGTAGTGTGGACAACCGTACTGTTTGTTATTTTATGGCGGAAAAGTTTTTTTTTATATTTACCTTTGAGTCGGACATCCTGCTAGAAGAGGAGGATCTCTCCAACTGTGAGCCCCGACACTCCGACGTCTAGGGATTAATGAAGAAGAGAATTTACTTTTTCATACAGAGTAATATTCATTAATTTTAGATTCAGAGCGACAGTTTAATGCTGGAACATGCTCAATTGTTCGTTCCTTTCCCCGGTTCCATGTGGGTTTTGTTTACGTATCAAAAAAAAAGAAAGAAAATAATTAAAATGTTAAAAATGACCCTTTTCGTCGGGGTTGTATTTCGTCGGGTGAAAGTTTAACCTTAAAAACCTGTCAATTTTTTTCCTTTGTTTTCTCTTAAAAGACTCGAGGAAGGGATTTAGAGAGATCTCACTCATATTGTTGTTTACGGATCAACGACTCGCTTGGGGGTTTTTCGGCCTCACCGACCGACTCACAACCAAGCCATTGTTTATTATCCAGAAAGACACAGACATTAAACAAAGTGAAATCGTTATAAAGCTATAGAGTTCGTGTGCTTTTTCTGAAGGGGATGTATTTGCAAAGGAAAGAGATTTTGTGTTTAGTCTCACCAAGTCTCTTTCCCGTCTAAAGTCACTAAACCAGTCAGATATTGAAAAGAAAAAGAATTTTTCACCAACAAAAGAATTAGGCTAAACGGATTACCTGACTAAAAATTCATTGCATGTCTCGGAATTCGCATGTGAATAAATAATTATAGATAATCGATTAATCACTACTTACATTAGTCAACTGCAAATAAGCAAAATTTAAATTAGCCTGAATTCAATTGTATTATTTTTCTTTTCCTCTACTTACATTGTGTGTTAGTTCTTGTTAATTTGTTTGCTGTTTTAATAATATACTCAAAACGAACCTCTAAGAATACATAAGGCAGGAATAGTTACATAGAGATTTGGGTTCGGCTATTAACTGAAAGCTAATGTGACAGAGTGGTGTGACAAAACGTGTGGTGAATATCAAAGAGGTTTATAAACAGGATTCCTGTCTCTTTCATAAGTAATGCACACTTTCATATAGAATTCTTTTCGGAAGTGCTTTATTGTTGAATGTATATATTTAAATAGTTGTATACATTTTATAAAAATAAATATTTAAAATGTCTTTAAACCCTTGATACTCAAATTCCGACCACCAAGCTCTATTGAGTGGCCCAGTGGGTACCGATTGAGTGAAAATTTGTGAAAGGTCGATTGCTCGTTGACCTGTGGTGCCTGACCAGTACGAAAATGTTCGGCCTGTGCTCAGACACTACTAACATTGTTTGCCTCAATATATCTTTGTGACAGAAAATACATACACAGATGTACATACAGATGATGCCCTGAGGGTGGACTGTATGCGTCGAAAGCCGGACTTGTAAAACTTTTCTTTTGGTCAGTCGTGTGATCCAGTCGCAATGGTCACAATGAAAATTTGGCCCGGGAAGGAAAAAGCTTGAACACCAAGGCTTTAAACTGTCAGTTTTAATATCATAATATCATTTAGGAGGCTCGTGATCAGTGGTCAAAACACCTGACTATAGAAATAGTGGTTTGTAGTTTGAGTCTCCTCCACATCCTGCTCTACCCCATATCTATTCACAATCACCAACGAAACTCGGTAAATGTGACAAATTACTGAGTATTCGTCACACTCACTGACTAATCCACAAATAATGGGGGCATTAATAAAAGTATGCTTAAATTAAGAGTCGAATATTTTATAAACTAGCCGGTAAATGTGATAAATATTTATTAATTTGTCACATTTACCAAGCTTAGTGACTTAGCTTGGTGGCTATGAAAATTAAGTGTAACCTACAGTACCGACACCATTTTCTGGTCCACTTGGTATATATTAACAGAAATATATGAAAATGATAGCAATAAAGCGTTTGCTGTTCGAGATAGAGAAAATGAAGGGAAAATAATTTTTTCAGAGAAATGAGTGTCACTTTAGAGAACACTCTTGAAAGACCTGACCATTTCACTGGTTTAATTAAAATTGTCCAATCATCGAGTTTCAGTTTTTTTCCTTCTCTTGTTATTCTTCTTTATAAAGGAAATGACTTCGTTTTAACGACTTCGGCCCTTCCTGTCAGCATCAGATGAATTTCCCGGAAGAAATTTTAACAAAGGTAGTTTTTTTGTTAGAAAAAATAACAAAGGCAAGTTTCGGGAGAGGTTTTCTTCTCTTTCATTTATTGTGAAAAAAAAATTTTTTTTAAGCTTTGACGAATTGACGTTTGTCTTTGATTTCCTATTTCCTGGAGATTTAATGATCGGATGTTGGAAGTTTGAGAATTTTATCGCTTCACAGAAAATAGTGATTGTGTCATGTGGTTTAGGTTTTTGCGGCTGTCGTTGAAGCTATATTTCTTGTGTTCGGTTTATTACGTCTTGAAACATAGTGTTAGTGTTGGATACGATCAGTCATTTGTTAGGCTCTTTGGCTGCGTCAAATTTTCTCCCACCTTTCACAGACGTTTTGTATTCTTCAGCATCTAAAAGGGATTTCAGTGCTTGAACAATTGGTTGTCTACAGTTAGATTGGTTTAGCCAAAACCTCCTTTAGTCCTCTTGAGTTCTTCCTCAGGTACCGTGGTAGTCCCAATTTGTAGTCGGGGTTGTATCGAGAGAATTGTATTCTATTGTACTGTTCTTGGCTCTGTATACCTATGTTCCTTCTCTCCAGTTGTTCTATTAAATCTTTACCCTCCTCCATTCTTCTTCTCTCATCTTGTGGTGCTATTCGATTTCTTTAGGAATGTTTCCTTCTTTTCCTCTCCCACACCGATTCCTTCTTCTCTTATGCATTCTTTTAGAATTCCATTTCCTCTTTTCCTGATTCTGGCTTCGTATTTTGCTGGTGTCAAAAGTTATATGCTAACATTAATAATTCTAGCCGCGAAAATCTTAAAACTCATCTAACTGTTTGTGTTGGTACCATTGAGTGTTGTGAATACGGTGTTACTGTTACGGTTGGAGTTTCTATAATAATATAAATGATTATGTGCTCATCTTATTTAGTCTAGGCATTGTGTATCTATTGTTATTGTGTAGGGCAGGGATGGCAAACCTATGGCACGTTTGAAAATTTTGATGGCACGCACAAAAAGAAAATTATTATTTTTTGATAGAAATTAATTAAAAATTATTTGTGGCACGTCACCTATTTAAAAACAGAATTTCTATGACTTTGAGGCACAAACATCAAAAAAGGTTCGCCATCCTGTGGTGTACTAAACTTACTGACTGCAACGATCTGCATTAAGCAGAAGTTTGACTATATCTGGAGTTAAATTTTTTTTCCGACAGCTTTTTGATAAAATAAAGAAAAACTTCAACCCACTTGTGAGTAAAATTGTCTTTTACAACAGAAAACAAAAATAATTCTGACAAAGAACAAATCTTCCAATAAAAATTTAGTTTCTAGAGAAAAAAATGTTAGAAAGCTCTGCCATTTGTTTGAGAATTTCTTTAGTTATGCAACAACAACAACAAAATCAGAAAAGCAAAAGAAAATGGAGGGCAAACTGTTGTGAACAAATGAGAATTCGAAAAAAATTTTTTAATTCTGACCTTTTTTTGCTTTCAAATTTAAAATTGTTTGCATGTAGATTCAAATGATCGGGAGAAATAATTCATTTAAAGGGCGGTTTGTAAAATTAAAAATCTGATTGAAAGTGGATTTTTGCTTTGTCTAAATCAAAAAATTGAGTTTTGCATTTTTGCCTGTCAAGCCGAGGGAGAAATTAATTTGTTGGATGTCAATTTCAATATTTATTGAACAATTATAAATATATATTAATGTACCTACGGAATGTCTCTCCTCTATTTCGATATATTCAACTTCAGTTTTTCAAATTTTCATTCCGGGAAATCCTTCAATTATAGGATACGTCTTTGAAAGTAAAATCAAAATTCTATTTTCAGAAATGGAGTGAGCAGTGTGCGGATTTCGAATTTTAAAAAATGGGTAGAAAGGATTTTGACAATGGGGTCTTGGCAAAATTATAGTCCTCTTATAAGAGAATGGGAGTTAGTATAATGGCGCGAAGAAATGAATTCTAAAGAGGATTAAAAGCCCCAAATGTAACATTAATCATGAAAGATGACAGCCTTAATCCTAACGGCTAATCTTTATCTCCTGATAAGATCGACTTGTGGCGGGTGTATAAGGTAAGAGAACTCTGGGAGTGTGATTTCTCTCCAGGCTCTCACGACCGTGATTCCTCTTTTAACTATCAAAAAACACTTTTATCCGTGAAAGAGGAAATGTCTTGGAAAGAAAATTGTCTTTTTGATAGCCCATCCACGTGATTGATGTGCTTTTATTTGAATTTCCAACTTTTTTTTCCTTTAAATTTCGAGTTGGAGAGAAGTTTGCGCGCAAGCAGGAATAAAAGGAGATTTTGGAGACAAAAGAAGTCAAAAAATTCAAGACGATAATTAGATTATAGTCGGGATTAACTCTTATCTCCTCCGGATGTTACATTTAGTTTGGTATCTGCATGCATTCTCAATGAGTGACACTTACGGGCGGGACTATCCACTACATTCCATGTCTGACACCAGCTTATTTGTAATGGATGGAAAGCTTCGGGTGTGCTTGGAATAACACTTGACACAATCCGTCAAACTGATACAAAGTTTATGTGTTTTCCTTCTACTGTTATCACCAACTGGTCTTCGTTGGGTACCCTTAGTCTTGATGTTGATTACTCCGTATAACTGATTGATCCTCTAATTCCGAACCGCTGACGGAGTCCTGACTGACTAACTGACGGACTCGGATTCAGGAAAGCATTTATACTGACCCAGGTGAGACTACCCTAACTACTTCTCCGATGTAGGATTTCCATAACTAATTACCAGGCTTACATCTGCTGTTTCAGGACCTTTGCTAAATACTGCCCCTGAGGTCGGTGTTTCTAAATCTTGAGAACCCCAAATTTAGGACAATTAGAAATTCAGGACATGGATGGTTCTAGGCATCACAAAAGTAGAAACGTAGGGCATTGACAGCCCGGGTGAGAATGAAAATAGAGAGACGAGAACTTTGGGTTAAACCCAGCTGTAGTTTTGATTGAGTTTAGTAACGAGTAGTTGGGATAGTTTTGTTGAAAAAAGAATTCTCAACATGATGACATTAAATTACATTTAAAAAATGTCATTGAAAGAATTTTCGTCAGTAAAAAGTTGAAATATTTCCAGAGGAAGCGAAATGTTTTTCGTTCTGTCTGAAACATTTCTAGTGAAATTCCTGACTCCAGTTTCTAAATATTTTCCAAAAAAAAAGTAGAAATGAAAGGGATTGACATTCTTCACCGATCTCTCACGTATAACTCAAGATTTATTTTGAACCTTTTATTTTTTTCACATCATTTAATTCCATTTTATTTATTTCTTCAGATAAATTCGCGTTTAATTTTTGAAAGAAACTTGTTGTGGAACCAAACATGAGATCAGGGGGTTGGTACGATAGGGATTTTGGGGTTTCCCAGAAGTTTCTACTCAAAACAACATAAAATATAGTTTGTCAATACAATTGATCTCTTAAACTAAAGATTCATTAATTTTGGTCCTCACTTTTCGTCCAGCTCGTCAATAATGTCTTTCCTCTTTTATATTAATATATATCAACACTATATGGGTAACTAAATTAGGCTTAAACGTTATGCTACTCATATTTTCGTTGTAAGTGTGTCACTCCTCATCAAATTTTTGTTTTAGTTTATAATCTATTCATCTAATCCTGGAGTAGCCAATCTTTTTAATCAACGGGCCAATTAAAGTTTTAAAATTTTTGGTGGGCCGTCCATAAAATAGTAACTGAAGTAGGAGGGCCGCAAAAAAATTGCAACACAAGAACTACGCAACTTGTTTAGCGTCTTCTGTAGACTATGCATCGATGCTTCTACTAACTACAATCCACTTTAAACTTGACCACCATCAAAACGTAATTGTAGCGGGCCGTGTATTAATACCGTCCATGTTGATAAACCCTCGGCGGGCTGGGTTAAATACTTTCCCGGGCCGGAGTTGGCTCGCTAGCTGTACTTTGCCCATCACTGATCTAAACTTAGGGTTGAGACTCTGATCTGCTTCCCAGATATAACGCTGTTGTGGTAACTGTGTATTATTATAACCCCTCAAAGCTAGCCGGAAACACTACATGGTGTCTTGTACTTGGAGAAGGTGGTAGTTTAACTAAAAAAGTTTAAAACCCTACAGTAAGCTCGTATTTCTGTTTTTGAAAACTCTGAAACCCAACAGCCTGAGCTCTTTTTGTAGTTACAAAGAACACACATCGATCTGTAGAGATTTTTACTAAAAATACTTCTCACAAACCATTTTCAGGATTACGTAAAGCATTTTCACGCCTTTTTGAGCCGTTGAATTCCAAGTTATGCGATTTCTTGGAGTTAAAAAGAAAAACGTATTAACAAACACGAAAAAGGCATGGCATAAGGCATTTAAGGAGAGGGAGTTAAAAAGACCTTTATCTTAAAGATCTTATTTATATATATAAAAACTTGAGAGCTTGAATTATATATTATAAATAATACAATACAAACAAACCAAATTATTCCAGACTAGTTCACAGTGAGCTTTTAGCTTTTTGCTAATTCTAATTTTCTTCACTTTATGGTTTGTTAAGCCACCGGAAGAATAAATAATAAAAATGAACTCAAACCAAATAACTATGATAAAAAAGGATTACGTCTTGACAATTTCAAATTTGGATAAAAGTGGAGAAAGGAAAAGTCAAATAATAAAGTTACGAATTTTCATTTAATTAGCCACTTATAGCTGTCGAAAGTCGGGGTGAAGACGTTGCCACACGGCAAAGTAAGCATACAGATCAAAGCGGAAAGGGATTACAGATACGTAATCAACAACCTCAAGTCACTAATTGTAGATTAATTCTAAGAATTGATTGATAAATAAATTAATTGATGATTTATCGATTTCTCATTGGAATTTCTCTGAAACTATTCTCAAATGGAATGAGGAAGAATTGGATCAGAATGACTGGGAGACTGCGGTTAGCCCAACTAAGTAATTAGTCGCTACTTAGTCAACTAAGAAAATTTTTTTTCCTCTAAGCTTTAGTGCTTTCAAAATTTCAATAATAATATAAAATATATCGGAGATTGGAGTATTAAAGTGGGGATTTATAGCCTCGACTTCCTTCCTATCGCAGGTCTGCGTGTTGTAACACCTCATTCAAGAAGTCGACGCCATATTGGAGCAGTGGATAAGATTCCTTTGTCTCTTTCGAGAAATTAAAAGTTGTCTTTTACCTCCTTAATTCCCTTAACTGCTGACTGTGAGAAGACAATTTCGGTTCTCGACATAATTTATACGTGTTACATTAGAAAATCTGACAGAAGTAAACAGGAGGAGTTCTTTTCCAAGGTAAGATCTGTCATCTTTCAACGCTTGGAATTGACATTTTTGTATATCAAAAGATACATTGACTTGATCAAGATAAATGAGCCACTACTAAATCGAGGATATTGTTAGAAGATGGGAAAATTTATAATTCCCTTATGCGAGTCTCGAGTTTTCCTAACCGATTTTGTGTTTGTTTGTTTTTTTATTTTATTTTTGAAAACGCCAAGACACGCAAAAATCTTTTTTCTACTTTGTGAAATTCTTAGTCTCAAGGTCAGCGACGCATAAAAGTTAATCTTAGTCATAAATGGTTTTTTATATTTTATATTTTTATAGCTCAAACCACCACCAATTGCGACAAGGTTTCTGTTGTAACAAACTGCTGCGGTGTATGCAATAGTCAGTTCCGAATTTTCAGACACCAATTTTGTTTGTAGTGACTATGCACTGCCACTTCTACTGACATCAGTTTATTTTGTAATGAAATAAGACCATCGCACTACTTTTAACAACGAATTGCGGTGAATTTTGGGGAATACACGGTTAGTCAGATCGTTACAGCGTTTATATGGGTCTTCTTATAATATTTTACACTAACTCATTTCATAAATACTGCACACTTTTATCAACTTATAGCTTAACAATGTCCTTCGATGACAATACCTTGGGGTTGGAGCCTCTTTTAAAAATCCAAATCTGCAATACTTACAAATTCAGAACATGGGTGGTTCTGGGCAGAGCCGTTCCTAGCCTTTTGGGGGCTCTAGGCAGGGAGAGCAAAAGTGAACCGTGAAGTTGCAAAGTGGAGCTCAGACGAGAGATTCAGTGTCGCCGTCACTGTTTCGTCTTTCTTAGGCATTATGTTGATAATTCTGCCACCCCAGAAAATTTGTAATTGTACTTCTCAAGTATATGGGCATATAATAAGTTGTCGGTTACCTAAAAAACTGGATGATGACCCCCTCGGAAGTCGGGGCCCTAGGCGGTCGCCTAGTTTGCTAGGAACGGCTCTGGTCATCACAAAATTAGAAGCATAGGACAGTGACAGCCCCGGCCCATTACACTATTTTGCAAGTGAAATGATATCCATCTGACTGCACTTTAAGAAAAGACATTTGAGGAACACTTGTGAACAACCACAAAAATCCAAACGTTTAAGCGATAAAAGTGTCTCACATAAAATGTCTGCCTATGGATGAATAATTTCCCAAGTTTGAATCAGTTTTATGTTTGCAATTAAAGTTACAAATAAAAGAGAGACAAAAAAAGTGTTCAAGTAATGATTCATTTCGAGTCTTCTGATTAACTTTTACATGGTTGACCCTTCTTCATCTCGTTAATCCAAGTAATGATCTGTTCTAACGTTTTTAACACAGTCATTTGTTTTTTTGTCTTTCATTCCTCTTTTTATAAACTGTTGAGGAAAAGAATCTAAAAACTTAAGTTCTGGAGGAAATGAATGGACTAGTTAAAGCTTCACGTGATAAAGAAGAAAAATGTCTGAAACTTTTACTTAGGATTTCTCTTTTCCCATAAAGGGTCAAAACGGTGCCAAATTATTTCGCTCTCTCAGTGCCGATCCCGGACAAAATGCCAAACTTGAAAGCCTCTGCCGTTATTTCCTCTTAAAAATTTAATGATTTTATAAATCATGAATGTAATCTCTCGGCTGAGACGAAAGCGTTCCCGTCGGAGGATTTTCGCATCACGAAACCATAAAACGTGGAAATGAATGCAGAGCACAGAGCTAAACCTTCTTAAAAAGTGTATCATATGTGTCAAGGATATCATTGCCTCTAAATTTTTTTTCTTTCCTCCAAATCCGCTTCCTCCCATTCCATGCTCTTTAATAATAAATAAATAAATAAAACTTTCTCATCAATCCCAAGACAGTCTCTTAAATCTTCACTTTCTTATCCTTTCTCTAAGCTTATGTACGGATTTTCGTAAAACTATAATGGAAATTGTCTCAGAGACACCCTTTACTTCCCACATAAATGGAATATGGGCCAGTCGTGGGTCCCTTCCATGTGTGTGTGTGTGTATGTGTGTGGGGAAAATATCGATTTCCACCGGAACCAGACCAGAACAAAATCCCATGTTTTCCGTTCTTTTATCTTGGAAGTACGTTTCTTTGTCACCGCAGGCTTTCGTTCTTTATCACCATTTTTTGTGTGTGTTGGTTTAAAATGAAATCTTCCTCGAGATTTTTATTTAATTCAAAAGACGAGGTATTAGGTGTTCCAAAATTAACGTGAGATTTGAGTTTCCCGCCATTTTTGAAGTAGGTTGTTGCCAAACCTGTAAGAAAAATGATTTGATAGAGTTTAGAGTTGATAGAAATGGACACGAGGCTTGAATTAAATAGAAAACAAAGTTTTTAGTCTTTATTAGGTTATGTTTTTAGTGAATCATGAAGTAGATAGGTTAGGGTTGTATATGCACTCTTTTGTCGAAATTTGGGACCCCAAATTTTCATTGGTTTTAAAATATGTTAAAAATATGAAAACACGTTGGTGTTACTATAACGCTTCATTTTACTAGCAATTCTCAGCTGTCAAACTGTCCTTCTTTGGGTTTTGCCAGTAATTTACTCCAAATATGGCGGCAAACTCAAATCACACCCTATACTTCACTTAATAGTCCTAAAAATTTGTGTGACTCTCAACATTTGGACTTAGAAAACAAAAAAATTTCTTATTTGCAAGATTTCGGGCAACACTGAGTTCATAAAAGCACAAATGTGTTCAAATAAATTTTCTTGAGAGTGTTTACTGTATTCTTTTCAGTTACAACTCCACTCTACGACTATTTTTATGCGGTTTTGTGATAAACCCATCAAACACATAAGTATTCAAACTCAGATAGATTTTCAGAAAATTTTATTCGGTAGAAATATTCACAACAGTGACGGAAGCTGAAAACTAAAGAAATGGTGGGTAAGGAAGGACAATAAGACTCGCGCAAAAGGCGGACGTGGTTTTCATTCTTAGGCCATTCTTGTCCACTAAATAATACTCCGAATTCCTTTAGCGTAATTGACTTCGAAAGTTTCGAACCCTCATCGTATTTATCCCACATACCTCTCGGATGAAAGGCCTTTAATGAGGAATCTTAATGGTCTCTTAAACTACCTGATAAACCACTAATGAGTGAGGTGAAGTGGCCGGGATGAATTTTTTTATCCAGATATTCATTCTTATTTTTAATAAATTTAGAAATCTCAAGGACTTTATTGAAAAGGAAGTAAACAAACAAACGAATATTAAAAAAAAAAAAAAATCTTGAGGAAAAACTCTGAAAGAGTTCGAAAGCTTTGAATCGAGTAAGTCATTGAAAAATTATGAAAATTCCAAACCGTTTCCGCTTCCGCAGGAAAGAAAGAATTTTAAATAAATTTGTTTCTGTCTTTCACACCTAAGGAAGAGAATCCTAAAATAAAAAGCATTAAATTTGAAAGTGAATCCTAGGGAAAGTGAAAAGGAGGAAAAAGAAGAGAAGGAAAAAATAATCAAAATGCAGAAATTTAGAATTTTAAATCTCTTCTTAAACTTTAAGAATTTATAAGTTTAAAGTGAAAGCTGAGCTTTTTACTTTTTTTTCTTTTATTTCGGGCTCGACTCGGCTTCGCATTGAGTTGCTCTCCTCTGCTCTGCTCTGCCTTGGCTTAGCCTGATACGGGTCCTTGATTTATGATGAAATTTCTCTTTTCGCGACTTTCAACATTAAAATAATTAAAATTTTAATTCTCTCTCCTCCGAAATGATTTTCAGTCTTAAAATTTCGAGACGGAGCGGATTTAGAACTGTTCGATTCTTAATCCACGATTCTGAACGTTAATCCTCTGATTTAATGTCGATATTTTGACGCGAAGACTTATTTCGTTTTTAAGACACGCTCTGTTGCTGACTAACGGGAAAAGAAGGAAGACTTTTCCAAATTAATTGAGATGAAGGACTGTTTTGATTACTATACGTATGACTGAGTTATAATCCCGTATTTCACTCTTGAAGAAAGTCTCAAAGTGATTCTACTATTATTTGTTATCTTAAACCAGGTTCCAATTTTCAGTTTGTTTCATCCCCCATGTCGCCACATTCCACATTTCGGAATGGGCACAGTAAAATGAAGCTGACGAAAACCGAAGCCAAATTCATTCAGTCCCGGAGCTCCGCACAATCAGGATCCTTGCATTTTCCATTCTTATTCTATATTATACCAATATACAAATACGTTCGGGATGAGTGTTGTCCATCATTCGTTCATCTACAACGACACAACCTGGTCCCGACAATCTAATACACATTGCTGTCGTACAACTTCACCATCTTCCAAGTTTTATTATTTTCTAAACTCACATAGCTTAGGTCACATAGCTCAAAAAGTTTTAAAAAAATTGGGAGACAAACATCAAGACCTAGAGAAGAGGAATCTATGACACAGAATAGAGAACCAAAATTAATGTGAAAAATGATCAAAGGGTAGAAGGACTTAATGAAAAATTAAAAAGCAAAGGCGAGTAACAGTTACAAAGAGATGAGACCATGGAAATGATGCTGTAAGTCACTAGCTACTCTAAACAGTAGAAATCCTTCTTCCTGGTTCCGGATCACTCCCTTATAGTCTATTTCGCGGACAAGACAATGGAAGCTTTCATGAAACCGTTACAAACAATCGGGCGGATTGAATGCTAAAAATTCAGTTGTAAAAAGCAATTTTAATTGCAGTCATTGTTTCGAAGGAAAAACATCAATCAATTTTCCATTTCTTTTTTTAAGGGAGTCGTTGGATTGTGTATAAGAAAATTGCGATGATTCAGCTGATTGATGGCCCGTGGAAAATAAACTCGATCACTCACGAGGGATGAGAACCATTCCGCTGAGATTAAAGTCCCTTACGTAAGAAATACATGAACCGAAGGGATGATGCTTTTGAAGGAGAAGAAAAAACCTTTTTGGATTACGTTCAGAGGCTTTTTATCTCCTCACCCACCTCCTCCGGTTCGATGTTTTCTGATAAGTCAAGAATGAATGAAAACCTTTGACTGAGAACTGTGTCAATTACAACGTTAGGCGGAGGGATTTTAATGAAAGTCGAGAGCCGAAGAGAACTCCCCGCCGATTAGTTACGGCAACGCAAAAATTTGTCGCATCATCTTGAACTAATATATTTCTTTATTTCCATTTTTATTTCTCCATGTAGTTTGTTAATGTTTATTATGATTCATTCGTAAAAGCGACAGATTATTACTTCCGCAGGCACAGAGACAACCACCCGGTTCACCATATTTCATGATTAATGAACTTTTTACAGCTGGGGAAAAGCCAAGGCAATATTTTTTGAGCTCAAGTTAAGATTTTGTTTCTTACAGTTTATTTTTCATTCTGGAAACTCTTTCGGCACCACTTAGAACGCCGGGAAAGGAAAACTTTAGTCTTTTGAATGATATCGTTACTGATACGGTCATAGACCTCAAGTTTTGTTTAGACGGTATCAGAAAACGTCATCATTCTCAAATTTAATTTTTTTTTCTCTGGGCTTTGCAGTGTCAGGGGTGAATATGATAAATGTCCTCAACATTTTTTTGTTACCCTTCAACAAACATCCGAGAGGGATGTTACTTTCTGAGGTCACCAATACCCTTTTTTGGGACGTTTTTGCTTCTTTTTTTTGGAGGGAAAGTTGAGAAACTTTTTTTTTCATCGGGTTAGTTTTTGGAAAGTTGAAAGAAAAGTTTTTTTTTGTTTAACACAAAATTTAAAAGCTAACTTTTTGAATAACTAGCCAAGAAATCATAATTCAAGAATGGATTTATTAGTCTTGGAGTGTCTAAATTTTCGCCGGAGTAATTTTTGCTGTTTTTTAATTTAAAAAATAAATTTCTGTTGATTTTCTATTAACTGCCAACTATCCACGAATGGCTAGTGAGGCTAAATTGGTTTTTAGGTTTTGTTTTAAAACGTTGTATTTCAATACAAACCCAACAGCACTTTTTTTTATTTTGTTGGTGGTGGGTTGTTGGAATGAAGACACACTCGAATACCGAACTAAGAAATAAAATATACTGACATAAAAAAAGGTTAAAATTCGCCAAATCACTCTGAGCTGTTGCCGAATGTTGGTGCCGAACTGACTAACGAAATCAGTTCAGAGTTCAATTTATAAGGTCGGTCTTTCTGGAAACTTCGATGAACTACAGGATTCGACGAGCATGTCGGGAACAAGTTGAATCGTGTCTCAATTTGCCCGATTCTGAATCCTGCGACTACTTAACGCCTTGGTACTCAAACTGCGGCCCACCAAGCACTAACCCAGTGGCCCAGTGAGAACCGATTGGGTGAAAATTTGTGAAAGGCCGATTGCTCATTGTTAAGTCAGAACTATAGTGCCTGGGCAGTACGAAAATGTTCAGGTCTGTGCTCAGAAACTGCTAACATTGTTTGCCTCAACATATCTTTATGAAGCAATATACAGAAACAGACTGACAGATGTTCATACAGATGATGCCCTGAGGGTGGACTGTATGTGTCGAAAGCCGAACTTCTAAAATCTTTCTTTTGGTCGTGTGGCCCAGTTGCATTGGTCACAATGGAAATTTGGCCCGGAAGGAAAAACTTGAGTACCAAGGACCTAACGTCTATAGTCGGTTCCTTTAACCACTACCGATTTGATAACCGACAGATAACATTAAATCTCTTGTCGCTCAAAAATGTGTTAACTTAATAAAAAATAAATAAAGGAAGGAGAAAAAGGAAAAGTATGTAGAACAGTTATAACTATTACTTTTATTCTCATTTCTCAAAACATATAACAGTATAAAATAACCAATACTCTTCGATAAAAAAGGTTTTTCCAATATTCTAAAGTAGAAAAAGGGAGCGGAAAAAATTAAAAAATAAATCTTATGTCTTATAATTAGAACTGATATCGCACTGCCAGACGTCTGATCTGGTTGAAGAAGGCATTTGATTACAAAAGCAGTCGAACCCAAACCCCCGGAAACTTTTGTACAATTTATATTTGTAGTTAATGAAATCGACAGGAAAGTCATTATAAACCCCGCACAACTGTTCGGTGAAAATCCCCAGCTATTGTCCGCAGGAACCCTCGCTATATTTTTTTTTTACAAAAGGAAAAGTCATATTAAAGATGTAATTCGAATCGTCTCTAGTGAAAAGCCATAACTTACCAGGGTGCATCATTAGTGACATATTACCGAGGAAACATCTCGGATCTTGTTCTTTGAGATTTTTTCCTTTCAACGGATTTCCTGACCCTTAAAAAAACTGTCGAATTTGTTTCCTTTCTATTCGAAATTATCTCTTTGAAGATTTGGAGCGATTCTCTGACTCTTAAAATTTCGTAAGAATAGCTTAAAATTTGTAAATAAAATGTTTTTAAAGGGAAAGGAAGTTTTGAAAAGGGTTTAAGCTTAAAACCGAGGCAGTATTCGTTTTCCATTTCGCATTAGCGTAATTTCGAGTGATGAAAACCCGTTTCAAAACTTTCGCCAACTTTATTTTCTTGATTCACTTTTTGGACCGATAACCCTCATCCCTTTCTCTCATCCAGAAATGATGCAAAGAAAGTCTTTATTTTTGGGGGAAAGTGTTTCAGTATTTCAAACAAGTTAACTTTCAAGAAGTTGAAAACTTTCTACGTGACTTTCTTGAGCACAATCACATCTGAGTGAACTTTCGCTTCTTCAACATCCAACAGCGAGCTCCCTCATATTTTGATGGCAAAATTTATCTCCTTACCGGCTCATTGCTTCCTCTAAGTCCTTTACCTTTAATTTAAGATATTTTTAATGACTTTATTGCTTCTTAGTGAAATTTTAATTTTTTTCCCTCTCCAAAGCTCTTTCCATTCAAATTGGAATGGAAACAGGCGGTCTACTGGATTATTTTTCTAATAATAAGAAATGAAGATGGCGAGAAAGCAGAAGATGAAAGCAATTTATTAAAGCAACCCCTGTTCTGGATTAAAAAAAATTATATATATAACCATTTTTCACACACCCTTTCTCCTTTTTCCGTCTAGTTAATAATGTTCATGTGATTCGTAATCACAAAGTCGATATTAAACTTTTCCAGTGTTAGTATTGAGTCGTTGAACCAGAGCAACAACCCTTTCTTAATGTGGTCAATTCCCAAGGTCCCAACCGCCACCCTCCCTGCTAGTCTGTTTCTTATCATGTGCGCTGTTGGTATTGATGTTGGCAGCTTTTTCATTAAAACTATTTAATTTGGAAGGGACGTTTTTCAAAATCGCAATTTTGGTTTCTCGAATTACTATGAATATTAGTTTAATTGGTGTGTTTTGTTTACTTTTTCCTCAGGTTGTTTACTGGATAGTGCGCCGCCAGATGTACCTCCTCGAAATCCCTCAATGAGCCGATTAAACGGCAGACCCGGGGGCCTTATGGGCTCTGTTGATAGAGATGATGACTTCGAACCTTCCTGTTTGGTTCGAACACCTTCAGGAAATGTTTATATACCAACAGGTAATTTGTTTGTTTAGTTTTATTTTTTTATTTATTAATGAACTGTTATGGTTTAGTGTTAAGATCAGTGTTAGTTACAGTTAAAGTAACAAAATTAGACTTGAGTGTATTTAATTCACTTTATAGAGACTTTGACATAAATTATCCTTCTAAGGCAGCTTTAATATATATTAAAAACACTCTAACGCCTTGGTACTCAAACTGTGACCCACCGAGGTACCCCACTGACTGACCCAGTGGACCAATGGAAACCGATTGAGTGAAAATTTGTGAAAGGTTGATTGATCACTGTTAAGTCTGTCGCCTCTTTCTCATGTGTGCTTCAGCCTTCTCTTTATCAGTTATTTTATCATAAATTTCCAACCCAACGTCTAATGACGTCTGAATATTTGTTTTGTAAGAGGTGAGGCCCAGTCACAATGGTCACAATGGAAATTTGGCCCGGGAAGGAAAAAGCTTGAGTACCAAGGCTCTAACGTGTTTCTTGTGTTACTTCAAGTCAAGTTATAACTCAAAAACTGATTCTGTTGTAAACTAATTATAATATCATCATAATCAACCTATAATATATGATATGACGTTTTTCAGATATTCCAATCAAAAAATCACCTTTAGATTATAAGTCAAATTCATCATGTAGTAGCCCGTCAAAGATTTTAGAAAATCATCAGCAGAAGAATTCAGATCGTTGTTCCCTTCCTTTTGGAACTCCCGTTCCAGTGCTTCCCGTCCGGAACAACCTCCGTCGCCCGAATTCGACTCACTTCCCTCCGTCGAGATTTCAGTTTCGAAAAGGCTTTACCAAGTGTTCCTGGAAGCGTACAGCTATCATATTTATTATATTATCGGTTGTATTGATAGCATTTCTTACTTATTTGCTCGGTACGTATACTTATACATCATCATCATCGCAGTTTATTATTTTTTGGCTCTCTTTGTAATTTCAGAGATTTTCAAAAGAAGACTGAATGATTGATTGATTGGTTTTCCACTCGCCAAATTTTAAACTTAAACTTTAATTTGTTTTAAGCATTTAAGTTATGGGAGGAAAACTTGGCTAAGATGAAAGAGTTATGAAAAGAAGAAAGCAAAGTAATTTATTTAATTAATAACTATTTCAAAATTGGTTTTGATTCTAATGAGAGGAGGTGGGAGGGTGTTTGAATGAAACATTCACAAGATGGAATGAAAAATCTTGTAATCGAATCTGAAAATCATTAAAATAATAATAATAATTGCCTTGATCAAATAAAAAGATCACTGAAGGCGAGTTCGTTTTATTTAAAATAAAAATGATCTCAAAAAAATTGGGCCCAGTTTTTTTGCGTTAAAGAAATATTATTTCGATTATAATATAAAGCGTGATATCGGAATGTTCTTGCTCACAATCTGCTTGGGCGCATTTTTGCATCTCGTTTGTTAACTGACTTGTCAGCTCGTTTCGTTGTTGTTTTATTGCTTGTCGTCTTGATGCGAGGGATGATGCCCACCATTTGTAATGTTTCGTTGAAATTTTGTTTTTATTTATTATAAATGTGTGCTTATATAATTATTAACAATTTATGTTGTTTTTAGCTGCTAACTTCTTAGACTGGTCATATCAAAATGCTAAAGCATGTTCCGTTCTCGTGGGTGAAAACACGGAGGTTTTGTACTCGAAAACCGCAGCCGAAATGCCTCAAAATAGGTCATCTTTGAATCGACAAAGACCGCAGCCACTACCTTCGGGAGGTAGGAAACCAAGTGATGTTACCAGTAGAGAATTTCCTTTTAAAATTCGTTTGCGTAGAGATATTAGTAACCCGCATGATGTTATCGTAACAACACGCAATTTATCAGATGCACAGCAGCATGAGCATGAAAAAAATAATTTTAGATTTAATAAAAGATTTGAAAACACTGCTAGAGGCATTAACACAATGTCTTCGCCTAACCTGGGAGAAGGATTTAAACCACATCCTAACTCTAGATCGGAAACTCCTGGTTTGATACGACGCCAGCATCCGATATTGTTTTTGCTACCGCCGGAAGAGCCTTATTTAAAAATAAACAAAATCGCGCCGAAAACCGCAACAAAGGTGGATGTTCTTCCTTCCGAGCATGGGCCTATACATAATCGTTTTGGTGCTGTTGAGTTTCTCGACGATATTCTCTTCCAAGTGAAGCGTGATAAGGAAGCCCAAGGTTCGAGGAAGACACGAAATTCTCGACAGCACGAAGAAGTGAGAATGCAACAAGATTATCCGGTATTCTCCTACGGACAAGACGAATACCAAGTTGTTAAACTGCCTAAAGAATCTAATATCAAAAGACCTGATTCTAATAAATTAAATAACGAAGTGAAGTTATTAACCGATACGAAAGTGAATAGAGGGATGTTTAATGCGAATACTTCTTCGAATCTGCATGAGTTTAAACTGCATGGTGTGGAACTAACACAGTCCGGAATTAACGATGCCAAATCGAGAAAAGAATCGTTGGCAAAGAATCCAATAAGCGAAACCGCAGAAAACAAAAATCAGTCAGCGGTTTTCCAAAGTGGAGGACAAAATACTGTAGAAATACATAACACAAGTCGAGAGTCGAGACGAATATCAGTTAATGTATCCATAGTAACAGAGAACGAGGAAAGAGTTTTGAAACCAATGAACTCTTTATCCTCTTCACTTCCCACTGAAGAATCACTGATTTCACCGAAATCTTTAACAAGTTTCGTATCACAAAGCAACCAAAAATCACTGGCAACTGATATAGTTTCTTCTTCTGTTTCTCCTGCCCCTTCAGCCACGGCAGGAACGACTCCCCGGTTCGGATATTTTGTCGGAGGTCAATGCGAATGTTCTTGTCCTTGTTTGGATGCCGCCTGGAACCAAGACGACTCCGAGGAAAGTTCTTTGTCTTCGGTGAAACCCTACCAAAATCTAAAGATACTCGATGCAACAAGTGAAATGAATAAATCCGAAAGATCATTAGCTGAAGAAAGTGAAGAAATCGAAGAAATAGAATCGAATTCAACGACCACACTCTCCGCCAGTCAAATCGAAGATACGACACCGATATCTGTTAATCCAGAAACCACTTCCGAGTACTGGACAGAACGATTTATTAGTTCGACTGAAATTTCCTCAGAATCTACTTCGGTTGAATCCACCTCTGAGGTAGAATCTAGTTCTGCCTCTTTCACCGATGATCCAAGCACCAGCAGTGTGTTCGCTACTTCAACGGAAGCTGAACTATTGATGAGCTCGACTTCTTCGGAAGTGGAATCGTCTACTGTGTCTTCATCTGAACCAGAACCAGAATCAGAATCAGAACCATCGACCACGACTCTTGATCCGACTGGATATGATATAAATCGATGTCCCATTATCACACCTCCACCACCGATGATTCTTATTCTTGAAGGTGAGGATAAAGTTAACTTAATCAGTCAAAGAATTATTTGCTTCCAATTGCACCAAAAATTAATTGACTTACAGGCTCAATTTTCATGTCACGTGGTTTGTATTATGATATATTAATATCTAACAAAACAAAAGTAAATCAGTATAAAAGTCTTCTTAATAAAAGACTGAGCTATGCAAGGCAGACAAAGAAGACTTTCCTATAAGTCGATCTAATTGCTTCTAATTTTCTGTATAAGCACTGAGGGACTGAAAACCAGTTTCACGTGGCAAAAAAAATTTTTTTTAAATTTCCAATCCAATTAGAACCCAAAATTATCACCAAAGCAAATAATTCTTTGGTTTAGATTCTCTCTAAAAAATTGGTTTTCATTATAAAAATTTCATTGTAAATAAATTCATATTTACTGGCGAAAGAACACAGCTCTGTTCTTTGTCTGACACTGTTTCTGGGTGTCATCAAGACTGTAATTAGACGTGCCATTAATGGAAATCATTAATACGGCCCCAACGGGTCTGCTCTGCTTTTCTTATTCTAACCAGAAGCTGAAAGTGATGTCGAAATTGGAAGTGTGAATATCGGAAGGTGCATATTGAAGAACTAACATGTCGAATGGCTGGATGTGTAGCCTAAGATTATTTTGGTACAGATTTTTTAACTTGAGGACATATTTTGCAACCGTGGATATCGTTGAATTAAGTAGCCAAAAGGGTTACTCTTTGGTTAAATGGCTCTTTGAATATCTTATTTGATATTGGTAACAGTTGCATAGAATTTATTTATTACTTTTATAGGGAGAAAAGATGTTAGTTTGATCGCATTTGCAAAATTTTAGTTATTTGCTTGGTGTTGGTTGTCTTTTATTTGTTGTACGATGACTGCATGAGTTAGGTTTGCTTCTGACGTAAAATTTAGTTTTTTGTTTGCTTTAAACGCCTTTAGAATTTGATCGATTTTGGGATATTAATTTGGTATTGGAAGGAGCAAGTGTATACTTTACTTTTAATATTAAAAACTTTTGCGACGTACTTATCTCCTATATAATAATATAATATTTGATGGTCTAAAAGGTTAAGTTCTCAGTTACCGATGACAAAGAGTCTCGAAACCCCTATGAGGCAATAATATAAAGTGAACACATCACCTCACGTTATTTTATATTTTAGAGTATATACTCAAACTTTCGCTTCATCATAGCAATTATATGAACTCATAAATAGCTTCTCAATTTAGAGTTGTAAAAAGGGTGAATCTTGAATCATTGTGTCTCATAGTTTGGTCATTGAGTCTTAAGATAGTGGCTGAACATCCACATGAATTTATGGAATTAAGACATTGCTTGATTCTTCAACGGTAAAACTGTTAGAGAAAAGTCTATTAGTCACTTGGTCGTTTAGAGGTTAAAAGCTTGACTACCGATACCGGGTTGACACACCCATGAGGGTGTCTGACCTGCCTGTTTTCCTGAGGGAGGATGAGGCTTACCTGTTTTCTACTACGGCACTGACTCTTTAGTTTATAATATTGGTCTGTAAAACCCTCATACACACTATTCTCTAATAGGAAAAGATGTTGGTTAACTGGAAGAGGAAAAAATTTAAATAAAAGTTATGTAGAATAGAAACCAAAATCTCATTTACGTATGAATGGACGAATTTAAAGTTTCCTCCTCCGCCAAGACAAATAATTCCCCAAGAAAAACCGCACGAAAAAGGGATACTGTTGAAAAATTAAAAATGGTAGGGTTGAACCCCTTATCTCAAAGATTATGATATTTTTTTCAAAATCTTAATTATTCTGAATACAAATTAAGAATTTAGTTATTAGTAAAGGAGAAAGTCTCAACACTTCTGGGCTAATTTAAAAACTTGGAAACTTTGATTTATTCCTGATTTATTTATTCCGCTCGTGGTAATTTACATAAAGGAGACGAGGGTCTCACAAATTTCGTCACCCAGTTCAGAACCGAGGACAATAGAACGAAATTTCCCTTGCAACAGTTATAGTTCGTTAGACAATTTTCCTACAAACTAAATGAACTGAATAGACGACGTTTCAAATGTTGGGTGAGGAGGAGTTGCTTCAAAGCCTTTCTTTTTTGCGACCCAACTCGACCGGAATCAAATTCTTTCTTTTCCTCTTTTTTCTCTCCTGTTAATTATAACCTTTATCATGGCGAGGGATTTTCTCATGTGGAAAAGAGGTTTGACAGAAAATTTTCATAACCCTTAATTTCATTCATTGATTAATTTCATTTTCATCTCACGAGTACGTTGCAAATGAAAAAAGGTTGAGTACGCCATTTTGCTTTTGATATCATGCCACTTTATGTGTTGCGGGTGTTGATGGTCAATATAAACAATTTTCAGGGGCGAAAACATTCCCAGTAAAATCATTTCCACCGGATGGCACGACCTTCAGTCAAATATCGTTAGGTCAAAAATTATCGAAAGTGATTCCTGCGTATAGTTACTGGAACATGCAGTTCTATCAATCGGAGTCGGCATATGTGAAATTCGACTTCAGTATACCCAGAGGCGCGAGTATAGGAGTCTACGCGAGGAAGGATGCGTTACCAACTCACACGCAATATGACATCTTAGAAGTACTTAGCGGGTTTAAAACAAGGAACAAAAGAGGATCGCATGTAAGTAAAAAGAACAAAATTGTGTCCGAAGAGCTTTTATCCAACAAGCAGAGTGTTGTTCTACCAAGTCATTCAATTTAACGGATGTTAAAAAGAAAAACATAATTCTAGATTACATTTATTCAACTAAGAAAAGTAAATAAAAGAAATATAAATAAGAGCGAAAGGAAAATTGTTTATCTCGTGAAAAGCTTTCAAAGCATGTGTAGATATAATTCCTGTTAATACTGGGTTTTCGGGTTGAAGCCATATCTTGACTTCCGTCCGTTTTCTTTGTTTGGCCTTTTTTCCCTTCCTTTTATATATTTTTCGACATGAGTTTCAATTACCAAAGCCAAGAGAAGAAGAAAAAAAATGGAAGGATTAGGCTTGAGTAGAGCTTTGAGGATCAAAATGTTTTTATTTTTTACTTGAAAAGTTTCAATTTTGTTTTGAAAACGTACGGTCCAAGGTCCTTTTGTTTGGATGGGCCACAGCCTCGAAACACAATATTTTTCCTCCTTTTTGAGGTTGGTGGGGGGGTTGAAAGGATTAAAGTTCAAACTAAGAAGGAAATTTCAAAAACGGTGGGTGGCGGTTGTATTTTTTGTCAGGTAAAATGATGAGTCTGAGTAACTAAAACAACAAACAGAAGAGGAGATTGAATGTAAATGAGATTTTCAATAGCGTTGAAGATATTTTGTTTTAAAGTAATGAACGTTTGGAAACGCGATTATCGATAACCCAATTTGCCGCCATCTTCTTTGCAAATATTTTTGTTGAAATTTTTAATAAATTTTTTAGCGAATAATGATGTAAAGATTTTTTTGAAGGGAGTGGGAAGTGAGAAGATTCTTTTAGTAAAGATTGTCACGTTGTTGTAGACTTAATTTAAGAACTAAAATATATTAGTGTTGGTGCTGTTGGGTTAAATTCTCTCCGGGGGTAACTCTACTCGAGTTAAATTTTTGTTTGGAGTGATAAGAAAATTTATTCTTACTTCATCCAGTCGTTTTGATAACTTTGAAAGCTGCAGACATCCAATGAGGATGTGATTATAGTGATACCTACGAATGAAGGTATAAATGAGTTCTATTGTTATCCCACTCAATCGACTTACAGTTACTCTAGACTAAGATCATCCTTATTTAGTCCTTGGGTCTTTAAGGAGCCATTACAAGTTATTAGTTACAACAACAATTATGAGATCACAAATTGTACACCACCATCACTAAAAACAAGGACAGGTGATACACAAATAATCTCATACATCTAAATGTAAAGAGAAACTAGACGGGGCATAGGCTAGACTTAAGTAACAGTTAGAAACAAGAGTGCAGATAATGAACTACCAGGCTCTTCACTTGTTAGTGTTATTAACAATTTTCATCAAACTCCTGTACTCACAAGAAAAAATAAAAATTTGAGATTTGAAATTTAAAAATGTATTTGTCATTTGTTTAAAAATTTTTTCTTTGCTGAGAAAAATCTTAAAATTTGATTTTTTTCTCCAGCTGACTGTAAAGAAAGACTCCAAATATTTTATGGAACAAGGCCATTGGTTTCTTTCTTTGTACAATGATGATGGAGATCCACAAGAATTGTCCTTCACTGCGGGTATCGCGGAAGATATGACCCAGAATTGTCCGAACGGATGTAGTGGCAAAGGAGAGTGCCTTCTAGGACACTGTCAGTGTAATCCCGGTTTTGGCGGTGAAGACTGCAGTGACAGTAAGTGATCATTTTATATACTATTTTGAAGACATTTCCGTATCCTCTTTTGGTTTAAATAACGCAGGATTGTGTTCGTAATGACCGGTCATTGTCACAAAATTATCGTTACTTTCCAGGCGTTTGCCCAGTATTATGTAGTCAGCGAGGAGAATACATTAATGGTGAGTGTCAGTGTAACCCAGGATGGAAGGGAAAGGAATGCAGCTTAAGACATGATGAATGCGAAGTTCCGGATTGCAACGGTCACGGTCACTGTGTCAACGGGAAATGTGTTTGCGTCGGTGGTTATAAAGGAAAATTCTGCGAAGAAGGTTTGTTTTTCACCTTCATGAACCTTTATTCCGTTTTGCACACACAAAAAACTCATTTATCCTCATAAAAATGACTTTTCACAGTGGACTGTCCTCATCCGACTTGTTCCGGCCATGGTTTTTGCCTCGAGGGCGTTTGCCTTTGTAAAAAAGGTTGGAAAGGAGCGGACTGTGCGACTATGGATAAAGAAGCCCTGCAGTGTCTTCCTGATTGTTCCGGTCACGGTACTTTTGATCTGGAAACTCAAACGTGTACATGTGAGGCGAGATGGTCCGGAGATGACTGCTCCAAAGGTGAGACTTTCTTCCTTTATTGTTCTTCCTCAAAAGTCGAAAAATTTTATGGGAATGACTTTGTGGAAATTTTTTTTTTTTTAGAACTTTGTGACCTAGATTGTGGTCCAAATGGTCATTGTGTAGGCGATGCCTGTGTTTGCAAAAATGGATGGTCTGGAGAATATTGCAATTTGAAGCAGTGTGACTCGAGGTAAGTGTGTCAGTCAAGTCACTGTGATCTTGGATTTAATTTTTCAAAAATCTTGAAGCTTAATTTTGAATATGCATTTTATTAGGTGCAACGAACATGGCCAGTGCAAAAACGGCACTTGTCTTTGCGTCACAGGATGGAACGGAAAGCACTGCACGTTGGAAGGTTGTCCAGCAGGATGCTCAGGCCATGGACAGTGTCGTGTTAATTCTGGAGGAACTTGGGAATGCAAATGCTACGATGGTTGGGATGGCAAGGATTGTAGCATTTTGTTAGAACTAAACTGTAATGACTCTCGTGACAATGACAAAGGTGAAATTTATGGTTTGAAAAAATATTTTTATACTAAATACCATATCAATTATTATTATTTTATTTCAATTATTTTTTTCATCTCAGATGGCCTGGTTGATTGTGAGGACCCCGACTGCTGCAGTAATCATCTCTGCCGGAGCAATCAACACTGCGTAACAGCTCCCAAACCCATCGACATTCTTCTTCGCAAGCAACCGCCAGCAGTGACTGCTTCGTTTTTCGAAAGGATTAAATTTTTGATTGAAGAAGGAAGTTTACAAAATTACGCGAAACATGAGAACTTCAACGAAAGGTTAGTTCGAAGTAAATTAACTGAGTCAGTTTGGTCGTGTTTCAGCTTGCTGTCTGGATGGATAACAGGGAAAGAAATTTTTTTTGCGGGAAACATTCGCTTGAAACGTGTTTGCTTGCCAGTGTCAGTAATTCTACCCAGATACGGTGAAGACGTGAGCTTAATGTTTTTCAACCTAGTTCAAGTTCTTTGACATGGTTCAGTGAATGAATAAATAAAAGAACAACATGAAGCTCATTCTTTGCTTAAAAGTCAAACAGTTGTGAGAGAGCATTGCTGTTTACAAAACTGAGCATTAGCCGATTACAACTGTAATTTTAATTGGATGTGAAATTTATCTGGGTAAGGCGGGATTATTTTTCTTGTAAAATTGTAATCGCTGTTGTTAACTACAATTAGAAAACGACTTCTTTTTTTATACTGAAATAGAGGAAAATCCCGCCTTTGTAGTGTGATCCAGATATGACTGTGTACTTAAGTGTTTTTCTTGAAGTTGCTATCTCTTTTTATTTACAATTACAAAAATCAGTGCTGCAGTTTTAATTTTAGTTAATAACTTTGAATCAATGAAAATTGAGCTGTTTGATTCAGCAGAGATTCTTACAGACACCTAGACTTCAGCACTGATTACTACAACAAAAAAACAAAACAAAAAATTTCTTATATTTGATTATAAATTTGTAAATACCGCAGTGTTGTGCCCTTGGTCAGTTCCTCCCAGAAACCCTTATCATTTGTCTGTTGGTTGTATTTGTGTCATTTGTTTAAGTGTTATTCTCGAATTTATGTTTGGTTATTTGTTCTTTCGTGCCGCAGCGTTTTTTGGAATCACTTCAACGCAAGGTAAGACCTTACCACATGAAAATTAAACTTACGATTCAGATCTTGTGTTCTGATCGTTTTTCTCTTCACTATTATCGAAAGTTGTAGTGTTCATTGGTAGTTTGGATATAAATGTGTGAATTGTGGCTGTTTGTGCATGTTGTTTGACCTTTCTCCTAAATTCTCACTCGTGTTGTCATATTTTGTCCGCTTTTTTCTTTAGATGTAAGGATGCAGGGATTTGATAGTAAAACTTCTCGTTAAGAGGGTTAAGTCAGGAAATTGATGTGGTTCATTGATCTTAGAAAAAATCTTTTTGGGCAGCTTGCTCCCACATTTCTAGTGGGTGTGGGATACCCTCTCACCTCTTCTAGCTCTCACTGTGAGGTTTTACTGTCATTTGCTTCTTCAATATATATCTTTCTTACTATTCTGCAGCTGTATGAAAGAAGTATGTAACTATAGATGAATATCACAAGACCTGAGGGAAAAGAACTCTTTACAATAGTTAATTAAAATTTTGTTTAAAGCTACAAGCTAATGGTTCTGTATTTCTAAAAATTATTTTAGAACTTCTATCTTAGAGTTTTTAATTTCTTCATCAAAGTCTTAAAGTCTCTCTCTTTCGTAGAGTGCTGAAATACAATATATTACAACTCCATTCGTTTTGTCATTTAAATGACTACAATCTCATTTGAATTCTTCTTACAGTGTGCGAAGCGAAGTAATTTGTAAAATTTAAATTGTGTGCAGTCTGTTATAAATAATTAAAATTGAATTTCGTTTGTATTGCTTGCAGTCGGTCGGCAGTGGTCCGCGGACGAGTGACGACTTCCTTAGGAATCGGACTTATGGGAGTACGAGTCAGCACTAGCACACCCCTTGAAGGATTTACTCTCACACGTGAAGATGGCTGGTTTGATCTTCTGGTTAATGGCGGTGGTGCAGTTACTCTTCAATTCGGACGATCTCCTTTCAGAGCCCAAAGTCGAATTCTTATGATACCTTGGAATGAGGTATGGTGTTATGGAAGTGAAATGGAAATGAGGAAGGTCTCAAGTACGCAAACTAATTTTTTGTTCCTGATTTCTTTTTCTTTAGATTGTTATAATAGACACTGTGGTGATGAGCATGGGTGAGGATAAATCAATATCCGTCGGTCCTCAAACATGTTCAGCGCATGATTATGACGTAATGAAACCTGTTGTACTTGCAACATGGAAGCACGGGTTCCAGGGAGCGTGTCCTGACAAAAGCGCCATTTTAGCTGAGTCTCAGGTGCGTGAATTTAGGTTTTCCGCTGCAGAGACAGAGATTTCAGTGAGTGATAAGACAATCGAACAATATTGTTTGTACTTGTATTTAATTTTACGTGATTTCTGTAGGTGGTTCAGGAAAGTCTTCAGATACCCGGTACTGGATTGAATCTGGTTTATCATAGTAGCCGTGCTGCGGGATATCTTTCTACTATTCAGCTGCAGTTAACACCAGATGTGATCCCACAGACGTTGAAATTGATTCATCTGAGAATAACGATCGAAGGCATTCTCTTTGAAAAAACATTTGAAGCTGACCCAGTCATCAAATTCACATATGCATGGAACCGATTGAATGTTTACAGGTTAATAAAACATTGTTCGAGAAAAAGTTATCTTTTAGGTCTTACTAATAATTACTAAGAAAGTAGTTCGTTATAATGTGAAGTTACTAAAGTATTGTATCCTTACAGACAACGAGTTTATGGTGTGACCACGGCTTTGGTGAGGGTCGGCTATGAATACTCTGACTGTAAAGACATAATCTGGGATGTCCAAACCACAAAACTATCCGGACACGATATGAGCATATCTGAAGTTGGAGGATGGAATTTAGATATTCATCACAGATATAATTTCCACGAAGGTATGTAATTATGATGATAAATTCCCGCCAAAAGTATTATATCGGTTTATACTAAATTGAAAATTTTTGAATTGTTTCAGGAATTTTACAAAAGGGAGACGGATCAAACATTTACTTGAAACACAAGCCTAGAGTCATTTTGACGACCATGGGGGACGGGCGACAGAGAGCTCTGGAATGCTTTGATTGCGATGGTCATGTGGGTAAAAAGCAACGATTATTGGCTCCTGTGGCCTTGGCAGCAGCCCCCGACGGTTCTATCTTTGTAGGAGACTTTAATTTGATCCGAAGAATTTTAACTGATGGGACTGTCAGAACAGTTGTGCGGCTAAAGTGAGTCATTTCGAAAGTTCAATTAATAACAGAGGGATTGTAAAATATCGTTTCTCTAAAAAAAATTTTTTTTCTTCAGCGCAACAAGAGTATCGTACCGATATCACCTGGCATTGAGTCCTCTAGATCAGTCTGTGTATATCTCGGATCCTGAATCACATCAGATCATTAAAATTAGAAATATTGATGACTATAGTGACCCCGATCACAACTGGGAGCCAGCTGTAGGTTCAGGGGAAAGATGTTTGCCTGGAGATGAAGCTCATTGTGGTGATGGTGCTTTGGCGAGAGATGCGAAATTAGCTTATCCAAAGGGAATCGCTATTTCTGCTGACAATGTTCTGTATTTTGCCGACGGTACGAATATCAGGATGGTTGATCGTGATGGTATTGTGACTACCGTGATTGGGAATCACATGCATAAGTCTCATTGGAAACCTATCCCATGTGAAGGGACACTAAATCAAGAAGAGGTAGTTGAATAGAATGTTTTTCAAATCATTTTTATTTTTATTTTCTGAAGACAAATTCTTGATTGTTTTATTTCTTCATAATCAGGTTCATCTTCGATGGCCAACAGAACTTGCAATTAATCCACTAGATAACTCGTTGTACTTAATCGACGATCACATGATTTTGCAACTTGCACCAGACGGAAGAGTGAAGGTTGTGGCTGGGAGACCTCTCAACTGTCCAACTCCACTTGGTGGCTTCCATTCAGAATTAGCGACTCATGCTACCTTGGTCATGCCACAAAGCATAACCTTTGGCCCGTCAGGAGATTTGTACGTTGCTGAAAGCGACTCTCAAAGAATAAATCGTGTCAGGGTGATAGGTACGCATTTTTGTTACGTTTTCACTTAGAATTTCTCAAGTCTAGTAACCTTAACTAATTTGACGGATTTGTTTCTGTCAATGTAGGTACGGATGGCAAGATATCTCATTACGCAGGAGCGGAATCTAAGTGCAATTGCTTGGACAGAGGATGCGATTGCTTTCAAGAGGAACATTATCTAGCAGCAACTTCCAAATTTAATACCATCTCATCCGTTACTGTCACTCCTGACGGAACTGTTCACATTGCTGATCAAGCTAATTACAGAGTTCGCTCTGTTGTAGCTAGCATTCCTGAAGCTAGTGCCAACAGAGAATATGAAATTTATTCACCTGATACTCAGGAAGTTTACATATTTAACAGGTAAAGTTTGTAATTTCAACTTAATCAAAAAAATTGTAAATTGATCTTAAATTTGTGGACTAACAGAGAAACGTGCGGATTAAACGTTTCATAATTAATCTGTTTACTTATTTCTTTAAACAGGTTTGGACAGCACATTGCTACAAAGAACATCTTAACAGGAGAAACTTCATATTTGTTTACTTACAATGTAAACACGAGCAATGGGAAACTGAGCACAGTCACCGATGCTTCCGGCAATAAAGTATTCTTACTTCGTGATTATTCCAGTCAAGTCAACTCAATTGAAAACACCAAAGGACAAAAATGTCGATTGCGAATGTCTCGGATGAAAATGCTTCACGAACTCTCGACGCCGGATAACTACAACGTAACTTTCGACTATCATGGTCCGACCGGACTGTTAAAAACAAAATTAGACAGTACCGGAAGAAGTTACGTTTACAATTACGATGAATTTGGACGGCTAACCTCAGCTGTAACTCCCACAGGCCGAGTCATTAACTTGTCGTTTGATTTAAGTGTCAAGGGAGCCACTGTGAAAGCCACTCAGGGAAGCAGGAAATCAGTTTCAATGTTAATTAAAGGATCTTCCGTTGCAACTAAACGCGGAGAAGCGGTTTATGAGATAATGGCCGAGGAGGATGGTTCTGTTTGGAGTAAAACTCCTTGGGGTCATACCATAGCTACGGAAGTAGTTCCTTACACTGTTTTGGCGGATTTAGATCCTGTTCTTGGAGAAAGTTTTCCAGTACCAGCTAAACAAAAGACGGAAATCGGCGGAGACCTGGCTAACCGTTTTGAGTGGAGATATTTCTTGAGAAGAGCTCCGGGTGGGAAAGGAACTGCCAAAAGCGGGAAACCTGTCGTCCAAGTCGGCAGAAAATTACGTGTCAACGGTGAAAATTTATTGTCTCTAGAATATGATAGAGAAACAGGAACCGTTGCCGTGTTTATGGGAGATGATAAACTTGAGTTATTGAACGTTACCTATGACAAAACCTCACGGCCCATCAAGTGGGGACCAAGGAATGGAATTTTCGCGGGAGTTGACCTTGAATACGACAGATTCTCTCGATTGGTTGGCTGGACTTGGGGTGACTTAACCGAAAGATATTCCTTCGATCGAGCCGGACGGTTGAATGAGATCAAGTACAGCGATGGCACATCAATGATCTACGCGTTCAAAGACTTGTTCACTAGTTTGCCGTCTAAGGTTTCCACTCCAAGGGGCAGCGATTACTTGCTTCAATACGACGAAGCTGGTGCTCTGCAGTCTTTGACCACTCCTAGAGGTCACATCCACATATTTTCGCTTCAGACCTCTTTGGGATTTTTCAAGTATCAATATTTCTCACCATGAATAGACATCCTTACGAAATTATTTACAATGACGATGGACAGATATTGGCTAAGGTCAGCCCACATCAATCTGGAAAAGTAGCCTATGTCTACGATCCCACAGGGAAACTGGAAACTGTTTTGGCAGGTTTCACTTCCACACATTATACATATCAAGAAACTACGAATTTAGTCAAAAGTGTGGACATTGTCGAGCCAAATTTTGAGATGAAGATCGAATATCGTTACCATTCTGGAATTTTGAAGGATGAAAGGGTGAAATTCGGCTCGAAGAGCGGTTTGAACAATGCCCATTACAAATATCAGTACGATGGAAACGCGAGACTGTCTGGCATAGATGTCGAACTGAATGGAAAAGAGTTACCACAGCTGAGATTAAAGTATAACCAAAATCTGGGAATGCTTGAAAGTATTTCTGACCTTCGGGTATACAGAAATACATTCAACAGATCCGTCCTTCAGGATAATGCCAAGCAGTTCTTTACAATTACTGATTATGATGATCACGGTCGAACAAAGACTCTGCTTATGAATATCAAAGGTTTTGATGTCTATCGAATGGAACTCGACTATGATCAACGAAATAGAATAAAAACTCAAAAGCTGTCAATCGGTCGTTCAAGCATTGTCGATCGCATCACTTATAACGCCGATGGTCATGTCATGGAAGTTGTTGGAACCAATAACTGGAAGTATGTGTACGATGAAAATGGAAACGCGATTGGAATTTTCGAAAATGGGGAAAAGATGACTCTGGGCTATGACAGTGGCGACAGAGTTGTCAAATTTGGCGATGTTGAATTTAACGGATATGATGGACGTGGTTACGTCGTTCGACGAGGCGACCACAAATACAGATACAATTCAAAAGCCCAGATAACTCATGCATTTGAAAGAGACCGGTTTGCCACTTGGTACTATTATGATGACAGAGGAAGATTGATTTCGTGGCACGATGAACGTGGTAACGTGACTCAGTATTTCTACGCGAATCCAGTCACCTCTGACTTGATCACTCATGTTCATTTTCCGAAAACTGGAAGAACTTTCCGATTCTTATACAATGATCAACAGACTTTATTAACGGTCGAAACAAGCGAGCAACGGTTTTATGTTGCATCAGACCAAAACGGTTCGCCTTTGGCCCTGTTTGACACTAATGGAAATATTATTAAAGAAGTCAGACGGACGCCTTTTGGTAAAATTACCAAAGATTCGAATCCTGATTTCTACCTACCCGTTGACTTTCACGGCGGACTTTTAGATCCAAACACGGGACTGGTATATGTGAAGAAGAGGTGGTACGATCCTATGGTTGGACAGTGGATGACTCCGGCTTGGGAAGAGTTGGCTAATCAGCTAACAACTCCAACGGATGTGTTCATTTACAGATTTAGTAACAATGATCCAATCAATCCTAGGAATCCAAATAACATCACATACATGACAGGTATCGTATACTATCTCTACTTCAGGCTGAGGGATTTAGAGTTAAGCAAATCGACCAAATTCAATTATTTTTGTTTCTTTCAGATTTGGCAAGTTGGCTGAAACTGTATGGTTATGATCTTCAAAATATATTGGGAGCTTCCTACACCCAAAGACAAGTGTATAAGCCAACAGCTCAAATAACATCACCTCAGCTGTCACCTGATTTTGGTATCATGTCAGGACTTCAGTGTATTGTTCACAAGGTACGTTACCTTTATAACGGTTTTACCTCAACTGATCAATTTTTGGGCTAATTGTAGTAATGACTGCCTCTAACAAATTCTCTTAATTTTCTTAGATAACAGACAAGTTCTCCGACTTGGGTTTTGTGCCAAAGCCGTTGCTCAAAATGGAACCAAAAACGAGAAACTTATTGCCAAGAGTGGCATATCGCCGAGCCGTGTTCGGTGAGGGTGTCCTAGTGTCGAGGGTCGATGGAAGAGCGATGGTCAGTGTCGTAGACGGAGTGAACAGCGTTGTACAAGACGTCGTCACTTCGGTCTTCAACAACTCCTTTTTCCTTGACCTTCACTTTAGTCTTCACGATCAAGACGTATTCTACTTCGTGAAGGACAACCCATTGAAGATTAGAGACGATATGGAAGAACTCCGTCGTCTGGGTGGAATGTTCAATGTTTCAACTCACGAAATCACGGAACACGGGACTCAGGGTGCTAAAGAATTAAGACTGCACAATCCGGACGCCGCCGTATTTATACGGTATGGGGCAGATCCAGATCAAGAGAGACATAGAATATTGAAACATGCTCACAAACGAGCAGTTGAAAGAGCTTGGGAACTAGAAAAGCAACTAGTCGCTGCCGGTCTTCAGGGACGGGGAGACTGGACGGAGGAAGAGAAAGAAGAACTTCTACTTCATGGAGAAGTAGACGCTTACGAGGGAGTGGACATTCATAGCGCCCATAAATACCCTCAACTCGCGGACGATCCTGGAAACATAGTTTTCCGAAGAGATTCTAAGAGGAAGCGACGGAAAATTGGTCGACGGCCGACCAGATCTCATAGGCACGACACGTGATCCTAAATGAAAAGTTATATTAAAACAGTGAATGAACTACAAATAAATAAATAAATTTAAACTCGTCGGAGATGATTGGGACTCACAAAATCGAAATATGTAGTGCGAATTCGTTCCTATCTTAACTTACCTGAATACAAAAAGTTAGGAAGAAAGAATTTTTTTTTGTTGAAGGTGCTTTTTATATCACAATTTACTAGGTAGTTAATAATGGATAAAGTGAATTTTATAAATTTGTACAGCTCGAAATAACTAAGTTAATAAATAATAGTAACGTTTAAGATGTATTTTTAAAAGAAACAACATTTTGTGCAATATGTATGATATTATTTTTATATAATTAACAAAAATACTCAAAAACAAACTCAACTAGAAAAAGAACTATCGGTAATATTAATACGTAAATTAACAAGAATAAAGACTTTAATATTTTTTTTTAGAAGTGAGGTGTTCAAGAAAGTGTATATAGCAATTTTTTTAATTCTCGACCGAGAACGAACGCAATTAAGTTGAATTTGTGGGATTTAAAACGTGGGATAAGTTCGTTTATGTAATAATAGGAATCATTTACTTCCTGTCGAAGAAAGTACCTGCTGTTACAGTTTGGTATTGTCCAGATGATAGTGCATCGTAGGGTATAAAGAGGTTACTTGGGTTTTGGGAGGAGGAATTGGTTTGCTCGGTATTGGTGTATCGAAAATTTAATTCAGGACACTGTGGGATGGTTAACGAAATGTTGTTAGGCTTTGGAGAGGAATAATTAGATTTATTGTAGTTGGTTTAACTTCTAAACGTCTTCTTATAGTTAGTTTTCTGGTTTAACTTCTGGTTTAGTTTGGTTTTCAACTTCAATCCTTCACTTTCAATTCTCAAACTCCTACTACTCATCTGCTTATGAAAGCTGTATCTACTCCCAGTATCACACCATAGGTGATTTACACTGTAGAAGAGGAAATGGTCATGTGTTCTCTCAAATTTTCTCTAAACTGTTGGTTCATGATTTCTCCAAAGACCGGGCCAGCTAGATACCACCACAGCTCATGGTGTCTGAGTCCAACTAAAGCTCCACCTGGGTAGATACCACTTCTATCCCATCTCAACAAACAAAATCAGAGACGACCCAAATCACCAGATTCCATATTACGTATCTATTCCCGTCTACTATTTCTATCCAGTCATTTTCCTTTCTCCTACCAGTAGTCATCGTAATTCTTTTATTCAATTTTGATTTTAGTCGATTTCCTCTCCCCAGCAAACTCCAGGAATGTAGGATAAGTCATTAAAATGAATATCAAGAAACAGATGACAAGTAAAGCCTGTCATTCTGGGTGACAAAATCAAAAATACTTAAGTTATGTACATATAATTGATATCCATTGACCATTATTTCAATCTGGTTTTGAAAATGTCGACAACAAAAATTGTTTTAGGGTACTTTCAAATAAAGAAACTCCCATGTTGAAAGTTTGTAAATATTTTAAGTATTGTAAAAAAGAATTTATTAAACGAAAGCACTCTTACATCAGTGCCTAATGCACTTATCGTTTAGTTGTTAGCGTATTCTCGATTTCGGTCCAGATGATGATTACTTAATCTCGTAAATTTATCAGTTTTGTTTTTGTTTAGACTCGAATACCAACACAATCAAAGGAAAAGGTCAAATACGTACTAATGCGACTGATTTATTTTAAAAGAAAGTTTCAAGCACAAAGCAATGAGAAATGAACTATGAAGGATATTTTGTAAAGAATGAATAATAATAATAATAAAAAGATTTGTTTACTTATAGAACGAAAGACTTTTTATTGTGTGATTTTGTACAGATGAAACAAATGTTAACAAAAGTGTAGTTATACTAGGAGAATCTTAGAGGTCGATTTTTTAGTAGTTAATGATGAGGGCAAGTACCCTGATTTAAGCAATACCGTGGACACAAAATGAACTCGTTGCTGTATTGTACAGTTATCAAATAAAATAAAAATAAACGATTAATTAAATTAATGACTTCCTTCATTTCAACTTCCTTTTGAGATGTGGATAATCTCATTCTTAAAATTGATGTTTGCCACACTACAATCTCAGTGGTTTTGTTTTACAATAAATGGAACTTTACAAACTAGTGGTTCTCTTGTGGTGGGTAAGGATCTTCACATAAACCCTATCCTCAGTTCAGGAGGACCTTATGAAAGGATTTACTAAGTGGTCGGCAAAATCGTCATCCAAAAGAGCCAAATATGAGCCACACAAAATTGAAATTTGTTCAAAGCGCCATTTTTAAAGCTCTGCTATGGAGACAAGCTTTGCTGAGACATCTTTAACAAAATAATTCTTAAATGTCATCTATTAATTAATTTTTCTTACATGCGCTTAACATTATAATTAAATCTTGAGTCTTGACAATTGCTCTAAAACCGCACAGAGCAATTCCCACATCTCCTGGCCGATACTACAATCTTGCTCCGGAGCAGACTACCAACTGTTTTACTCAGACCGAAGACTGATCAAGACTGAGTTCTCGAGAACTCAACAAAAAAACAACGAAAACTTTAATTCTAAAAATAGCTTATTTCGGAGAAAACCAGACACCCGTCTACTGTCTCGACTGGCTCGCCGCCCAGACGGCGCCAAGGGATGCAGGGTTTTCTACGAATCACTATTGTCGTTCGACATAATACGTGCTATATATGACTAAGAGGAGTAGCTGTACGAAGCGAAAACTGCAATGTTTCGGACTCTTACTGTGAAATGACAAGTATAAACTAGTCCAGCTAGAAGGAAAATAAAGGGAAAGCGACGCCCTGGAAGAAGGAAAGCTTAGTGACTCAAGAACTTAATAGATTGGCTCGGTATGACATCCGCCGCCCTATTCCTAGCAGCAGCTTCCAAAGTCACCATAGCCCCATTGATTGCCAACCTTCAACCCGGAGACAGCACGTTATGATGATGATGACGACTGTATATGACATAAATGTAGAATGAATCTCACAAATAGTGCACACTTCCATCAACGATAAAATCTTATAACCTCAGTGATGGAAACGTTTGGGCGAAGTAAGAATAAATCCTCATATCCCAACAGCAAAATCTGATATCAAAAAGGTTTGATGTGTTATAGCCAAGGAAACAAACTTGCTAACAGTAACAAATATGTGGTTTTAAAATCTCATCAATATTCCAAACCCAATTTTATTTGATCATAATTTAATTTTTAATTATAAGTAAACAAGTACACATTACAAAAATAATATTATTACCGCCTACCTGAAGGGAAAATAATTTATTCTCAATGGCTAAATAAGTTTGTATTCTAAATTCTTTTTAGATAATTAATTTTCTCTACACATTCGAGTTTTTTCGAAGTTCGTCCAAATAACAATGTAGAAGAACGTTGCACATACTAGAGAAATACCACAAATCATTAGTGAGAACTTCAATATTTACATACAGTTAAAATTACTTTAAACAACAACTCTTACAATTAAAAAAAAACCTTTAACTATGATAACAATAATAAATTATAAGTAAAACTATTCTTTTCTGAACAGGAAACCTGTAAGATGCCAGAGAGTTCAGCACTTTGTACTTTTAAAAGAACTATTTCCCATTTTAAATTTACTAACTTCACTCAAAATGAAGGTATGCAGAAAAAGTTTATTTCCCTAAATTATATACTGTATTTTAGTATAACCTTCATACAGAATTTGAATTTGAATTTGGCTTTTTAAGTAACACCTTTAGGTATTTTCCTCTTGTCATTTCTTTGGATTCTTCACAACCCAACTGATAAGCTGTGTCATAGAGTTTCTTGACTTCCGAAACTAAGCCAGATGGTGTCAATTTACTTAAATCTGAAAATGGTAAGAAATATTTCATATAAATTACTAATATGTACACAAGCTGACTATACTTATTGGAAAACATTAAAGCAGGTTTAAGGCTGATAAAAGAGTATAACAATTTCGAACTATTCCAAAATGTGGGTAAAAATAAATTAAATAAAATTTGGGGTATACTTACAAATTAAAAAAGCTTTATCATCATTATCTAGACCCTTCATCCAGCTTTGTCCTTTTCCAAAGGAAGTTGTATTTACTAAGTATTCAGACACCCCTGGAACTATTAAACCACAAAACTTAAGTCGAAAATATTTTACAAACAAAGACTCATTTATTTATTTTGTTTCATATAAAAATTATAAACTGTTACTTAATTTAATTTAAAAAAAAAGGTGTAATCACTTAAAATAAAGTCATATGAATTGAATAAATTGATGGGACAAAGTTCAAATTATTCGATTTTAAATACTTACTCTGTTCTGGCCAGAGCTCAGGGGAGGTACGGTCAAGTTCCTCCATACTTAATAGACTATCTTCTATTATTGAAGATCCCACTGAAAAATAAAAAGTTAGCATTGTAACATGAAACTTAAACCTCATTTCACAACCTTGTAACATAAATTACTAAGTTAATTAGTAAAAAATAGTTAAAACAAATTAAGCGTTTTTACCATTTGTAGGCAACACTGGCAACATGCAATTTTAACACATACCCCGTACAGTCGAAGATCCCGTTGGAAAAACAATGTGAAATTCATCCATCTTTAAAAAATCGCTTTCCATTTTCTCATTTTGTTATAACGATAATTTGAAAAGCCGTCAGGAAATACACAACTTACCTGACTTTTCTTTGATGGAGATCGGAGATTCCATCTTAAAATGTTGACATTTGGACAATTATGATTTCGCCTTTTTTTTCAAACCATTTAAATCGTTCCAGCTAAACATTCTTTTGTCCTATTTAAAAATTTGGAACTTACTTTAATAATCTGCGAGGGGATTCTCCGCGTAATGTCAACCGTTTCCCATTCAGATGAAGAAAATAAACACACATGAATCGCCAGTAGTAGCGTCTACCCAAATGACGTGGCACCAACTGGACGCCGACATTGACGTGGATTTAGATTGCGTTGTTAATTTAACGATTTCAAAAGTTTTTTTTTTGAAATTTAATTTATTCAATTTTATGGATCCGGTAAAATTCACACGGATCAAATGATATTTGAATAATTTTCTTATGATTATATTTTAAAGTAAGAATTTCAGAATATTGATAGGAAATTAATAAATTATTAAATATTTATGTACAATATGGCGTCGATCTCATTTAAGGCCGTTTTTCGTAACGTATTCTACTCGTTTAGTTTTATTTCAGAATATCTTGTCTCCCGAAAAATTTTTTCAATGGCCAAGAAGGTCGCATTTTACAGCATTTACCCAAAATTTTTTTGGGTTAATGGTTTTTTGAAATAAGATTTCCTTGTCCTCTACCATTCGAACAAACGTTATACTCCGGTGTTTTATGTTACGAAGGAGTTCAAACCCACTGTTTTAACGAATTAAACACCAAACAAATAAATGCGTAGTTTCCTTTAAATGCTCCCAACTGCAAGTTTAAGTTTCTCATCTCTCATTTTCATAGACCACTGAAGATGTCACTTCACAAAGTATGCGAAACATTTATAATACATGCATAATGTATCTAAGTTCTTTCCAAGCCCAGAAGCTGAAAACAGGTCATCAGACAAACAAATCAAAAGACTCTTTAAGCAAAAAACTTTCACAACATAAAATTAGGTTATAAAAATAATAAACAAAAATAATAAAAACACATTTTTATATTAATTCAATGCTTTGAAATTTTTGTGCTACATAAAAACACTTCAAAATTTATTCTTATAACTTAATCTCAACCCCAATTAGCAAGAGAAAAAGAAAAACTGAGTAAACACATCTAATTCCTTCAAAATCTCAGTCCATTCAGTTCCTTTCGCTAATTAATTCCAACACATCTAACCTCTAAACTTGTTTTGAGACAAAAATTAATTATTATATGAATAATCATACACGATATATATTATAATAATTAATTTATAATATTATAATAAATACTGTATGATTATATACATAATTATATTATTTATTAAAAATTTTTCAAACAACATTTTCTACCAACCAACAATTTCTCCCAATTGTATATAAACGGAATGTTTACTAAATCGTACAAAACTAAAAAATAAGGGAAAAGAACTAGCAATTCGACAAAAATACAAAATAAACTATAATTATTCTAAATAAAGAAACCCCGCTAATTCCTAGCGAGTTTCCATTAACCGGTAAAATCATCCATTTGACGAATCCTCGTCCATTGAGATCAAACTAAACAATTATGAGATATGTACAAGACTGTTGGACAGGTTCCAAGTTTATTCTTTCCTATAATTACAAAACAATAAAGAAACACTGTATACAAACACAAAGTTGTACAGGGTAATGTTCTAACACTCAAGGTATAACCTTAGTGGCGAAAACCACCTTCAAGTAGAAGTAACTAAATTTCTAAAGTTTGTGTTGTGAGTCAAAGAAAAGCTCTCCCGGAAGTACATCCCGAAACGAATGGGTTTTCTACTTAAGTTTTTAGAAGAATAACAGCAAAACAGTTTCGCCATCAATTAGGGCGTCAAATCCTGGGTATCATATTGAAGGATCAAATTATACAGCGAGAAAACCCTTCGTATATACAAACAGAACAACATAAACTAAACAATAACAATATGGAATGAGACAGGAAAAATTTGTTTACATTTTTAGGGGAAAACCTGTCCAACGATTAACTACTAGAGAACATATCACTCAAAAACAATAAATCGACTTGTTCTCCTTATAACTAAGAACACTCTTTTACACAAAAATTTATCTATAATTCATTATACTACAATAACAGAGAGAAAAATTAAATAAAAATTTCATCCTGAATCATAATCTCACGTATGGAGAACGCACACCACTAATCGAGCAAACAATTGAACGTCTCAACTTGAACTTTTGTACATCATCGTCTTCAAACTGAACATTCTAAACTTAAGGGATTTAAAGATTTGAGAAAAAAAAAGTTTTAATCAAAAGAAAACGGATAGACGACCAAATTTTGGTACAAACTAACAAAAACAGTGCTTAAGAGGGTATATCCAGTGTTTTGTATATAATTAAAGGTTCACAAACAAACTGCTGACCGGTAATCCTTTTCCCAAGCCCTAGTGGAAACGAATTAACGGTCAAGCATTAATAGGTGAGGAGAATAGAAACCCATAAATACACTCAAAAATTAAGAAAATCGTACTTGAAAAGACAGAGAGAATGGTTCCTGTCGGTTTTTTAACATTTGCTGACCTTACACAATCAAATTACAGCATAATAGGGTTTAACAAAAAACAAAACTACAGAACCTATAGTAAGAACACTTAGGTTATAGTTAATGAGTTGAAAATTTTCAAAATTTGTTATTCAAACCGCAGGAACAAACAAAAGTCAGCAGGGAGAAGTACTTAAAGAGGAAAGAAACCACCGGTCCATCTGTAGGAGGTCACTGCCCGGTTGGTATCATTCACTCAAAACAATGGCCGACAAATGTAACCGCCTTTTTTTCAGACCTATTCCAGATGGGGGACAAAAAACAACAATCCAACGCAGCTCTAAGAGATTCTTTATAATAATTCAAACCCCAACAGAATGTTCAGTAAAAAAATTAAATCAAATCCTAGGAAAAAAAATTTTTTTGGCTTTTTTGTCAAACCTTGTGAATATACATTAATTTTTTGTCGATGTGGCAGTTGTTTCCCTCATCCCGAGGGATGCTTATAATAAAAAAGTTTCTATATACTAACAGCCTTTCTTTTTTGTTCAATTTTTCTAATTTTTTTGTGTGTGTGTGTCTTTAAATTAACTTTTTACATCGCAATCAATTGTACTTTTATTTATGAAAAAGAGAAAAATGCATTACATTGAGATCATTCATCGCAGTTTCATTTCATTACGATAATTACAGTTTTGTTATTTATGTAACCCATAAATTTTCATTTACTCTACGCTAATTTTTCATTTATGTACAGATAAACCCTTTCGTTATGCGACTTATATTATACTAAAAAACTTGTTTTCTTTCTAACAGTATTAAGTTAAAGCCAAGTATTTAAATTTGAAAACTAACGCCGACCAAAATGGAATATTCAGTCAAAAAAATATATAATATATATAATTAATAAATCAATAAAATTAAGGCACTAGTAAGGCAGCCCTTTTCTTTAAGTGAAATACGACTTTTATGTACATGAAACCTCGTTAAAAAATTAAGTAATATATTATTCCAATATCACTGGTATAAGTATAAAAAAAAATTACAAATAAATACTACAACTGTTATTTATTGTTTGGTTAAAAGTGAACGTCTTGAATATCGGTTGGAGTCTCCGGATGACCGTCTACCGTGTCCTCTTCTTTCGCACCGGGAGACGGCGAGAAATTTTGTCCTCCGGATACCTTACCCCCAGAGACAGGAGTTTGTTGAGAGGCTGCAGCCGCCTCGGCTTGGAATGCTGCTTCGATTCTTTTTATCACCAATTCGACGTCCTCTGGATTGCTCAAGTTCAGCAATTCACATATGGATTTGAGTGCGATGCTCGATGATGGTATTCTCAATCCTCGGACTGCTGAACATATGCAAGCTGTTGCTATGATCGAAGGTGGTATATGGATGAAATCCGGCTCTGGAAGGAAAGATGATTCAAAATGAGTAACTGAATACAGGTAACTTTGTCATCATTCTATTAGATTCTACTCATGAGACATTAGACGGTGGGAAAGACCAAGACATTTTTAAAAACCGATAACGGCTTCGTATCGAATTACGGAACATCTCAATCTGGGTGACGATATCAACCCTTAAATCAGGTAGCATTTCCATCATACCTGAATAAACGAGATTTAAAATTTAAAACGCCACCTATTCCTTGTATTTCTGTTTCCCTTTCGCGACACAAAAGACTCAACGGATTCCGTAACACATAGGAAAGGCAACGAGGAAGGGGAATTGTCATCCTTTACACAATTTACTGAGGTTTGAATTCCGTTAACGTTCCCTAACTCCGTTTAGGCCTTTTTTTACTTCAACAAAAGAATGAGGGAAATACGTCTACTCATTTTCTCTACATTTATACTTTATTTTGCACCTTTTCTTTCCTTGCACAATACTCTTCTTACATCATTTTTACCTTTTCATTCTGGTTTTAAATGAATTCCATAGGCCATAACCCAATTTGACAAAATTTTAGAACTAAATTATATGTTGTTTTTGATTATCAATTTTTCATTAACACTCCAACATGTTCAAAATGTTTTTCCTTCCGACCAGTTTTCCAAATTCTTTTGAAAACCGTCTCGTCTTCCCTTTCAGAAAAATTAGGAGACATTAGACATGCGCGACGACGAAGTCACCATCGCCGTTGATAATACAAATCATAAATCAACCATAATGACCCTTCACCATTTCTTCTTTTCATTCAATTGCGGTCTCGTTGTAAAGGGTAGCCCTATATACATCACCCATCAACAAAATCAGACAGACATTAGGAAAAGGGTCCACTTTTATTACACGTAACTACCCATCACAAAAAAGTACAGAAATCTTTCTGTCTCCCCGGCCAATTTTAAACCTTAAATACAGTACAAATAAAATTATGAATAACATCTCATTTGACATTTATTATGATTGCTACTACTTGATACCGAGAGATTTAATCAAAATAACCAAATAAAAACGAGAAGAAAGGACAGCATCTGAATACATCCTTGATTGGGTCCCTACGCGAAGAAATCAAGTCTCGATTCAAAACTTTGTTTTTTAAAGTCCTTCAACTGTAAACACGTGGAATCTCCAAGTTGTAGTAAAGAAGAGCCTAATTCATAGTAAACAGCAGCCATTTTTAAATGGAACTCGCAGCTGTCACCCGGCTCCCTTAAAGAAGTCCGTAAATTTAATGAAATACAAAACGAGCCAGCATCTTCTTAAACTACTCCCAACTCAAAGATCTCGTTTATGATGGCAAACCAACACCGAGGATGGTCTTCTACCGCTCACGAACTCTAAGGTACCTTTAGTTAACGCAGGTGCTGAAATAAAATAATTCAAAATCGGTTTTCCAAATGAACTGAATTTATCGGTCAAAAAATTCTTTTATTAAGTCATTCGTCCCGCAATGTTACATCAACAGTGGACCTTTCTTTTCAGGAGACTAAAGTCACCATTGTCACCGTTCGTTGCCATTTCCTGACCAAAACTTCCATGCTTTGAACCCAGTGATTATCAACTTAGGAATGTTTACCATCACAACAGTCACAAAATTTATGAACATGAATGTGTACAGTAGTCAAAGACGATGTAATAGATAAAGAGTTGTAAGAGTGCTAGACAAGAGCGTGTTTAAATATAATTATAATAATTTATAGTATTGCAATTAAATTTCTGGTAGTGCTATTGATAGATAGTCTTCTTTGCGCTAAAGTATAAATGTAGATTGTAATTTAATACACCATAATTAGTCTTCTAACTTTCCTAACAATGGTTTTGTTGTTTTATGTTTTACTGTTGGCCAGTTTCTCAGCACACAAAGTTGCCTTTTGAAGTATTGATAGAAGAGCTCCTCGCTAAAGAAAAGGAAACGCAAATCCCTTTTCGATACCAAATCACTACACTACATTTTCATATCTTGAACATTTACTCAACATAACATTCAACCAATCAACACAACCATCATCCAAAATTCAATCAAAACTAAAATTTTTCCCGATGAATACAATTAGACATCACATCGCCTTGTCAAAACCAAGAACCCAATCAACAACACCAACAGCAGCCGAAGAAACTTTTCAAAATACAAATACAATCTTGCTACCTTTCATTTTCTGCTGATTACCGACAAGTTTCTTTCCTTCCTTGAATCCTTCCTACCGTAAATCATCAACCATGTTTTCTGTCGTAATCAAGTTCCTTTTACAGTTATGTTATTCTATACAAATGCAAATCAAATTAAATTAAATTAATTTTTTTGGTTTTTAACGATCTAAGAATTTACCCATCAAAAAGAGAAACGAAACATTTTTTGAAACAAAAAGGCGAAAACCCTTTGCATCATACGACCGTTCACAGATTCACACACACTTCATTATTTTCGTGACAAAAAATTTCATTTCGACTCAATTGTCCCAGCGTGTAGAAGAAAAAGGAATTAAATTAAAAGAAATCTCGAATTAACCCTGACATAAAATTTTGTGAGTCAAATGAGCTAATAAAATTAATTTGCATAGGTTATTCCTTCATTTTAACTAACTCTAATTCAGTGAATCTGATTCGGGTGACTCACGGGTGGCTTTAGGTCATTAAAATCCTCATATCAACCGAATAAATTTTTTCCAACAGCCAATATTACAAAGAATTACCGACGACGAAGACCTTTCTTCTCAAAATCAACCCTAAGTAATTAAAACAAGTAACTAATGACTTTTAGTTTGGTGTTATAATTATGTGGCGGAACGAATATCAGCAGGAAAGGAAATTGGGACAGTTTCATTCTGGTATGTATAATGAGCATGGAAATTTTCTAAAAACAACTGAGGCGCATTACACCCGAGCTTTAAAAACAACAGTGTAACGTTCAAGAGGACAGACGAAAACTACAGGGAACAAAACACACTGGAAACAAAATCAGAAACAAGAAACAACAAAAAGAAAAATTTTCTTCAATTAACTCCTAGTTCTAATTTATTCAGGCTGATAGCTAGATATTTAAGTACTTCATAAACTAGAAAACTAGAGTAGACTGGTTCGCAAAGCTCGGAAAAAGTCATAAACAATTTGAAACCATGCACAAAAATGATCAAAGAAGAAGAAACTTAGTAGCCAAATTAAGATACCAACTGGACCAAAAATCCAAAAAAGCGAAAAGATAGTCGAAACAACGCGGTTCTTAAAGGACCAATTATCAGATCATAAGCGAAATGACACATCCCTTCCTAAATCACTAGAAGAAAATGTTACCAATCCAATAAAGCAACTCAATTACGACGATAAAACGAAATTAATTAATTTACAAACCCATCAAACAATCTCTCCAGCCATTTCCAGAGAGCCCACCATCCCAGGCTATTTAAACCTTCCATCTTCAAAAAGAAAGCATTACCCAAAAACCCATCTGCTCTTCCTATCAAAAGAACTGTTGCAAATTAATCAAGCAATAAAAATTTTTATTCTCTCTCCTAAAATCAAGGTCCCCAAAATTCACTTTTGCGCAGACCAAACGCGAAATGTTACAATGTCACCTGTATGTTAATTCAACTGCATTTGTCCAGGTGTGATTTTAAAGAATAATTGTATTCCATGATATAAATTGCGCTTATACTTAAACTAGCAGCTGCGAACCCGATTCAATATCATAAGGAATTATAATATCGCACCTATTATTTCTATTTCAGCTGCAGGCAATCGTTTTTTTTTCTCCTCCTCGGTATTATTCTTCGAGGGTCAAATCTTTTTACCAAATTTTCTCTTATAGTTTGTCACATGTAGGTCTCCCTTCCCTCCTACCGATCAGAAGAGTATTCATTACAAAAGCCATGGTTTCCTACCACTAAGGGGCATTTTCAAGGGTGAGCCAAACTGAAGGAAAAACTCAATGAGTTTTCCCCGAGTGCCTCTTAATTAATTATAATGTTCTTTCAATGTTTTTGTCCCCGTCCTCGTCCCCGGAGTGCTTATGGCCCTTAAACTCTGTTCCTCATAACCGATTAAGTTTGAAACTTATCATCATTACCATCTCTCATAATTTTATTCGACCATTTTTTCAACTTCCTGTACCTTGCCTTTCAATTTCAGACCTTTTTGTATACAATCAAAGTTTGGTAGGTCTTTGTATAAGAATGTCACCCAACACCAAACAGTACAGCGAGTGAGAAACAGCTACAGAGAGTTAGTACTAATATTATCACTATATGCATACTTATACTGAATTTTAGTTAATTAAGTGAATGAGTGTAAATATTAACTGCCCAATAAAAAATTAGATTTCATAAGCCTATTCCTCAATAACCATTCTTATTACCGATTACCTTTTTTGTACTAAAAAACTTTATTACATGACCCATTTTATCTCAGATGAGTAACCCATACGATATCTGTAAGAATAAGTACGCAACACCCGCAAATCTATTTATTAAGAAATATTATATTAATACTTAAAAACACAAATAAGTTAAAGATATAATAATATTTATCATAATGTCGTGTAGTCTTTCGTGGCCGTTTATTTTGAATTTGTGATGCACAGTTTTTTGGTTCTTCCATCTGTCCTTCCAAAAAACACACCACTGATGATGACAACAGCTCTCAGAGTTGTCGAAACGTGTTTTTTGACCGGTTTTCCTTCGCTGTAAATTTGATTCGTGTCGTGTTTTCCAGTGTCGAGTAACCGTTTAGAAAATATCAACAACGTGGCTAATGAAAAGAACCAAAAAACTGTGCATCACAAATTCCTTATTTATCATTTTCATTACTTTTAAGAGTCAACTTTCTGTCGGATGCTTCTACCGACTTATAAATAAAAATTTTACTTTCCCTATCGATTTCAGAAAAAAAAAATTCTAAGACGTGAAATTGAAAGGTCTGGCCATTGTTTTGTTTGTCACACATGAATAAAGCTCATTTGTGTTCCTTCTGATCTTCCTTTATCCTTTTCATTTCCCTTCCAAAAATTGAACATGGGCACACGTTAAAGAAGAACATCTGCTTTCCATTGAAATCCCAAACTTCCTCTTCCCTTCTAAATCTTCGCAAATGGAACCTTCATGCAAAAACCAAATGAAACCATTGTTACCCTTAGTAATGTTTATTGTAACGAAAATTTTCCTCCCCAAGGTAACCGGCAAATCCCGTTTTTTTCACCCCATGACACTAGGGTTTCCAAACTTTTTAGCCTCACCGATTCCATTATTAAGTCTCAACAACCGAATACATACAAATTTTAGGTGACTAAAAATTTTCTAAAGACACCAAACTCCGCCTTATCAGGACGAAAGTGAAGTCCAAAGACTGCGAGAATTAACTCTAAGAGCCTGCAGGTCTTCTTAAGGTTTGGTACTCAAACTGCGGCCCACCAAGCTCTACTGAGTGGCCCAGTGGAAACCGACTGAGTGAAAATTTGTGAAACGTCGATTGTTCATTGTTAAGTCTGAACTATAGTGCCTGACCAGTACGAAAATGTTCGAGCTTGTGCCCAGAAACTGGTAACATTGTTTGCCTCAACATATCTTTATGAAGCAATATACAGAAACAGACTGACAGATGCACATACAGATGATGCCCTGAGGATAGACTGTAAGCGTCGAAATCTGGACTAGTAGTCTTTTCTTTTGGCAAGTCGTGTGGCCCAGTCACAATGGAAATTTGGCCCGGAAAGGAAAAAGCTTGAGTACCAAGGCTTTAAAACAATGCTAGAATCTTTTGCCTAAATGTTACAACCAACGAAGATCTACAGAAAGCGGCGCAAGAAGAACCTACTATGATATACAGCAAAAGAAGGAAATGGAGATAGATCTGACATCCACTAAGAAAATATCCAAAAGCAGTAGAAAAGGAAGTTCTGAGCTAGAATCTCCAGGGCACCATGGAGAAGATTGTAGAACAAGCAAATTCATGATAGAACTTTAAGTCCTCGCCAAGAACAGGGTGTGTTCCCACTCCCCAGAGAGGAGTACAAAGATATAAACAATTTTCTTAAGTTTCTCCTCATAATTTCTACAAATTAATTCAACCCACAACCTCAATCAAGTGTTAGAATATCTTCATCTACAAACATCACCATTATTTATTAATATCACTACCAATTATCCATGCATCTCAACTTTTTAGAATAAATCTTATACCATTAACTCAAGCAAATATTAAATTTCATTATGCATAACTCCAACTCCAACTTCCTGTCTTAGCACTTTGGAAACCTCTAACATGAAACAACCATACAAGAAACTGGCTTCTCTCAAACAATTACAATTCAATTCTCCTTAAAACTTAATAAGAAACCAAAATCCTTAATAGCACACATTCCAAAACATTTTTATTTTGAATTATAATAAGATCACTGAACATAAAAATGTCGAAAAAATTGAGGCTCTCAATAAAAACCTTCCCGATTCTAATTTAATTAACATAATGTGTGCATTTTATTTGTAAATTAAGTTCTAAAAAAATGCCGATACCAATGATATTAATAATGATTATTTATTTGAAGCAACTTTTAATTTGTCTAAAAAAAATCTTCGTCACACTGATCCCATGACGAAATTAGACAGGTGACAGCGTTTAATTAAATCCTGGATGGTTCTCGGAACTTCTAATTTTGAAATTTTCACAATTATACGGCCAAATATCGCATTAAAAGAAAAACTTTTTATTATGTTCATTAGTAAGGAAAATAAACAAAGTAGTTCCCGTTTGATAGTCCACTGACCTAATTCTGATAATGATACCGCCATTCGAAATCGTGCAACTGTCCAATTTATGCACACAACAACCTGAACCTGACTTAAACTTTTACTGGTTGTCCATTTCCTCCGTACTTTCCATTTTTAGCGCATCAACTGTTTCCTCGACTGGTGAAATAGAACAGCGGCGAAGAATTCAAATTTCCAGTTGTTGGATTAGGTTCTGTTAGGAGGGATTTGTGAGACTGGTACAGAACCTAAAAAAACAGAACCCGAATTTTCCCAAACTCATAACCATTTCGACAAAAAAATCACAGACAGTGAAAGTGATTTCCATCCTTAGTTTACCAAATGCATTTAAAGTCGTTATTCATATTCAATAGAAAGGAAAATGCTGTTGACGTCTTGAAGGGAGACTGCATTGTAAACCTGTTTTTTTTTTCTCCTCGAAAATCTTTGTGTTCAAAACACAAAAGACGAGACTTCTGGTAATGGTCGACGCATAGGCTTGAAATGCATGAATCGGAGTTAAAGCGAGTTCCTTACCGGTAATTTACAATTCACCGTAGCCCGCTCTATCGCCGAATGCTTTGCAGACTGTATTTGTGCATACTTGTTAAACCCGAAGAATGGGTCGGTAAGAAGTTTGGCAGAGGGAGAGTCTTGAGGGTTGCTATCAGCTTACCCTCGTCGCAAGAGCAATGGTCGGCAAAGCCACCCCAAATTGATAGCAATCCGTCTAGCCAATATTAACTATGCAAAATTAATCTTCCTTTCTAATTCATGAGATTCTTTTCTTACAAAACACTAAAAGGAAACCGGGGGTTGAGGAAAAAAAAACAAGACTCAAAAGAAACAAGTCTGGAGATTTGGACAAGGTTGGGTGTTTTACAATAGGCAATAAAGTCTACATTTTTACACATATAATCCCATTCCAATTTGTCCGAAAGGGGTAAAAGAACAAGAAAAGTAATTAAAAATGAAAAAAAGAATCAATTTAGATACACTAACAGTCCAAAATTTAAATATCAAATTTCGACATTCAAGTTTTAACGAGAAACCAGCTCAAAGTTACCCTCCACTTCTTCGTAACCCCAGACCTGTACGATATTGACCAGAAAGACTTCGTTTACTCAACAAACACTATCTAACCCTAAACAAACCAACAGAGATTTCTCAACAGCCTTAAAACCTAAAAGCTTCGTTAAATTAATACAACGAATCAACCTTCCATTCCTGTTCAAATTAAACATACAATCCCTCTTTTTATATTTTCAATTTCCAAAGTTTAATCATTAAAAAAAAAACGTTAAATTTAAAATTTGAATACGACTAGTGTTTGAGTGAATATTTAATATTTTTTTAAGAGATAAGTAAAAAAATTACACTGTTAAATAGAATCGGATAATCAGTGTTTAACTTATGTGAAACCGTAATTAACAAATTGTTGGCCGGTGTATTGCCATATGACGTCTTACAGGGAGAACGTTTGCTTCTCATGTTAAGCCTACGTATTTATCCCCATGAAATTACGGCAGGTGAAGTGTTCTTTAGTTTCGAGAAAAGGAAATAACATATGGGGCCGTTTTCTTCAAGTAGAAATTTTTCTGTTGCTCGATTCGAATTTTCATGGTCAATGTGTTTTTACATGCGCCTCGTGTGACCTTCCACTGGCATTCCCACCTAAATTGCACATGAGTAGGTGATCACTAATGACCCCGTTTCCCATGTCTGGCTTAAATGAAAAGTGAAAGGAATTCCTTTTTACCTTTGAGGAATTAACGTTTACGAGCTCTTCACTCGATCACTTATGTCTACCAACAGCAAACGAAAACCTAATCAATATTTCTAGACTATTATCCTGGCACATATTTGGAACTACGCAACAGCATCTTGTTCAGCCAACAAAGTTTGGTTGTCAGACAAATCTGTCATGTGGTATGCAATTCAGACAAACATGACTTATTACCAATACACCGAAATTTATTCTGTCTCTTTGATGAAAGGACGTCGCGTAAGTGAAGAATACAAAAAAAAAAATATGGCAAAGACGACATGGATCTCCAGACGTTGCTCAACTGCGTTCAGTTCTTTGGTGTGACCGAGGTCACGAGTTAAAAAAAAACGGGATCTTGAAATGTCTGCAACTACCTCTTCAGCCCTCTTCCTCCAAGCACTTCGTTTACCTTTGTTAAAAAATGCAACCCCGAATTCTATTCAATAAGCTTGGGAAAAGAAAAAAACCTAAGACCGAAACCACGTCTCGAAATACATAACAGACACCATCTAATAACATTGTTCGCCATCCCTTAAAGGAAAAAAAATTGGTAGTTTTGAACAACCATAAGAAAACGACTATTTTTAATGATTTTACATTATACATAATCATCTACTAACATTTTGGCAGTTTCAATAGGTGTCTTTCACGCTTGAAAAATTATTTGAACCCCAGGAACGGTAAAAAGGGTAATTTTTTTCCCTTGTCAGACCCAAGTCGACACTTTCTTCTTGCGCCCGACGATTCTGTTGCGCAACCATTTCAAAATTTCCCTTAGTAGACAGTTTATAAAGGACCCAGCCGACCAAAAACCAAACAACGATTATTCCATGTCGAAAAATTTGATAAGATAGGAAACAAAAAGCTGTGTCGGCGATCACATCCTACCCTATTGATGTGAATTAAGCTTTCGCGAAGTTGAAGTGTTATACAAAGCTGAAACCAAACTTCCTACTCAGTGTCTCACACAATTAAACATTTCAAGAATAATAGATTACGTAGACAAGCATATTATTAACTAAAAACAAAATCAAACCCATTAAATAAGATTCATCTTCTTCCCATCCTCTAACTCCATCAAAAATATTTCAAAAACAAGACGAATTTGGGTCAAAATGCGCAATACCCACAAAAAGGGAGGAAGAAAGTAAATTTATATTCAGATTATTAAGATTATTGAAATCTCAAATCAGTTAGACACAAAATAAATATTTAAAACCAAAGTAAATTAAATTCCAGGGCCATTATCACTGCTCATCCTTATCTATGAGAAAAAATTAAAAACGGAATCAAAAAAAGTGATAAGCGACTTCTGGTATTAGTAATATCGATCAGGCACTGTGATACCATAATCTTTAAGATACAAGACTCAAATGGGAGGTACAAAAGAAAATCAACAAAGGCAAGTAAACTAACATAAACAAAGGTAAGGTAGCTACGATAATGATCCTTTTGGTGGTGTTAAGTGCTGAGTAACGACTTCAACACTAAATTTTTGTGTCACAGGCTACCCAAAACATTTTATAGTGAATATAATAGAGGAGAGGATCAAAGATGCAATCCGTACCACCGCTAATTGTCGCGAAATGAAAAACTGTAATTGCAGGAAATCATTTTCACTTCAGCACCAAATCCCTTCAACAACCAAAACAAAATCCTTTCCAGGAGAAAATATTTTAAGCACATCGGACGCTTTTTAACAACCTCATTACGAATAAAATAAAAGTAAATAAAAAATAAACAAGATAAAAAGGTTCGGGGTCATCACACTCTACCAGCCTTAAGAAAAATTTAACATCCAGGTTCTTTAGTCCCTCGAGTACAATAAAAATAAAAGAAACCTTAAGAAACCGTATACACCAAACCAAGTAACATATTTCAGGTCGTCTTTCAAGAGTTCTGAAAACCCACACGCGTGTGTCGCGTGCCTGTTTAAAAACGGAGACCCAGGCATTGACTGATCTTCAATGGAGAACTTTTTTTTTTACCGAAGACCCTAACTTCAGGTATACCATTTTAAAAGGACAATAACAATAAAAGGCAATTCATTCCGGGTGAGCTACCGAAACTTGCAAAAAGTTGTGAAGTCGTTTCGTGTTTATTAGTATCCTCGACTTTCGTAAAAAGTCACAGAGATAGTCGCAAATTTTAAGACGAATAAGAACCTTTCACCTGCATTATGTTTACATCCCCTCCCGAGAAGAATAATTCTTTGAGGAACAGACGTCTAACAGGACAAATTCAACTTCCGATAAAACCAGTTCTTTCTAATTTTTGTTCCTCATAAGAAAATGAATAGGCACACGTTCTGATAGGAAATACCAAGATAACACGGGGGTGAAACAAAACAGATTACCATACGAATTACTTTTGATATCAACTAATGTTATTCTTATGCATTCACAAAAGGTCCTTTCAAACTCTAAAAAGTATCAGTTGGCGGACGAAGGTAGAAACCCTATTTGACTCCGTGGTAATTACAATTTTATACTTTCAATTTTTTTGTTCGTTTTTTTTTTAACTCTGAAGATTATAAATCCATCAATAAAACGTAAACAATTATTTTGCAAATGTTTTCTTTTTTCACTCTTCCTAAGGCCGGCAAAGTGCTGCTCATCTACTCCATGCTGTTGCTCTTGCACAAAATGTTTACTGTTATAATGACTTGATATATACAACAGACACTGGTTCTTAGAGTGACAATCTCTCACTCTGTAGAGAATATGGAAGCTGAGACTGACCCAAACACTAGTTTATTGTGGGTTATGAAAAGATTATTTTTCCACACAAATGTAACCAACAAATTAGACAAATAACCAACCCCCGGGGAATTACACCCTAGGAACTCTCTTATTTTTCAAAAGTTCATTTCCTCTCTCGCGAAAAGTAAAATAAAAAAAAATTCAATTCTCATGGAATTTCACACGTGCACTATTTGAAAATGACATGTGAACAAAAAGTGTCAAAGCGATCAAAACGTTTTCCTTCGCTGGCCTAAACAGGATGGAGGAAATGAGGGATACGGGTACCTTAGTTTGTTTTTCATTTTCACTGACACCAGTCCACTGACTTCTGACTTTTTCCTCCCCCGAGCCCACACCTCCGCAACCTAAACAAGTTCTTTCTCCCTCTATAATTCATAATGTTTGATTACACCTTGTCTTGTTCGTGATCATTATTTGCTCATTCTACCGTATCGCTTCTAGAGAAATCTTAATGAAACATTTTCCCTCCGAACCCTGAAATAAAATTTCAAATTTTGATTCGACGGGGAGCTTGAAGCTCGAAAGAAACAACTGCGTCTGGGATATTTCACTAAAAGGACACTCCAAACAAATGTTACAAGAAGATTCGATCAAGGATACCAACCCAAACCCCTGTGTCCCGCTTTGATATACAATACAAATCCATTATAAATAAGTCCAGGTGTTGGATTTGTACCTTAATTGCCCGAAACCTCATTAAGTTGCTGCGGACTAGATAACATGCTACGAAACTCTAATGCTGAAAAAGTGTGACTTTGGGTAAAACGGTACAGGAACCATTCCTCCCCCATAATGCTCAATCAAAATACCTTAATTTCAAAATAGCGTTTTTACCTTTTTTCTCATCTGACACATTTTATGATAGTCAATTAAAAATTTAGCCCACAATCAATACCAACTACTCTCGTTTTCCTTTCCCTTAAATATTTATCGCATTTAAATTCACAAAGTACTTTCCCATTTGAATTTCCGAGCACATTGTGAATTCTCACGTTCATCTCCAGTTTAATCTTCAATCCTTTGCATCCAGAACCCTTTTGAAAACGCCTCCCCAAAATCCATTCCTTTCATTTTTCTCCTTCCCAGATCTTTTAGAGTTTTTATAATCACAGACTTTAATCTCTTTGATTTCTCAGACAACTCCACTCCGATTTCTACCCCTTTTTTCTCAGAGACCATTGTTTAGACCAAAATCTAAAACAATCAGATTTCAAGAAAAACAAAACCACAAACAGACATTTCTCATTACATATTAATCTTACGAGAACTTTTGTTTAAGGAAACAAAACAAAAAAATAAGAAAACGGGTATTTTATTCAAGTCAAATATTTAAGTTCCATATTGCAGCCCGCTTCAGCCTCAGCCTCACCTTTTCCCTTTCTTTATGTTTCAGCAGCTGAGAAATTTGAACAAATCTTTCGTTTTTCAACACACACACACACAACGTGTCCTTTTTGTTCTGCACCTTGGATTCAATCCGACTCCCGTTATTGTGGGTCAATACTCAAAATGAAAGATCATTTGGCACGCGCTCTCTGATAGGGTTTCCTTTATTTCGAGCACCTGAACCTAAAATATCAGACAATGTGACAATGGGCCTTTTGAACCTTTTGTATTGTTTCTCATCCCTTTTAAACTCCCTTCCTTCAAATCTGCCCTCGTGAAACCTCTGCCTTTTCTGAATTGGTCCTAGCCTTAAAGCAACACACACACATGTATGATAACACATCTTAAGGATCCTTCGACTACACAAACCCACAAAATCTGATATCTAATTCCAATATTACTGATTTAGTAAGCTAATACGCAAAATTTGGGATAGAATTCAGGCTCACTAACCAACACACAACTTTACTTTTTTATCACTTATCAATCGTCAACTTGCGAATTCCAATTAATTTGGCCTAAATCTTCTTCCCCGTAATAAAACGAACACGGGAGTGCAGAGGAATTATAAACAAAATAATCGCTTTCGTGCGAAAAAAAAAGAAATTAAATACAAATAACTTTTTGTACTTTGCTACTTTTTTTCCTATAACCACGACATTAAAAAAAAATGTCAAACGATGGAATTTAAACCCAAAATGCGAATTATAAAAATTATGGTATTGACTTTAGCTTAATCAGCCGAAACCGAACGAAAGTCACTCTATCAGATGATTCTATTTAAGCTAAAATCATCAAATAGTTGGTGTTATATTACTAAGCTCACTTTGTCGCACAATAATTCATAAGTTATCTCCATTGTTAAAGGAACAATAATATTTTTAAAAATAAGCGGTAGACATGGTTGTAGAAAATATTCTCGGGGTGAGTAACTTCATTGTCGGAACCAGGTTGCGTCGTTATAGATGAACGAATGATGGACAGCACTAATTCCGAACGTATATACATATTGATATATAAAATGTTATTATAACTATAATTTAGAATCGAAATGGAAAATGCAAGGATCCTGACGGGATCCGGGACTGAATGAATTTAGCTTCGGTTGTCGGCTGCTTCATTTCACTGTACCCATTCCGAAATCAGGAATGTGGAGAATGCCACATCATAAAAACTGCTTAAACACCGGAATATGGATACAAGAAAGTGCTATTTGTCTTCAAAAGGTTCTTAACGGCCGAAACGTGAAGTTTCAAAATCAAAAACCTTCACAACCTTCGTAATTTTTATCAAAACTATCAAATCTAATTGACCGGTGTTTCTACTTGAGGCCCTTGAAACAATACCAACGTAGGAAATAAAAAGTAACGCAAAAGTAAGCAATGAAGCGAAAAAAAGATTAACATCGCAGGATATGTAATCACAAAGTGGCACGAGTCAGCACCCGTGAAGGCGTGGAGGGGATGATAAAAAGTCACCCTCATCCAATACCTATGCTGAGCACATTGCAGTACATGCAGCTGTTCCTGCTGTACAAATAAAAGAATAAAAAAAAAAGAAAGAAACTAAGGGTGGGGGGTAGGGATTACAACTTCCAATACATTTCGATTCAATTGACGTAATCGCAAAGCTTGCTCTTTTTTATCCGATTTCTTTTTATATCATCGATTCAAAAACGAAAAAAAAGTTTACTTTTTACCCAACTGCATTTGGTTTGTGACGTCATATAATCACAATACTTTCTTGATCTTATTGTTATTTTCCTCCTTACGGTGTTAGAAGGCATTGTTCTCATTTTTTTTTCTTCACCTCTCGAACCGTTAAACGATGCCGTATGCATATGTTCGATAAAGACTTCTATTCTAGTTCGATTTTTTCAACTGTCAATCCTTCCCTGATTTATTGGTTCAAAAACAGCAAGAAATTTTTAACGAACAAACATGGGTTTATAAGAAGCGTCCAAAAGTGGATTAAAAATTTCGAAAGGTTTCACAATTTATATAAACTAACATTAAATTCAAATTTAATAATTATAACAAGGTACATGACACAAATTTAGTTAAAAACAAAACAAAACAAAAAAGGAGATTTATCATCAACCCACACAACTCCTGGGTGCTAACATCTGGCCCCGAGCACCACCAGCATCACCTTCATTAACATTAGTAAAATTACGAACAGGTTGTTTCTCCCTATACAGCAACTGACCTCCCTCCTCAAAAAAACACCTAAAAAATATTGTTGTCACTAATTGTCAAATTTCCTAAATTTATGTATGCAACATAAGTAAAACAGAATATTTCTAAAAATTTTCCAACTTTATCGATTCCATTGTCGACCTCAGAGATCAGCAGACGAACCACTTTACAAAAGACTATGCGAATGGCATAACAATTCAAACAAGCAATTAAAAGCTTCATACAGTTACTCTATTAAAATCATCTTAATTATTCGAAAGAGTAGTTTTAAAGGTTTTCTTCTTCCTACTAACTTCCACAACATGTATCTAATTTCATTTACATGAGCCTATTTGACTCAAAACTCAAACGAGACGAAATTGAATAAATCTTTTTTAAGTATAAATTTTGTTTTTGAGAAACCACACACAAACATGACTCTATACTTCCTATCAATTAACAATATAACGGCAATCTATTGATTTACTGACTTCTCAAATCCAAAACCAACGAAATGTATATTAAAAATCTCAAAGAAGCAAAAATCATTGAAACTTTAACTAATTACAAATCCAGGTGTGCATTCTAATCTTTTATAATGATTATTTAAAAAAAAGTATATTATAGCTTAGTGGCCAGGAAATACTCGGGGGCTGGCTAAAATACAAAATGAAACAATGTCTGACAAATCAATTTAAAAAACATGACTTTAGTTTTATCCGTTCAACGACACCTTTCGCCCAATACCATCCGCACATTTATTTTTTAAGTACTGACCGACATTAATCACTTTCAAATGGATACTTTCCTCTTACTCCTCGAAAGGCTATTTAACTCCAACAAAAAAAAGGAGTCACATCTGACAGTTCTAAAGACCCATCATCGCAAAACGCAACCATTTATTTTATTCTTAAATTTATAATTTCTATGTGCAAAAACCACACCCCAAGAAAAGAAAAATCGGTCTCGACTTTAAGGAGATTATTCCCTATGACCACAGTCCAGGAGGCAGATTGTCCAGATCGAATGCAAATTTCTAACATTTTGGGGGAAGAGTAAAAGATGCACGCGTATGGAAATTATGCCAATAAAAGGTAGCCCATTATATAAAGGAACAGACAACCACCCCACTCACCTATCCCTAAGCATTGTTTGAGGAATGCATATGATACAAAACGAGGTGATTGCAGCTGTGCTGAGTAGGAAAATGAGGACCAATCCTAGGACAGTATTTGATAATTGCAGCTGTCACGAAAACAACCCTTGAAATCTATCTATAAAAATCTGGATCTGTACGATTTTGTTACGTTCCATCTTTTTTCTTTCTATACCCCCTCTTTACCTTTTTATTATCAGTGACATTGCTTCTCTTCTCATGTTAATTAGGTCACGACCCACGGCAGATTGTTTCGCTAACGAGACAGATTATCGTTACCTGGTTTGAAAGCCTTGATTTTCGTTTCTTTTTTGATAAATAATATTTTTGAACTATATCAAACCACCGAGTATGATTTAAGTATATTAAAAGTATCCATACAGAGCATTCCTGTAGGTTTCATAAATCAAATTCCAGGAAAATTTTTCGAAAAGCTTTCACCAGGCCTATTACATAATTACGGTGTAACAAAGGTTACTTTTGTAATTTGAGACCAATATTTACAACAAAAACCAAACCGTCAGGAAAAGAAAATGAAAGTCACTGTACCTGTATAGCAGATTCCAACAAGTGTACAGGCATGCCTTCTGATGAGAGGGTTTTCCGTTCCCCAAGAAACTCGGTCGATGATATGATCAATATAGTCGAACCCAGTTACAGCGGCGATATTCCACTGTAGTTTGGTTAAGATAAGAAGTTCCCAGTCCTGGAACGAAAACAAATTAATTATGTCAATAGCGCAGGTGCTAATGCAAAACTCTTTTTACCAAAATTAATTCCGAAGAAGGTTCTCGTCACGGGAACTGAACCTCTCGGAAGTGAATTCGAAGAGTCATCTTGAGGAAGAACCTACACACACACACACACGTGACACCGAATAACAGTCAAAGGAGAAAAGTCATACTAGTTTAGCATGTTTTGTCATCGCGGGACTCAAAATTTGAATGTCGTCACGGGAACTGAACATCCTCGGAAGTGAACAACAAGAGTCATCTTGAGGAAGAAGGTTCATCATAACAAGTTGTGGCTAACATTGGCATTTGTAATTACTATCCTCGACTAAACAATTTTAAAATAATTATTAGCATCAAATGAATTCAACCCCCCGATGGAATTACAGTTTCAAGTTTTCACGGTGCAATAGACATCACCCAGACCTTTCATCCCTACTCACCAATTGATTTCCGGACCTCAACTTTTTAAGACAAAAACCAGAACTAAGCAGACTAACACTTTTTAAAGACAGAAAACTACTCTCAAACGTCTCCAATACAAAGGGGTAGGAGGGTTGCTATCTCCCCGAGGTATGAAAAAAGGTTCCATCATGCAATACACCTTATCCCAAACTTTTTTCCCATTCGTGTAACTGATATCATCATTGTCACACGTTCTTTGCGTGACCCGTCTTTATCGAGACCATATTGAACGACCGGATGCGATTGAACAATTTGCTTGTGTGACATGTATTTATTGAGAAACCACAAAACATGTGATAAAGAGATAATAAAAGTTCCATGACTATGATACACCAACCATCCATATGGAATGAGAGACAGGAGAGAGAGAGAGGCACTTAATGACATCAAATGGGGAAAACTCAAAAGGAGTTTAGTATAAAAAAACTTCCAAAACATAAAAATATCAGTAAAAAAAAAAGAATAAACAGCCCCGAGGCACATATTGTCGGCAACGACTCAATTTTCTATTAAGCTTGACATTTATAGTCCTCACAAGGAAGTTGTACGGGCAAAGGTTTCATTATTTGGTCATTTTTTGACACAGGGAGTAGTAAAATGTCGTCTTCCCGCAAAAGGATTTCTTAACCCGTCCAATTCTCTACTAAATTGACCTGCTTTCTTACAAATACATTTTGAATAAATTTCACGGACTAATTCGGACACAACAGAAACGGGAATTATGTCTAACTAACCCCCGAAACCTTCATCTTTGTAAAGAAAAACGTTAGCCTACATCCAAAATTACTATAAAGTATAAACTTCTACGGCATTAATAGGGAGAACAAGTCAACAGACAAAATGGTGTAGAGAGGAAAGACTACCGTTAACCTTATGTTCACAACTTCTTGTCCTTATAGACCCCTTTCCAAAAGGCCATCGTTCTCTTACTTTTTTATCAACTAAAAAATTTACCATTAAGGTCAACCAAATCAATTTTTACGTAATGATTCCCATTACTTTCGACTGGGGTCAACAGGATATCCTCATTTCCAACAACTCGTAGACACCGAGTTCGAATTTTATGAGTCAAGGTTTCATTGAACGGCGTCATACAACAATTAAAACAAATGGTCAGCTGGTTGTGAGCTTTTTAAGAGAGAAAGAGGAACAAATGAGAAAAATGCTCAAAAATGCACCAATCAGCCTCGCTTGACACATAAAAAAGGAAATGACTTGCCAAAGACAGAAATATTAAGAACTCACCCTTATCAAAAACAGAAAAAAGGGGTTGATTGTTCAAATTATTATACTTAGAAAATCATTAATAACCGTGTCGCGTCCATTGGGGAGTGTCGAAAAATTTTTACACGGCATAACACTAGAAAAGAAAATTGAAAAGAAACGTTCCCCGCACCTTAGACTCTATTCAGAACTTTTTTTTTCCTATATAGGGTCCTTTTATTTTATTAAACAATCGTACATGAGAAAATTACACATTCAAATTTTTTCACATGAGGACCTTTTCCTGTAATTACAGTGTACGACAGTTTTTTCTTTCATTTTACCTTCACACCCAACAAAAATTCTGTTCTGCAAAATACATTTTTACTCTTCCGGGGGGGTGTTAACTTTTCACACACCCCAAACAAAAATTTAGCAAGATAAAGAGAGGAATAAACTTACAAAAGGACACTGGTTTCTAGACGCCGGGGTTGATTTCTACTCCAACAGAAATTATAACTCTTAATTTTTGATTTATGTCTGTCGGAACCACAATTTTGAACTTTGAAAGATAATGATATCGGAAATCCAACAATAAAGACCATCTCACTGTTTCTCAGATTCGTTGAATGAGCTAACAGTTAAGATAATAGACCTGACCAGTCTACTTCACGATTAATTTGCCCCCGCCTTTCCCTGTCAACCCATTTATAGAAAGCAGTAAATTTGAATCATTTCCAATTCGACGATGAACCCTGAGGGAAAGTCTCATGTTAATTGATATTTCCTCCTGTCTTACAATTTTCTATATAAACTCCCTTAAAACAAAAGACCCACGGGACAGTCTGACCGTTAAAGAGAAATTGGTAGCGGAACTTCACGCTATTAACCTCCCGACGAACGAGTGTCCGAATCATCTGCATTTGGCCACCTTCTTCCACCACTTAAACGTGGCAGGCGAAACACACCATACGGAATTTTAAGGTTCACCGCCGTTAAGAACGACTCTGCAGCCATGAAGAAAACAGGTGAAGGGATGTACGAACCATATCCGGAGCGAAAAAAAAGGCCTTCTGCCATCGGTAGCATTTGCTCTAATACATCAAATGACGAGTCTTTTCTTTCCCATTAAAAACTATTAATCTTCCTCAAATCCAATCAAAATTTCTAAGTATACGAAACAGAGTCACCAGGAGGCTAAATTATCAAGACGAAACAATAATCATCGATTAGCAGAATGCTTTAGGGTATGATTTGATAAGTTAGTGGAAGATTCAGTGATTCGGAAGACTCCAGTCCAGAAGAATTCTCACGAGAAAGTCTCAGCAATGCTTCATCCCCTACGAATTTGGTGTCGATAAATATCTCCAGTATCACTGGTTTGAAGAAATACTATCCAAACCAAACTCTTGTTAAATTGCACAAATGTTTCTGGTAGTCTTCCAACCTACCACTTCTGGTTTTACAGTGTGAAGTACTAAAAGATGAGTTTTAAGGTTTTCGAGGCTGTTGTTATTAGTGTTGGTGTATAACTTTTGGGTAGATGAATAGATAAGACAATTTGCTGTTACCTTTCTCAGATGTTTTTGTCTTCTCCCACATCGAAAGGCATCTTCGGTGTCTGAAGGATTGGTTTCGACAGCAGTCGAAACCAATCCTTCAGACACCGAAGATGCCTTTCGATGTGGGAGAAGACAAAACATCTGAGAAAGGTAACAGCAAATTGTTTCATTCTTTCAACAGTTACTAACATCACTACTAATTTCCCTAACCCACAGGTGGTAGCACTTAACCTTCCCTCAACCAAATAATTAACAGAAGTCTTTTCAAGTACAATCAAACACCATCAATTTCCAAACCACCGACCAGAAACAATCATAAAATTAAAACACTCCAAACTCAAATCCAAAAAGACTATCAAATCCATAGAATCCATCACAAAAAGAATGAATCGGAGAGAGAGAAGACAGAAAAACAGGGAAAACCAGCCTGAAATTATTAAATAAAGGATAATTTAGTAATTATAAGTGTTTCAATAAGTATGAATGACATGGCCGTGGACTGGAAAAGGAAATTGAAAAAATTCTTTAAAATGTGACAAAGATAGCCCTAATTTGTTGAAGAATGGTTTCAACTCATGCTTGTCTTAAGGAATGATAATGACAACAACAACAACGAGACCCTTATGAAATAAAAAAATTGCTTAAGGAATCAGGGTGGTTGCTCGGGTTAATTTGTCCCCAAAAGAAATTTTTGTTCTATTGAGTCGGTCCGGTTACAAACCTTCCTCAAATTATTTTAACTCTTTCAACTCAAATTGGTCACTCAAACCTTAACAACCTGGGATTTCTTAACCCAATACCACCAAATAATTTTTTACTTCACTCTACTAGCCTAATTTATATCTCACACCGTACAGGTTTGTACAGGCTACAGGCTCTCTTTATCACTCCACTGATTTCAAAGTATCTCAACTCTTTCCCAGGCCTTTGACCTTTATATTATCCAAACAATTATCAGCATTCTAACTCCATGTCATAACAAGTTTGTACCAACACAAGACCTAATAACGCTTAGAGAGGATTCTAAAATAACAAATTTCGAAAGTAGATTTCATTTATACAAGACACCCTCAATCGGTTTTCTATTTCCAAAACCATCGCTGTAATTACCATGGAAGTCATGCGACCACTATTAAGTTCAAATTAAAGGAATATCCTCCTGGTGACCTTATCAAAGATCATAATAAAAACAAAAATTCTTTACATCCTAATCAAATTATCTACCAACCAAATTGAAATCCGCTTTTTTTGTTCAGACACATCCTCCTATGTTTAGCCTAGCCAATTTGAAGGAAATAGAAACAGGAAAGGACGAACGAAAACATGTAAGACAATCGGTTCTCCGACATTTTTGTCTTACTATTTCAGCCCTAAAAACCACGCAAGCGCAACTTTCATTTTTTTCTTCTCCGTCTTCTTCTTCTTCCTCCTCCTCAACTTCCTTAAAAAATTTGAATGAATGACAATTCCTTTTGATTGGTGCTTACGTAAAATAAAGGAAATAACTCGTGACTTCCTTCGATTAATCACTCCGGAAATTCAACTGTCTTAATCATAGCAAAAAAATTTCGGGGAAAACTGTAGACAATTTTGTACAAGGGTTGTAGTCTGGGCCCTGTCTCATAGTCTATCACATTTAGGGTTGAAAAACGGGACTAAAGCCCAAGTTTTAAGTAAACAAAATTCCTTACCTTCATCTCCTGAGACTGTATACTGTGATCGGCGTAAAAGCACAATGTTTCTATACTAATATATTGGCACTGTCTTATCTTTGACGCTAACATAATACACACGGATGCGGCTAATTGCAAATGTCTTTTGTTTATACAACAATTACATAGAAATCGATCTAGATAATTAACTGCTAGCGGGAATACTTGTTCTTCGACGCCTAAAACTTCGCACACCTGAAAAACAGAAACAAAACCAAAACGATTAATAATTTAAATCAATAAACCTTATCAAACTCCGTCATTAATCAAATCCAACATAAATTTCGATTCAAATTTATCCCAACAACAATTTATTTAATTAATTCCAATAAAAATTGATAGCATGACCTGACTTAACTACAAAATAATAACAAAACTAACATTTTATGATCAAGAGGACGATTCCCAAATTGGGCCACATTCTCAGGCTCATCTTACACCCCCAAACACCAAAACCTTTCTAAATTTCTAGGTTCTTGAGCATTCCTTCAAATCGTTATAAGCTTACTATAAACCATTTCATTCATTTTTAATCGGGAAATCAATTAATTGAAAAAGGTCAAAACATAGAAAGTAAAATATCAGACAGGAATTTAAACACAGATTACGATAAACTTCGACACACAAAATGATTCAAATGATTCCTGATGTGATTTGATTTATTTCGACACTTTAATTGATGATAAATTATTTATTAAAAAATAGTAACGTTGAGGAAGTTCATTGAACATGGCGTCAACAAAATTATATATTCGCGTCAAATTGATATTCTCACTTTTATAGGGCAGTGGAATTATTAATAAGTTATAACGGATTTGCTTGGGAAAATAAGCAAACTACTACAGAGATGATAAGATTCATTATACCTTTCCAATAGTTGCTTCTGAATGATACGTAAACGCTTAGAAAACTTATTTATGGAAAGAAAAACAGAGTACACACTACAGCACTTTTATTTATATAAAACGAAGCCTGAATTTCGATGGAAAGCCGATAGCCTATAAATCCCCTGTTTCGGCGTATATGATGAGTTATAATTTTTATATATCACAACTCCCATACCTATCACCCAGAATTATAATCGGACATAGTTTTGTTTAATTCACTAACATTCTAACCGATTTGAGTCTGACCTTGACTACTTTCATAAGGGTCGCATAAGCTAAAGATCAGATGCAGGCGGTAGTTGCATCCACAAAGGACAATTCTCCTTTGGCAGTGTTTCGTTTTTGCCGACAGAAGCACGAACAAAACAACAAATTCAAGTATGTTAGTGATCGTCGTGTAAGACATTTTGTATTAACCTAACATTTTGAGTGTGGCTGTAATAATGAAATCACCAAAAGGACAGAAAGCAAGCCTTAAACTCCACTGCAGCAACAGATTATAACACGACACCCATCACAAAAGGAATAGATTCCAACCACTTAAGTTCCTGTACCTAGTGTGTAACCAACTTATACGCCAAAATATACTGTAATTCCAGTTTCTGTTCGCCATACTACAGGGATTAGTTATAATCCTCTTCAATCAAAACCAAAAAAATGACTTTCAGTTCTAAGACACTGCTAATCCCTCTCCCTACCCTCAGGATTGACCAAAAGAACATTTATAGCGGTTGTTCGATATAAACGGATACGATAACCGGTAAATCAGCTGGAAGTTGTGATACTATATGTATAACATTATCTCTACGACCTTTTCACATTTAACAAATACAATTATAAGTTTTAGTATGAGAAATATATGTTACACATCAACGGGGGATTAGCAGAAGAACAGAGATTAAAAGAAATAAAACTTGAGACTCACCTCCAGCATCCATGTGGTAACGATTTTCCTCATGAACGGCTTTATGTCTTTTTGAACAAGTGAGAAATAGTCACACGAAGGAATGTACTGTTTTTCCAAGGATAATAAATTCTGTATCACACGAGAATCATTAAAAATCACCGGATCTTTTTCGGTTTTTCGAATATCTGGCTGTAATCGTTCACAACAAAATAAATCTGTGGCCATGTTTAATTTAACGAAAATACGAATACTCCAAACTTAAACACGGAAACAATTATTTCAAATGAAAGAATATCGAGACGGAATCATAATAATCGAACGAACGACTCCAAGATTAAGAGGGAAAAAATCGTCAGTCGCACACACTACCTCCACTACGGTTAACACGAGAATGTCGTGTGAGTTGCTGTAGCATGTTCAACTGTTTCCCCGTAACAGGGCTGCCAACCACTTAATTTCCCTCAACTAATGCAACGCTCTTTTTCGTTTTGAATTAACTTAATCTTTCAATTTTTGGATATTCATTTTTAAAATTTGATTTTCTAATCATTTTGAAATCATTTCTAACTTTAGAAAATATCATATTATAGTATCAAGAAATATTAAACATAGTACTTAGGGGTTAATTAAAATCAGTGAGGCTCTTTCATAAAATTTTAGTTAGCCATCAGAATAAAAATTATTCTTTAATTATTCAAACCAAAGTAAAGAAAAATGAGATAGTAAAAAATAGAAGAGATATTAAGTACCAAAAAACAGTATACACCAAGAAAATATTTTAACTAATGACAAATATCTCCCTATATCTCTTTATTTTTGCTAGCTTAAAAGCTAAGGTCAATATGAAAAGTTAATATGGAAATGCTAATAAAAATAAAACGACCAATAAATTGCAATGCAAAATTTAATTGTATAAGTCCTCCTTACTTCTCTAGATTCCTGTGAAATAAAGCAAAAGTTCTAAGGTGAGAATATATACTAAAGCCGCTTGGAATAACGAGTAGTAAACCCATTCAGGATCATGGTATCGTTTTGGTACTCATTTGACACATTCAGTATTGAAAATATATTATTAAGCGATTAAAGAATTAAGGGTGTATTGTTTGTTATGTTTCTATCAATAGCACAAGAGATACTAAAAACTTAAATATGCCAAACCTGTACTTGCCTTTTTGAATTTTAATATGGGCTTTAGAGGTAACATTCAATCCACTTTAGAGACAGTTTTTAGATTCCAAATTTCTTAATAAGTCTTTTCAATCCTTTATTGGTCCCTCAAATCCATTTATTTCAAAATCATTTACTTCTTTAAGATTCATAAAGACTGTCAAAGTATTCAACACGCTTCTAACATCAAATATTCGGGCAAACTCACTCACACAAACCCCACAATGAAAATAATCCAATCACACTGGAAACTCACCATAATAAAATTCAGAAGAATAATATTTTAAATTAAATAAACAAACAGGAAGATAAAAAGTTTTCTAATAAAAAGGAAAATTAAAAAGTTAGATTTTTATAATATAAATGGTTAATTAAAAATCTTGACCTTTTTATTAACGAGAAGAAAAAAAAACAAATGGATAAAAACATATTCGAAACAAACAAATATAAGCAATAGCAAGAAACCTTAAATTCAAAATTTTTTTTTCAAAAATTATAAAGAAAACAATACAAGAAAAAAAGTCACAATTAATTTTCTATTACAAAAAAACCTTTAAAAAAAATTCACAAATTTTAAGGCAACAGAGGTACAACAATTAAAATTACACTAATAATCAAGAGCAGTCAGTTAACAATATATATAAATAAAATTTATTTAAGTTTTTAAAATTTCGGGTATCTAAAAAAAATCGCATTTAAATACCTAAAATATTCTAATATCATACGCTAGCGTGTGTTTTTATCTAATTACTCATGCAGTCGATAATCGACTAAAGAGATCCTTAACAAACAGATCGTTACTTTCTTTATTATTATTTTTATCAATTATATACAATAGTTTTCATCGATCGATTGAGATTTCATGATATAAATTTTAATTCAACTGTACAAAACCGAATTTGAATAAAAACAGTTACTTTTCATTAAAATATTTATCGCATCTTGTAAATTTTGTTCATCGTAAGACTACGTATAAATGGATTATGTTTTCGATGTAGCGCTAAAGCTGATATGATCAAAATTTTTATAGCCATTAGAAACTATAATTATTTGGCAGATAAAATGACGTTGCCATTCGCTACATTTTTACGATTTGATATTATTTCAATTGGTTTGGAGATTATTTAACAAGATCACTAAATCACTACCATTTCTAAAACAGTACAACACACCTTACCAGACTCACGAATCAAATATCTATTTTAACGAGTAAACGAATCGATAAAAAATTGTCCTATTAGGTGTTTACTATGGTTGAGTGTTAAAAATATAAATCTAATCTGTCATACAAATTAGAGTATCTTTTTAATTAAAAATTTAAGAGATAAAACCCTCCTACCAATTTTAATTAAAATTTGATTATATATTATTTTTCAATATTAAAAACTTATAGATTATTAAGATAAAATTAAAGGAGAGGCAAAAGTTAAGACTTCAATATCAAGTACACAGTCATAAATATTCTATCAACAAATCAACAAGAATCGAACAACTGTAACTTGCCACTCCTTTAAAAAGCCTTTTCCTTATACGTCGACATGACAGCTCACAATTTATTCAATTAAATAATTGGATTATTTTATTTAATCCCCTAATTTCTCATAACGAAATTTGTCTATAAACGATATAACGAGTCCCGTGAACTTGCGTCTTGAGTATTTTCCACTTTTGTCAATTACTGTTAGAGTAAAGTCTTGCTTCGTAAAACACAGGAACTCTGTAAATATTCTTAAAGATTAACTTTCGCAGTTAAAAACAAATCGACTGATTACTGCAAAAGGAACTATTGCAGTGAGAACCTTAAACGTTACAAACCACACGAAGGTTTTTCGAATTCTCAAAAATAATTTGTTCACAAAAGATGACTTGTACGAAAACAAGCTGGTCCTCGAATAATTTTTTTTTTATCTGAGCAAATTACCGAGCGAACAGAACTTAAAACCTAAGAGTCAATTTCCGTAATCTCGTTCCTACAGAATTTTTTAAAAGGAAGTCTAACAGAAGCTTTTTTCAAGCTCCTGAAACCCTCAATCATTCGGCGGGCAACTTATTCCGTTCCTCTTCGACTTCTTGCCTCGTTCTATTAAATGCTTCCGTTTTCAAAAAGTCGACGGTCTTATAAACCGTGGTTGTCGGTCCCGCAGGTTGACTCGACCCAGTACTTGCGTTGGTAACATCCGACTCTAAATCTAAGTCTATATATTGAATTTCTGGTGATTTTTTTCCCGCCGGGATGTAACGATTATTTGTGCTTTCGAAGTAATAAATCTGTAACAATACAATAAACATATATAGTATATAATTTCCTTAAGTTTCTATAAAACATGTTTGAATTGTTTAGAATCTAGTTCTACTCTCTTAGTAACCACTTACTGGTTCGCTATCAGGTGAACGTCGAGGATCTTCTTCCGAACTGGAATATTCTGATCTGATTTTTCCATTGCGAACATTCTCGGGAAGAGTGGACGAACTTTGCTGTGGAACGGGACTAGGTCCAGCTCTGACCCGTCGTAAACTAGGTTTACCATCCGGAGGTTGACCTAATTTTAAAGATCCTAAAAAAAAATAATTACTAAAAACCTGCGATTAGGTTTTTAATAAATTTTTTAAATTTGGGAAAACATACCCTCGGACTGAAGCTTCTTAGGTTTTAATGTTCTATCAATACTAGGTGGTCCGTTGACAGAGATGTCACCAGTTGCACCCAAGTTAAATGAATTACTCGGAGAAGGTTCCTTGTTGAGTGAAAAAGTGAGAGAACCTCCCGGTGATGGTTCATTTGAAAGCCCGGAATCTGATGTTTTCCTACTTGGTTTAAGGTCTCTGTTCACAGCAGGCGGTGTTGGTATACCTTTAAGTCAAAACCTTTACATTAACTACCAGAAAGAGGTTGTGTGAAAAGTATTCTAAGAGAATATTTATTTTGTATACTTTATGGAGGAGATTTTAGATATTATTAGTAAGTAATTACCTGTGTTTAGAGGACTGGGTAAATTAGAGTAAATGGCACCAGAGCCAGATCCCTCAGATCTTGGAGAAATAGGTTCACCCAAATTAGATTCAGTTCCATGGACATCATTTGTCTGAGCTTCTGGAAAATCGTAAATAAAAACATTTCCAGTCGTTTCACTAGGAGCCGCGTTCAAATAATTATGCCTGTTTGCAGTTTTAAAACCGAGAGATTTTTCTTCGTTTTGTGGTTGGTGAGACCTTGGAATATCATACATTTCATCACTGGAAACTGATTGCACCTGCGGTGTAAGCGAACTCGGAGATGCCGCATTGTTTTTGTTATCACGAGTATCTTTACCCGACATTTCAATGTTTAAGTAATTGTGAACATCTTCGCGTATAATTAGATGCGATGGTTTAGGCGGCCTCGGCGGAGCCACAGGTCTTCTCAAACTAAACGTGTCCGGTTGTGCCTTTTGCTTAGTGACCCGATTTAAACTGTTGGTTACGATAGGAAGTTTCGAGTCGACCACAGAAAGTTTACCAAAACGCTGAACAACATTCCAAGATCCTATGTCGCTCGGAGACAAATCCGCGTCCTCCGACATTTCCGTACTTGGGAATGTTTCCCAGTTAGGAAGAGGCGCAGACGACTGCCTCCAATCCGCCGGGCTCCATTCTGTTTTATCGACGACTATTTTCCTCGGACTGTCATAAAAATCTATGGGCACCGATTCGGGTAACTTCAAATCAGGAGGCCGCCTTCCGTGACTTTTCATTACCGCCATTTTCTTCGCCGATTCTATGTTTGTTATTTTAGTTGTACTTATTAAGTCCTCTTTTTTTGTGTTCATGTTTGTTAAGATATTCTTATCCCCGTATAACGAATTAAATCGATCCACCGATCTTTTAGGCATCGACATAACTAAAGTCACCGATTTATTATTATCACATTTAGAAATATCATCATCGCAGATTGTTTGTTTAATATTATTTAACTTATTTTCCCTTAGAGGATGAGCTTGAAAAGAGTCTTTTGATCCAACTTTGTTACCGTTCGACGACGCCATAAGTGCTTGTCTACTAATTATATTGTTGAAGTCTGAAATACCTAAAATCACAAGAATGAAATGATTAACATTACGAAAAGATAACACCATTATAAATTCACAAAACCAAATACTTATTACATTGCATTTCATAAACCAGCTACAACATACTAACCCATAGGTGTGTTCAAAGGTTTTCCACTTATGCATTCACTAATAGGAATATATGGACCTGATCCAGGGGTAACAGGTGAAGTAGGTGAACATTCTCCATCTGCTGCTTCAGGGGCTGTCATTAGAGAATCATTACTTTCTTCAGTAAACTCAACAGCTAAAAATAAATATTGAATAAAAATCGAAGAACACTACTTAATGATTATTTTAAAGATATTTCAAGGAAATGAACTTTGCTTCTACAAATGTAAACTTTAGTTAAAATATGTGACAATGTGATACTCACAATTGTCATCAGTAGCTGATTTTAATCCACAAACTTGACAAACACAATCAACCCATTTGTTCATATCAGTTTCTGAATCAGCTGCCAAATAATATGTTCGCTTGGGTGTCTTAACATCAAACATATGTGGATAATTCTGTTTACTGTTTTCAAACCTTAAACCAGCATCAACCTGAATAACAAAACAGACATACCAAATATTAAAAAATAGTTTTCATTTATTTTTGTAAACAAACAAAATTAAAATATAATTAAAAATTAATTAAAAGTGATGAAATTTTGCTCTTAGAGTCCTTTCACAACTGGTGACTATTGGATTTGAAAAATCTTCAACACAAATTCTTTTATGAAGAATGTTTTACACATTTTAACAAATTATTTAAACAATCACCTGAGGACTTTTCAATACTGTACTAATGACCTTCAGATTAGTAATACAGAAAATAGTTTAAAATTAAATAATGTTATTAAAAATTAATTAATGACTAATCTTGTTTTCATTTTTGGCAGCATTAATTTGTTTTGGTTCAAAAAGAAATCCCATTTCTCAGAATTTAATCATCTTTAAACTTCAAAAAACTTCTATGGATGAAATAGTTCTTAATCTGAAACTTGATTATAGCCAAGGATTTAGCCAAGGTTTTATTTTGTATACATTACAAATTCTTTTAAACACCATACCTGCTCACACTGATCCAGATCTATACTACCCTTCAACTTTCTACAGTTTCTATCTGTGTAATAGAGTAACACAAATTGACCAGGAAGTTCTCCAGAATGTCTAAGCACAAACCACCTTCTCCTCCATCTCTGAAATATTAATATAATATAAAGCTTGATAATTTTTAAGGACGCAGGGTATTTTCCAGATCAACAAATTTTTATTAAAACTGATCATAATAAGACGCTGTATTCGAAATTCCAAGTCAATGTCATTATTATATCTGTATTATGGAAAAATATTCTTTATAACCCAGGGGATAAATTATTGAAACATTACTAAATATAAAAGACAAATCTGGAATATTGCCTAGTTTTTACCTCCCTGATCAGTCATTAGACTTCCAAGATGGGCCTATGACTAATTCGGGACAAAACAAAAAAATGGTTTCAAAATTCCAAAATGCAAGCCCACTTACCGCCTTCCAAATTCTTTTTGAAGGTGGTGATTTGGTTAACCACCCTTCGTGCACTATTTCGTTGTTATTACCCGACATAATTACGTAAAAATTAAATAGATACGATTATTGTGTGCATTTACTACTTGTCGTATTTTCCAACGACCGCCATGTTTGTGGTCTGATTAATGTTTGGAGACTAAACAATGGTAATTTGAATTGATTATTTTGGCAGCACTGAATATTTAATCTCGAAATATCTCGCTTCAAAATACCATGGACGTAAACCACAGTTTCCCACTACAGTGGTTTCGTTCTTTTTCTGTTTTACAAATTCACTTAAACATATTTACTATCAGTGATAATCAGATTAATTTAGTTTTTGGTTTTTAAACTGATATTAATTATTAATTGTATTGTTTGCGGCTTTTTAGAAAAAAAATTTCCTTCCAACCATGTTGAGATGTTTTAATCTGTGATTCGCACGTTGTTTCTCAAACCTGACAGAAATATTTAAGGTTTTGTTCGCGCGAAGAATTTCTCATTTGGTGTGTGTAAAGTATAATAAAAAATGTATCCGGTTAGCTCACAGAAAAAAAATTGGACTTTCTCAGAAGAGGAAAAAATCGATTCGTTAAGACGTGCAGCTAATGAGAAATTTATCGAAAAATTCGGCGCTGGGAAAACTGTATGTGCATTTATATGATATTACTTTTATCAATTTTATTTCCCTACTTGAATATCAAATTTTAGCTTAGTATACAACGAATTTTGCTTTGACTATTATTATGAGTGTTGCGTTATTATTTTAAATTAAATAAAAAGAAAGCGCGCCATAACACACCTAGTAATACTTAACCAAATTATTTTATAATAAATTTTATTTTACCTTGAAAGATGGATGTAAATAATATTTGTGAGGTTGCTTCTGGCAGATCTACTGAAGAAGTGTTGATTGTTATCTTACTTTAGTTTTTTTATTTGGATTATCTTATCACAGAAAATAGTCATGTCATCTTGTCTGTTATGCCTCTTCACTTGTCATCACAAATTATTTATAAATTTTAAGTAAATTTAGGGAAAAGACTTCTTACCCTGTTTATTTAAACAACTTGAGAATTTCATTCAATAATTTAATGACAATAGTAAAAAATTAATCACAGCATTCAATTCCCTCATATTCATTGTTTAATTTTTGTTTTTATAAAATATGAGTAATATTTGCTGTATGTTAAACAGGAAGAAGAGAAGAAATCATTTTTTTTATCCCCAGAAGAGGAATTGATTTTGTTAAGGGGATCAGAATTAATTTTAAGAGAATTTTGTAGAAAATTTTCACCTCCCATGCCCAAAAGTGTTGTAGGTACATCGTATCACTACTTCAAGAGATTTTACATCAATAATTCTGTGATGGATTATCATCCAAAAGAAATTTTGTAAGTTGAAAAAGTTTTATTTTATTCTTGCTACTCATTATACAAGTGGAAGTACTAAGAGATCTTTATTTTGTTTTCAGAGTAACATGTGTGTACCTGGCTTGTAAAGTTGAAGAATTTAATATTTCCATACTTCAGTTTGTGTCAAACATCAAGGGAGACAGAGAAAAAGCTGCAGAAATAATCTTAAATAATGAGTTGTTATTGATGCAACAATTGAATTATTACTTGACAGTGCACAATCCATTCCGTCCTGTTGAAGGCCTAATAATTGACATTAAGGTTGTCACCAAATTTGAAATCTGATTTGTTATAAATTTTCTTGAGGGTGAATAGAAATTCAATGTTTTTCTTTTCTATTTATAGACCAGATACCCACAGTTGAGAGATCCAGAACGACTTAGAGGTGGAATTGATGAATTCATAGATAAAGTTTATCAGACTGATGTGATCCTTCTTTATTCACCTAGTCAAATTGCACTTGCTGCCATTTTGCATGCAGCAAGCAATGTGCAAGAAAATTTGGATCTTTATGTGACTGAAACTTTATTTGGTTCTGATGAGCAGTATTTAGCTAGAATTATTGAAGCTGTACGAAGTGAGTTCAACAATTTTTAAACTTTCTTAAGTCCCAACATTGAAATTAATTTAATTTTCAAAAATTTAATTAGTTACCTTAATTTTTGTAATAAAATTTTTTTATAGATATAAGATTAAAAGTAAAAATGATTGAGTTACCTCCAAGAGAAGTAACAAAACCACTAGAGGATAAGCTTTCTCGTTGCAGAAATCAGGAAAATAATCCTGATAGTGAAATGTAAGTATCAGCCAATTTCATAAAAAAAAATTTAACCAAATAGTAGTAAAAATTGTGTTATTGTTCTTTACAGTTACAAAAGGAAAAGACTGGATTTGCTAAATGAGGAAGATGAAAGGCAAGTTAGAAAATATGCCAAAATTTCTGAAAGAATGAAAAATGCACAAAATAAGTTTTGTGGAATTAATGAAATTAACGTTTCACCAAAAAATTAAGCTTTAGAATATGCAAATTCATTTTTAATTCAGTTTGTGTTTATTTATTATTAAAGGAAAAGTCGAATTATTTCTATGTACTAAGTCTTAAGTTATAAATATTAGTAATAAAAATTATTTTTTAAATATTAAGAATAATTTTCCGTTTATTGCAGCGCGTTGTTTTAATTGAAAGACGTGGCACGATTAAACGTAATCTACATCCACGACTAACCTACTTGTAATGTCTTGTCTGTACTTTTCACCAAAACTTCTTAGGAAGTATGGACTAATCGCGGACAAATTGTAAACAAGCTTGTAAAGAAACAACTGTTTGAAATAAGTTTTATCAAATATAAATAATTTTTTGTTTTAATTATAGACTTAATTTAAGTGTAGAGAAGAAAGTCTGTTAATAATACAATTATACGATTAACGGTATTTGTTTTTGTAAGGTAAATTCATTAAAATTATTTTTGATAAATAAAATTCCTCGTTCCTCAGCCTCCTTAAGTATTTGAAACCGATTTTCCCATTTAGAGGTTAACCTAAACTGCGTTCCTATTTACATTCTAACTCGTTTTTGTGTGGGACAACCGGATTTTGCGTATTGCCAATTACTATATGTGGTAAACCAACGGATTTATTTGGTCAAAGTAATTAAGAACAAGTTAGTCTACCTACTATTACCCTCATTGTTGCGGTTGTATGTGCTTAGAATTCAAATACGTGAGTTCACACCCATTAAACAAAGTGAAGCAGTTTCAATAGCTGTGGAGAATTGTAGTGGGTTGTTGTTGAACATAAAAAAAGATTTCGTTTAGTGAAGTAAAGAATCACCAATAAAGTGATTTAGTTTTATCTTGACTTTATCAAATATTAGTTGTCCCAGTTTTATTTGAAGTTGATTATGTAGTAATCTTATGAAGTTTATTACAGATGTCTTTATCTATAGAAGAGTTAATCATTAATGCAAAGAAACTTGCAAATAGGTTAAAGGATGATGAATCCAAAGCAGATACAATTATAACCAGACTAAAAACACTCATGGTCAATTAGAGGCAATGAAACAGGTAAGTTTTTTGTCAGTTTATGAAAATTAATTTTGTGGTAGATATAAGGAGTGAGATACATATATTGGCAACCAGGGTCGAATATAAAATAATAATTTTTAAACTTTATGTGTAATTTGTGTCTTTTAAGTACACAAAGCTTTTGTTTGAGGTGCTTTTTGTGTTCATGTGCAATTATTTAAATTATAAACAGCATAAAATTAAATTTAAATTTGATTATATGATGAGTTTTAAAAGTTAAGGTGAAAATTAACGGCATAGGGAGATGAGTGAAGTGGAGTGAATTTCAGGTCAATATGATATTAATTTATTAAACCTCTTATTATCAAAGCTATCCTAAATGTTATTTGGATGGATAAGATCAAGTTATATGGCTTCTCTGAAAATTTTAAATTAAAAGTCTGTTCCCAGTCTGAAACACTTTATGTTGGATAATGAACTCTGGTTTGCTCTTAAGTCTATTGTAACGATCTGTAGACACTCACCATGAAGCAGAGTTATAACAAAGAATTATATCTAATATGTTAAATCTTTTGCAGTTAAAAATATTTTTGAGGTCTTGACTTGTTTGCTTTTGGTTCTTTTTTGTTCACCCGAGAATGACAGCTCAGTTTATTACATTCAATTACCTACTATACTTCACTTTTAGTATTCAGAAGATGTGGAAAAATTAAATGAAGCAGCTTCACAACGACCTCATTCCGTCTTACTGGCTGGGCTTCAAAGAGAAGGTTTAAGACAACTCCAAGCTGAGAACTATGAATTACGTAGTGCCTTAGGAGATCATCAAAATGCCATAGAACTTATTATGTCTAAATACAGGCAGCAAGTCTCACAACTTATGTCTGAAAATAAAGTAGATTTATCATCATTACAAAACTCTCAACAGTGCACCAAGGTAAAGAAAGAAAAATCAAGTTTTGAGGCATATATAATATTAATCTTGTATTCACATCATGAAAAGACAAAATCTGAGTAATCATTTTAACAGTACAATCTTAAGTATGTAAAAGCCAATTTCAAATATTTGTTTCACAGATTATTATGGATCAGTATGCATTAATTAACAAAATGAGACAAATAATGCGTGAAGCAGCAGAAGCAGATGAAGAAAGTGCTATCAAAGATCAAGAACTCATCTCTAGGCTTATGACCGAAAATAAGGTACATATAACTGAACTCATTAAAAAATTTAAATTCATAAAACTTCAAATTATAATATTAATATAATGAAATTTTTATTTTCAGGGGTTAAGGGAATTGTTGAATATCTATAGAAAATATGGCAGTCAACAACCTTGCTCTGAAAACAGTGAACAGCAAACCCAAACTGATGTTGTCGAAAACAAATCACCAGATAATTCCTAATGCTTGCATTAAAAATGATGAAGAGGAATTTAAAATTCAATTGGCTAGTCATTTTGCCATGTTTATAAACCTAAGTTAATTTAAAAAATGTAACATTTTAATTTTAAAAATTAATGAATATGAAGAAGCTTTTTAATAACCAGTGAATAACAAGGTATCAGTCATGTGAAAATTTTTGTAGGTGTAAAGTTAAACTTATTCAGTAAGATACTTATGTGTGGGAACTGTATAATCTTAATACACATTGTAAATGACCTGATAAAATCAAAGGTTAATATAAATTCTTTTAATATATGTTTTTAATATTTATTGGGTTTAGTATATATTACAACTGTTGGAATGGTTGAAGTATTGTTGTTTTTAGATGGCCAAACTGAAAGAAAAAACGTTCTGACAGTTGCCATTGCTTTGCTGTAGAATTTACTGCGATGGATTTAATTAATTCTTATACTCTTAAGAAAACTGCCACAAAAAGATTTAGAGTAAGAAAAGTATAGCGGGGCCTCGAATTTTGAATGTTCGAAAGTAGAGAGATGCAAGAGAATATGAACCAAAAACTGTTTAAAGGAATTATCTGTCAAAATGTATACATAATGAAGTTAAAAGATTCATTCAGGTTAAGTTCCAAGTTAAGTTAGAGTCTGATAAGCAGCCTTATGCCCCCTGAGGGGACAGCCAAATAGTCTACTTAGCTCACGATGAACAAGGGAACCCCAGACCCCCAAAAATTAAAAAGTTGAATTAAAAATTTGCAAAAGTCGAGGATTTCTAGTAGAATTAAGCCGCGTCGTATCGTTAGTCAACAGAAGAATTTTTCATTTCTCCCAGACTTTTATACTGTGGGCATCCTCTGTGGGTGTTGGGTTTCAACTGTTTACTAAAAGCCGCCAAAATTTAAATAATTGTGATTTAATTGGTCACTTGTTTGACTGCCAATGGAGGACATTGAAATTTTAGAATTTTAGTCATTGATCATAGTTCAAAATTGAAATATGAATGAGAGTGATAAGAATTATTGAGACTAAACTTAATTTATTATAAGTACTATGACTGAATGCACCTTACTGACTTGTGATACTACTTGCTTACTTTAATTACAGTTTACAGCAGGTGTAGGCATCCTATGACACAGCTCACCAAGTAACTCATTTTATAATTTCAAGTTATTCCCTTTAGTTTTGAAAATAAAAAATAGATAACAGAAACATTTGAGTTCAATTACAATGACCCTGTACACATAACTGTAACATACACAGGAATGTAGTATTGGGAAAAGGATGTAGAATTCTAAATATTATTCTTTAACCCAAATATCTTTTAATACTCAAATTTCAGTTGATTTGGACCTATGGCCAAAAGAGGCTTCTTATTGTCTTCTGTTATTACAATCTGTCTAAATTATCTATAAAAAGTTTTATTTACCAGTTCCCTAATTTGAAAAGGATTTGCTAATTAAATTTTTGAACAACTTTACTTCCGTTATGTCACTCAGCCTATATTTTGTACAAACTCATTTCAAATATGACACAAACACACAGATATAAGTGCTATATAAGACTTACATGACTAGTTATTTATTTAAGGAAAGGATTAAAAGTAGGTGGCTTTTCTTAAAACCCTATAACTTGAAGAAATTCTTTATTTTTAAGTGAACATAAATTAATCCCCAAAAGTTTTTGTTAAACCCTTGTTGAAGTGTACTCTACTGGAAACTTAAATGAATGATGTCCTAAAGCCAAAATATTCGGCAATATTCCTGCATTTGGAATGATATTCCAAGACAATGTGAGTGTTACATTTTTGTTGCCCCTGAAAAAAAATGTTTAACAATAAGAGTTCAAGAGCATTTTGAAGATGAATGACAGTATTATAGAAATATATATTCTCTTACTTCAAGCCATTTCCATCGTCCCAGAAATAATATTTGGTATTCATATTTTTAAAGTCAAGGAGTGCATTTTCACCCCTCAGTATTATTTTATCCCAAAGCACAACTTGGTTTAATTTATTATTTGCAGTTTCATACTCAGCAGTCAGGTACAAAAACAACTGCTTTACATTCCAGTTAAATATACTGGACAAATCAGTTTGCAAGTCAAATGTAATAAAGCCTAAATCGTTCTTCTCCCTTGCTACGCCATAATCTGGAACACGTTTTCTGTGAAGAAGAAGAAAAAATAATAACAAAAGCAAGTTAAAACCGGGCTCAGCACCACAATTTGAAAAGAGAACAAATGTATTGGGCTTAATGCCAGTTAAAATGATTGTAAACAAATTTCTGAATGAAATTATTAAAGCCTGTAATCAAACAATTTGACAACTGTATATTTATCTGATAATCTTCAATAATATTAGAAAGTGATTAATAAAAAAATAAAACATACACGACAACTTTAACTGTGTTCATAGAAGCTGGCATTCGGTAGTCAATGAACACCGTGGAAAGGAAACAACAAAATGTTAAAACCGCTAGGACGCTAAGTGTGTATGCTACAATAGCATTTCCTCTTGATAATACTGAATGCATTTTTAAAGACTATGTGCGATAAACTTAAGGCTAGAAATTGCTTTTAATATTGGTATTAAAAAGTTATCAAAGTTAAGAACACATCATACGGACACATTAATTACTGAAACGAAACAACGCCGCCATGTTGGTTTGACGTGTTGTCGCCAATATTCGAGACGTGGCAGAGGTCAACTTTTCAGAGGTAAATTTGAAAACCAAGAGTATAAATCATAATTGGGCTAATTAATTAATTAATTAATCACCTTATCACCTTTAAATATAATATAATTTCATCTTCTCATACAACTCAGAAAAATTCGCCCTCAATATCTGTCCCAAAAACTAAAGTCGAAGAACAATCTTAATTTACTAACCAATAATCAAATGCACAACATTATCTTGATATCATAAATTGTTATCTGATGTGAATAATGGTTTTGCAACGAGATAATCAATTTACATGACTTCAATAAAAAAAAGTAGATTAATGGATGGAAACAAAGGTTTTTTTATAAAAATTATTGATTCAATATGAAAGAAATAATAATTATTTGTGGTACATTTTTACTCTTTGGACTTGGTGAGTTTACTGTCTTATTCCTTGTCTGAGAAAAAATTATATATTACATCAAAAACTTTTGTTCTTATTCTTTTTTCATTTGTAAATAGCTGTACACATAAATGCATCGGATTACTTCGATTCTTCGTTTCAAAGTGATTCCTCGGAAGCAATCCGACCTTTAAAATTAAACAACTCAACGGCATACTGCTATCATTTCACCTGGATGGGAGGAAATTTTAACAACAGAACATTTAGAAATATTAGAAACAAAACTTGTAGTCAGTACTTTAAGGATAAGAAAGTTTTATGCATAAATCCTATGGTTGCAACTTGTAAGTATTGTTAGATGAATTACTAGATTCAATATACTCTGTTATTGATATTATTGTGTGACATGGCTTGTTGATGAAAAGTTGAAAGGGAGGAGTAACAATATCTGATTTATGATTTTGAGATCACTTCTACTTATTGTAAATTCTAGTTGAAGGAGGTGAACCTGATATCGACTACATCTTAGAAAATCATGCGAGCGAAGCTACTTGCCGCATGGCATTAGGACAAGTTTGTGTCAAATATACGGTTTGGAATCATGGAATAAGTGAGTAGAAGATTATTAACGTTTTTAAATCTATTTAAGCATGACAAGACATTTAAGCTCTTTCGAGAAAGTAAATAAAAGTGATTAATAAAAGAGCGCACACAAAGAAAGGGTTTGTGAAGATATTGTACTAAAAATTTATTTATTTTTCAATTCACTTCCAAACTAAATAGGATCGTTACCTAATTAACTGTTCGAATTTCGTATTGTTATAGCTTCTTATGAGACCAGATACTGCACCCAAGTAAATGTAGAAGCAGAAGGTCCGATGCGAAAGGGATGCGTTCAGGAAAAGAGAGGGACTGAATTGATTGAAGTGTGTGTTTGTAGAAGCGGTCCAGGCCCTAAAGGGATCTGCAATTCTGCGTTTAAATCGCCTGTGATCCTTCCTATATTCTTAACGTTTGTATTGAATGCTTTGTGTTTATTACGACTTAGGTGACCACACAAATTCTAATTAAAAAGACTCTGTTTGAACCAGATACGCCCTGCCAGTTATTAGGAGTAAATTTTACTTTCGTTAAAAGCTCGGTCTTCAGCGAAATAACTCAAAAGGCTTCATTTTATCGCTATTTATTAATAAGATTTTAAAATTCTTTTTGATTAATGATTAAATTGAGGGTGTTATTAGGAAAAATTTCCCATGAAAAAGGAACAGTAATAAATTTAAAAACAGAACTTTGACTTTTGGTGTAGTATTCGACTGATAGCGAGAGACCGTCACTTTTCACACGATTCTCAAAGGAATTCAATTCTCATTCATTTAACAACAGAAAAGACACTTAGTCGGCTCATTCTGCAAGCTAATATATTAAGGATGTTTCATTGTAAAACTGCGGGGAAAAGGACAGGATTTTCCCCGGTCGGTTAACGGTGAGGCCCATATTCCCAATCTCAATGCACTGCCACTGTGGAATCCCAAAGGAGACGTATGAAGTCACCCTGTATCTTTATGGTGGTGGGAAAGTTCTACTCAGATTGATCTCATGTTAATGTCATGTTTCGTTTCACCCCTTTTTAACGCTCTGCTAGTATCTTTCATCGGACAATTGATATTGTTTTTCACTTGCTTTTAACTAAATTTCATTTTTGTCTTTGATTACTTTATCAAATCTAATTTATATGGAGTTTTAACAGAATAGAAGACCGGAATTCTGTATTTGAATTTTCAAATTGTTTTTGTACGACTTTAGGAAAATTTTTAAATCTTGTAATTATTTCCTTTTGTTTTGCTAGAAGAAATTTTTGGTTAATTGCTTACACAAGTTTAAAATAAAAGCTGGAAATGTCCTTTTAAAACAGTTTTGCTTACAGATTATTTCCTCCTCCCTCAATTCCTTCCCAAAAGATATATTAAGGACATAGAGGTATAGGTTTTTAGTATTGTTTCATCGTTTTCTCATAGTCGACTTTATATCCCCTTAGACGTTTCAAATTACCTAATTTTTTAACCTCCTTTTAGATAATAGCCAAATTTGAATGTATTTTCTTTAAATAATCAACCACACCCGTGTATCAATTAATAAAAATTTATTTATATAAGATTTTAAACATATTTGCAGCTTTTTTCCACCGCTCTTCCTTAGCTAAAATTTCCTCAAAGGCTCGCAAACTTATCAGGAGTAACCCACATAATTATACATTTTTTTGTGTGTCACTGTATAGCTTTGCTGAGTCTCTGGAAGACCTGCCTGTTATAGCAATACTTTCCAGATCCTCGGCTGTGTTAAGTGTTAGTGTTCACCAATATTTGTGTGTAGTGTAATGTGTTAGGTGTTTAATTTCTTATTCTGGTCTTGTCTGGCCCGCTCATCATCTTCTTTTATTATTAAGACTTCCCGGTAGAAGTTTGCAAAATGCTTGTCACTTCTCCGGAGATTTATGGCAATGTGTGAGTGTGTGTTCTGATGTATCATTGTCGGTACTCACACTCACACATAGTTATACATTTTACCCCAAGTCAACATTTGTTTGATCAACAAAAGTATAGCTAAACAAATTTAATTTAGATACATATTTAACTTTCAAATTCAGACTTTGTTTGCATCTCGATGAAAAACAGAAATCAATCAAATATTTGGACAATTGTTTGAAAAGATGGACTACTTAGGAGGAAAACGTGTCACAGTTTTCAACCCTAAACAAAATCTCAGAAACCTCTTTACCAGTTTTCCAGAAAGGAAATTCTGGCGGATAAAAATACCTGGAGCATTGAAATGAAAGACACAAGTGTGATTTACTGGACATTGGAAATAGCAAGAAAACTGACATATTTCGAAAAAATTCAAACGACTCACTTCCAAGAGATTTATACTATCAGGTCAAAAATAACGAGCTAAGTTTTGCCTCAAAGTATAAAATAGTGGTAATGCAGAAGACAAAGATTGCGAATGGGGTCGAGAGGAAAAGACCCTTCGATTTTGCTTATAATTTGATTTGAAATAATTTGGTAGGAGAGAAAACAGAACGCAAAGCAGAGTTGGACGTCACTGGAATAACGTCTCAGGAGACCGAGAGGCATACTTCGTTTGTCTTTTATATTCTTTTTCTTTCTTTTCTTTCCTTTCCTTTCTTTTTCCCTTTTTTTTTCTCCTTCAACTTCTCGACATAAACATTTTTATTTTCTAAGTGAAAATTCGTGTCTTTCCTTGGGTTAACTTTCACTTATTTCGTATCGGTTTTCGTTGATGAGTACTTAGCAAATTGAAACTTGACCGAAACTCTCTCTGATGTAATTTAAAATTTTATAAAATTCAGGTTTCTGGAAATTTGAAAAGCACAGCCGATTTGCCAAATGAATTTAAGATTTCCCCATGTTTTTCATCTTAAACAAAAATGTCATAAAGTTATTTCACAAACTTCAACTTTGAGCTTTGAATTTATAAACATGACAACAGTCACGGTTTCAAATAAATTCAAAGAATTAAACTTTGTGCCAGAAATGAAGTAAAACATTAAAGAGCCTCATAACAGTGACGTAAACAAGAAGGGAAAACATCTTAAACTTGAGTTTATGTTTATTTAAAGAAAGTCGATTTCGAAAAGGTTTTGTTTTGTTTGTATTTTTTATACTGAAAGTAAGTAAGGCCTGAAATTACTTGGAAACTTTTCAAATCCTTACAAACTTAGTCTTCCACTTCCAGTTTCAATCAGCACACAACTATAAAATATTCAGTTTTCAACTTGCAACTAAACCAACTTCCGAATTTGTTCTCATCCTCCGAAATCACTCCCTCCGACAGTAATTCCCATTGTCTTCAAAGAGAACCGTGTGGGCAAAGAGGGTAAACCGGGGCAATGAGTAAAGAGACCGTGCAAAATCAACTCCTATTTTATATTTTTGTCTTTTGATTGGGGTTACAGTGAACAAGCAAACACAGGCTGTCGTGGAGTGGGTGCGGCACACGTCAAAGAAAAAACCAAATTATCCCGACAATAAAACCAGAATCTTCTGATTGAGTGGAAAGTGAAGTGGGACAAGTGTATCATTGTTAAAGCACGTGACATCACGCCATCTTGGGTCCATGAATGCCAGACGCAGGCACGTGGCCGTCTGCATCCATCAAATGTTAATTTTTCTAATTCGTCGATTTTAATCTTCCTTTTTAATTTTCCACTGTCTGTCTGATTTTTCTTTAAGCTCCTGAGAAATACCGCGTTATAAATAATCAATGATTGTCATGTTTGTCACGAAGAGAAATCTCATAGACTACAAAATTCATTTGGTTTTCCCACGTTATTTTCCTTCTTTCGAAACAACATCCTTGTTTTTCACTCAGTTAAGCAATTTGAGAACTTCAATCAATTGGTATTGATAGTTTTTATATTATAGAATCTTATTTACTATATTTTGTAGCCCTAAAAGGTTATACACCGTGCCATAAGAGATGATTCCATTGACTATCCTTTATCCGGTAGCCAATTACCCTATAAAATTAATTTTTCATGTCTTATTTGAAAGATATCAAAAAGATTTCAGTATAAACACCAAACACATCCACAAATTCTAGGTTGTATTATATACGACTAAAAGCTGTGAAAAAAAGGAGCAAAACTAAAGCTGCTGACGATAAACAAGGTTTAATTAATTTAGAAAATTTTCAAAAAGGGCAATTTAGAGGAACATAAAAACGTGGATTTTTGATCTTGTTTAATTTTGGTGGTACTGAATTTGTAGATGTGCTTTAGAATTCACCCCAAGCAATGATTACAGTGACTATCACCCTTGACAAGCTCCCGGAGATCCCAATGTTTGAAGAGCTAATGAGCTAACCCTTCCACCCTCCTACCTCCCATAACTCTCTTAACTACCCTTGGTCTCACCCTTGGCACATTCAATCTTCAATTTTTCTTTTTTTCTCTCATAAAACAGGAGGTATTCTTCCTTTTTTTCCTTCTCTCTTTTTTTCAAAATTTATTTTGGGGTTTGTTTTGTTACTTAATTTTCCTTTGCAGGTAAGACTTGGAAATATATTCAAGTTTACAGCTCTTTGGAGAAACCGACTGACTGTCTTTGGAGGAGAATTAGAATAGAAAAAATTAAATTAAAGTATTGTGCGATACTTTATTAGTAGAATTCTACTTCATCAGGATATTTGTTACTTTATTTATTATTCAGGAGTAATTTGTGATCTGATATGTCAATCCAATTGAATTATGAATAATTAACTCTTCGTCACGCGAATTACTTTTAGTGATAAGATAATCTTTTAACTGACGTAATTGAATTCTCGCCTTTGCTAATCCCAAATCTTAAGACTCTGTTTTGTAAGTGGTTGAAGTAAATTTGACGTTGTTACGAATTCATTTGGTGACAATTTTTGTTATCTTTCCTTGGGGAGTTTTTAATTAATCGAGTAATCCTAGGTTCCTGCTATATTCAAGCTTATACAGCCACACCTCGCTTTACGGCTTAGTTACGTTCCACGAAACTTGGTCGTAAAGCGAAAAGCCGTATAACGAATCAATTATTCTAATACAAATTCAATGGGATCGGTTCCAAATTTGTTTATCATTCAAAATGCATTTTATCTGATTTAAATCAAAAATACATACATAACAAGTACATAGATTTGTACGTAAAATAATAATAGACTCCACAAACCGACAATAATCTACAAACAAAAATGAAACAACTTCATGTTACATAAAATATGTATATGTATACATACATAATTTTTTAAAAAATGACTTTACTCTGAGGACGATGAAGAAATGGTAACCTACAGATCACTGTCGTCATCATTTTTCGCTGGTTAGAATGAGCCTGGCTTTAAAAATTCTTCAACTTTGTTTGCCTTGCCTTCTTGTCTATTTCGTTCTCAGTAGTTTCTAACAGCTAGTGTCTGAGTTACTTCCTCGAGAAACTTTAGCGCTACGTTCGACATCAGGATCAGTTTCAAGGGGAATGTTCGAAATAGGAAAAGCTTTCGACACATTTTTTGATGTTAGGTGTTTGCCTACAACAGACTACGTCTCCTCATCAAACGCCAGTTCCACTTGGGTTCCGAATGAGTACCTCATATAAAGGAGGTTCCCTATCAGCTTTAAGTAGATCAAGCACATCACGTTCGTTCCAACCTTCAAAGCCGAGATCATATTCTAGATCCAAAATGTTCTGCCTAACTCCTGCACCAGTGCTTTTGACCCATTTTGGCCGTTATAGCGAAACATTTCAGGCCGTAAATCAAAAACGTGTCATAATTGAAGAAGGCCGTTATAGCGAAATGCCGTATAAAGAGCGGCCGTATGACTGTATTCACACAGTTTTCGACACACTACAATTAGCCATACAAACCTCGAAAGAGATGTATAATCAGAATCAAAATTATTAGAAATAGACTTTCAGTATGAGAGAGAGAGTACTAGACAAGACTCCTCAGAGATTGTAAAGAAGCAAAATTATCGATTTTAGAGAATAAAATTTAATATTTATCAAAGACAATTTATTACCGTGGCTATAGACAAAATCAATAAAATATTCTTAAAATTTAGCTTTATATCTATGAGGATAACAAAAAAAACTCTTCAAACTATAAAAGAAAATAATAATAAATGTTATTTTTCTAACAGATATAATTGGAATTAGGTGACAAACATTTTTTTTTATCCCAGTTGCACAAAATTTAATCGAATTAGATTTGTTGCCACCGGTTATACTCCTTGTTAAAAGCCACGACTTCCATTCGCCTGGTTTGGAATTCATAATTCATATGAAAAAAAATTTTTTTCTTTTACTTTATGACTAACGTGCTAAATCTGCGCAAGCTCAGCATTTGTCTTTGTACAGTGTTACTGTCAACACGACTACAATTTTCTTTAATTCAAAAACTGATTAAAAAAAAAAAAAAAGTTTGACGCCACAGCTTTGAGATCTATAGAGGATTTGAAGTTTAACCTCAAATAAGATGAAGTCTCCCAATTAATTTAAATTGTCTAATGTAGGATAACGACAGTAGAAGGTGATCGTTAAAAAAATAATTGATCACGACAGAGATTCCACCTTGAAAAGAAAGGAAAAAAAAATTTGGCTGGGGAAAGGAAAGAAGTGTAACTAAGTTTTAAGCAAGTTAAAATTAATCAACATGTTGGAAAATTAGTCTGAGGTAATTATTTAATTAAAATGAGTAGAACTTAATTTAAAACTCTTTCCCCTACTTTGAGAAAATTTTCTTGCTCTGAAAAGCATTAAATTACAATTAGACTCTGGTTTGGAAATGAATAAAAATCTTAGAAACTTAGTCGTGCAATTTCTTTGAAATTTTCATCCGTTTATATCATGTAGTTTGGCGAACTTGGATTTTTTATTGTCGGTTGATTCTATAACTCCGAACAATACGCTATAAAAAAAGGACTCACGATCAAATCGAATGGAATGATAGATGAAAGTAACTCAAAACGAGAAATGGTTATGCTGTTAGGGGTTAATTTCATTAGTTTTCCAACTTTCCTCTTTTAATGACCATTTAATTTGAGTTTCTCAAAGGACAAGATATTTGTATTAAGTAGACAATTTGTCTTTTCCTTTTTATATGGTCTGTCCCCCAACAAAATCCAACCTTTCGAGTTGGTGTGATTCAGAGATATGCGAAAAATTCGAAAAGATTACTTTTATACTGGACGAATAAGACTTTATACTGCTGTACTAACTCGAATCATTTTTTGTATATGTTTGGACAATCACTATACTCTTTTTATAATATTTATGTCTCTATTATTTATTATTTTTATTACTTTTTCAATCAGGCCATCTTTAGATGAATTTCGACCATTTCCTTTCTTCTGGTATTCTGCTAATACTCTCTAGCTATGTTCTTGTCGGAGAGTTAGCGTTAAAGGTCGCTTTTTGTGCCGCTAGAGAAGTCTCAGGATTGGTCACCTCCTGGGATAGATTTTCCTTCATACTGTCGGTTTGAAAGAAATCTTGACCCAAGGGGTTGGTGACCATCTAGTTGTTATTAGTTTCCTGAATTCAACGACCGGAAATACTGCCGAGGATGTGAGCCTTGGAGGGAGGTATTTGGGTAAGATTATCAGTAATATATACCGTAAGTATTAAACTCTGGGCTACCTAAAAATGAATATTAGGTTGGACGTCCTCAGGATCTGTAGTCAACGACTTCACACACAAATGGAACATCTACGGGATGTAACCCAAAATAAAGGAAACACTACATCATTTCATCTTCCAGTACCCAGCCTACGAGGAGATCCGCAAAACAAAGCTTCTGCAATGGAGACCTGGAGTCTCATGAACAGCTGATAAACCTGGCAAACAACTTCAAGCAATATAATAACATATAAGCTACATGCTTTCATGACCCAAGCCCTGAAGGTCAGAAGCCTCGTCATATATGAATTTGCAGAGACCCACTCTTAATTGTTGATACTGATAATCATATTTTGTTCACTCTTTGCTCTGAATCCTTGTAAAAAGTTTTGTTTGTAATATGTGTAAAGTTTGTAATGTTTGTAAAACTATACCCCTAATGCCTGTTGGCGTAATAGGGAAATATATATTATTATAATTATATTAAACTCTGGGAACTGTTGGCCGCAGATGGTGGTTAAATTGGAGGGACAAAGAATACTGGAAAACCGCCGAGGCGAAGTATGGGTCAATCATTATATTATATATTATAATTTGGTAATTTTCTGCAGGTATGAGACAAGGTTTTGGGGTTTGCCGAAAACAGGTTTTGGGTGAATGGACCTTCCGGAAAAGCTACAACCACCACTTCAAAATACCAGAACCTTATAAATACACAAAAAGACAAATTTGAGTGATTCTTCTTTAGAAATCAGAAAAGTCGAGAATGAATTCCATCCATTTCATGTGGAAATTTCCCTTTTTCTTTTTCCTTTCAATAAATTGCGATTCGATTTAGAGCGAAATATTTGAATTTCAGATTTTCCGTGACGAATATAAAAAAAAATCTGTATTCAGTAGCAAAACTGATTTCGTACGAGACATCATTAACAATATTTTCCTGTGATTATAGGATTTTATATTATTAAACAAAAGGAAAAAGTCAAAAATACCGGAAGAGTTTCCGTCATTTTCCCTTTTTCAACTTTCACATTCGCATGACCTTTCCGTGTATTAGTGACTGCATAACTTTTCGAAAACGACAGCTTTTAAAATATGGGAAAAAGAGATCAATGATAATTCTATCACTTTCCCTCCGTGAAATCTATAATCCTTTTTGTTTTCCCAGTTGCGTTTTTGGGAAATCGGTGAAAATTTTGAATTGATTTAAATTCCTCTAATCATTGGGGTGTTTTTATTGACATAAAATTTTCCTTTTCAAGTAATTACTTTCAAATTTTGTTTTATTCTTCCATGGAATCTCATTTAAATTTTCATTAATATAGGTGGATAAATGCAGGCCTACTGTGTGAAAAGTGTCTAGATAATTTGAAACTTTTAATAAAATTAAAACTAAATGATATTTAATGAAATTAATTAATGAGGAATGTGTTTTGTCTTTAAGTATCTAAAATTGTCAATAAATATTAGTTTTGTTGTCAAATTTGATCGCCTCGCCCGTCGGATTATTTTATTTCACGCAATCAATTTAAGACCTTGGTGCTCGAGCCTTTTGCTTCCCGGGCCTAATTTCCATTGTGACCATTGCGACTGGGCCACACGACTTACCGCATAAAGTCCACCCTCAGGGCACCATCTCTATGTACATCTGTTAGTCTGTTTCTGTATTTTCTGTATATTACCTCATAAAGATATGTTGAGTCAAAAAATTTTAGCAGTTTCTGAGCACAGGCCCAAACATTTTTGTACTGGTCAGACACCATAGTTCAGACTTAACAATGAGCAGTCGACTTTTCACAAATTTTCACTCAATCGGTTTCCACTGGGCCATTGGGCTAGTCAATAGAGCTTGGTGGGCCGCAGGCCGCGTTTGAGTACCAAGGATTTAAGGAATTTCAATCGGTTGGCTTCCATAAACTATTAAGTATTCATATCATGTTTTGAGTACCGAATTGGGTACCAAAGATGCTGTCAGATTCATTAGAAGAATGAAATAGAAATGAGTTAGTAAGGAAAATGGCAGAAGATAGACCAAAGAATGAAAAAGTAAGATGGGATCTGATCTTCGGTTCTGGGGCAGAAGAACAGGAGCAAACAAAGGAGGATATGGGAGGACGACATCGTCGCTTTTGCTGAGTCCCAGTGATACACCAAATCAGCCGACAAAGTAGTTTGGAAAAGAACGAGAGAAGCTTTTGCCCAAGATGGGTTAATTCAGCTGTTACAATAATAATATCAAAAAGCTATCAAGAAAATTTCAAATTTATGAGCAGTATAGCTATCATCATTATTATAATATTTATTGAGTAACGAAGTAGTACTACTTTTCCCAAAATAATTAAATTAAAAATAAAAGGCAAGTATAAATCAAATTTTCATTTAAATAAACAACAAAAAGGTGTCAAAATAAATAAATAAATAAAATATTCATTCCCATAAATTTTACTGAACTGCAAAGGTACCCGATAGGTTATCTTGCCCTCATGCTTTCATCTTTGAAAGGTTTGTTGTCGACTCCGATCTACGGTTAAGAGTATAAGTATAGTATATACTTTCAATCTCTAAATAAAATTTGAACTTTGAATAGTATAACCTTTCCTTGTTTTGCACTACCATTTAAGCAGAACTTATCTTCGTCAGAATATTTTTTTGATGATACAAAGACCGAAAACCGCGGTTTTAACATGGCAGCCAGTCTACCGTTGTTAATTGTCACGAATGTTCTAGCTGTGAATAATTCATTCTTCTTTCCCTTCGCCGTTTCTTTTCTCCTCTTGAAAAATAAATAAATAAATAAAGTAAAAACTCGATTGTTGATCCCCCTAAAGTGCTTCCTTCATTCTGATGATATTCAAAGTACAGAGCTTTTGTTTTGTTGCTTTTTAATTCCCAAAGCATAAAATGTCACTTGGATAAATTTGACATCTAAATACTGTTACAGGATGAAATAAAGGTGAGCAACGTAATTTTTTTTGTAAAGGGATATTTTTCTACGTTCTTTTTTTAATTTAAATGTTTTGTTTTTAATTTCCTTTCTACCGAGTGAGCTCTTCCCCGATTCGGCTTTAATTATTTAGATAGATTCTGTCGGTTAGTTTTGCCGAATGGGAAAGTAAAATTTGAGTCAGTTTGTTGGAGAAGTCAAATTTTCTCTTTTCCCTCTTTCTTGTTGTTAGTATTCTTAGGACAGTGGCGTATGGGTTATTGAAACTTTTGAATCTGAACATTTCTAGGATATTATGATTGCTTTTGTTATGGTATTTAGGTTTTACTGGTGTATTGTCTACTTTCAGTATAATATTGAATAAGTAATTGAGATTAGAATCATTCTGACATCGGATTTAGAATAACAACCTCCTACAAGAATGCTGCACACCAAAATGTCGAAAAAATAAATAAATAAAACCAAACAATAATATAATTAAATGGATTCTAATTACTTAATAAGTTGATATCATTATAATCGATGGCACCCTCTCCTTCTTTATGGGTCTTCCTCACGAGGAGAATGGTGCATCCTATACCAACCTCCTCGGAAAGGAAGACAGAAGAGCAATCGCAATGTTTCGGATGGGAACATACTTGTATAAATGCAAGGTGGAAGAGCGTTATATTTGCAAATTGTGCAACATGCCGCTGGATCCCAGCCACGTACTACTAGATTGCCCGGCTATGGAGGAAGAGAGGAATAGGAATATTGACAGTCAATCTGTCTGGGAAATCCTTGGGCAGAAGGAGAATTTGCCAGCAGTTGCCGCATTCTTAAGGAAGTTTTTCAAGAAGCCGGAGAAAGCTTAGTGTGTAGTGGGGTGGTGTAGGGCTATGTGTATAGTTAGTGTGTTAGTGTAGTGTATATAGTTGGTTATTTGTATATAAAATTGATATATTTTTGTAAAATAAATCAACGAAATATAATAATAATAATATAATCGATGGATCTATACTTCAGCCCTAAGCCTCAGAGTGATGGAGGAGGGTTAATAGCCTAAAATTTTTCCTCGTTTCGGCCAACTTGAGACCATGATGTTTACAACTCCTATTTGTTGGAGCAAGTTGAAGATATGCTTGATTGTGAGTCAGCAACCTTTTATTGAAGGTTTACTCACTGACTGAGGGTTTAATACCAAGGTTGTGAGCCTTGGAGGGAATTCCGCACCCAGCTGCGATTTGAACCACGGCCCTTGGAGTGATAGGCGAGTGCTCTAACCTCTCGTCTACCAGACTTCTAAATAGCCTAAAATATTTGTTATTAAGGCATTCTTTTATAATTTTCAGTATTAAAACAATAATATAATTATAGAAACGTGCCTTTTCTATCGACAGCATGGATTCAAGGTTCTACAATAGATATTTGAAAGGATCTGAAAATTAGGAAAAGCCTTCTTGAAAGATTTGAAAAGAGAAAATTAATCAAAGTTCCCGAAATAATTTATAAAAAATTTGATTAGGTTTCCTTCAGCAAATAAAAAGGGAAGCAATCAGTATCTTTTAATCAAGGCTAATAAATAATTTTAAAAAAGGTTCTAATTACCGCGGGAGATGATGCGAATAAAATGAAAACAAAATGTTAAAATTTTTATAACAAAATCCGGGAGATTATTTTGTCATCAGACTTTATTTTCATGGCAATTATAATTATATTTTAATGATTTTAATCTGACCTGATCCGAAAACGTCAAATGTTAGCAATAACAATAAGCTAGCTGCCTTTTATTTGATTAGAGGAAGGCAAAACATTTTCACCCAGAGATTATCTCACCTTTGCCATTAGCCAGGTCACAATGAGCCGTTTCATCGACGTTTTCACAATTAATTATAATTTTTCTTTTCCGTTCGCCATTTTTAGTCCGTTTTCTTAACGCGTTTTTCATTTTAAGGATCTGAAAAGTTTTCGTTTAAGCTATTACTCTGATTTTCTGATTATCTTTCAAGTATACTTTCATAGATAATTCCTGTTTTATTTATTTTTCTGACCTTGTATCTATTTTCAGATTGTCATTAATATATGTAATTATTTCAGATGTGTATTTGTGTTTTACTATCTCCCAATCAACCGTCACACGTCTACGAATATGAGTGCGATGGGTTTTGTGAAGTATACCATCGTCTTAGCTGAAATGTTTGTTTACGGCAGGAGGGAATAAATGAGAATAATACAAGACAGGATAGAGAAGAAAAATAATAGTAATAATAATATAGAGGAAAAGTATATCGGAGAAACCACAATCGCAAGTTATACGAACATATACCAAAGATAACTGACGTGAGAGAAGAATCGCCTACTGCGTTCACCTGGCGAGAATGGGCTGAGGAAGACCCACCGACTAGGTCTTTCCAGTTCCACAACAAGCTGGTTTGTGGAAACTGACAAAAATTTGAGAGAAACAGGGGTCGCAACATCCAAAGACGAGAGACTAAAGAAGAAAGTAGAGAACACAAATTGGGCGGAAGAGAAAACATCAGAAATGGTTAGAGCTAATGTGGGCCAAAGATTTAACGACATTTCCGTTAATTTCAATAATTTACGACAAAGTAGTGTTCCGTTGATTTGGATACTACAATTCCCAAAAGGAGAACCAATTTTCAAAAAGATGAGCTACACCGACTTCTCAGATCTTTCGCTCGCTTTTTTCTTATTAATCTTGAAACGGAATAATTATTTGATGAAAGGCTCCTTTCAAACGACTAATTTCCACAATTTACTATTTCCCTCTGACATAATCCGTTTTTCATTTATTTCCCAAGACTTTCTCTTTCTTAAATAAATAAACAAGTAATTAAAATGTCGCGTCATGAAAACTTGGTAAAAAAATAATCAGAGAAGGAGTCGTTAAAAATTAAAAGTATTTTTCCAAATTAACGGCGTGCACCCTGGTAAGAAGATGATTAAAAATTATTTTTTTTTTACTTCCACTTTTTCTTAGTGTTGGTGGATAATTTTTTTTAATTCCCACCTCTTCCGAATCTTTTCTTTTCAAAACTTGTTCAAAACTACAGAGCAACAAAGGATTAACATTCCCCAGCTGAATACGAAGACAAAAGATAAATCAATACTATACCCAAACACTTGTAGTTTTAAACAATAACAGTTGAAATTAAATTTTTCTAAATATTTTCGTACGGTCAAAAGGAAATTTATAAAAAGGTAAGCAAAAAAAGGTGCATGAGAAACTATAAAAATAATATTTAGTAGAATCGCAAACAGTAATGGTAGAGAATAAAGCTAGACAGGAATCAGAGTGTCCCCAGGGCTTAAGAGCATGTTATGACCCCCGCATCCACTGTGCTCGTCTTCCCTTAGCGACGACCAATCACCGTTCATTGAGGACATCCCCCTTCAAGTGTGGGAAAGCGCTGGGAAAAAGGAAAAGAGAGAAAAAAATCTTTCCTGAATTTTTTTCCCATCATTGAAAAACAATTCCTAGCATATCGCTGCAGAGCCACGACAAATCCAGCCATATTATTTTTGCCCAAATCCGTGTTTTTAAAAATTAAATGAAGTAAAAAATTCCACAGCATCCAAATCAACCCTTATAATTTTTATATTCGGCTTCTTTTTAAGGAAAAGATGTAGCAGAAAAATATTTAAATTTTCGAGAGGAAAACTCAATTTTGAAGTTATAAAATGTGAAGCAAATATTATTATTATCATGGCTGTGAACCGTTTTTTTATTTAATATTATAATTTTTCAGGAGTGGAGCTTTCGCCATTGCTCAGTTGTAAGAGAAAAAAAAAATTTTCAAAAATTAAAATAAAGAAATTAATTTCACATTACTTGAACCACATTACTTCAATCACCTTGTTGTTAAACTATTGTGAAATTAGTAAAACTTGCATTTTGTTATAAGGCCTTTTTTTTAATTTTTCTAAATCATTGTTACATTCATTTTTTCTACTTTTTGCATCAGGAAAACCATTTTCGAAAGTTTCTTAACGTGTTGTTCTTTAATCAAAATCCTTTGCACTCTAGTTTCCCACTTCCTCTCCTCTCCCCCGCCATTTTAACACGAAAAACAAAATCCTCAATTCAATTCTTTAATTTTTCTATTTGTCAATCTCGATTGGAATGAAATTTGAAATTATGGAGAGGAAAAAAAAATTTGAACGTTGGACTTACTTTAATTCCCAGAAAATGAATTCAACGCGAGGAAAAGCTTAACAAGATGAAAAGGGAAAGGCGGAAAAGCGAAGGCGGAAAGTTCATTTTAGAATGGGAGATGAGAAAACAGCATCCCAATCCCCGTTTGCAGGAAGGAGAGGATAAACTCTCCGCCTCCTTTTCACCCCTTCAACCCTCCTGTAAGCACCCTTATCCACTCTCAAGCGAATCAGTTATTCAATTAAGGTTATCATTTGATTTGGTGAACACGAAGTAGCAAGAATCATCGCAAAACGGTGAACCGTATCTTACTTTCGCGCTTTTCGTTCGATATTCGACTTAACTTAGTAATCGCTATAATTTGATATAACGGGCTTTGATTCAATTATACGGAAACTAGGTTTTACTTGGTTTCTCTTCTTTGCGTCTAAACTTTGTTAAAATTTATTACTTTTTATATCTTTCCTCTTAAACATCTTCCTTCAACCTTAATTTTTTACTTTCCTTTTTTTTCTTCTTTCATTTTCACCATCAACCTTTCCCTATAGCCCTCATACCTTTAAAGAAAACATGGTTCCGTCGGGTTGGTGTGAATATATTGTATAAATTAACGAGTTTCATTGTTTTAATATATAGAAATTTGATTTCTTTTAAACGGAAAAGTTTGGTTGTAAAAGGAAAATGGATTATTCTTATCTGAATCAAGCCGCAGCTACGTTTGACACTTCCAGCTGCTCATTATCGGCGGGAATGGATCCGTCCTCATTAGGAAACATGCCTTGCACTTATGGCGACTTGACTTCATGCAGTCAAATGTCACAAGCAGCTTATAGGTATACGGCTGCAGCGGCAAGCATGGCGAGAAATTATAACCCGGGTGGAAGTGGAATGGTCGGTCATCATGCCGCCGGCGGAGGACAATGTGCCGTTATGGGTGGACGTCAAGACGTTCATCATCGGCCTCCTATGTTTCCTAGTTCAATGAATTTGCAAGGTAAGGAATAATTTATGTAAAATCTTGTCCTCTATTACATTATCTAATGAAAATTTTGACTGATTAGTGCATAATCATTGTCATTCATCTGTAAATAATATTAAAATCTAATCACAATGGTCCTTCAACATCGTCGACCTATAAACACTCAATTTTAAAGAAAAGAGATAGTCATCGGAACTCAATCAGGTGGAATTGTCTATAATACAAAAGTATAAGGCTTCTGAATTATATTATAAAAATAAAAAACAAAAACTTAAGAGGAAAAGGAAGTAAATAATCAGTGTGCACAATATAATTTCTCTTCTAACGGTATCATAAACCACATACCTGTAAATATTCCTCATTCAAGTCAATGACAAACCCAAAACACACAAATTTGAATATATATTATAAGTTATGTTTTACTAAAGCTAAACAGCTTTAGCTTTAGGTTTTATATTCTTAGAAATCTGATGTTCAAACCTATTGCCAAATCATCTTATTTCTTCTTGATAATTAAACTTAGTATAAGTCTAATTACATAAATTTGAGTCTTACCAATTTGAATACTCTGTAAATCATTAAATCACAACTCAACATTGTTGGAACTAATAGTATGAGGTAACCCATATTGGGAGGAAGCAAAAGATACTAACCCATAAAGGATAACACTCGTTTAACTTTTCTATTGTTACTGCATCGACTGTGTTTAGATTTAAACTTATTTCAAGAAGAAATGTGTTCGTGTTTCTAATATTTTAAACTAAGAATAACTATCTTGAGTATACTTAAATATGGTGGTGGTTTTAATCCCGTTTTTCACCCTTTTTGGGTATAACAGGATGCTGGAGGAGGATTCGAACTCACAAATATTGTGTCCAAGTCAGGAGCTTTAACCACTACACTACTCCTCCCACACATTTGCTTGAATATCAAACTAATGGTAACATTCAGCTCAAAAGCTTCACTCCCACAATCAAGTTCAGAAAGATTTTGATACTATCACCCAGAGTACACGTGCACTATACAAAACAAAAATCAAAACTTAAGATACTGATTTCCCAAAGAGAGGATTTACTGACATTTTATCCGACTCGTCAAATTTGACTAATATTTTGTCAATTTGAAAGGTGAAATGAGATCGAAACGTTGATAATTAAAAAAAAAAATTAAAATTAAATCGTTGGCAATAAATTAAGGGAATTGTCATTTGGGAATCTCGGGCCCCGTAAAACCAATCACGTAAATTTTTGCCCGTTTCATAATTAATTTCCAGGCAAAGCTTGAAAAATTAATTTCAAAACGGTTTTTCCCCGAACGGAAAGCGAGAATTTACATTCACACGGAGTTTTTGTTTTTTTTTTATTTGTATTTTTCGCTTACAAAATATTATTAAAATGGAGAGGAATCTGCAGAAGAGAAATAAATAAATAAATAATAAAACAAATGGCTGCCTTGACAAAAACTTCAATAAAATTAATTCACCAATACATCAGCATTTTTTTTATATTTTTTATTACCACATGATGAGAAAAGAAAAACGTCTTTGAAAAATGAAAAAGAAAAGCTCTATAAATAAAATACAAAATAAAAGAAAGAAAATTTTGGTTCATTGAAAAAAAAATAGATCAAAAGGAAAATGCGGATGGGAAAATTTAGGGGGAGAAATATTGAAAATCGTTGGAGGTTAACGTTTTTGAAAAAGATAAATTTTTATTGTTTGGTTTTTGTTGCAACTGAATTGTCTTGTTCATTTTTAACTGGTGACTTGTTTTTCGTAGTAGTATTATTATTATCATCAACCGATGCTTACTCTGCAACTTGTTTTAGATGTTAGAGAATATTAAATTTTTAAGTAAAGGTGGTTGCCAGAGTTTCGTTTGAAAAGTAACACTAATTATAGATGGGCCATTAGAATTTGAGAGGGGGATAAACAAATTTTGGAGAAAATCTATTTTCTTGTGAAATTTGTAATATCCAGTTGGTGTCATCTATGTTGTTGAATGGGTCATGATTAATTTTAATCTGTGACCCATTCCAGATTGTTTATAAACCATTTTGGAAAGCCTCAGTATATATTATTATAAAGCGGGAGGACTAGTGTAGTGGTTAAGTTCCTGACTTGGACGCAAATGGTCGTGGGTTCGAATCCTCCTCCCGCATCCTGTTATACCCAAAAATTAAGGATGAAAAACAGGATTAAAACCACCACCATTATTATAAAGCTATATTGATATACAATATATATACAAGAAACACAATCAAGGTCAATTATGGGGCAAAAGCCTCTCGCATTTCCTTCCATAAATTCCTGTTGTATATACCAAGTCTAGGTCAAATTTTTTAGGCCATATTCCCATCTTCCCTTCTGGCGGCCTCTTTTCCGAAACCTTGAGTCAGTGGGTAAGCATCTTGGTCCATATTTTGTCTAGTTCTCTAGCAATATGTCTGATCCATTCCTGTTGGAATTCTTTAATTATTTTAACACATCCATGCATCCTGTTGGAATTTCTAACTTTGTCGGATCTTCTGACGTACATAAGACTTGTTTCCATTGTTTGGGTTATTATTAATTTTTGATTTAGCTCATAAACTCCATATTTGACACCTATCTCAGTATTAAACCATAAATAATTGATATATTGTAAAATTGGTGTCATCGAAAACGCTAGAACTTAAGTATAAAGCTTCAAAAAATGATTAAAAATCTTTCCTGTCCAAGAAACAAGTTTTTGGGTGTAACAGTTTGCAGATTGTATACACTAATTGCCAATTTAGGCCCCAAAATTTTTAACAAACCTAAAATGATTGATTGAAGCGAAATGAGAGTAACAAAAATCAGTTCCTCTTATTCAAAAACATTCTTCCGTGACTCAAAATTGAATTAAAAAGTGAAAATAAGTATTTTAAAAACATGATGAAAAAGATTTGATAATGAAAAGCCCAAAAAATTTTTCTGGCAAGCAATATCAGAAGTATTTATTTCCTTCTTTCGCCGTCCTCCCCACTTTTCCTTCTTTCTTCTCCTTTTTCCTCCCTCTCTCTCTCTCTCTCTCTTTCTCTCTCAAGTTGACTAAACTAGATTATTCACAATAAACTTTGAGTTGTATTAAATTATTTAATTTTGGTGAATGCTGAAAGACTAGAACTGGAGTGGTAGGTATAACCTTGTTAGAGGGTACAACTCAGTTATAAAGAACAAAAACATGGCGGCGGGAGTTTTCTTTCCTTTTCCGACAACATTTTCCATCATCTTTCCTTCCAGTTTCACTTTTAGTTTCGTCGTGAATGGTCTTAGTTATCATAGATGTAACTTATGCACTTTCCTTTTAAAAGTTTTCTGTTTTCCTGATGTTAGTTTGTGATTTGTGTGGGTTTGGTGATCAAACGGGAATGAGATGGTGGTGAGATCCGATCTCTTCTTGTCTTCACCCGGTATTCGATGATTTAAATTGTGATACAGTTAACAAAATCAACACATAACTACAAATTATTGACTTATACTATTTCAACAGTGAACATATATCTTGTTAAGTGATTAAAGTTTTTAGTAAGTTTTGTTTAAGAGTTTTATACAAGGCCCCAAAGGCTAATTTATTGTTGTTCCAATCAACAGCAAGGAATCACTGGGAATTTGAATGAATCTACAGTTGTGATGTTTTATACAGTTTAATGAACAAGGCGTTCGGGAAAAGTGTTTTGATACTTTTAGCGAATTCAGTCATGAAAGCTTTGTGTTAGCCTTTATAAAACTTTTTTCTGTTTCTTCAGTCTTATTATTTAATGTTTAAACCATTTTAAATGACCATTAAGTGGAAGAAGTGTGTTGTAAAGCCAGTGTGGTAATACCTGCTATGGCATACTACATGTTTCTGAATTCATTATATATTTTGAGCAGTATAAGTCACACTTCTGTGTTCTGTTTTGTTAAAACACTGGGCTAACTCTAGTAAAAGTGAATAAAATTCTGTATAAGTCTGATACTGTCCTATTCTAGGGTTTAGCATACACAAAATAGTGGGAAGAAAACATTTGTTGACATGAGGTGATAATTTAAACAAACAGAAGAAAATGAACCAAAACAGAAAGGGCGCGGCTTTGGTTGTCCAATTGTGACGAAACGAGACTGACTAAAAAGCTAAAACCAATAGTGAATAATTAAGCTGTTAATAATTAAATATTTTGTAACATTCTCTAATGCTATCAAAATTTCATTTAATAGACTCGTAAATAAAATAAAATTAATCAAGGACTCTTAATCTAATTGGGTTGATTCATTCCAAGAATCGAATCGCTGGTGTTTGTTATTGTTTTCAATTAGTTAGAGAAGAGTGGTCAGACAAGCAAGCTCTTTGGCCCTTGTGTGATAGTCACCTACAATTGATTTTGAAGCTCATTTTAGAAAAATTTTTAAGAAAAAACAGAAAGACAGAGTGTTTACTTATATAGATAAATAGAAATGTAAGATATACAGAGAAATATAAATCTATATTTTAATTTTCTTGTTGATAAGAATTCGCTTCTTTTTATAATTATACTTTTGTCCTTTACTTAGTCACAAAATGACATACAAAAGGCAGTGGACCGATTCTAGGCCGATAAATACTCCAGCCGTCGGCAAACAGTTTCCCAATTTCCGGAAAATTTAGTATAATATAAATAAAAAAACACTGAGCGCAACGAAACGATACATAACTACAATTATCTACATTCGGAACAAATAAAAGAGGTAAATAGATAGTTCTTACTCATACATAACACAAATAAGTAAGATGTAGTGCAAAATCAATCTTTTAAATATCTTCTTCATAATATATGTCTTATACAGACTAAACTGGTGTTAGTTATGTGTACAATTTAGTCCACGGTATATATTTAACCTACATTCAACATGATTTATGTTATTATATAGCCAAAAAGATAGTCAGTTCGCGACTGACTCAAAACGCGTTCTGAATACCAGCATTTTGGTCAATTTTGACCCTCAGCCAAAAAAGGATGTTCAAACCTGATTTATTGATTACATTAAAAGTATAATTTTGCCCTAAAAAATAAATATAAAATAGCTTTTAGCAGTATTTTAAATTTATTGGTTTTAGTAATTTCAAAAAATTTATTAACAACCAACGATATTCATTTAAAAATGGATTTACAAGACTACAAAAAGTATAAATTCTATTCTCCATATAACAAAACAGATGGGGAGTGGTACTCCAGAGGAGTCTGAATGTTTAATCAAATTCGGGTACCAAGCTACAAGTCAGAGATCATAACATAACCCTGATAAGCTTATGCCTGTGAAATAAGGGCGTTAAAAGAGTATAATACACACATTTAGGGGTGTTATGTTATACATTCACGTAAAAATCGGTGAAACGAAAAATATTTATTTTGGTTTGTTATACACCTTCATAAATTTATTTGTTAGATACTCAGAACATGGGAAATCCCAACTGAATAAGCAAATAAATGAATCTAAAGTGTTAAAATGGAAAACAAGAGTATAAATTGTAAAAGAACAAGAGTAAAAGAAGTAACAAAAGCTTTAACGAAAGACACCATTGCGGGGGGGTTAACATAAATTATGGGAAATTAGTGAAAAGGCAATAAATTATTTTCACCCGGGTCATAATAAATTTTTTGATCAGTTTTTAGTGTTTTTATAGGCGGGTGTTATATTCTGGAAAAAGGTAATGAAAATTAAAAAGTGTTAAGAATCCGGGGGCAAAGGAATTTTATTTTTGAAAGTAATTATATAAGAATTTCCAGAGAGAGAGAGGAAGGGAAGAAAAATTTTTTTTTTGGGGATAGAATGCTCTTTTAAAATACATGAAAGTATTATTGAAAGGAGACAGACGGTTAACATAGGTCAAAAATATTTTTACCCAACACCCTTTTGGAGAAAAGCGGCCAAGTATCTTGGCTTTCGGTTTCAATTAGAAATTCAATTCCTCAAGAGCCAATTTCCCTTCCCCTGGTTGGCAACCTCTTGGCTCACAGCGATCATTCCCTCTTTCTTTTTTCTTCCTCCGACAAAGCTTTACTTTCTATTTTATTTTCCAATTTTACTCTTTTTTCTCGATGTTGTTTTTCGGGTTGACGTAGTTTTTATTACGAAAGCTCGTAAAATCGAGAAAAACAAAAGATCCGGAGACAAAGTAAATTTTATCTCTTTTTTTTTTCCTTCCTTCCTTGCTTTCTGTTTTTTTCCCTCTCTCCCTAAAATGTATTATTTTGGCTTTTTCCAAGCGTTTTGAGAAAAAGATTTTATTTCCTTCCTTTTTATACCATTAACAATATAGCAGTGACCGTTTTTGTCTCTGTGAGAAGGAGGGCTCAGGTGCATGAGGAAATTTGTTTATAAGACGGATGGTGGTGTTTAAGCTTCCATACGATGACAAAAACCACAAAAAGCAATTATGTTATTGGTGAAAAAGAATGTTTAACATATGAGGAAAAGTTGAAGAAGAAGAAAGAACCAAAGAACCAAATAACAATTTACTTATTAATAATATATAACCTCAAACTGTTAATTTGTATCAGTCTCGAATCGTTATTTGTGAGCATTGATCAAGTGCAAGGAAATTAATTCATAGTTTCTTAGTATAAATACAATATAAAACAGTTTTTGCTGTATGCTAGGCTATTGTTACCATGTGTTAGTCCTGTTGTTGGCTATAATGCCGCGGATAGTTTTTTAGACAAAAGAATTTTGTCTCTGCTTGAAAACTGAAATTACTATATAAGTTACTAAAATTATTTTAAAATGTATATCACAGACAACTACACTTTTATTGTCTGGTATATTGTGACTGATATTGTATATTCTTATACTGTGATAATGTTTTTGTTTTAAAATGGTCAAGTGCAGCCAACATTTATGCTGTTTTGTTCTTTGTCTGAAATATTTTATTAGAACACTGGTAACTAAACGACATATACAAGGTTACTGAAGGTTAGGCTTCAGCAGCAGTCGAACTTAGGACTAAACACGTTAAAGACTGGGTGTTCCTTAACGTGTTAAATTTTATATACACAAGATTGTTTGTAACTCAAGAGCGAAATCAAAGATTTTCGTCAGCATCCAAGTATCCATATGTCCGCACCATTTGAAACACCAAAAGTCGAGTCAGAACTCATTTCAAGAACTTCTATAGCAAATTAAATTTTAAATGATTAACCCATCAATATGGAAATAAGTTTCTCAGTTTACACCAAATCGAGTCATTATCACCAATAAAATTTGGGTTCCGCCACCGTTAGTCTGGTCATTAAGCAATTTGTCTAGACAAAACGGTAAATCGTGTGCTGATTACCCCTCCAACTTATACACATCATATTCATGGACTTATATCGAATAAAATCTTTATTCATTCTGGAGAATCAAAATGATTCTGAAGTAGTTATAAAAGAGCGAGAGGTCTTAGTTGGCAAATATGATGTAAAATATGCAAGCTATACGGAGGGTTTTTGTGTTGCACTGTGGCAAAATGTTTAGAAAGACGTAAACCGGCAGTAAAATTCATTTATCTCCTCATTCCAAAGACTAATAAAACTTGCAGCCATAAACTTCCCTTTATAAGTGCACTTTTGAATCGAGTCCTGTGTACTTTAGATGAAATCCCTTTTCTTCTTCCTTTGAATGGACTTTTTCATTTTCTTAAAAACAATCTATTTCTGCACTATTGCTATAAAACTTAACTTTGTCGCAAACATAAAATTTATTTATGGACAAGAGAATCCGGTACCTTTACATGCTCTCAATTTGTTTCTTTTTCCTATTTTCTCACTGATTTTAACCGTCAGAAAATTGTTTCAGCTTTCTGTGGAAAATTCAAACTAATTTTTTAAACATTTGATTCGACTCCAAGAATTAGAGTTATACAAGTAAGCAGACATCCTGGAATTTTCATTTTAAATTATTTTGGTAGTAAAAAGGATATACATGCCTCAAAGTTCCTCAAATTGTTTGTTTTGGTTGAATTGACCACTGATTGCCTTGTACTATAACACCTCTTTTACTCTCAGTATATTCATTTGAGTAAAGATTTTGTTCCAGTAGTGATTACCTAATTGGAAATAGACATTATATTGATATAAATATAAATAGATAATCAAGGTTGTGTGGTGTATGCCACATTCCTAATTCCGGAATGGGTACAGTGAAATGAAGCAGCCGACAACCGAAGCCAAATTCATTCAATCCCAGAGCTCCGCACCATCAGGATCCTTGCATTTTCCATTTCAATTCTAAATTATAGTTATATTTTATATATCAATATACATATACGTTCGGAATTAGTGTTGTCCATCATTCTACAACGACACAACCTGGTTCCGACAGTTGTAACCAAACGAAACTTTTGCAGACAACTTGAGAAACTGCCAAGCCCACACAACACCTGACACGTATAAAAATTTTATGTAAACCGATACAATTTATTGCGCTTATTATAAACCGCGTAAAAAAAGTACCCACATCACATTACAAGTACAATTATGAGAGAAACAATTAGGCGCGGTTCAAGGGTAAACTCGACGAAAGCCAAAACCCAACATTTTGCCAACACCCAGATATTAATATTATCATATCTAACTGCTAAAACTAAATATTTTTCAAGTGATTTGTAATAAACCACAAAATTTGAGAGTGTTTATATACGATTGAAAATTTACAATAAATAATATTTAAATACTTTAAAAGTATCAGTGGAAGGCACATCTGAAGATACTTGCTTATAAATGATCCCAAGAAGCTTTGATTTGGTGAAGAGAATCATATAAATTGAAAGAAGAATGTTTTCTAAGAAGTCTTGAGATATACTGTAATACTATTATGAAAAATGGAGGTCAGACATGAGCATTATCATAGTTGAATCAGCATCATTGCTTAAATTTTTCAATTTCATCATCCTTATAAAATTAAATCTCTCTTGAGTGGTGTAGAAACTAACCAGATGACACGCCAACAGATATATATTAAAATTTATATATACAGTATAAATCTGGTTGGATATATATAATAATTCTTGAAGGAAAGAATAAAGTTGTAGGTAAACAGTAAAAACAATTCTCATGTTATTTCTATCTTTGTCTTCCATTGACAGGAGGGTGATCCGCCATTTTGAAAATCACGGACGCGCAGAATATCTCTGAGTCGTTTCGAAAGCTTGCATGTTTCCCAAGTCAGACGGATTCATTATTTCGCTTTCTTATCATTCGTCAATAATTGAGCTTTTCCAGTCTCTCTCTCTCAGCTTTAGTTTGTTTATATCTCAGCCTCGAATGTCTTCACAACTTTTCCTTTCTTTTCCTCTTCACATTTTATTATGCTAATTCCAGAATTGATTTGAATATTTTGAAAATTCGCATTCGAATAAGTTTTTGGTTTCCTTCAGATGAATTTACAGCCTCTTCGGATGAAACTCGTTTTTAGGAGTCGATAAAATCTCTTCGTTTGAAATAATTTTACTTTCCAAGGAAAGAGAAATAAAATAAATATAAGTAAAGTTTAGTAGCCCGTGGGCACTTGCTGAATTAAATCTTTTCCACTTCATCTGTTGCTGGTTTTTATTTTCAGTCTCAAACAAGTTAGTTTTTGATTTTTAAGAGAAACCTCAAGTTAAATTGAGTACACAGAAGATTTCGTGCGATTTGGAGCCTACATACTTGAAATCCATTCACTGGGAGAGAGAGATTTTTAGAATAGGGTACAGGAGCCAAATATGAGATACTTTTTGTTAAAGTCACATATCTCGGAGTTAGAACTACTTTGGAACACCTAATTTTCTTCATTAAATGTATTACTTATCATTCTATCATAGACTGTTGGAAAAAACGATTGGTTTAATTATTTTCTAAAAAAAAATATTTTTGTTCAAGTAAGTAGAATTTATAGTTCGAAAAAGGAGCTACCAATATGAGACACTATGGTATCCTAATTTGGGTTAGGATCTCATATTAAGATGCTATGTAATACATATCAAACAAACAATACAAATTTTAAATGTTTTGGAACGACAACTCGACAGGTTTTGCTAGTCTTTGGAAATGTTGCCCTTCGTCCCAATTTAACACTGATATTGGAGTTTTCATCTGTAACATAACGCTTCAGAGTTCCTTTGGGCACACCGAACATTTCACTTTCCTCGACAACCCGCAGTTGCTTTTTCCATGGCGTCCTTGCTCCAGGTCTTCGTTTTCTTTCCTTCAGACATCTAAATTAATGAAATTGGAGCAGTAGTCTTATATGAGATACTGTCTCATATTAGGATCTTTGTGGTGCTTCATATTAGGATTGTGGGTGAAGATTCAAAATGCTTTTCCCGTAAAAATACAAAAGCTAAGTCATTGCAAAACACTGAAAAACAAACTTGGGGATATTAAAAATACACCACTTAAAAGGAGAACAACAAAACTAAGACCTTACCTTGCTAAACAAAGAGTTTAAAATCAACAGAAAAATATCCCACTGTTTTCGACAGCAATTGAAAGAAAAATGTCGTCTGTCCGCCAAAAAATTTGAAATAATTCCAGATTGGAGGGAGGGAGATATGCCATTGTCTCATATTAGGTTACTATCTCATATTTGGGTCCTCTACCCTATAGATTTTGCCACCGACTAACTCTCAAACTCTAAGACTTCTTACTTAAAAGGGAATAAGTGTGGTAGCTGTCCTTCTCCTAAAATCTTAAAACAACCCAAATTCAATCAAAAGACTTTCTTAACTCGCTAACTCATTTACCATCTGTTAGTAAGCATGGAGAACACAAACTGAGGGAAAGCACATATATAAAATGAAAACATCCAAGAAAAATGGTTTTCTGGGGGAAAGATGACCTCGTCGATTCTCAAAAGTGAAGGGTAAAGTGTCTAGTCATTTAAATCACTTGCGGGTTACATTTGTCATATCGCCTTCATGTCCATGTGGTCCGTGGTAAAAAAAATTTACTTCTCCTCCAAGTACGTCTCATTTATCAAACTTAAAAAAAAAGGTTTTTCCTTTTTCCCAACCCGTCCTTTTTATTTTTGCCACAGACTTTCCTTTTTTACGATATCGCTGAACGGAAGAAACTTCTGTAAAATATTTCCACCCAGTCGTTTTGAAAAAAAGGAAAAATGTTGGGAACGAAAGCGTTCTTCCTACTCTTCAAATCTTTTGTTTTTGGTATGCTTAGAGATTGCTATTCTTGGAGTTATAAAATAAATAACTTTGCCGACGGGAACAAAGAGAAAAACTTAATTTTCTCGGAGTTCTCAGAATCAGAAATTTGCTTTCAGTGTTTTGGATCATGTTATCATAATTTGGAAAACCAAAATGAGCAGGATGAGCTAACAGTGTGAGGAATCATTCAAAACATTTCATACATAATAAAAGCTTCTTTAAAATTTAGCTGACGCCTACTTCTGTGTGTTACCACGCAACCACTACACTTTAAAAAGGTTACAGTATGAGAGCAAAAGCCTTCATGGCGTATTAGTAAAGGTTCAAAGTGAAATTCTTAATTAATAACTGGATAAGGTATAATACTCCAGTGGTTGCTGTTTAAGCAATTCATAACAATTCTGTCAACCCCAAAACCTTTTTATAATGTGTGCTTGTTGATTTTGGCTCAAGTTTAAATATATAAACCAGATTTGAGGTTAACAACTTCTACCATGAATAGTTTGAATTAGTAACAATGTCCAGCCGGATGGCAAAACCTTAATTATGAGGTGTACCCAGAAGTCCTGTTTTGGGTTACAAGTTCCAACAAGTATCTGCATACTGGACAAATATTTGGCTCCATCTTTTGTATAACTGAATGTATAGCCTATACCAGGGAATGGCGAACCTATGGCAAGCGTACCACAAGTGGCACGTTTGAAAATTTTGATGGCACGCTCAAAAACAAAATTATTTTTCTTAGAAAGCTAACCTTTTTGATAGAAATTAATAAAAAATTATTAATCTGCACTTTCTTATAATTTATTATATAAATTTGTAATACTGAATACCTATATTAGTACGATAACTACAACTGTCAAATTATACATTTTAGTATTTTAAAATTTGCCGGGGTTCTCTCAAAGTATATAAAGATGCGCATTATATAAAACTGTTTAAAGAAGAATTGCTTATATTTGTTTATTTATTTATACTTATGTATAGATTTCACCACTCTAACACTTCGAATGAAATTTTATTGTGGCACGTCTCCTATTTAAAAAAGAATTTTTATGACTTTGTGGCACAGACATCAAAAAAGGTTCGCCATCCCTGGCCTATACAGATAATTCTTGTTAGTATAAGTGAGACCAACAGCACCAAACTATAAAATTATTGTTAGACTAAAATTTATGCTTTTGAGAGTTGCACCAACACTTATTTATATTATGAGAAGTAAAGAGAAATCTTTTATATTAATATGTGATCTTCGTTGTTGTTTCAGCTGGACTTCCATATAAAGTATACTCGGGTCACGACGGAGTTCTAACAGAAAAAAGAAAACAAAGAAGAATACGAACAACTTTCACATCTGCACAGCTGAAGGAGTTGGAGCGAGCTTTCCAAGAAACTCACTATCCAGATATTTACACGAGGGAAGAGATTGCTATGAAAATAGATCTAACAGAAGCTAGAGTTCAAGTAAGTTTTCTCCCTCAGATTAGTACCTTGATGATGGAGACTATTCCTACCATGAAACCAGTTACCATGTTACAAAATTTGTGTTGTAGTTACCAGGAAACAAAATTTTCGTTTGTATTAATCCATACACACACACAAAGAAAAATAAAAACATTTTTTTTAATGCAAACAATTGAAAAAGGTTTCAGAATTTTTCGAAAAGAGTAAAAAACCGATTTTCTTCTCTCACGGAAAAATGTTTAGAAGGAAAAGGTAAATCTTTATGGATTCGTGAAACTTTCAATGAATATCAATTGAGAAAAAAAAAAAAATTCCAACTCATGTCACGTTAGATAAACCGGTGAAAAAAAGTTGAGTTTACAAAAAGAGAATATTCAAGGATAATTTTTCCTAACTTTGTTTCACTATATTTATGCTTTTGCGAACAGTTAATATTGTATATACATTAGGGTGTCCCCCAAAAAATCAAAAATTTTTATTTAAAGACGCATACCCTCTTAATATTTTACAATGATGTGAAATTTCAAGTACTTAGGACGACAGGAACCTTCTTCTTAACCCCCCTCCCAAACTTGGTACACATTTTTGAGTTTTTTCACACAGTTAAGTAAAGATTGGTCGGTATGTGCGCCTTTTCCCAATAGATAACGCATTCGTGAATAGCAAAGTTTGGGCCTTCATTGACAGTTAAGTACACTTCATGAGTACTGTAAAGCAGAGTACTGCCTAAACTTGCCAATTAGAGGGTAATTTCTAGCTCATTATTTGATGTTTGGCGTCTCTGACTAAAAATATACTTTGTGTAGAACTGTGTAACTACACTGAAATGCTGACTATTCAAAAAACAATGCGTCTACTAACAATATAACAACCAGAACAACATGTAAGCTTACGTTCGCTTAAGGCCTTAAGTAGTAATATGTTACGGTGAAAGTCGGCACGGGTTCCTGTCGTCCTAAGTACTTGAAATTTCACATCATTGTAAAATATTAAGAGGGTATGCGTCTTTAAATAAAAATTTTTGATTTTTGGGACACCCTAATATACATATATATATTGTATACAAACAGGCGAATAAAGTGGAGAAACATACCTAAGAATTCAAATTGTGATTTTCACCAAGAAAATTTTCTCCAGGCAAACATTTTTGGTGTTTACCCCCACCCGCGTCAAAGTTTGAAGGAAAGGAAACTTGTGTATATTCTGTATGTGTATGAATTTTTCGAAAACAAAGGCTTGAGTAGAACATAAAAATTCTAATCACTGCTGAGAATGATAGATGCGGGGGGTGTCCCAATTTGTTAAGTTAGTCAAAAATAATTTTCTGTTTTGTCAGACATTTGTATTGCTTTAAAAGCCACAAGCAAGGAATTTGTTATACCAATATAGCAGATTTTAGAGAAATCATTTCATAAATAACGCACACTTTCTTTCGATATTTTTAACAGATCGGAATTAGGTGCATTGATGAGATGAAACACATTTCCGTTTGAGTTACTCCGGCAATTCGTTGAACTATACTGACTGACTGACAGTTGGTCTCGTGTTTTATTTATATGTGCTTCGTGCAGACACTTTTCCTCCAAGTCTTTGTGGCTTGTTTGTTACAAGTTTGAACGTATTGCGTTGGTTGCCATATTTGACACTTCTTCTATCAGCCTCAAATCAGTTAGGGAAGCTTCAAAACCTTTCCATCTTTGTTCTTCTTCATTTCCATATTTGAGACTCTAGCACTTTACCAACGTCAACTTTTTCCTCAGTTCTTCCAAAGCTTAACGGTCCCTCACCCAATGATCTGTAGTATCTACCATCCACATAAGCCTTCTCTTTGTCTATCTGTACTCCTTTTTTGGATAACCTCTATTATATGAGAGAAAAAGTCACCAACATGTTCCTTTTATCATTTAAATTTTTCTTCAAATAATGTTAGAAGGCCTGATTTTAAAAGGCAGTGGAAAGAAAAGGGCCCGACACAAAGTCAGGGGAAAAACAGAAAATAAAAATGAAAAGAAAATAAAGGTTTTATAAAGTGAAAGTTAGTTGTTGGTAGTCGAGAACAAACAATCTTCAATTTTGTAAATAAAGTGGAAACTAAGTTTCTCGTTGATTTTTTGAAAACACTTGATTTCTATCTTACGGCTGCTTTTTATTCGATTCCGTACTTTTCTTCCATTCTTCCCTCTTTCTCCCTTCCCCATGCTCCATTCTTCCTTCTTTATCAATTCTAAACGTTTTTTAGATAACAACCAATCACTGGGATTTACTTCGCTTCTAAACTGTTGAGACTGTTACGAAATATTTATAACTTACTTAAAAATTGTTAGTTCCATTAACTGACAGACGGTAGCACCACATCGAAGGAAAAAACTTTATGTAGGCTGGAATGGATTTAGACACCCCCTACCCCATGCTGCCCGATCAAGTTAATTTAATTTGAAAATCTTGTGACATGTGTTTAACCTCTGTTCTATTCTTTGAACATCCCTTATGAATAAAAAACAGGTCTTTTATTGGATTGATTTATGCTTTTCTACCCCTAGTTAACACCCTTGTAGTTGTTTATATGGTATGTCTTTGTTCAAAACATTACATAGTCATTATCGTGAAGGTGCACTTTTTTTTCCTGTCATTCTAACATCTGAAAGGACACATGTTTCAAACTTAACAATTGTTGGAAACTGTTTGCTGAGGACTTACTCAAATGCTTTTCCTTTGATTTGTATTGTATTTAAGTTTTATATACAGTTTCTGTGTAAATCCTTTTTTTGTTCAAATATAGGTAGGGATACAAGCTTCCCTCCTGGTAGAGCCTTAAAAGCAAACCATATGAACTGAAGGTTTACGTCAGAACCCAAACACACCATGAGCATGCTGTAGGTTTTGTTAGAGATAAAATTTTTGTAATATTTTTGAAATGAGGTCCTTGTAGAAGTGTGCAATACTTTTGAAATGAGGTCCTTGTAAGTGTGCAATACTTTTGAAATGAGGTCTTGTGGAAGTGTGCAATACTTTTGAAATGAGGAAACGTGAGGTCCTTGTGAAAGTGTGCAATACTTTTGAAATGAGGTCCTTGTGGAAGTGTGCAATACTTTGAAATGAGATCCTTGTGGAAGTGTGCAATATTTTGAAACGAGGTCCTTGTGGAAGTGTGCAGTATTTTTGAAACGAGGTCCTTGTAGAAGTGTGCAATACTTTTGAAATGAGGTCCTTGTGGAAGTGTGCTGAATTCTTGTGAAAGTGAGTATTTTGAAACAAGATCGTTGTGAAAGTGAACAATATTTTTTAAATGAGGTTCCTGTTGAGAAAGCATAATATAATATTAAGTATAGAGTTTAGAAAATATAATAACATAGATATAAAATGAAATATAATATTTACGAAATAAATTTCAACAAAGCTGTGCATTATTTATGAAATAGACTTTATAAAATTTGTTATGAAAACCTAAACCACTTACGATTTAAAATATTTGGGAAATAGTCCTCAACCAAATCTAGTTGTTGTCTGAATTTTTGGGGGTGGGAGGATGATAATAAAACAAAAGAGAGAGAAGAAAGGAAAAACTGACAAGTAAACATCCCTATTGTATAAAACTTAGCTAAGTTTCCGTAAATTAAGTTACTCAAATCAAAAGATCGAATCCAACCCCCCCAAACACACCCCGCCGACCCTATAAACTGATGTTCAAATAACCTCCAAAACTAAATCGATGATGCGTTAATAATTAAATAAAACCTTTGATATAAGTCGGACAAGTGCACACCACCACCACCACCACGAACAAATGCACAAATGCACATTTCCTTCCAGTCGCAAGTGTATCTAAGAGGACTGTTCATGTTTAGCTCACGCGAACGCCCCTTCATTATTTTCTGGATAAACTGTCCTCCATGTTAGGATACAATGGAACGGTGGCAGACCTGTCAAGAATAGTTAATATTAACTTCGTCGACTGAAATAGACACGCATAGTTTGTTTTCGAGAGGTTCTCATCGAGGGCTTTAAATAAATTTATTTACGCGTAGCAAAAAAAAGGAGAGAAAGAAAGAAAGAAAGTTAATAGCGTGTAAATTTTAATAGATTCAAAATGATTTGACAATATTCGCCACCCCAGTGTTTTCGGTTCATGGCCTGGAAAACGTGACATTGTGTAATGTTTTACTTTTCTTCGTTTCCTTTTTATTACCATTTTTCTTACCACTTAACCCTCCTCCTCCTCGTTCACCGCCATATTTTCCCTTTTTATAATATTAATTTTTTATTATTTTGAGAAATTTAACTCGGAGCATGCTTAACCATCAAAAACTTCTTTATGCGAAAATACTTTTTAAAAAAAAATCTTCAAGACCAAAAATTATTAATTATTAGTGACAGCCATTTTCTCTGTGAAAGCTTATCCCTCACACTTGTAACGAGCCGGGTTGTAAATGCCCAGAACCACCCATGTCCTGAATTCCTAACTGTCCTAAATTTCCAAAGGAGGATTCGCCAATACCAACCCCCAAGGGTAGTCGTTGACAAAGGGGCTGAAGTAGATGTACCCGGAAGCCCGCGTGTCTATTATGATTTATTCGAGGTTTGCTGTCGGTATAATTGTATAAATGGCGGCTAAGATGTCTAATGGTATAAGTGCCACAAGGAGATTTACGTCTTCAGCAGAGATTCAGAGCCTCGTATTATTCTGCTGCCCATCCGGTATAGTATGGCGAGGATCTTATGCTTAGAGGCTTCTGCTTCCCGATTGGTGTATAATAGTATAAGAAGAACGAAAAAACTTTATAACAATGACTGAGTGTGTTATTATCCCGGACTTATGTGTCAGATATAGTGGAATGGTCATGGGTCATTCCATTACACAGTTGAGGAAATTGGTGTCCCACCTCAACACTCTAAAATTTGGTTAAATTTTTGTCGAAACTCTTTCACGCTTTTTTAAGACCTTAGAGTATATATAACACACAATTTATATAAGTTGCTAACATTTTTATACAATACTACCCAGTGGGCATGCTAATTGAAACAATTAGAATTTTCTGGCTGTTAACATTACTCACACTCATCAATTCTGTTTCCAAATTTTATTCAAACGAGGAATTTGCCGTCGTATAAATTTGCCGAAAAGAGTCAACTGTAATTTTTTCATAGGGAAATATAGCTTTGGCACACAGCACGTGTTCGGTTAAACGGAACAGATAAACGTCAGCTCGGGGTCTGTCTTTCAAAACATTTGGTAGCAGGTGGCCATCGCGAAAGCTTCTTATCCCAATCCATTACTTTGCGATGTATGACTTTCCCTCAGCCAGGGGTTCTAAACTTCTTACTCAAAAATAATCTTTGCACTTTCATCGTCATTTTTTTACTCATTTTCCTTCTTTCTTTTTTTTTAAAAAGAATTTTTCATGACTTTTTTGCTGTTAGGAAAATTTAAAAAACAAATTTCCAGTTTCTATGTTTTATAGCAACCAAATCAATAAACTAATTAAAAATTTACATAAAGGAACTGGAAACAAAAAATTTTTTTTTAAAAGTAGGATTAGGATTTTCATCAGTCTCTGTTTCAGTACTACCACCACCACCACCACTCTTCCTTTCATTCTGACATAACTAAAAAAAAACTGCGAGAGTTCTTTTTTGAAAAGTTGACAGCAGGAAAAAATGCATTTTGTAATTTTTAATAACACGACTGGCAGTAAAAAAAAAAATTATTCGAAAATTCGGTTCAACGCTTTTTTCCAGAATTGATGAGTTGATTAGAAATTTATTAGAGAGATTTTCGAACTGACAGAATCAAAAAAGCGAGGCCAAACGAAGAGAAAGATGAAAAGAGTGAAAGGGAGGGAAAAATAAAAACTTGGAAAACGTAAAACGAACATACTGTTTATTTTAACACATGGGCTCAAATATTGTACTCCGGCGTATTTGTCTTACGGCTTAAAGCAAATATTGGCGCTTTTACACATGCAGTCCCCGGAGGTTAGTCCCAACCATTGACAACTTGGTTAAAAGGTAAATAAGGGGTGTTTTTAAGGGTTGTTCGCAATGAATGCATAATGAAAAAATAAGGAGTATCCATTGTTTGCCTTTCATATTTTATCTTTGACTCAAAATATTTTTCTAAATGATTAGCCGGTTCCATTTGGAGTTTGCATTTCCTTTTTCGAAAACACTGCTTCCGACCAAATTGCCCTCACAAAGTTTTGGTAAAAAGATGAATGTTTATTTATTTTAGGTGTGGTTTCAAAATAGAAGAGCCAAATTCCGCAAGCAAGAAAGACTAGCTCAACAAAAAGCTGTCCAGTCTTCATCCAATAACTCAAACAACAACGACTCGGCGTCTTCCCCACCGGCGATAAAGACTGAAGGCGGTGGGAAACAGGCCGTTTCCAATAGTAATTCCAATGGGAAGGACATCAAACCTGGAACACCTAACACAAACAATTCGACTCCGAATTCCAATCACAGCGTTTCGTCCAACGGAGACCTGAAACCTGTTAACGGAAACGGTGAGTTTGTAAATCTAGTCGCCTTTCCTGGTATACTTCCATGAATCATTTCTAATTGTAATCATGTGGGCAACCCCAGTTTTCTGCCTCAACACATAAAAACAAAAAATTTATGACTATCACGACGGAATTTTTCTTTGAAATAATAAAATAAATAATTAATAATCAAAAATTGAAATGGAAGTATAGTCGAAAAGTTGAAACGTAATTATTATGTAGAGGGCAAAAGGGAGGAAGGAAGAAAAAGAAGTTTGTCGCTGTTTCGTGTAAGCTGATGTACGAAGTGACTCGAAAAGCATTCTATCAAGTGGAGAAAGTAGAAAGAGAATGAGAGAAGGAGGGCATAAAAACCCTTCAACCCCCTCGACGCAACCCAAATCCACACCCTCTTGCAAATTCTGACGTTTAATCTAGAAAATTGCCTGGAATAGGCTCTTACAACTATACAACAGATTCCGGCTAAAAAGAACGAGCTTCCAGTATGTAAAATATGCGATAATTTTTTTTATTAGTTAAGCTATGATGAAATATATAGAACAACGCTCATTCATTTTCATAAATGTCAGGAACACAGGGATGTATGTCAAAGGAAGTATAGACGCGAACGGGTACATACTCCAACGAATTTTCCGATACTTCCTAAAAATGAAAACTCGAATAATAAAAAAAATTTTTTTTTATCCCCTCCGTTCCAGACCGTAATAACCACTTTTTAAAATTACCACAAAGACGAGTAGAAAACAAAACTTTTTTTTTAATTGAAACAAAAAAACGCCCTTTAATGTCGAAAAGACAGCATAAAACGTCCAAGACCTTTCTTCTTTCAGCTCTATGAAAATTCTTTCAGAGGGAAAAGTGAAAAATTAGCTTCCTTCTCTCTCTCTCTCTCTTTAAATATCTTCAGTTCTCTTTTAATATTTCGCCTTTTGAGATTCGTAATATGAAGAGATCACGAACCATCTTTTTTTGTAATGGCCTTCCTCAGAGGTTTGAATCGTGACTTGAATGACATGAGACTACCCCCCATCTCCTACCCACCCTTGTTCGAATTTTCCTTTCTTTTCTCTGTGTAAATATCAAAAAAAGGGAAATTTTGATGAAGCTACTTATTTTTTACTTTTTTATTTTAAGCCAAAACTTTATTAATAAATATTATGCGGACTGGGAAATAATATCGTATATATATCACGGTAAAAGTGATAAATGAGGCCCTAAAATTAAAATTATTCATAATCATCAATTAAGCTTGGTAAGTGTGACGAATCACTAAATCAAATTTACAGGTTTTGTTAAATTCTCCAACTCATAATGGGGAATTTGATAAAAGTTTCTTCAGATTTCGAGTTGGATATTTTATAAACAAGCCGGTAAATTTGATAAATATTCATTGATTTGTCACATCAACCAAGCTTAGTTAGTGATTATGATTGATTTTAGGGAATTGTAGATATTTGCCTGATTTATCACTTTTACCGTGACATGTATTAGGTGTAACCGAAATTATTTTGCGATCTACCTAATATACGAAATCAGTTGATGGGTTTAAACGGTATTAGTTGGATGAAAAAACAAGAAAAGAAGTGAAATTGTGTAAGAACTCGGAGAAGTTAAGCGCCTTCCGAAATGTGAGAGTTTTACCGGTGAAACAGTCCCAACATAAAAGAAGAATAAATTCAAACTGGACTAGTTTAAAAATCTGATTCGGAGTAAATATGTCAGAAAATGAGAACTTAGACGAGTCTGAAACTGGTAGGACATGTTAGTGTTATTTTGCAGGAAGTGTAACATTAATAGTGTCAGCCGAAAAAATTTCAAAGCTCAACAAAACACGTCTTCAGAGAAAAACCCCGAGTGTGGTGAGTTTAGAAGGAAAATGGCGAAAAACAAGATGATAAGTTGAAGCTGGGTGGCTTTGGTAAAAACAACGGGGGAAAGAAACATGTCGAAAGTCGGGGAAATTTAATCGTTTTAAAAAGGGAAAAAACCAATAGAAAAACTATTACAAAGCACTCGAGTAATTAAAGTTCAATCATAGTAAAGTGCAATAAATATCATCCCCTTAATTCCACGGTTGCACTTGCTTACCACGTGCCCGCCTATGTTCACAGACAACATAAAAGCAACTCCGAGGGGGGTTGAATCAGATGCACGTCTCCAATCCACCAGTTTCCACGGTTTCACCGGTTTCCTTTCATTTCAATTTTCCTTCAATCACAAACACCATCTCAAATTCCGTTTATTAGATTCACATGATGATTGAAAGCTTCTGGAACGATTTTGATTTTCATCTTTTAACTTTGACTCGGATGAATTCAGAAAACTAAATTAATGGGATCATCAAAATTTGTGTTACATTAAAATGTCCATTTTCCCGTATTTCGAACATCCAACGATTATTCTTTTAACTTTTGGCTCTTCCGGATTGACTATGTTACCTATTTTTGACCCTGTCACTCTTCTTTCATTTGCTCTCCTTCCAAATGTTTGTAGTTTTGGTCCTCCAGGTTTTCTATTTTCCTTTTCACAACAGCCTACTTCTGTAGGTTCTTACTGGTAAAGATCTCTTCCAAAAAGTTTTAGGGTGTGGGAGACGATTCGAACTAACGACCATAACTTCTATAGTCAAGCGGTTTGACTACTACACCACATCTCTTTCTATAACTGTGGGTTATGTATAAAATAGATAGGAAGTGTGCATTACTTTTGAAATTAGATCTATTTCGCTGTCTTTGTAAACAGTCTGGTCAAGTTTTCTTAATCAGGAGGTGAATTATCGTTTTAGTTCTTCGTCTGGATGTATTCCAGCTAAATATCCGTAGAAGGCGATTCTTCTTTTCAGGATTAGCTATATCGAGTATATGCTTAAAGAGTTCTTTGTCATGCTTACAGTTTGTCTACTGTTTTAATTCTATTTTTAAAGTCGAATGAAGTCTTGACCTTATTCAGGCATTTCCCTGAGGTGGTTGGAGCTTTAAAAGATTCTAACCTAAATCCGCATTTGTAAGCTCGTAAAAATAAACACTGCAGAACTGATGAATCAAAAGCGATGAAACGCATCTATGTGATTCTTATTTTTGAAACATTACTCCTCAAATTTTCAACTTCTTCCTTTTTTATTAACAATAAATAAAAAATTATTATTTTTAAAGTTAAAGGGAAAATCAAATGAATTTATTATCTTTTCAGCGAAACTAGAAGAAGTTATCAACGCAGCGAACAACAACAAATGGTCTTCGATGACATCATCATGTAATCCATCACTACTTCTACAGCAAACGAGTAAAACAAGTAGCCAGCACCTCAATCACGCTCATCATCATCACGCAACCATAACATCACCATTTTCTTCGTTGCTTAGCGCTAGTGGAAACCCTGGCTACATACTCGGTAGCGGCGATCCTTTAGGTTTGAACAAAGTTGTCAATTCGAATCATTTGTATTGAAATTGACTACGTGAGAATATTGTGCGGGACTCGGTGGTGCCGGAACTGTACAGATTTTGGCTGTAACTTAACAAAACAAAGTGAAAAACAAAATGATTGAGAAGTGAGCCCTTTCATGCTTGGTTTTCATTTGTTCTCTGTCCATAAAATGAAATATATTTGCATTAGAGTAACAGACGAGGAGTTGTTGTTTTCATTTACCTTTGACAATCACTCCAAACACACAGGGATATTGAAAATACGAATCCTAGTCCTTGAGAATAATCAATAAATTACTGTGGTAAGTTTTGCAATTTCGAAACCATTAGTATTAATACTGTAAATGTTATGTTTATTGACTGTTACGCCGCCCACAGTAAAATTTTGGAAAAATAGTTGTCTTATTCCGCCGTTTCGTGTTCCTTGAAAGATGCATCCATTGATCAGTTCATTAAAATGTGCATTACTTATGAAACTAATTACTGATAGAACTGTTCAATTTGTAGTTGTATTTGAGCTTTACTCCCATTTTCTACCATTCTTGGGTATACGGGAAGAGGATTTAAACTCGAGACTATAACTTCTTAGTATGGCACTTAACCATCACACTGCAAACCTCCGGCACGACTATCCAATTTATGAAACTAACTCACCTCACAAGCGTGCATGACTTATTGAAATTCCTTTCTATTACTAATTACTATTTGCTAGACTTAAGACAGTCACCAAAATTTCAAATTTAATACGGGATACTCGCCAATAATATTAATATTAGTAACCAAAACCGCAAAACTTTCAAATTAACAAAATCAACTACCAAAACGGAGTCAAATTGACCCAGTTATTAAATATGTTGTTCAACATATTTAACCCATTAACGCCCTGCGTCTTCAAATGAGGACACTAACTTGAGGATTTTTAAGCTTTTCAGGTTCTTTTTTTGAAGGGATTTTTTTTAAAACATCAACAGCCATCTTTTCTTTATAAGTAGGTACAATTTTTCACATTTTTCATAATCAGGAGTTCTTAGAATAGTTCTTGATAGAGCAGAATGATTTTCACTAAAACACATCGGTCCATAAAAAATTATTTTTCTCACATCCTGTTGGAGGTATCGCTGCAGAAAAATTAGAAGATACTCCAAATGTTGTAGAACAAAGCCATAAAACACTTATCATTGAAATTTCAACCAAAACAAAATGAGCCACAGTCAAATTTTGGTGTCATTATATCCCGGTATCCTCAAATGAGGACACAATTTCCCGGAAAACCGTGCGAAAATTTTGAAAAAAATTTACACAAATGCCATTTTTGATTCTTTTTACGCCAGATTTCAAAACGATTTCAAAAAATTTGGGTTAAAATATATCTTCGGCAGGTACAACCATCCTAAAATTTCAGATACCAAGAAAACTAATGAAATTTAGAGTACCAGAAGGCTTCCCCCTGGTGATTACCTCCTGATACCAGAAGGGTGATTCCATTAAAAGAAAAATCTCTAATAATCAAATGATTAATAAATTACTAATTAATTAATTAAATATTTCCTGTATTCCAAAATTTTCCCCAAGTTTTTCACGCTACAGTATTATTCCAAACTTGGAAGTATAAAAGCAAAAATTTCTTCTGTTTTTCGAACAAGAAAAAGAAACCAAAGCAATTAATAATAATTTCGGTTTTGAAAATGAAAGGCTCGAAACATACGAGCGCGAAAAATTTTGTAATTAGAAAGAGAATGACCCTCTTGAGACTCCAATTTTGCGATTTATACTCAATTTTTTAAAATTTATTTCTCTTTTGAAAATACGTGGATCAGTTCTCACAAAAAGAATTTTTATCTCCCCCTTCGGCTGCAAATGATGCAAAACTTCCTCTAATTTTTATGCTCTGTCTCGGTCTTTTAACGAATCCAGTTTTTATGCCCAAGAGATGCGGATGGGATCGAACAACAAATTGCGAGAAAACCAGCGGATGAAAACCTTTTTTAAATTTCATTTTTCGTCCATCTTTAACCCCATCCCGACACACACACACTCTCTCTCATTTTTTCGCTTCACAGTTTCAACTCCTCTCATCAGCCAAAACTTTATAATAAAAAATAAATTCGGGAAGGAGAGAACGCCTGGAACTCAGATTGGAAACATCCGAAACATAATTTACGTGTTAGTAGTAGTAAAAACCAAATGGCCTTTGTCCATTAGTAAAGTTAACAACGCTTACAACAAATAACAGTAAAAGTCAATGCGAACGTAATTGGTTTTTATCACTTTTTGTTTTTCTAACAAAAAAATAAAAATAAAACTTTTTCATTCAATTAAATTAATGGGTAATTACATATAGTACAACTCTATTCAATTTATTCTATAAAGTCTAAAACAAAACTTCGATTCTCAGTTAAAAATATATATTTTTGAATTATCCAGAGCTCTCTTTGTGCTGTGAACGCAAAAAGGATCTCCATAGGGGTGAGAGAAGAGGGTTAACACCAAGGGAGTCTGTTTTCCTTTCAGTATATTCAACCACCATCTGCTTGGTGTAGTGACTCAAATATTATCTACCGAAATAATTGACTATAAATTGGTTGAAATTTACTTCATTTTATATTATATGGATATATCACCGATAAAATATAGAAATCAGGTAACTGGATTGTCTCAGCAAACCTGGAAATTAAGATCAGAAAATTGCCAACATAATCTGTGTATCAAGTCCTTTCCGTAAATTTCTAGAAACACTTGGTTGGGCTATATTCAAAATTTAATTCTTATTATATTATATAAATATATCACCGACAATCTGGAGAAATCAGTTTTCTAAATTATTTGAGCTAATCACCAAAATCCGAGTTTCGAAAATTGTCTCATCTTTCTAATTGCTAACATAATCTGGATACTATGTCCTATTAGAATGTTGATAAATTTTGGGGACACTTCATTTCATAAATAATGCACACTTGTAGAGAGAATTCATTTCATAAGCACTGCACATTTCAGGGAAACTCATTCTAGAAATGACTCATTCCTCATTCCAACTTTCTGTTTTCATATCCAAATTTCAGCAACCTCAACCTACAATCCTGTGGTCTGTTTCCTCAATCTAACCACTCCCACTAGATCAAGGAACAGCTTATTGTATAGGACTTAGATACTGGTAGCAGTTAACAAAGAAATAAAAAGATAAATAAATTATATTGTCTCTGGGTGGTCTAGTGACCTATATTAATTCTAGTCAGGGAGAGAGGGAGTCTGAGTTAGTTATGACAGTCTTAGCAAACTGCATCCTTGACAATATACAAAGATTCTACCTCAAATCTGTTATTACAGCCCATTTCCCATACTCGAGGAGATTTCCATTGTCCTTTATTTATGATGTCTCTTATTTTTAATGACACATGATCGTGCGGAACTTTCCCCCGTCCCCGAGAACAAGAAAATAGATCAAAACAAATTTATCATTTCTATGCCAACGATTATTTATGTCGTAAATCAAGGTAAATTTCCAAGGGTAATCATTTTAAATGTTAAATTTCGTGCCCAAAATTTTTGAATTTTCAAATTAATCAAAAATTAAAAAAACTATCATCCGTGGGGGTGGACTCGGTTTCACTTCAACTAACTTCAATGAAATTCCGCGAAAGTAGTTCATTCATCACAAAAAAGATCAAAGACATCCTTTTTGTTGGGGGTGTTATAATATATATATATGGAAACATGAGACAATCAGACGAATTGCTGACAAAGAGGGAGAACTTGCGTCAGAGATTTCTTTGATATATTCCGACAGAAGCGTGCAATTGTTAAACAATGACTCAGGCCCTGATGAAGTCTAATCTAGCTGACATGTCGCGAGTTTTATGATCAACCCTCAAAATCTTAGTTTGACATTTTCCTGGAACTCAACCGGTTGTTGACTCAACTTTTCTTAAAATTTACCAACAGCAGTTGACTAAATCTAAGACTGGTTTGTAGGGATTTGAAAATGACCGTTTTTCTCTCTAAAGGGTTTATACTGACACAAAAAAGAAGATAAAAGAAAAGATTTGGATAGGGGGAAAAGAAGACAGTTATGAATTACTGTTCCTCCCGAAATTCTTTTCTCTTATACTTTAAACCCCTCGGGGTCGGAACATTTTCTAAGCTTTTCAGTCTCGAACTAAACTAACTAAAAGTTTTTTGGGGGGGTGTGGGTGAGGAAAAAGAGTTTCCCTTTCCATCCGAAGTTATTCAGACTCTAAAAATTAAAAAGAAATTCAAATACAAACCCGACGGTTCGAAAACACCAACAGCGTCTAGAAATATTTCGAAGTCTGACAAAAAAAAATCCACGAATTTATGTCGTGGGCGTGTCCTTCGACATACGAAACGCCTTAACCTCTGTGGAAATTGGGTTAGAATATTTTAAAATCCGACATCGTTTCTTTGGAGTATAATTTCATCGAAGTGCTTTCATATGTTCAGAAATCAATAACTTAACAGCCACTCTCTCTTCATTTTTAACTTCGCTCTTGATAGGATGACTAATTTTTCATTGTTGGTGGGATTTCTGTGACTGTTGTTTGTAAATTATGTTGGATCTTGACCCAAATACTTGAGTTTAATATCAGTTTAAGTTCAATAGATAACTCGGATTTGGTTCTGTACCTTAATTAACTTACTGTCTCCCATGGAACTAATATAGAGGTCGGCAAAGTGCGGCTCTCTTACCCCTTGGCTGTGAATCTTCCACTAAATGTTTAGTGCACGGTCGGAGTATTATTCATTATTAGATATTATCACTATATAAGTATGATACTAAGTATGTAGAGTTAGTTAAGCTAAGACATACAGTATCTAGCAGAGGCAAGCTGTCTCTACTACAGCAAAGTTTATAGAATGGCGCTTTGAATAAATTTCAGATTTGTGGTTTGTATTTGGATCTTTGGATGACGTTTGCCAGCCACTGAACTAACAGATTAACCCATCTGTCTCAAAATATGGAACTACAACCAGACCTCAAAATTAGTGGTAGTATCTAGAAGAGAGCAATCTTAGCTTCAAAACGGGAACAATGAACTGTAATAATTGTGTCGGGAGGAAAGAATGAAACAATATACTGAAATTGATATATACAAACGTTAGAAAGACATTTTTGAAGTTTAAGAGGATGTATTTCCTGTCAAAACTCAAAATTTCATGGTTTAATTTTTCAAGTCGAGAATGTCGACTGTTAGACCGAAACAAATTTTTTAAAGACGGGAAATTTAAGATTTTGTTCTTTAATTTTTGTTTTCTTTTTCTTTTTTTACCTAAACGTAATTTTCAAAGAAGGAAACTTTGATGTAAAACAATCATACAATCTAAGACCTTTCGTTACTATTTCTTAGGATTTCAGCCTCAGGTCTCTTGGGAAATCAAGAACTTGGGACGAAGTTACGTCAACAAAAACTCCACGGTGATATGGATGTTTGAAAGTCGGTTCAAACAAATGACAGAGCATTACATCCTACCTTGAAGGAGATCCATCTCTGTCTCAGCTCTCAGCTTCTTCATCTTCCTCCATTTTCTCTCCTTTTTTCCCTTCTTCTTCTTCTCTTTTTATCGTACAGATATTTTAACCGTCTTCCCCTAAGGTACGAATTTTCCATTTTCTTGTTGCACTCGTGGAAGTGAATGTCAATCAAATTGTCATGACTGTGAACCGTGAACCTGAGAGAAAAGAGAAAAAAATATTATTTAAGGAAAAAACGTGAAGTGTGGATGTGAACTCATTTAAATTTAAAAGGTATATGAGGATTCTTTTCAAACGTGTTCACTATATTATAAAAATAGCTCCGATGGGAATTTTTGAAAAGCTCTTTTCCTTCAGTAACAAGTTATAGTTTCACGCTCTTAAATTTTTAAAAGATTTACGGCGCTAACATAAAAATGAATTTAGGTTTCACAATATCTGTGCCTGATGTAAGTCACTTAACCGAATTAAAGCTCAACAAACGGATAGGATAGCAAAGATTTTGTTTAGAAAATTTTTTCGTGTTTTACTGTTATTGTAATTCGAAAGCATTCCTAACCCACTGAAATGCATTTTGTGAATTGGGTTTCGGAATGAAACAAAAATTTTGTTTAAGGCCGGAACACAAATTTTCGTTTATTTAAAATTACACTAAAAACAAATTCTTTTCTAAATAACCAAGGAAACAAAATGATTTTCATTATTAATGGAGCATAGCTACAGACTGCAGCTGTCAATGATCGCAACACTCCAAGGACAGACTCGATACATGTGAAAGTTTGAAAAATGGCAATGATTATTCATTTTTAAAATTTTCTTTTTGACAGTTATTACGTTGTCTTTTCAGTCTTTATAAAGAACTAAAATTGGATAAAGACATGTACGAGTCTAAATTTAAAAGCACAGTTGAATGTATTTTCATTCTGATTCATGAGCTAATTACAATGATTGAAGCGTAAGCATGTTTCATTTTCACATGATTTACGTATTCAGAAGTCAGTGGAACGTTTCGTGATGACAGATTTCCTTGCCCTCAAATGTCCTATCAAAGTGTTATCGTCCAGTTCACTGTTTTCCAATGTTTGACACCCACGGACCGGCTTCAGCTAGTTAATACATGAATGTATATTAGTGGTGGTTTTAACCCCGTTTTTCACTCTTTTGGGGTATAACAGGAGGATTTGGACTCACGATCATTGCGTCCAAGTCAGGAACTTTGACCACTACACTACTCCTCCCCCATGAATATATATTAATATATATTATATTTCAAAAATTTACAAAAACAACAAAACGATAATTACACCAAACCATATTTACAAGCGTGTTTGTTTTGTTGGACGTCACACAAACTTATTTAACAGGTTAATATTAATATCGATACTTATACTTAAGACTTACAAGACTAGAAACAAAGGCTGTGAAATTTTTTTATTTATTATAACCTTTCAGGGGCAGATTGTGAAAACTTTCGTCTATTTTGTACCTCTCTTAGGACACTCCAATCCAATAGTGTATGATGCACATTGTTAATATATATCCCAAGTTACAGTATAAACCAAAATTACTGTCTATTGTGGAAAATTTATTTTAAAATTCAGCAAAGTCACTATTGTCCCACAATTCAGTTCTGAATTGACATGTATTCCATAAGTCTCTACAATTACTACCAAGTCCATTCTAGGTTATGACAACACTGCTCAAGAGTTGCCAACCTCCCAACAATTATGATCAGAAGAAATTTGACATAAGGGGTAGATAGAGAAAGGCCCTTAGCTTTAAGGAAACAACCTGAAGGTTATGCGAATGCCCATTAGTCAAAAGTACCAAAAAATGAGTTAGTACACCAAATGTTACACGAGTTTAATTTTTAGTTAGTTAGTTTAATGGTTTAGTTTAGCAGTGGTAGTAACGCATTTACTTTACTAAATTCCATAACTTCGTAACCTAAAAAACAATCCCAGAAAATTAAACACAACAGCAACTTCACAAGACAAAAATTGATGAGCTTAAAGTTAAAAACTTGAACTGATCAAAAATTAAAACAAAAAAGGCGAGGGTGTAAACGAAAAATATGAAAATTCTTTTAAGCTTCTAATTCACAGTTCTTTGTCTGAACAAAAATTGATATTAATTGAAACTGACTTATAAAAAATTGAAAAACATGAAAGAGAGTCCGATTAAATTCATTCGGTAATCCACTTCAAGCATGTTTCCCGTGACACAATTAAAGCTTCCCGTCTTTCTCTTTTTGATTTGTTTCAATTTTTGTCTTTGCCATCAGCAATACACTTTTTGCCAGTACCGTTTTTCCAACCCACCTAACACATCCCAAAACAGAAGCAAAACGTTTCTAATTGTACAGCCGAAGACAACTAACAAGACAGTGTTTGTTGAGTGGCACTAATGGCACCACATTCTGGTGACAAAAAATTTGATTTCCTTTGGTCAGTTTGATTAAATTTCAACGTTGGCTTCTTCTCACACGGAAGAGACTTATTCTGACTTCTATATCACTCTAACGGTTTTATAAATTTTGAGTTTTGAGATATTTGTTGTTGTCACTATTACTGTTGGTTACGTTATTGTTTACGTCAATACGTCAAATTTTTGGATGAGTGACAGAATTAACTTTTACCTTCGACCACGTTAGAAGCTGCAGGTATATTTAGTGGTAGTTTGTTTGACTGCAGCTTTCAACGAGACATTTGTGTTAGGTTAGACTTAATTCCCTTCTCCATCCAAATATTTAACTGCAAAACAGCCAAATTTCTTGGTTCATCAGTTAGTTTGATTAGTACAGAAAACAATTACAATTAACTGGCTTCAAATAACAATAACGATATCCTGTAGTTTTCGAATTTATTTGTAATGCCTACAGGAAATCATTCAAGCTTAACCTTGAAAATTCTAATTTCAGCAAAGATCTGTTGCTAGGCGAGAACTGTACTTGGATTTTTCTCAAATAATTGTTGAAAACAACAACTTTGGAAGTTGGAATGATGTCGTGGGATGAATCTAGCTTCGTATAGTATTACTGTGGCATCGGACCCAATGTTACAACACTATTTTAAAGTTGGGCGAGATCCAACGCCGAAAAATGGCGGCTAAATTATCGGATTCCGCTCATGAACGAAACGTAAATGAAAAATTATAATCTCCGGTTAATTTATATACGGTCATTCTACTCATTTCAATTTGAAGGGAAATTAAAAGAAAATAATTTTTCAAATAATACTCGTCACTGTGGCTAATAACTAATACTAAATCCTTAACATTCATTTACATCAACTAATGCATCAAAAATTCATCGAAAGCTTTGATCAGCAAGACAAATGACGAAGTTAAAGCTGCCCCCATTCCCCACCCACGTGACGAAAGAAATATTTTTCTAGCCTACACACTTTGGCAAAATCTTCTTGTTTACTTTGCACAATCATTTGGCAGATTTTCTAATATTTATACTAAACTCCCGCGTTTTAGATGTGGAGACTAAGGCCCAACAGGAAAAGGAGAGAAGACAGACTAAAGATTTGGTTAAGTAGTTAAAAAGTAAAATAAATATTTATAGAAGTTCAAAAAATGGATAGAAAAGAAAAAAAGATTTATTGTAAAAAAAATTATTTTAAAACATAATGGAATATATATCAATGATCACTTCTCTCGAAGTACATAAGATAAACTTATTCATACTCGACCTTCCAGTCATCCATAATTTTTTATCGATGAAAAAAATTAATCGTGACATAAGAAAATAAAAATTTTTGTTTAAATATTATAAAAATCAGTCCCTCAACATTAGTATAAAAAATAATTAAAAACTTTAAGAATTCACTTTCCAAGAAGGATTTTCCTTCCGGCGCCAATGTTTTGTCCAGATTGAGTTGCACCCTTGTTTTGTCCAGCTTGAAGCCCGATGATGGTCTCTCCAGCTCTCAATTGTTCTTCTGAGAATTCTCGTTTGTTTTCATCGGCGGGTTTCGGTCCAAGATATGGTCCAGGCCATTCGGGGTGTTTGTAAGTCTGAAAGATGATGGAGATAAATAAATATGATCGGGTGTGATCAGATAATAAAATTTGATCCAAGGGAGAGTATACTTACGGCTCTGCCAAGAGCAAAGAGGGTGCAAGTGACCTGGGCGATGTCCTTCTTTTCCCACAAATCAACGGTCTGGAATACATCAAGATCGGGGACTCCGTAGTTTTTGATGGCTTGCTGGAAGTTGTTGATGTTTTCCATCATTTTGAACTGACCGCCAGAAGTGTTGATTTTGGGAACGCTTCCCGGAGCCAATTTGTTTATCAATCTGCAGAGAATTTGTCCGTCTTTAAGAACATCTTCGTAAAGTTGTCCCGCGGGGAATTTCTCTCCAAGAACTTGCTCGATCCATTCTTGGGCTTCTTTGTCCTGCTGTGGGTTTCTTTTGCCCGCAATCTATAATCGAAATCAAATCCGAATTTTTAATTTTAATTTATTTTATTTAAAAAAAAATTAGAACAAAACAAAAAGTAGATAAATATTAGTTAAAAACCTCGTACTTACTTTAGCTCTGACTGCTCTTTCCAAAGACATTTCTGAAAGTTTTCGGATAAACTTTGTTTAACGAACTGCACTCGATGAAATGTGAAATTAGACTAAAACAAATTTTATCGGATTCTTGAACTTATAGGAAATTCCCCCTGCCCCCACTAGGAATTCCGTGCAACAGTTTTTTTTACGTAATTTACGTCATTTTTAGTCCAAGATCAAAATCGCCCACGAATTTCCGAGCCGAATTTTTTTCTGAAGCTCGGATTTAAAGTCGGTTTTAAAAATTTCACGCAAAATTTCCCGTCAGATTTTCTTTCGGATCCTTTTTTTGATGCGTAATAAAATCTGCAGGTACCCAGCGATTCTTTTATAATTTACACGCATTTTCGAAAACGCTTCTACCTCAATTGAACTCACACATTGAGCACGACAAAACTTTTCTCAATTCTCTTGATTTTTGTTCTCTATTTTCTTTTCTTCTGCTGCTCTATCTGTTCTCTATTCCTTTTATCTACGTAACAGTTCGTTCTTCAACCTTTCCTTTTGTAAATTCAGATGATTTCATTTTCGAATCGGGTAGGTCACTGGCTGTCAGAGGTGAAAACGAGATTTCAGAGTGCGAATTTTAGAATTAAGTTTTTGTCAGGAAAACGGCTCAAAAATTTTTGGCTCCGAAAGTGCCGCGGATAGACACCAGGAAGTTCCGTGTGAAATTGTAGAAGAATAAGACGCCGGATAATCAAATACTTCGGTTTGACTTAAAATCTTTTCCGAACTTTGGTACCTGTTGTCCATTTCTTACAGGTCTTCCACGGTCTCCATTAGCCAAACCTCTTTAACACGTTCTTGAAAGTCAACATTCTGATGGGAACCATTTCAACGGGATGCCTGTTAAACTAAACTTCAAAACTGCCGTCTGTCTTCCTGCCCAACAATAACCAATAGCGACAGAGGAGTATCAACAGAAATCAATGATTTTATCAATCAAACTGTTTTCTTACTTCCTGGAGTTTACTTTTAATATTCTTTTATCATTTTCCAAAAAACCGATTTCACATCAAAATTACTTCTTTAAAGTAACTAGAAGAGTAGAGTTTCAGTAATTGGACTCTTAGAAAACAAGCCTTTGCTCCTCTATCCGTAAAATAGGTTTCAGTCTGTATCAAAACGAGAACCTTTTCATATTCTGAAGGAAGAGGACCAACATACGATAAATTTTTATTCCTCTCAAAAAATCTATTAGAACATAAATTCGCCATTGTTTCGGTGTTTTGGGTACCGATTAACCTGTCTTGTTACTTCCTCAACGTTTAACCAAATAAATTACAAGAAAAACTGACAGTTGTAACGAAAAAGGATTCAACACAAAAAATAAGATCGTTAAATGCGCTTCAAAGATATTGATCAGTAAAAAACTAGGAAAATAAAAAAACATACAGTAAAGGAACATGGGCTGTAGAAGTGACAAAAAGCCTAAATATAACTTCTGAATAATACAGACTTGGTCAAACTCACAAGACTGAATCAACTTGTTTTCCTTTTTCATTCAAGGAATTTCCATTCAGAAAATAACATCCGCCAAATATTCCTCCGCTTTCTTTTTGGTCACATATTTTGAGGCAATGTCACACAAGTACGAATCAAGCCAAATTTAATTTAAGTCTCGATTATAAATTTAATCAAAAACTATTTTAATGAGATAAAAAGAAAGGCGACCATGCGTAAGTGTGAATACTTGCTAATGACTACAATTTAACAGTTTTGTATTATTATCACCGCAAACAATCTTTTTACTGTTGCTGACGTTCTCATTTCACGCCTTCTCTTGTCCAAGAGCCATTGTTTTATTTGAATTCAGGTAAAACAGTGACTGCGCTGTTTTGTTTTAAGAAGCTAAACCATTTTTTTGTATAAAGTTAATCCAATGCTTTAAAAATATTAAGTAAACACGAAACATAAACAAGACTACAAGGAATCTATTTCTAATCTTTTGGATTCAGAAAATGTTTTTGAAAAGTTATAAACAACAGAACGAATCCTCACTGCTGGGAATTTCACTACTCCAAAAATTGATTTCTGTATTATATCATGTGGGAGTCTAATTGAAAATTATTAATTTTGTGTGAGAAGTAGTGCCTGATAGGCTGAGACACAATTAAAAAGGAAGAACTACATTCGAACACGCAAATAAGAAGTAACGAAAAACACGACAGTTGGTGTGAAAACAGTTTTGTGTTTGATTAAGCTGTTTATGAAAATTCAGTTGTGATATGTTGGATTAACTTGATATGAGTACAACAAGCCCTAACGTATCAAATAAACAAAAAAGGAAGAAATATTTGAGTCAAAATCAAAAGACATGATGACAAATCTCTAGTTCTTACACAAATAATGAGTCATGGCCAACCAACTTAAGGGAGGCGATTTCCTGTAGCCAAAATCAATATTCTTACAAATACTAAAATGAAATTCTGAGAATGTGCTTAATAACATGTCATCAATCAGGAGAATTTTCACATCAAAAGCTTTGTACAAACTAAAATAAAATTTTGATCACAAATCTAAGTAGTGATCTTCATTTATTAATTAAAAATTTAATTTCAAATTTTCAAAAATTACTCAAGGTACTTGTGAAAAATCAGTAATCAGCTAAAAAACATTATACAGCAAAAAAATTAAGGTACCACGTTTGAAATCTGTTTTGCTGAATTTAATTTTGTTTAGTCGACACTCAAAAGATGGCGAACGAGAACGGATCCGAAAGTCGAAGTTTTGAGAGAAGTTGCAAACGAAACACAGAGATGGGTGAAGAGTATATTCCCACGAATGCGCTCCACAGCATTGTCGTTATTTATACGCGATTTCTTTCATTTTGATTAAGTTAATGGCGAAAGACGAAGAACGTTTAGAGATTTTGAACATCAATTTGAAAATTTGTTTTTCTGGTAAAAATAATGCAGGTCACAGGTCCAAATTTTTCCTTTTGAAAATGGCTAAATTGCTAATTTTGTTGCTTACTATTTAAATTTTGCTAACCACTGTTTACTAATATCACCATAGTGCAAGTTGGCATGGAAGAAGTTCTGGGCTATAAAGTATGTTCTTGAAAACCGGGGACAAATCCTCCAGAGCTGTGTCTTTCCAAAGCTGCTTTACGGATGCCAAACATGGTCAAGTACTAAAAAAACAGACGAGATCATTGCGACGAATCAGAGAGCCATGAAGCGGAGTGTCAGGAGCCTACGGCTTATTGATAAAATATGGACAAAAGATGGACAAAGGAAACGACCCTGTGGACCTCACCTCTAGGCCACCGGAACAGGGGCAAGCAAAGGAAGAGGTGAAGACGACCTAGTTGCCTTTGCGGGCCCCCAATGGTACAAGAAAGCAGCCAACAAGATGTTTTGGAAAAGCGCGGGAGAGGCTTTTGCCCAAGATGAACCTGGTTATTAGTTATTATTTTTGAAAAATTGTATACAAAATTAGCCAATACAGCTTATATTATTAATATCACCATATATGGTTTTATATTATATTATCTGATATTATGTTACATCTCAAATCAAATTTTTGGATGATAATACGATGATTTACTCTTACCTCCGTCTACGTTGGAAGCTGCAGGTAATTTTAGTGGTACAGAGATGGGTTAATTGCAGCTTTCAACGTGACCAGGATAAAAGTCAATTTTGTCTTTTCTTCCAAAAATTTGACAAACACCACTCACATAATGAGAGTCATAAATCTCAAAACTCGCCATATTTGTATTTTATTTTTACAAACCGAAATGTACACCTTTAAACCAGGATGTGCCAGTTGGAAGAAAAATAGGAAAAAATTTATACTCATACTCTCTCTAAAATTTATTTTGTAGGCCTATTTTATAAAAAACAAATTTGTCTACCTTCCCACAAAATAAATAATTATAATTAGCTGAGCTAGGTTTTGTCACCCTTGGATACAACAGGGTGTGGGACGAGACCCAAACTTTGACTACAAATCGGTGCTTCGACCACGCAAACCACAGTCCTCCCACACAAATAATTAGAACTAATTAATAATATAAAATTTCATAAATGCAAAATAAGAGATGAAATCAAGTCCAAGTCTCCCCAAAATAATTTTCATTTCCTGTTGATGACCTGATAAGATCAAACTTGGTTGTAGTTGGCTCACATACTATCTTACATAATTTCTGATAATTCATTCTACCAATGCACTAAAGTATTTTCTACCGACTCTAACTTTAGTATAGTATGTAGAAAGAAATGAAAAATATTTTTCTTTGTGTATCAAGCCAGTCAGGCATAAGAGCTGTATCTTCTTTGCCAGAATTCGAAAAAGTTAAAAACTTTGATCTCATCCATACTTTGGATTTCGTCTGTTATTGTGAGTGATTTTAAACCAAAATACCAACGATGAAAGAGGTGTTAAATATGTCAGAAACTATTTTTAAACAAATACTAAATTTTCGTTTTTAGTATTGATGCCTTGCAGAAGATTAAGACTCCCTTTTTTATTTACAAGCTGCTGACACACACAAATTAACTTTTCAATCGTTCGATATTGGAATCATTTCTCGAAGAAACATTATAGCAGTCTTCGAAAGTCTCACTTACAAAAAGAAGGAAATTCTGAAAAACAATTCAACCCCAACTCAAAACACTCTTAGAGGCCATTCTTGAGGTGAACCTTTCGATTAGTAGCAAGAAGCCAAATTTTAATGACGATTTACAAAATTAAAACCAAGAGTAATTAGAATAAACTTTTATTATCAGAGTTTAAACGAGGGTCTGTGTAATCTAAAATTTATTACATACTTTTGACATGTTGGTTGTACAACTACCCACGCCCGAAATCAAAAATAGTTCCCGTGAAATACAGTTTCATCATAATTAAGCTCTTTCTCTCTCTCTAAGTAAACGGTAATAAAACGAGCGATTCGTTAATTAAAGGTAGAACAACAGTAAGACAGGAGTTAGAACAATAAAAGTCGCCGTTCTGTCTTTAAAAAGGTTTAATGTTCACAATATTTTTAGTTTCCTATCACAAAAGAAACATTTTTGTAAAGATTTGTTTAGCCTCTACTTAACCGCCACTTGTCTTTAAGTTTGTGACAATAATCAGGTGACATAATACTGTAGTTTTGAATCTAGAGAACAGATTAGTGGAAAGGAAGTTGGATTTAGGTCATAAAAGAAAGAAAAATTTGCCTGTCGGGACCAGGTTGTGTCGTTGTAGATGAACGAATGATGGACAACACTAATCCCGAACGTTTTTGTATATTAGTATATAAAATGTTAGAATAACTATAATTTAGAATAAGAATGGAAATGCAAGGATCCTGATGGTGCGGAGCTCCGGGACTGAATGAATTTGGCTTCGGTTTTCGTCTGCTTCATTGTACTGTGCCCATTCCGGAATACAAAATGTGGCGAAGGCCACATTGCCAAATTCGAACAAATAATTTTAGTAGGAGGAAGAAGTTAGTAGACTGCACTAAGAGAATCATGGATGGGTGGTTTATGTTTACTCAAACTCTCAACCGTCACTTCTCTAATCACGTGCTTTGAGCAGTCAATCACAGACCTCCCACCAAAGGAAGATTAAGCAGTTAGTAGAGGTTCGCTTGGATAAGACAACCCCGTCTTAATGCCAGAAGGTAAAGAGATGATGTACGACACAGTAAAAGAACTGATGAGTTTAATTATTTTTCTAAACTCAGGAGGTTAGGTCACGTAGCTCAAAAAGGTTTAAAGAAATTGGGAGACAAACATCAAGAGAACCCAACATAATGTGAAAAATGATCAAAGGATCGAAGGAAGTAATGAAAGGCCTAAAAAAAAGGCGAGTAACAGTAACAAAGAGCCATGAAAAGGGTGCTGTAAGTCACAAGCTACTCTAAACAGTAAAAATTCTATAAAAAGATTCTCCATCATCCCTAAAAAAAAATTTATTTTTGTTTATTTTAGAAGCTGGAATTCAAAAATAGATATCGAAATTGAAATTTTTAATACCGAGAGATCGATTACGTTTAGGTGTCGAGAATAGAAAGAGATAATTTTACAAGAAAGTCGACGCATCATCATTTGTTAAAACAACCGAAAAAACAAGAAAAAAAGTAAAAGCGCGCAGGTGTAACTCATATTTTACGAATGTGACTCCGAAAAATTTTTTTCCAACTTCCCACTCAATCTATCTAAGAAGAAGCTGGCAACTACACCAACGTAATAATGTAAATAGCCGAAGGTTCTCATCGTCTTGCCATTACGCACGCATACTCGGGTTGTAAGAGTATTTAATGTTAAATTTAAACACCAAATATATGATAAAATGATCAAGTAAGATCCAGTTTTAGGTGTTTGATTTAATACTACCCAGACTACCAGAGTGGTCGAAAAATCGCGTAACAGTATGAAAAACATTCGACAACTCAACGTTTCAAAGTGATGGCTTATTTGCGTAAGTGGAACTAATTGGCATCTCAGGGAAACCATAACTTGTTAGTGGAAAGGATATCGGAGTTAGTTAGACAAGCTGGCAGACAACTAGACGAGTCAACAGCTTCTTGATACCTTTCTTCACTCCAATCTCAGTGACGTTATTACCGTTGGTAATAAAAAAAATTGACTAATGTAGCCCTATCTCGATTTCGAAAACGAGCAAAAACTCTTTTATGTACGCCAATAAAAAGTGGGCGATCACGAGAATCACATTCGCTATGTGAAAAAAAAAATATCTCGTCGTTTAACAGTGAGTCAAACTTTCTAAAAATATTCCATTTCATTATTTTTTCTTTCGAGACCCCACTCACTTTAGTAAATAAGAAGAAAGCTCTCAAGCTTACGTAGTTTCATAATTTTTTCACTAAATCCCCCGTCGGCGGATTTTTTTATCAACAGAGAGAAGAAATATCTCCGCAAATTCTTCAGGATTTTTATAGTTGCATTAATTAAACAAATACGAGGCGGCCAAATCTGGCTGTTGTTTTCTTCTCGAAATTACATTTCGCCCCACAGAAAGAAATTATGTAATTTAAATAAAAACACTCTTGATTATTAATCACCTTCTATAATATTGCATTCGCCATATTTTGGCTGTAAGCTTGACACCAAATAACAAAGTAATTTTTATTTGTTTGTTCTCAGCTCCATTTGTTTATGACTCAGTGCCTTGGTTTACATTTGGCTTATCCCCTATGACACACATACACCCCTTCACTTGCACCTTAAATTCAATAGAGAGAGACAGTATCAGATCAAAATTTTTATCATTCACCAGAAAAATTTTTTTTGGCTCGTTGAGTAATGGCTTGAAAATCTTGAAAATTGTCGCTGTAGAAATCTGAAACCACCTTGAATTATTAAAATAAAAATTTATTTTTTTAATTCGGATAGAATCATTCATTTTAGTCTACGGGTCTTTTCTCTTGTTGGAAGAGAAATTTGACACTGTTTCGGTTGAGGCATTAATCACGATTAACTGATTGGGTTTAAAGAAACTGTAAACAAGGAATGTCACGTTTTGAGAAAAGTTAAAAATCAAATCTGATTTGTAGACCTTGTAGGAAGTTACTTTAGTTTGGGGAACTTTATCTAAAGCGCGCAGAAAGTCTAAATCATCGTTTTTATTGAACAAGAGGCAATGAGTACGGTTGTACAATGGAACCTCTCATAACGAGTTTAATTCGTTCCGGAGTTTTACTCGAAATGCGAAAACTCGTTATGAGGAACAATTTTTTCCATATAAAACAATGTAAAATAGAACATGTAGACATGGTTCGTGGAAACGAAGAGAGACTTGGAGGAGACAGGATAACAGCCGAAGAACTGCACCTAAGGGATACCCTGGGGAAGCAAGTTTCCAAGAAAAGCCGAAGCTAAAAAGAGGGACCAAATGGAGAGAGGAGAGAAAGGAGGAACAGAGTGAGAAAATGAAGAAGTACTGGAAAAGGAGAAAAGAAAAAGAGAAGAGAAAATGGTTGAAATAACGTGGTCCGAAGATGGCCGAATCGGAGAAAAAAATGTAAAATAGAATAATGCGTCGTTCCAGGCCGGAAAAGGACTGAAAAAAGTTATTTTTAGTGTTCAGCAAAAGAAAGGAGTAGCTAAGAAGCTTGAGAATGTGAATATAAAAGAATTTTGGGTGGTAGTAAAGAAAAAAGGACAGAGAGAGAAAGATTTAACTTTGAATCTGCCCCGATTCGGAGTTCAGAGTTTTTTCTCTACCTGTCGGGGGATTTCCCAAAATTTGCTCGTTATGCGAAGCATTCTCGATTATGAGAGGCATTTTTTTGCAATATATGTTGCTCGTTATGAGAGGCATTCGTTATGATATGTTCCACTGTATATTTTAAACTAAGGGAAATGAACAGACCAGAGTCTACGATATATATCAACTATGGTTACACAACGGAATAAAGAGAAGAAAGTAAGAGACAATAACAACAACAACAACAACAAGAATAAAAAGAAAATAAAAGTAAGGGAAATGCAAGTAAATAAAAGAAAACAAAACTAAGATAAAAATAACTATAGCAAAATAGAAAGGAGGCAAGTAACCAAGGCGGATTGATGGAAGCGTGTTCCGAGTCTACAAGTTTATGTCGTTTTTGACATCGATGGTCTGGTGGTGGGATGTAATATATAAAAAATTCAGTAGAAATTAGTATGAAAAATTATGACTCACGAGAAGAGAAGAGGTAGATAAGAAACGATGGCATGATGACATCGCACACCAAATACAGGGAAAAAGGAAAAAGCTGAGAAAGGTCTTAACTACTAAAAATTACGTTGTGATTTCTGTATAACTTACAATAAAATGAATAATTATTGTTCAAATTTACAAAAACATTTGTTGTAGAATAAATCGGGTATCAATCAACTACTTTAACTGATTAAGACTTTTTGATTATCCTTCCAAAACAGGATTTTCATTTCTTAAATAAACCACCCCGAGAACAACCAGCCTCTCTCTCTATTGTGTTCGAAAATATCTTTCTTCCACTTATTCCCTGTGGATGACAATGATTTATTCAATTTTTTGCCGAGACTAATATAAAATTTATTTAGTACAGAATCTATGGCACGAAAAGAAAAGCAAAATAAGAAATCAAATTTTTATTGCGAAAACCGAGAATAAAAAAGCATCCACAGACGTTTATGACGTAACCACGACAGAAAATAATTTTGAAATGCACGTGGGTGTCAGTGAATAAGCTGGATGACGAATTAGTAAGAAGAGTCAAAATTACATAAATATCCATCTTATTCTTTTCCACACCCTGACATTTTTATATTATATCTACCCTTCCTTCTCTCCTTCACCCTTTAACCAACAGCATTAAAACCCTTACGAAACCGTCGAGAAACGCCCAAAAGTTTTAGGTGATGGCGTGGCCCTCATAAATTTTTTTCTCGAAAATCTGTAGGTGGATCCTTAAAAATAGATTTTTTTAAAGATCGATAAAATTTTCTTGGAGTTGAATTAAATCGGATCGGAAAAGTTTTATTATTAGATCAGAAAACAAATTTTCCGTTAACATGATCGTTAGGCATTTTATATAAGTTGTGTTCACATCCATGATCATTAGCGACGTTGTTAGGATTATTAACAAAAAATAAATAAAAAAGAAGATTAATTATTAAGTAACTAAATCTGGCAGTAGATCCTTCGCTGTTTGAACAAATTCTGGCTTGGTTTGACCGTTTGAAGATTGGGCAAGCCTTGAGCATGTGGGACATCGAGATTCGGGTGGATTGACGCCAATAGGTAGAAAAGTATGGAGTCATTTTTCTTCACAGCCGAGAATTTTCCTCGCCATCCCGATCTCACGGTAGTTCGGAATACTTTCAACACTCAGATATTATTTATCTAGTAACAACGTCTAAATACGATCAATTTTTCCCTTTGATTTGTAGCCAGAGTTCGTCGAGTGTTGAACGAGGGATCTAACCCTGAGCTGAGTTAGCTACTAAGAAAACACTAAAACTCATCTGTCACCGATGCTCAGTTGTGTAATTCTTGATTGTCTAAATGAAAGCGGAGTCATTTTTGTATTGTCATATATTGTCGAAGGTCTAAATAATAATTTACCGGACTGCTGATTTTTGTAAAATGTTTGGCAAACATGTTGGCCATTTTTTTTGGACTGTTCCTGAAAGTTCCGTCGTTTTTATAGATAGTTCGTTATCCGATGAAAAGAGGTATTGTTTCAAACGCTATTCTGATCTTTTAACAAAACACTAATGATAGTGAATGTTCCCGCAAAAAAAACTGTCCTGACTCCCAAATGACAAATATTAATTTACACACCGAAAAATCTCTCAAAAAATTGAATTTAAGGCGAAAATAAAATTTTCCTTAAGTCGATAAAAGATACCTATAGACTCAAAACAATATGACATAATACGCATTTGGATGAGTCAGACTTATTTTCACGAAGTGAAAATTAACAAACGCTTTTTATTTTTGATCCATCAGTCAGTGCATATTTATTTATTTTTGTTTTCAATCAGGATATCACGATTTTTCTTCCTGTGGCCCCAAAACACAGTGTTACCAAAAAGCTTCCAAACTTTTTTTATTTGGCAACATTAAATGATTTTAGGCAGTCTAAAAATGTATACAACCGTTACAAAAGATTCTGAGCTGAGGGTTTTCAGAACTAGTTGAAGGGATACTACTTTGTATAACAGCTACCGTTAAAGTACACAAATTAGTTGATGCACGTATTACATAAGTAATCCGTAGATAATCAGCACACGGTCTACTAGAAAGTCGTCAAAGCGAAATTCGGGTGTTTGCTAGAATTACAGAAACACTTTTGGGCGCTTTAATCAAGATTGTGTTATTTATTTTTTGATACCCAAACAATCAAACAATTCACAGATTAATTTAATCAATCAATTAAAAAGTACAACGCAATACAAATTAAGAAATTAGCATAACGTTGTGTATTTAATGGTATCAAAAATCAATTTAGTACAGTTTAGTACAAAGGAATAAGCTTCAAACTTTAACTATATAGAAGCCATTAACAGTTTGACTACGGAAGGAAATTTTTATCTATAAGCCAAAAATGCGAGGTGAAATGCGTAGTTACTCTTTTGGAAAATAATAAAAATGGTTATAACTAACTCTAATTATTATAAAAAATGTAATTTTGACTAAAAATGTTAAATTTTTTTTCCCCAAAAAGAGGAAGTGTTGTAGTATGCAATTGTTTTGTTGTAGAACGAATGACGTCACGTCTAGGTTCTGTCAGTGCATGTCGCAGTCGAAATAAAGCTTTCTACGTAAAACGTCTTTCTTCTTACTCTCGGACACCACAGTTTTGGACTCCCCGCACACCAATTTACAACAGAAGTGGACATTTTCAGAACTACTAAAAAAATTACTATAAACTAAAACCAACAAACACACACTCAAATTAAGGGTTAGATACAGCACATCATTGTATGTGTTAGAGTACAGCTACTGCCATGTATTAAGAAACAGCGAGAACTTATTCAAGAACCTAATACACGAGTGTGATTTCAAAGTCATTATTATAGTTACTTTCAGATGAATTAGAATTTGGCATGGCGTTTATATAATTAACTGCAATAAATATAAGTGCAACTGTTTTTAATAAATTCGAAAATTATACAACAAACAGCAGCATAGTCACGTATTCTTCCGTATTCCTGGGTTTACAAGTGAAGCGCGATAGCGTTTCGTCGCAGTCAAACGGTTAATATAAACATTAACATAGATAAAATGCGGAAAACTAGTAGAGTTGTAGATAAAGTTATAGGAAATCGAGTAACTCAATACAAAAAATTTGAAAGCTTAAAAGCTCTCAAATTAAAAACAGACTCTCCAGGGTACTTATGGAATGGGAACAACGGGTTTTCATTAGGTCCCAGCGTAAAAATAGTTAAACGGTTTCAATATAGTCTATACGTTTGGTTATAAAAATGAGAAAGAAATTGGCCAAGCCGTCGAATTAAAACTTGGATCGAACGACCAATGCTAAACGGATAAAACTTAAAACAATATAATAACGACCACACTGTGGCCAAAACACACCTCCGATCTATTAAGAATTTCCAAATTTTGAATTTAAAAATAACGGAAAAAATTAGAATTATGATTCAATTTTGAGTCACGTTTTTACCGCCCTTCCCCAGGATCAAAAATGCCCCTCCGACAGGAGAGGCGAGTCAGGTGGCAAAAACTGATGGATTCTCCTCCCGAAATAAAATCCGAGAGCTTCGTATGAGATTTCGAATCGGGAGGAAAGCGAAACAAAGTCGTCGAAGAGGCGTTTCGACTTAATCCCCAAATCCTTGATCCGTGACTCCTACCTCTGGCCAAATCCTCCCCACTTCTCGATTTTTCCTCCCATGAGTTAAGCTTATGTGCTCAAACTTGGTAAAAGTCCGTCGAAAGTTTGTTTCAAATTCAAGTCATTCGAATTATACAAGAGAAAGCGGTGCAGGCATTACCCGCTCGCATTCCGGCCAACGACTACCGACGATCTAACATTTTTCGAAAAATACAAAAAAGCAAAAAGGTAAATCAAAGAGAAATTTATTTTGTGAAGCTTTTACTTTTGTGCTTGAATTTATGCTATCAACCGAAAAGTGAAAAAATATTTTTGTGTATAAATCGTGTCGAAAGCTTGTATACTTTAATTCTTTTTTACCGAAATTTTTAGTGCGGGAACATAAAATCGTGTGAGCTTATTTATTTATTTTTTGGTATTGCTGTGCTTTTGTATCATAATGCTTACCGCTTTGGTTTAACCCATGAAATAAAAATGGATAGCCGAATAAGATAAGTTTCAAAGTTTTGTTTTTCGAAATTATTCACCATCATCGAGATAGCCTTCCTCGAAACACTTTATACCAGACCCGAGTCATTTTAAGTTTTTGATTTTGCACCTGATACTGCAATTTCAAGATAAACTGAAATCAGAGATGACCTGTTTGACTTTTGATCGACTTTCTCGATAAATTTGATTCTGGATGACACCCCCTCGTCTGTTTATTGCTCAATTTACTCCATTTGCCTTTATAGAAATTTAGAAATAGTACGGAAATGAGAATTTTTAGTTATTTAAACGAGGAAAAATTAACGTCTTGTTTGTGGAACTAACACCTGATCTAATTTAAAGTCTAATTTGGTATTTGGAGTAAGCGGTGTTAACTCACTTTCGGTATAAAGTAGATATGACAGCAGTAAATGCGGGCTAATTATAAAATGTTCACTTACTTGCTTTTTAGAATTTTCTCTTCTGTGAATAGATAGAATTAGAATTTCACCCTGGCAACGATTCAAGGCCACAACCTAAATAGAAAAAATATTCTGCTTAAATTTTTTTCTTTTCCGTAATACCCCAGACAAAAAAAATTATTACATAACAATTTTCACGGGCATTTTCGTCGTCTGAAACTGTAAAGCGTGGGGGCTCTTGAAAAATTTACAGCCACTTTCTCAGAAGGGAGGATAGACAATTTGTCAGATATTTAACAAATGCTTACGACAATTCATCAATATCATAAATGTATATAATAATTCCTTCCATAGTTCGTCGACTGGATTAAAAGTATTTAACCAATTGATTTAATTCTCAAAATTTTTGACTATGGGGAGGGGGGTGTCACTTTGGTTCGGTTTAATTCATCGATGATTAAAATAAAAATTCCGTGTTTTGTGGAATATTCAACGCTTATCTTATGATACAGTTCAAAAGAGAAATGCAATCGATATGAAACCGAATACCTGTCTTCCATCCAAATTTGGATTGCAAGATTGAAGGCCATCGCGCAAGCTCCCGAATATGCCAAAAATACTGAGAATCTCTCTCTTGGAATTTTAAATCTGTTAACACTCGGATGGAAGGGCATTCTTTTTTTGTTTCATCTAAAAATAAAAGTAAAAACGTTTTTCAAAACAACAATTAATTTTAACGGAAATTAATAATGTTCTGCGAACAAGATGACTAGTTCTCACTTAATTAGGGACTTGGAAATTAAATTTAAAGCTTACTAAACTTTAATTAAAATTTTAGACTTTGAGTGTCACATACATAAAATGAGTTTTGGGTGAATTCACCTTTCCCCGTTAAGCTACCTATGAGGTATGACCTATTAATATAGCATCCCATCTTGATAACCTTTCGTAACACAAAGGCCAATTTCAATCGTTTTGGGTCAACAGTTGGTACCTATCCAAATGCCTTGGGAAACGTCAGACTAATAATCCAAAAAAAGAACTTTCAACAAAAAGCTACATTTTCTATTTACAGAAGTAATTCCAAGCATTATTCAAAATGCCTTTTAAGCCTGCAGACAACCCAAAATGCCCCAAATGCGGCAAATCCGTCTATGCTGCAGAAGAAAAAGTAGCAGGGGGACTAAAATGGCACAAAATGTGTTTCAAATGTGGTAAGTGTTGAAACGACTTTCGGTCAGTTACTGGAGAGTCGATCAAAATGAAATGATACTAACACCAAATATTGTCTCTCTCATCAGGAATGTGCAACAAAATGTTGGACTCCACGAACTGTGCAGAGCACGAGGGAGAACTGTACTGCAAAAACTGCCATGCCCGAAAATATGGACCCAAGGGCTACGGTTTTGGAGGAGGTGCTGGATGCCTCAGTATGGACACAGGAGAGCAATTCAAAGGCGAATCGTAAGTTTTGAAAAACTGCTTTTTCTCATTTAACATTGTTCTCATCAAAATACACGTATCAAGTATGTGAACCTTATTTTTTGAAAGGAGAGGCTATATCATTTAAAATTTTTGGGTGCAAGATATAACACTCACGCAACGTTTCGAGATAGTTAAATTCTATACATATAACCTTGTTCTTGTATGATGAATAGAATTTCTTTTCCAAAACCCAGCCACTCCCCATAAAATCGCGTTTTAAGGTTGATAAGGGTACATATAAAAAGTTTAAGCAGACTATAATTATTAACATAGATGAAATTCTTTTGGCAATGTTTCATCAACTACATATTTATCTTTGCGGTTTTGTCATTGAAGGAAAAATGAAAATTTATTTTTAAAAATAAGTTGACCCCAGCCCCATAACTTGTATTCGTTTCATGACACCATCAAGATCACTAGTTCAATCCCAATTTATTTCTAATTAATAAATTCCCCAAATTTTTATGAGAAACTTAGGTTTCATCCCAAATTTCCACAACATGAGTTTCAACCTTTCAAAAGTTTTTGTATTAATACTTTGGAATTGATTTGATTAATATTTACAACAGATTAAGAGCTGTTAATTGTAACTCTAGTACCTGTATGACTTATGTTTTTAATTTAAAGAGCCTTAAGCTTTGTTATTATGGTACCTTTATTGCCTTAATACACCCACACCAACTTTTAGGTTTCTTGTATTCTAACAAATTTTAAGGTTCACTTATGTTCAAATAATAATAACAACATTTGGTATATTCTAATTTTAACATAAGATACCTTTAAATAATAGGGAGGAGGTGTTTTTATTTTTCCATTACTGCTTATATACAAAATATATATATATACATGACAGTTCTGTTCGTCACATAGATTTTTAATTCCCGATTGGATGAGGGCATTTTCCTTATTTAGGAAAAAACGAGAATTGAATATTAGTACACACGAAGAGCCATTTGAGATTCGGCTATATATATTTATAAAAAGAAAGGAAAAACAGAAATTGCATGGCCCCTTTTTTTGTTTATTCCTACAGTCAATAAATTCACGGACCTCTGCCGCCAAGACGTCCCAGACGCCGCAACCGAGCGCCGCTGCCGGCAACCAGACACCAAACAAACCACATCCTGTATTAGTAACCTCATCGCTTTCGCTGTCTAAATTTGAAAAAAACTTAAAAGTTGGGACATTCTTAGATATCGTTGACAGTTCAGTTAATTCCAAGTTAGAGTTTAAACTAAAAAAATTTTTAACTTTATATAGATTGACAATTTTTTTCTTATATAACAATCATGATGAGCTCATTCGGATGTTTCGGCACGTCTCAAAATTGCAAAAGCTAATTTTTCTTTCGCAAATTTAGAAAACAATAAGTATTTTTAATTATTTATTTATTTTTTTCATTACCCTGTATTTTTTGTTTTCGCTTAAGGACTTTTTGTGTTTTACTTTGTTTATTTATTTATTTTTTTTTTAATTTTTATTCTGGGAAATCTTTTAGCAATTTTCTCCGTGAAAATTTAGAACCAGATTGTAAAGTTCTACTTGGTACTTGGGTACCAACGTACCGGTACCTGGGTCCCGAATACTCGTGAAAACATTTATATTTTTGTACTTTCTTTCAATACAACTTATTGATTATCAAATCGCATAGTTTGAATTTGGCGATTCCGTTTCCTGAATAAATTTTGCTAAATTTTTGCCGAACTTTTTAATTTCAAATTGTGTTTAAAAATTTTTGTTCACGGCGACCGGAAGTATGCATCCCGGTCTCGCATCATTTCGAAGATATATAAATACTTAAAGGATTCTAAATTTTGTTTAAAATATTTTATTCTGTAACATGTTATAGAATTCCAAAATAGATATAAACAATCGTAAAAAAATGAAATCGTGTTCTTTTTTAATTACTATGCCAACGGAATTTGTTAAAATCCTTTTAAACAAATGAATAGAGTAGAAGGACACCTTCGTCAGGGATACAAATGGTGAGAATAGTTTTTGTATTTCCGAAAAGATAGAACTGAAAAACGACCTTTTGCACGACTCACCCATGCTTCCTCTTTTCTATTTTGCTTCATAACGAAAATTAGCTTAACAATGCATCTTTCTGCTCTTTTTATCTCCCTAAAAATCTCCTAATTTCTTCAGTCATATTCTCTTTTAGTTAAGTGCTGTTTAGAAGGCTCAAAACTTTCAGGGATCTTAGCTTTTGGGAGTTTATTCAAGAAGCACTGCTTTGAATTTGTAATAATGAAATTAGGCTATAGTATTTGATTAAGGATTTGATATTACGACTAACAATACTTCCCTCATCGAGATCAAAAGATCAAACCACTTGGAAAAATTGAATGGAAACACAAATTTTTGATTGATTTATTTATTTATCTACTTCAACTTATCACAAGAGATAATAATCTTCTCAAAAGCTTTTATTTAAAGAAAAAGGCTCATCGAGTACTACAAGCCTTCTCCAGGGTGATTTCACTTAAAATCTTCACAACAGTTCGCTGTTATCATATAATTGAAATTATCAATTCGACGATTATATGATATTCAGTAGATTGTACACCTTTTACTGAACTTTATTCTCAAGCAGCATTTTCAAGATAATATGACCGAAGAGTCAAAGTAGTTTTCCTATCCAAGCACAACCGTATTATTTAAGTGATGGGATAAGGAAAAAGCCCTCAGAGAGAGATAAGCATTAAAATTTAGCAGTATTGTGAATGTTATTTCTTAATTATCATATCGCCATTTATGGAAATTAATAATTTATGTTTTTAGAATATTTTTATAAATTTTATTTGACGGACCACACCTTCTCCCATTACTTTTTAAATTGTTGACATTTTTTTTTGAATAATTTGATTTTTGGAATGCTTTGAAAAATTTATTTTTTAAGAAAAAGTTTCATTTGTCATTGCCCGTGCTTTCAGCTTTCTTTTATATAACTGGGTTCTTAACACTTAATAAAAATAAAACTGCACTCGCTTTCTATCTTCTCTATTGTTTATTTATTTTTTGTTTTATTTGTTAATAACACTTAACTGTTATCACTAACAGCTTCTGAAAATATATTCATCAGATATGGATGAGAAGGAGGGTGGGTGAAAAGTAGTGTCAGTAGTATAAGTGACAGCTAATGTTTAGGGGTTATCGTAACTAAAGAACATAGCTAAAAGTAGAGCTTTTAGAAAAATGGTTTGGGAATAGACTAATTCGAAAGGACTGGGGTTTAAATAAATAAATAATAGAAAACTATACTCTGGGAATCCATGCAAGTAATTAGGAAGAAAAGGAGGTGATCGAAATGCTCAACCTGGAAGTGAGATACTCTCCAAGATCTGACTTGGGATGAATGTGGAAAAGGTTGAGTCGTGGGATAGAGGGAAAGGAAAATACTGAGAAGCGGTAAAGAGCTTAAAATTTTTCAAATTTTTATTAACCCAAGTTTTATTTATTAATAATTATTTGTTATGTGAAAGAAGGGGATTATTTAAAAATTGTTTTCGTTTGTTTTTTAAAGAAATGGTCATCACAGATCCGCAAATTCAATGCTTGAGCCTAGAGCAATAGCTCGTGCTCCTGAAGGAGAAGGATGTCCAAGATGCGGAGGATATGTTTATGCAGCTGAACAGAAATTGGCGAGAGGCAGAGTAAGTTTCGACAAATTAATTTTGAAAGAGCAACACTTCTGACAAAACAATTCCTTCCTCCTCACAAAGTTATGAAAAAATACACCTTCATTTCGTTACAGTCCACAGATTTGGAGGAATCTCTAAACGCCTTCATAATCAAACAAAAATAAATTTCTTTCTTTTTGGGTGAGGAGGAGGAGGAGGAGGAGTAAAGGAAAAGTTTTGAAACCCAAAGGTTTTGCCAAATTTACTTCTAAGTTTCCTTCAAAAACAAACTGCAATCCGGATGACTTTGTCTTGAACGCAAGTAATACTCAAGTAAACGAGACAGTGGTTTTGCAATGTTTCCCCTGCTTAAAAGCCAAAAATAATACTTGGAACGTTGTCAAGGAACAAAAAAAAGACGTTAAAATCAAAAGTGGAATATTAAAAAGATTTAATTAGTTATTTATTTTTTTTTAATTTCAGAGTTGGAACAAGGAATGTTTTAAATGCGGGTTATGCTCGAAACGACTCGACTCCATCAACTGTTGCGAAGGTCCCGACAAAGACATTTATTGCAAAGGTTAGTCTCTCCTTGTTCTATTATTACTCAACAGACCTAAGAGGTCCATTGTTACGAACCCTACAACACCGAAAAGTCTGTCCTTTCTCTGAAATCACTGATCGTGCCCTCACCTTGAACAAAGATTAAAGGGGATTTATAAAAGACCACATAATATATTCTAATTATAATATAAATACTATGAACTACGATTAAACAGCCGTTTTTCAAGTTACTAAAATTATTTTCTGTCTGTATAGTTTGCTATGCCAAGAAATTTGGACCTAAAGGATACGGCTACGGTCAGGGTGGAGGTGCTCTTCAAAGTGACTCTAGCCTTGTCAATGGGTAGGTAGTAAGAAATCATAAATTCTGTTAATACTAAAGTAATATACAATGGCGAATATTAATAAATGTTGTTTGTTGGTAGCGAGAGCCATGCACCTCGAACTACGGTCATCGATACGGCAGTAATAAAAGCACCACCAGGAAAAGGATGTCCACGATGTGGAGGAGTTGTTTACGCTGCTGAACAAGTTTTGGCCAAAGGACGAGTTAGTATCTCTACATTTTCAGATCATATAATTGATTTGTTTTTTGCGAACTGTTATTTCAATTAATGCTCTTCGATGTGATTTAGGAATGGCACAGGAAATGCTTCAAATGCCGAGATTGCACTAAAACTCTCGATTCGATTATTGCCTGCGACGGTCCCGATAAGGATGTCTACTGCAAAACTTGCTATGGTAAAAAATGGGGACCACACGGTTATGGATTCGCTTGTGGATCTGGATTTTTGCAGACAGATGGCCTAACGTAAGTGAAAAAGGTAGCACTTTTAGAAAAATTAACAAAAAACATGCAAACCTCTAAATCGCTGAGCACATTTTAGGGAGGAAGAAATTCAAGCAATGAAGCCATATTACAACCCTGATACCACATCGATTCTGGCTCCCAAAGGTCAAGGCTGTCCCAGATGTGGAGGAGCAGTTTTTGCAGCAGAACAGCAGCTAGCAAAGGGAACAGTAAGTAACTTGATGCCAGAGTTAAGAACCCGTTTTGACTTAAATCTTCGAAACTCTAAGGATTACATTTACAGATGTGGCACAAAAAATGCTTCAACTGCGCCGATTGTCATCGCCCATTGGATTCAGTCCTCGCTTGTGATGGTCCAGATCGTGAAATTTACTGCAAGGCTTGCTATGCTAAAAAATACGGACCCAAAGGATTTGGATATGGCCACACTCCCACTTTAGTATCAGTTAACGGCGAATCAACTATTCACTAGTAAGTAACTAACAACTTTATACGAGCATGGTATCTAGAAATATTTCTCATTATAAATAAATCCACGTCATAATTTATTCTCATTTTTACAGCCCAGAAGCAAAACCCAGATCTGGAGCTCGTGGTAATCAGGCTAACAGCTGCCCAAGATGTGGTTTCGCAGTTTATGCCGCCGAGCAAATGATTAGTAAAGACAGAGTAAGTTCAAGTCGCTTACGTCTTAGGATTTGTAATTTTTATTATTTGACAAAATCATTAATCGAAAATAATTTTTCTTCAGATCTGGCACCGCATGTGCTTCGTTTGTGCTGAATGCAGGAAATCGTTAGACTCTACAAATTTAAACGATGGTCCAGATAATGAAATTTACTGCAGAGGCTGTTATGGTAGGAAATTCGGACCTAAGGGTGTCGGATTCGGACTGGGCGCAGGCACACTTTCAATGGCCTAAATTAATATCATTGCAATATTTGTACTAGGATATGAGACCGAGCAACATCAAGAACTAAACAAAAAGTGTAAATTCGACTGTGAAATACGATGTAAAGATTAACGTTTAACGACTAACTAAAACAAAGAAAATAATATTGCAATAAAAAAAATTTAACGAAAAAAAGAAATCTTTAAAATCATTGTTCGCTTAGCTTTCCAGAAATCGATAGAATTCTTAGGGAACACAAAATACGTATCTCAGCAAGTACAAAAACACTAAGTACAACTAAAGAACCAAAAGCAAGGAAGGTGTAGGGCAAGGCATGTATTCGCATGCCTAATGCCCATCGAAAGACGGTCAAATATATTTTTTATTAAAACGAGAACTAGTCTGGCTTAGAGATTTTAAAAGAAAAAACAAAACGAAAAAAAAATAATAAAGAAAAAGAAAAACGAAAAAAAATCGATTTTTGGGAAGCACTCGAAAATTTGAACGGTTGGGCCCTTTAATTAAAAAAAAAAAAAAATCGAGCAAAACCGCATCGTTCATCTTTTGTATAATTCAAATGACTTCGATTCGATTTTAATCAGAGGCCCAAAACGAATGAATCCCTATCCACTAACCCATGCTTCCTTGTTTGAATAAATCACAACGAATTATTGCTGACTTTTCGCCGCTTTAAATTAAATAAAAAAAAACAACCGCCAAAAATTGCTTGAAAAGCTTTTTACGAATTTTATATTTGTATGACTTTAACGACACGATATATATTAATTTAAAATCGTTTAACTCGAATACTTTTAATTAAATTAGTTTATGTTTAAGACGTTTGTTGTATTTCTGTGTTTATGAGTTTTTTTTTTTGCTTTTCAGTATTAGCATATCCATGTTTAATTAACTTTTTAATTTTATTTATTTATTTATTTTTAAAGTATGTAATAAATGGTCTTCAAAAATCTCACTACCACGAAACGATTTAGGGAGGAAAACCGCATTGAAGTAACATTAAAAATGCAAAAGGGGGACACTGCCTAGTTTAAGAATATTTATACTAAAGAGGATCGATTGCATTATTCTAATTTTAAAACAAATCATAACATCTAATTATAGTCAAATTAATTTGAAAACTTTTTATAATTTTTATTTCTTTCAATTAAGAACGGAATTGAAATAAGTAAATTTTATAATGGGGCTAGGTTATCAAATTAATTTGTATAAGTGTGTAAAACCATATTTTAAATATAAAATTATATCTGTAGGTCTTCGGCATTAATATACCGATTACACAGAATATCTGGAATTCTTTTTTTTCCGAAATGAAATCCATTCACAATAAGACAATTATATAATTTATTTAAAAACTTTAGTATATATTGTATAATTCACATTTAAAAATATTCTATTCACTGGTGGCAAGATAAAACTGTATACGAATAATGTCTTTTACTCTGCATAAATAAGAACACAAACCCGAATTGTATTTCCTTGATCACATAAAATAAAAATCAAAAACCGATCTTTGTTTCAAGTGCTTTCCTGAGAATGTCCATAATAAAAAATGGTTGTGTCAATTATATTTTCAAAAGTCTTTTTAATATACACTTTTAAACCGTATGAAATGTTTATATCATAACTGACACAGATTTTTAAGAAATATTAGTAATTTACTCGCCTTTTACGATTTCGAAGTTGAAGCTCTGCACGAGGAAGCAGCTGAAGTATTCTCTTCGTCGGAATTTTCACCAAATGCATATTTAATCTTTAATTTTTCTCTGATTAAAAGGCCCCGGATAAGACGTTTCCAATTACCATAAACTCTTTTTTCTCTTTTCTCCTCGTTTTTCTTCGCTGATTCGTCTATTTCCTATAAAAAGAGAAAATAACATTACCTCATTAAAGAAATTACAGTAATGTTATAAGTCTCAATAATATATATTATACATATCTAACCTTATTCCAATTATCCAATAAAATTTCTTTAAATTCTTCACAAACGACAAAACCGTCGAAAACTGGATGTGAACCTCCCGAATGAAACTCAAATCCAACGGTAGCTGGAGCGCAATCGATTCCAAGTTTCTTGGCAACTCTATTTAATGCTGGAACTGAGAGAAAAGAAAAGGGAGTGAAAATTATATATACGGAAGATAGAGAACTGGAACTAGTACAAGTACTAAAATCACATACTCTGTAAATGAACTGTTCCTATTGGTAACATGGACGGTTTAAATAAGTCAACATTTCCATACTCATTCCTGGGAACCTTTCCATCGACTGCAATTGGAGGAATGTACTCTTCAGTTTGCCAAAAACCAAATAATTCTAGTGGTATGTCTTTCTTCACTTCTCCAGTCATCTGAAAATTTGAATCAAATATTATGATTATTTATATTAAGAAATTTTATAAATAGTAGCAACATTTCCAAAATTATACTGACTCTATCATATTTAGGTCTAGCTTTTACTATTTTGTAAGGTTCTTCTTTGAGTCGCACGACTCGGGCCTGTTTATACCACATTTCTCTTGAGTGTAAGGTAACAACACATTCCCTAGCATAAACTGGTTCGACACGAATAAAGCCCAACGTCGGAGCATCTGGAGGATAAATCGCCTCAAACTTTAATAAATGACGTTTTAAAGCATACAAAGGATGATCTTTAAACCTGCAAAACGAATTTGAAATATTCCATTTCATAAGCCATATACCTTTCCAATATTATCCTACAAATATATGGTTATCTCTTTCATATCAAAATTTTAGAGATGTTGACTTACTCCGAAATAGCAGAAGGCAAGGGTTTGTCTGAAAGTTGACGAGTAATATCCTCATCTTCCTCTTTATTTTGAGCTGTGTTGGGAGGCAGGTAAGGTTTCATTGTTTCATTCCACCAAACTTCATCAACACGCTTTTTCCTTGTCTCTGAATGCCAGCTTGGTACATAACGTTTGGTAACATCTTTGAGTGTCGAGTCATTATTGCAAGCAATAACATATAGAACTGGATGAGTGGCTCTACTCTAAAATAAAAATTTTTGTGTGCATTAGTTTAAAGTATAACTAAAATTAAGTGATGTTTCAAGAGATTTAAAATTAATTTAACAAAAATAATTTACAAAGTTTTTCTTACATATAATTCACTAATGCAATGAATTTTCTGCCTACAAACATCAACACTGATCCATTTTTCTTCAGCTTCCAAATAAACTTCTGTCCAAATATCACATCCTTCCTTCTTTTTGACTGTTGCAGACTCTTCAGTACTTGATGTGGGTTTTTTAATACTTTTCCTTGACTTCTTTAATGACTGAGGTGTGAAATTATCTTCATTATCACTACTATCTGATTTATCATTTTTACAAGGAGTTTTATTGCCTTCCGTTTTCAACTTGCTATTTAATTCTTTTTTGGTTTTTGTCTTTTGATATGAATTAGGCTTTCTACCTGAGTTTGACTTTGAACCAGATCCCTTTTTGGACACCTTGAAATTTTCAAGTTCACTATCATCACTTTGATCAAAGTAACCTGAACCTGACGATTTGCTAGACATTGCACTTCTTCTTTTCCCTTTAACTTTATTTTGAGAAGACTGTTTTGAATCTTTATCATTTGCACTCACAACTGGCTCAGTATTTTTATTCTTCTTACTACCACTTGCTTCTTCATGATTGTCCTTCTGCTCCTCTTTTGACTTTCTTTTATCTTGAGATGTACCTTTATCATTCAGCTCAAACAGTGTTGGTCTTACAGGCAAAACTTGAAATGAAATAACTACTCTTGTCTTAAGACCCAATACCCTGAGTATAACGATAAACATCAAAATGAAATTTTTGTTTGTACAAGTATGTTTGTTTTCAAAATCACTTAAAAGTTCTTTCAAAGTCCATCAGAATGAGCTGGTTCTTCCAGACACTTTTTCAATTGAATAGTTTTATGAAACCATTTTAATATTCCTTCCAAATAAGTCAAGTCAGCATACTTTGAAGGATATAAATTTTTTGATGTGACTAATTTCAAGCTACCTTCCATCAAACTAGGATCATTTAAAACATTATTTACAAATTTCAAATGAGCAATCCAGCACAGTAAGTGTACTTTATGCATTAATAACTGAAGATCTTTTTTCACTCTGTTTAATTGTCTTTTTAAATGTGCTTCTAAGTCTACTCCCCTATTCCTGCCCCTTTTGTGTAAATCTGGCACCTTCAGAGTTATGTTAACACCGTCCTTCGGTACGACCGGCTCATCTCGAGACTCACTTTTGACTTCTTCAAAATCACTCATACCAGAATCGGAAAAGTCTTCAAGTTCAGATGATGATTTATTATAATCGACATTTCCTGAGTTTTCCCCTATCGCCAACAGCTCAGAAATATTCATATTCTCAATCATTTTGGGTGGTAAGGTAGGCTTCTCAAATGTTCCCTTTTTTTGTTTAGGTTGACTTTTAGCTTTTTTTAAGGGAGTTGTCATTTCACTATTGGACTCGACATTGTTTAAGCTTGTACTTAAAGATGCAAGACCTGAATCATTTTTCGAAATGTCAGATTCCACATTTTCTTGACATTTTTCTTCCTCTAGTTTTTTGCGCCTCTTTGTTCTGGATGTAGTTTTCTTCCCTTGTTCTTCCGTTGGAGCTACAGAGCTAGGCCTTTTTCTAATAACTTTTGGCATATTTAAAAGTTTTTACGATGGTTCAACAGTAAACTCACTCAAAAATGTATCATTCTTTTAATGTCATCTCAAATATTAAAAAACAAACAAAACTTTACTGTTTAAACCACAAAGTGCCGTCTAGGTTAATTACAGTTTACCCGACGCACATTCCACCGCCGACTATTAAAGGAACCACTGAATGAACGACTAGTGATTTCAAACTCCATGATAAGTTTCCAAAAAACTTGCCAGGGAGTTCGTGGCAGTTTTTTTATTTATTTACTTAATATATTTTTATCTATGATCATTGTGTTAAACGATATTATTATTCATCCGTCGTAATTAGTTGACAGTAGTGTGAACCTTACAATATATGCATTTTAATTTAAAAATTTAATATGCAACTCAAAAAAAGTCTTCGGGAAGAAGACATTGTTTTAACGGACATATGCAGTAAATCAAACAAACAAATTCATTATATCCATGCAAAAGGTCTGTTACTAAAGTGTGGAAATTTAGATTTGACAAAAGTTTGAGGGAAACATATCATTTCTTCAATACGGCTGTAAATAATTAGTCGTGAACATAAATCAGTGTTGCGAAAATCTTTTTTCTCTTATTCGATATTTCGAAACTTAGTTTACATTTGCTTTATTTTTATTAAAATGCCGTATTTGTAAATCGTCTAAATCATACCAATTATTATTTAATACATGTTGTGATTTTACCACATCTTATACCTAAACGAATGGTCTACTGTCCTATCAATCGTATCTCGTAAGTCTTGATAAAGTTGCCTGATTTTATTTCTTATAATTCTAATGTTGTGATTTATTTTCAGATAACGAATCCCTAATAAAAATTGAAGTCTGTAATATAAGTAGCTGGAATTATTCACAACAATTTCGTTCCCTACTTAAGGATATTTTCTTGCCAAAAGGATATCCAGATAGTGTCAGTGATGATTATCTGGAATATCAAATATGGGATACATGTCAAGCATTCTGCAGTTCAATTTCAGGAACACTGACAATGCGTGCTGTAATGCAAGGTATTGGTGTGGGCTCTGAAGCTGCCAATCCAGTTTCAGCAGCTATAACTTGGATCATGAAAGATGGAACTGGTATGATAGGAAGCATTTTGTTTGCTTGGTTAAAAGGGTATTACCTTTTTTCCTTTTGTCTTTATTGTAAAAGTCCTGTGAAAAAGATTTTTAGTGTTTGTTTTTGCAGTTTTTAAGCAAGAAACAAAAACACCATATCAGTAAACAAATTGGGAGTCTAAATTTAAATTATACAAACAAAATTTTTATTCTCATGTCTAACTCACCCTAAATTTCTTTCAAGATTTCTGAATTTCTCTTCTATCTTTTTTTTATGTTTGGCATTTTTTCTTTTATACTTAATAAACATCAATAAAAAATTTTGGCAGTGGCTTGAAGGATAAAAATAAAATAATTTAAGTAATCATTCAATTAGTATTGATTTTCTTTCAGCTCTAAATTAGATTCTGATTGCAAAAAATGGAGATTATTTGCTGATGTATTAAACGACATAGCAATGTTTATAGAACTATACATTCCATTTGTAATCGACTATTCAATGTATATGTTGTGCCTTTCAACTGCTTTCAAAGCTCTTGTTGGAACTGCCGGGAGCTCTACGAGAGCAGCCTTGGTAACTCATCAGGCTGTCAAGGGTAATATAGCAGATGTTTCTGCTAAGGATGGCAGTCAAGAAATTTTTACAAACCTATTTGCATTTGTATTTGGTGTGGCTATCTTAAAAAATATAACTGAAACAAAGTAATTATACTTTTTTATTATAACGATCAAATGATTTTAGTTTTTAGAATTCTTTTTAATGATCAATTTAATTTTTCTTTAAGCCATATTTGGATTGTCATGTATACGGCGACTTTCTTCCACTTAATTTTTAATTATAAAGCAGTAAGATGTTTAAAAATGAACATTTTTAATGGTGAGCGATTTCGTCTCAGCCTCCGGACTTATCTGCCAACATCATGTGTTCCTACAATTGAACAAGTCAATAAAAGAGAGCCAGTGTTTTTGGGAATGGGCACAACGAACCGTCAGCTTTTTGGTTTTAATATAATTTTTGGAGTGAGCTTAAGGAAGGCTGTTCAGTCAAAAGAAATTACAGCCAATCAATTATCTATGATAGTCACAATTTTTCAAGACAAAAAATACCTCATACTCGTTCACAGCGGAAAGAAGAAACTATACGTAGCTTTCCGCAAAAATTTGAATGAAACAAATGTTTTTAAGGCCTATTTTCATGCCTCTTTAATTGCCATTGCTCTCACATATTTACAGTCAGAACAAAAATTGGTAAGTCTCACAAAGTTAAATCGTTTTTGATTTCACAATAATCAAAGTTGGTTGCGAAAAGCGGGTCTTTAAATCTATAGCACCCCACGGCTCTTTTGACTCCAGCTTTGATCATGGTTTCGTTATCCTTATTCAATATACAAATTGTTCTGCTTTATATTTTTAGCAAATAATTACGCGTAGCCGGAAAAATTCGCCCATATATCGCCTTCTAAATATTTTGCAAGAGTTCGTCACTTTACAGTCTGAAAGCAATTTGTTAGAGGACAATGCAGTGATGAAGGCCTATATGGCATGTGAAAGTTTTATTGATAAAGAATTTTCAGCGTTTTGTAAGACTTGCAGGAACAGGGCTGGAACATAGATAAACATTTAATCAATATCGATGACTGGAGATCTGACTGGGTGTACGGGGAAAAAATCGTAGACATGCGAAAAACAAAGGTAATAAATTTTAACTCCACTCAGGGTTTTAATCATGAATTTCCTATTCACTTACAATTTTACTTCAAGAAGCTGTAAACGAGCATCATAAAACTGGAATTAACAATTTATTAAATAATATATTAAAATGGTATTTTAAATTCACAATAATTCTATCAGGACAGAACACTACAAAGTTTTTCATGAGCTTTGCAGATGAAAACAGTAAAATTTGTTAATTTGTCTTTTTGTTTTAGCAACAGCAAAATAAAGGTTCAAGAGGAAGGCCTACAAGTTATAAATTAAGCAAACCGACCGACAACCGTTTTATTTATTTTTAATATCAGATGTTATTATAATATTGATTTTCTAAACTGAATAATAGTGTTATTTATTCACAACTGTCCACCACCTAATCATTAAAGATGCATAAAAGACATTCGAAATTCATTAACTAATCAATGTAAGTCTTGGGAGAATAAATTCAACCAAAAAGAAGAACAAATAAAACCTTTTTAAATTCTTCAAAAATTTTATATTATAGGTTTTAAAAACAGAAATTAGCAAAAATATATGAGTTACACTCAACCCCAAAAGTCCTGTCACATAAAGAACTTAATCTTTTTTATTTTCCTCCCATTTATTTTAATTTATCCAATATCAATAAATAAATAAAAAATCCTTTTAAATTGTTTTTCATATTAAAGGTTTCAAATAAATTTTATTTGTAAGTTTGGTTTAAAAAAATGGTGATACAAAGTTGATTGAGAACATTTAAAAAAATTTTTAATAAGATTTTTATTTACATTTTCCTTCTTAATTGTTTGGAAGATCATTTTCAGGTGAGAATTTACTACCAGTTTGAGATAAATGTTTCACTAGATCAACCCAGTTCCAGCCTCTGGGCTTTTAGCCAGCAGAATTTACTTTATCCCATTGCCTACGCTTTTGAGCTTTGGTTAAGTGTTGTTTTTTCTGAACTGTTTTTTGCATATCTCCATTCTCCTGAAAGGACAACACACAGTTTACATTTAAAAATTTGACAGCAACTTTTATTCCTATAAAAGCTCTCATTGGTGAGAGTAGGTTTCATTTCCTGTGTAGTACTCTTCAGTATTCTTTGGTTTAACAGGATGTAAGAGGGGGCTCAAACTTTTGACCTTAACTTTACTACTCAGGTGCTTTGACCACCCAACTACAGCCCTCAGTGTGTTGTTATTGCAAGTAATAAAAAATTTATCTCTGATAATGGATATAATAGAATCAATATAGTTCACACATAGTACTTACTGGCTCATCCAAATTTTTTTTGTTGCAACTGTAATCTTCAGATAAAATGATTTTATCAGGTATTTCTTCAGTTAATTCATTTTCTTTTTCTTTAACAAATTCAAATAATGAGTATGTCATTGCAGTTCCTAAATATTGGTCTGCTTCTGAGAGCACAGAATCAATTATTTTTTGCTTTACTTCTGATCCTCTGAAAATGTACGAAAATATTTAAAATTTATTCAAAGTTATTCATAAACTGAATATAAAATTAATAGAAAAAATAAATCTAACATATGTTTATTGTAAAAGGTATCCATGTTGACTTGTGGTTTTTCTGTTGGGTAACTTTCTGTCCAAGCAACCTCCAAGAGAAATGATTTAGGATCATTTTCCTGTCCATATTTGTACTGATATACAGTTGGTGAAACATCTATAAATCTGCTATCTCCATCATAAATAGAAAGCAACACTTCTCTTTCCTCTATCTGGAGCTCTGCGTTTGACATTATAATTCTAAAGATAGAATAATAACTATATACATTTTGCAATATTGGTAAATAATTTAAATAACATTCATCCAACTTAGGTTATGTCTTAACCTAAATTGGGCTACTTAATATACAAAACCTGAATATGAGCCTGTATTGAAAAGTGAAAAGATTGCTAGTAGTTCAAAAAAATACGAAATATTGTATTAAAAATAAACCGTCATTAACTTCATGGTTAAATACATATTCCTGCACGATTACAATTAAACCGACACTTCAGTTTGTTTGACAAGTACTCCATTTTTAAAAATGTCTTTACAAAAAGGCGGTGAGTACAGGCAACAGGTCCGCGAAAACCGAAATTTAGTTCATAGTGATAAAATGATTTTACCAAATTAATTAAAACTCGTAAGTACAAATATGTTGACAAAATGTGCGTGGGATGTTTTATTTACTATTATTTAACTACAGATAAACACAGTGAGTCATAGTAATTAGATAACACAACAAAAATATTTTTTCATATCGTTGCTTGTCCAACGATATCGAAATGACAAAAGAAATTTTTCGAAAGAATAATTCCCAGAAATTTACGACGGATGGACGGAATTAAAAAAAACTTTCACAACGCTTACAAATTTTGATAACAATTTTTCCGTAAGCGAGCTTGTATTTTGAGCGTGTGAAAAACAAATAATCTTTCCGATAACTTTTTGTCTTTTTATACAAAAATAAGCTCTTGGAGATCTTGGAGAGATTGGAAAAATGTTTATTGGATCTCTTTTGGTCAGAAAACACGAGGTCTTTTATAAGAGAGGAAAAAGTGCGACATAACGCAAATCAGCTTCCCGCCCTCAATAGTGTAGTAGGGGTATGAGGTTGCATGATGTCCCTTTCACACAGTCAAGAGTAACACACCAAAAGAAAGAAAGAATAGTAATTAATTAAATAAGCCCCAAAATCCCCCCAAAAAGAGAATAAAATAAAAGTTATAATGTCAACTTATTCCAATACAGATTTCGGTTCGATAAAATGGTATTTTATCTTCATGTTCAGCCAACCACTTCCTTATTATTTTTAATCAGTGTTGTGTGCAACACTGCATAAACCAGCCTGTTTCTACAGAGTGAGTTTATTGTTTAGATGTAATGATTTCCTTGGCAAAGTTAGTTTCTGTGAAAATGTGAAATAAAATAATTTTTTTAAAAATTTTTTCTTACAAAAGCAGCTCTCCTTCACATTTTGGTAAGTAAAACATTTATTAATTCATTTCTTTTCATTCATCTGTACCGCATTGTATATACTTTTAGTGATGATGATTTTTAAATAAATAATTTTTAATAAAAAATTGAGAAAAATGCCTTAACGCCAAGGACTTTAGTAATTTCTTAAATTTAAAAATATATAAAAGTTACAGTATATAAAAAGAAATTACAGAAATTTGGGTTAAAAACAGTGAGTAATGGAGTGGGTGTGCATGTGGGTCTGTATATATGACTCAGAACTGTAAAGCTTGTTTATGCGTTAAGACTCTGAAATCTGTTAGTCTGCAGGTCAATTTGGTAAAATAAGTTAATCTGCAGATTAACTAGATCATGTGCACATTAACGAACTTCAGTTGTAATATGTATATACGTTGTAAACATTTTGATTATCCTTTTAGAAGCACATCGCACAAAATAAATAAATATTAATAAATTTTTTATATCTGCCATATTCTCAATCCAAGTTTCTATGAAAACGCTTAAAAACTTCTATCAATAAAGCACGGTAATTTTAATCTCATTAACGAAAAGAAATCTAAAAGTAAGTAACTGTTGGATGTTTATTATCGTCATATTAAAAGGACATAATGACATAAGAAGGAAACGCGTTAGAGAAAACGTGAGTCTTCAAATTGGCAATTGTTTATTGAAAATTTATTTCAGTTGAAATTATATGAATATAAAAGTGTGTTAATCAAAAGTCTTTCTCTCTCTGACTTAATGTGCCATCTTATGTTATTGTTATATAACATCAACACAACCTGAGTAAATGCGAGAAACCAATACGATTTGAAATTTTCAAAAATTTATCTCAACCGATAACCGTGTCTTATATTAATACATCGTTAGACAAAGGAAAAACAGTTTCTGGTTGATCGTATATGTATAGACAAAGCTCTCTAGATAAGCTTTGATCCAATTACTTCTATTCTCCTTCTCTATCGATCTAAACCAGGGATGGCGAACCTTTTTTGATATCCGTGCCACAAAGTCATAAAAATTTTTTTAAATAGGTGACGTGCCACAATAAAATTTGATTAGAAATGTTAGCGTGGTGAAAACTATATGTAAGTATAAATAAATAAACAAATAAAAGCAATTCTTCTTTAAACAATTTTATCTAATGCGCATCTTTATATACTTCGAGAGAATCCGTGCAATATTTTAATAATAAAATGTATAATTTGACGGTTCTGGTTAACACACTAATATAGATATTCACTACTACAAATTTATATCATAAATTATAAATTAAGTGTAGATTAATAATTTTAATTAATTTCTATCAAAAAGATAACTTATAAAAATTATTTTGTTTGTGTGCCATCAAAATTTTCAAAAGTGTCACTTGTAGCACGCGTGCCATAGGTTCGCTATCCCTGATCTATACAATATAAGTATGGAGTAGACGGGTAATCCTCTCAGTCTCTCCTTCTCTACCTATTATATCTAGTAGGTAGTAGATGGAAGAGGGTCTTCGACAACAACAATTTTGAAATAATCATTCATGAATTTTTTCACACTGAAACTTATTTAGTAGGAACACAATGTACATCTCCAGAAAGTGTTGGATATGAATACAACTCAAACCCGTATAAATTGGTTTAAATATTTCCAGCTCACTTTTAGGCACATTATTCACTGTAATTTCCTCCCGCCTCGCTTTCGATACGCAGCCTGAATTATTTTACTTAAAAATATGAATATTTATTAAGCACAGTATGCGAATAGGAATATCGTCCCATCAGAAGGAACTAATTGATGCATTATTACACCTTTAATTCATGCATAATTTTCAAATTTTTTTCTACTAATTTCTAAATGTTCTACGCCGTTATTTAACAGGAAATGAATATTCGCTTTTGTGTTTGAGGTAACTTAAAAGTGTATTGTGATTAAGTGATTGCAACACGATTTGGTTTTTTAAAAATTTCAGTTCCATTTAATGCCGGAAATTGTAAAAACTTTTTGACAATGTTCACGGGATATCCTTCAGACTTTTTCACGGTCGAATTAGTTCACTAGTCTCAAATTTGATGAATATAGTCGAGAATTTAAAAAAATTAATGGGCGGTTTACGGTTTAGTGACACCTTCAAACTTCGTAGAAAATCATTTTTTGTGTTGTGATTATTACCAGGCGTCGCTTCGGTATTTACTGTATTTTCAATTTTGGTAATTTATTGTAGCTTTTGTTGCTCACCTTTGTCAGGTTGACTTTGATATTGTTGTATTGGTCAGTTCTGCGTTCTTCTCAAACCAAATGAATAACTTAGCGTTTCATTAGCCACTTGAAAACCAATCACATTTTGGAGTTGTAAACCCTTCTTTAAAGCTTCCACAGAAATTAATTTTGGGTTATGTAATCAAAGAAACTAATAAACATACAACTATTGATGGTGAACGCTTCAAAGCTATGTATAATAAATATTTCTTCACTCACTTTAATTATGAAATACGTGAAATTTACTCAAAATCAATTCATGTGTGTCTGTAAGTATGCAACACATTCATTCGTCCCTACAAATACAACGAACCCTTTGGGTTGGAAAAGTGATTTAAAATTAATTTAAAAACTTTTCTCCACTTTTTAGGAAAAATTACTACCAAAAATGATTCACAATCGAGTATAAAACAAAACTACCGAGCTACCAAAACACATTTTAATCGATCTTCGAAATGGAATCCAGCAGAAGATTAAGTATCAGCGAGGAGGACAATGTGAGAATGGCTGGATTTTTGGAAAAAAAGGGAAAAATGGTGAGCCGCTAAGAAGTAGTTACGCTTTGTTCTACTGAAACTCACAGTCGAACAAAGAAAAGCATATGAAAGATGTCGACATGATGCAATTTATTATCTACTTATGTAATATTTAGCCGTAAATTCATTATGAACATGTACAAAACTAACTTTTACTTCACATTTGAACTTAAACACGGATTCGGAGGCTTAGAATTAGTTGTTTTTGGAGCGTGTAAAACAATTTCCTTTAGGTAGTAGATAACTAGGATCGTCGTAGATAAGACTAATTCCATTACTGTAACTGTTTGATGAGGTTTTTCTTTAAATTATAATTTATATTTAATAATTTGGTTTAATCCATCATTTATAAATCTGAATGTGTTAAAATTGAATTAAGACTTTTGTTATGTAATGTATTATCTGCCAAAATTCTCGATGGCATACTTTATAACACATTTAAAAGAAATTAGTTTGAACAACCAAGCGGAAAATTACAACTAAAGAATATCTGAAGTTTTTCCGGTGAAAATTTATTGATGTAATTTTTTGCTCTTTGTAAGCCAATAAAAACTGGTTCTTTGTCTTCAGTCAGTGTGAAAGATACACTCAAGAGAAAATAAAAGAATTATCCTGAAGGTTGTTAGTCTTAAACTATAGAGAGTGAATTTGGAATTAGAGAAAAGGTTCCCGTTGTTGAATTTAATCTTTTAAATTTTTATTCACCTTTGAAAAATAATTTTATTTTGCAGAAACTAATGTCTCACTGGAAAAAATATTGGTTCGTGCTAGAGAAAAGACTTCTCCTGTATTATAGGTCTGAAACCGAATATACCAACTTATCACCTTGTAGAGGTTCGCTAAACATGGGTCTGGTATCGAGTGTTCGTCCAGGACCTTCATTAGGACCCTGCCTTATTCACATTATAACACGAACGCAAATAGTACAATTGGTAAGTTTATTTGTCTTTTTACCAAAGAAGTGCTGATTTTTCTCTCAGATGATTCCAAAAAGTGCGATTTATTATTCCGGTCCCAAAAGCTGATAGTAAACATCTTGGCAGATGATCACGTCTCTAAAGCAAACTGTTTTCATTTTCCAGAAAGCCAAAAATAGGGCGACACAAGAGGAATGGCTACAAGCTCTACTACATTCCATGTCTCTTCCTTTAGTCAGTAAACCTCTCAAAACGCCAGTTCCAACCAAAAGTCTATTTGGATGTGGATGCTCACTCGATAACATTCCATTTGATGATCGACTGAAACATATGGGCTCGAATGAAAACGAATGGACATTGCCACGTAAACTAGACTATCATAAAAGACAAATGAGCGGTACGTTTTATGGTGGAAGCTTAGACACTGTCATTTGGTCGAAAAAAATGAAATCGATACGAACTCCGAGTCCCAGCGTGCCAAAAGGGAAAGTGTTAGAGAAAATATTAGGTCTTCCAAGAGAAAGTGACTCAATGAATTTAGTGTTAGTTCGTCCGAAAGGTTCGCGATTAAGTCTTAACAATGAGACTGAAATGAAATTCGTCGGTAATAATTCAGAAATTGAGGAAATTGATGAGCAAGAAGAAATTGAGGTGAAATGTAAAGTGCACGACGAAAACAGAAATCACGATCTTTATAGTGTAGTTGACAAAAATAAAAAGGTTAAAAAAACTTTAAGTGACACTGAGTTGAGCAAGGTTAAATCCTCTGAGAATTTTGAATATCGAAAGGAAAGCAAAAAGTGAATCACCCTTTGAGCGCATTAAAAATGCCCTCACTAGAATACCTAAGGATAAAATTCTAAAAAATAAATCAGAAGTAGAAAAGAAACCAAGACTATCAAAACAACGAAGGCAAAGTTTTCTGCAAAAAGTTCTAAAAAGGAAAAATTACGAACACCGCGACAGTGAGTCCGATATCACGGATCCGTTATATGATACAATAGAGCACATACAAGAACAAAACAGAAAAACTATACCAGTAGCCTTTAAACAGGAAGAAAGCAGTGATACTCAAAAAGTAAAAGAGAATGAAATTGAGGAAGTTAATTCCTCGGATTTCGTTAAAGAATCGTTATATTCAGAAATTCAAAAACCCGTAACTGGTTCCAAGGTAATTTTACCAGCTCAGACAATGTTAGAGTTGAGAACAAAATTAAAATCGCGAGAGAGTTTAGAAGAGGAAGAAATCAAGTTGCTAGAGAATGATAACAGAGAGAAAGAAAATGATTCTAAATCAGAACATGTTGAGCGTAAGAAAGAAAAAAATTCAGCGCCATCACTTCCACCTCGTCGTGTCTCAAGACCTGTGTCACCGTGGCATGATGTGCCAACGAACAACGCACCAGTAACCAGTAATAAAAAATCCTTTTTCGTGCACCAAGCAATTGTTAAATTCAACGATTCCATACAGTATCCCTCTCTAGAAGAACCCAGAGATGAAAACGTATTCTCTCGGCACACCGAAGACGAACTACTTCAGTTAGAATCGACATCGTTTTGTAAAAACAACTCCTTTGATGATTTTGAAAAGTTAAAAACTCTTGAAAAGAAGAAAAATGATGACTTATCAATTCTTCTTGAACAGTTAACTAAAATAACAGTGGCACCTCTAGCAGAACCTGAGCTTACGGATGACACAGCCGACTGGTTATCTGATTCTGAAAAAATTGGCTACGAACCTCACTTTTCGGATCCGGATTATGATATTCCTCGACCCCATCACCCTTTGAACATTCTTATGTCTCAAGGGAATGAAATACTTCCCTCCACTGAATTTATGGGACGTCGAGATGATAATTCGGACACAGGCTCATCCTTTCGGAGCATGGAACCTGATTCTTTAGAGATGCCAGAAAAAAAGTCAAACTACGCGTAACTTAAGTGAATTTTGCTCTCCATGTATATATTACCAAAATATATGACAAAAAAGGTAGTTTGCTACCTTCAAAATAATTCCTTTCTTTATAATCAACGCTTGTTATAAGCCTTCAACAGTTTTTATAAAAAATATCATTTTCATTATATCAAAATTTAAAAATGTTTTCTTTATAAAAATATCAATAGATACTTTATATATTTAATAAAACTCATTTCTCCAAATGACTGTCTCATTGTATGATAATGCCAAAAGAAAAATGAAATTAACTGAACACTATTCACTTATGCTTTTTCTTTTTAAATTTCTTTTTCGATTTCCCTTTTAATCTTTTTCTGACTCCCTTGGCTTCCTCTGTGTCATCATCATCTCCATCTGGAACAGCTTTTCTTTTCAATCCCTTCTTTCCCTTACTCTCTGTTAAGTCTTTCATTTCCATTTTACTATTTCTCTGAGCCTCAGCTACCCTTTCTTGCAATGTCATTACCTCATCTTCTTCTGTTTTATAAAGAGGAAGTTTTTTACCAATTAATTGCTCAATTCTTTGATAGAGTTCAACATCATACTACAAAAAAAACAAACAAAATTAGTAAATATTAATCAGGAAATTAATTTGACCTTAATTACAATTTTTTGAAATTTTTAAATCATAAATAAATTATAAAAATAAATTATATATATAATACAAAGTACTGCACCAACCTGTGTTACAAATGTTATAGCCTTTCCTGATCTACCTGCTCTTGCAGTTCTTCCGACTCTGTGAATGTAATCTTTACTGTGGTAGGAATATCGAAATTAATGACAACATCAACATGAGGAATATCTAGACCTCTTGATGCTACATCAGTTGATATTAAAATTGATCTGTTTTTAGCTCGAAACTTGGTCAGTGCTGCTAATCTTTTATTTTGGGACATTTGACCATGAAGTGGAATAGCAGTAAAGCCCAGTTGCCTCAGCAGAAGAGCAGTTCTTAAAGTATTGCTACAGGTTCCACAAAATATCATGAAAGTGTTTCCTGCTAAATCGTTTAAAATTGACACAAGGTAAACATCCTAAAAATTAAAAATATAACCAAACACTTAACTTCTTTTCCAATACTCAAATAAGCTTTTTGGAACAAATAATATAAAATAATTCTCTTCAATTTTAAAGAAACTACAGGCAAACTTTTTAACTCACCTTGAATTTAACTGGAATGAAAATATAAAACTGCTGTAATTTTTCTACTGTTTGATATTTACTGGATACTTCTACTTTAACTGGATCATTTAAAGATGCTCTTTGAAGTTTTTGAACTTTTTTGGTCATGGTGGCAGAGAACAAAAGTGTTCTTCTTTCTCTCGGTATGACTTTTAATATTTTGTCAACTTCTACTTCAAAATCCATATTTAAAATCCTATCGGCTTCATCCATAACAAGAAATTTTAATGCCCTTAAATTAAATCCTTTGGTATTTTCTAAGTGATCAACAAGTCTACCAGGGGTAGCAATTATAACATGTGGTTTCTTGGCAAGGATGAGTGCCTGTGACATCATGTCCATTCCACCAACTATTACAGCTGTTTTAACACCTATACTGGATCCTGTAAAAAAAATTAAAATATAACAAAACTACATCCTCAAGAACAAGTCCATGTTCGTATCATTTATTTCCTCACCTAGAGCTTGAAATTGCTCTGATATTTGAAAGGCCAGTTCTCTGGTTGGAGTTAATATTAGCGCAAAATATCTTTGAGGATTCTGAAGTAGAGCTTGGAGTATAGGAAGTGCAAAAGCTCCCGTTTTCCCCGATCCGGTTTCTGCTAAACCAATGACATCTTTGCCTTGGAGAGTGAGAGGGATTGCTTCCCTCTGAATTTTCGTGGGTACTTTCCATTTTAAATTTTCGCAGGTTTGGCACAAAACATCAACAACACCCTGAAAATTTTGAAACGATTTGAGGGTTGAAATATTCACAAATGAACCCGCCAGTTATTGAGAAAACCACGTGTTCAGTAAATTGCACAGAAATCTTACCAGATCCTTGAACGTCACCGACTCTTCCTCTTCACCACCAGTTTTCTCATTAATTACGCCGTTTTCATCATCCGGCATTTCTACATAAACTAAGAAATATAATAAAACTGATAATATAGGTTAAAATTAATCAATGAAAGAAAAACAAATCTGTGAAATTTCGATCTCGAATCCGTCAGCTGATCAGTTTAGTCTTTGTTTTCTGAAAACAAGATTCTGCGCACATCGTATTTTCGGCGTCCGAATACACATGTATCAATATTTTGAAAAGATTTTATAGCCTTTTTCACCAAAACAGAAAAAAATTATTATTACTGCCTTTAAAAAAAATCACAATCAAAGACTGAACTTTTCTAAAAGCAATATTTTTAAGTTTTCTCTCATAAATACAACTTAGAAGAAGGTCTACATTACGGAAGTCGATTTTTTCATTTCATTGTGATGCGGTCGACCAGAACAGACGGAAGACATCTTGAAAGTGAACAAAGCTTTACCTGCGAAGAAATTTTATTTCAGACTTAATCGATAATTTTCAAGTTGTGTTACAAATTTGATCATTTAGACTATGTACGGATTATTAATCCACATACTTACATAGCTATGGCTGCAACGAGAAAGCTGCAAGGTACGTAAATTGCGGTTGAAAACAATTTTTTATGTGTCTTCCGACCTGTTTACGAATTTTGTGATTATGTTTGTTTTACTTTTTCTCCCTCATGGGAGACAATAAAAATGTTTCGTTAAAGGTGTTTTGCGTAAAAAGTGACCGACCTATCTTTTCGCGTATTGAATTGACTTTTAAAACGTTATAAAATCAGAATTTCTACTCAGGTCACTTCATATTGATGTTGGCAGCAAGCAGACATTGATCGAACGGTTCTTTATGTCTATTCAGTGCAATTTTAATATTTTTATTTAGATAAACAAACTCTTATGAGTACCTGTAGGAGCTTTTACATTTTTTTAAAGATACTAATTGGAAATAAAATTTTTTACACATAGTTACTACCCAGAGAAAATTAACATTTACTCTTTACATAATTGTTATTTTTGTACAAAAAAAATTCCTTACAAATTAGTTAAATTAAGGTTGAGTTAAATATCTAAACTGTATAAGAATTTGTTTTTGTTAAAAAACTATTTTCCAAATTTTGAAAAACATTCATGCATGAAACAAATTTTTTTATACTTTTTAATACTCAACCTATAAACAATGAATTGGTGAAAAGAAAAAAAAATGTTTAGATTCTAATAAACTCCTTTTGGAAGTTTTTCAATGAAAATATATATCTCTGTGTTTATTTCTTACATTTCCTGTTATTTTTTATTTCAAAATTTTTATATTTTAGTATTTTTCATTTAATTGATGAATGTAGGTTGGGAAGTAGGTACATACTGTATATAGATTCTTCTGGTATCACTGATTTAAATTGTTACATCAATATCTTTTTCACTAAATAATGTTGATGTTTTTCAACATCATGGAAAGTGTCTTCTTATTGTTATTGTATTTATAACTCAAATTTTAGAATAATTTTTTTTTTAAAAGGTCGGTGATACAAATTTCATGTATTCAGCATATTAATGAGGTCATTTGTAGTAGGCATATATTGAAAAGGCACTCTTTGAAATCATTTATTTCTCATATTATTACTTCCAAGTAAAAGAAATACTTCATTAATTGAATTTGATGCTTCATGAAGATGTTTACTCGTGGTAGATTTTTATTTATTCAAAAGAACCTTTTTATTTTGGAAGTGTATATTTGAATAGTAGTGTGAATATTTTAAGTATAAAGTTGTGTGTATGAGTTAAAATGATTTTTCATTTTTACTTTTTAGGAGAAATAGACAGATGTCTCAAAAAGGTAACAGAAGGAGTGGAGACATTTGAAGATATCTGGAAAAAAGTTCACAATGCAACTAACAGCAACCAGAAGGAGAAGTATGAAGCTGACCTCAAGAAAGAAATCAAAAAACTACAAAGGCTTAGGGATCAGATAAAATCATGGATTGCTTCTGGAGAGATAAAGGATAAAAGTTCTCTCCTGGAGTATAGGAAGCTTATAGAAACTGTAAGTTTTTGAAATTTGTTTTAAGGTTTTTAAATTTGATGTACTGTTTGAAAGAAATTATAGTTTAAAAGAAAATAGGTCATTTTGTTTGTTACTTTTGCTCACTGGCACTTTTGTTTTCAGCAAATGGAAAGGTTTAAAGTTGTAGAAAGGGAGACAAAAACGAAAGCATATTCAAAAGAAGGCTTGGGAGCAGCTCAGAAACTGGATCCAGCACAAAAGGAGAGAGATGATATCAGGGAATGGCTAGTGGCCTCAATAGATTCATTAAACTATCAGGTATGATATTTAAAGAAACTATCAGCACCATTTTTATTTTGTTTGACCTAATATACTGTGCACCTATTTTTAAAATAATATGAACAGTAAACTAGTAATTGGACCAATTGTCTCTGATTAGTAATTTTGAATAAAGGAAGTGTCCAAAACATAATCGCTTATGTAATTTATTTTCTTTTTTTTAGGTTGATCAGTTTGAATCGGAAATTGAGTCCTTAGTTGCAGGAAAAAAGAAAAGGTTAGATAAAGAAAAGCAAGATAGAATGGATGAATTACGGGGAAAGCTAGAAAAACATCGGTATCACATAAGGAAGTTAGAAACTCTTTTAAGAATGCTTCATAATATGTCAGTAGAAGTTAACAAGATTAAGGATATAAAAGATGATGTAGAATATTACATAGACTCCTCAGAAGAACCAGACTTTAAGGAAAATGAATTCATTTACGACGATATCATTGGATTGGACGAAGTAGAATTTTCTAGTGCGGCGCTCGCTGGATCTGCAGATAGCAACGATACAGGCGGAACGCCTACTTCAACTGTCTCGGATCCTTCACCTGCACCGTCACCACCCGCTCCTCCACAATTACTCCATAACCATTCCAGCGACAGCTCTACGGATGATAAAAAGAAAAAGGACGATGTTACACCTGCCAAGGTAACGCCTTCGAGATTAGCATTTTGTTTTTGTGAAAACGGTTTGCTGTCTTACGATAAGTCCAACATGTAATTAATATAATTATCAATGTTGGTACTTTCGTTTTGGGGAGATTTAAAAAATTGTTTTATTAATGTGATAAATTCGAAAAGTTCATTGAATTTTTAAATTGTACGTCGTGAAAAATCAAATAAAAGCTTTTGTGTTAGTGTTCTTAAGAAGGATTTATGTAATTATAATTTTTATTTGGTAATTATTAAGCGATAATCAGTTTTCGGTTTTTAATTGGATACTCTTACTTTCAGGTTTTAAAACCAACTGCTGTGAGGGCGGTTATAAATAACTCGGTGACAACTTTAGGAAAACCAGTATCAAGTTCAACGCCTACAAAGTTCTCTGCTACACCAAACAATAGTAGTCCATCTTCAGGGTTAAATCACGTTCCGACGGGAAATTTCGCTGCTGTTGCCGCTGCAAATAACAACAACAATAATAACAACAACAACAACAATAACAACAATAATAATAATAATAACAACAACAACACCAGTAGTAATGCAAAACCTACATGTAAATTCAGTTTCTTTCATATTTGGCGACTTTTGTTTCTTATCTTTTTGAGTTTCGAATTAATCTGCTTGGTTTTTATTATTCAGCACACAGCACAGAAAACGGAACCCTACCATCCACAAATATGCCACCGTCGTTACTGCAAATGTCGATGCAACATCCTCCTACTTCAGTTCCGTCTACGACGCATGATTCTTCAAATACATCTTCTCAACAGATTGCAAACTTAGTGAACAACACAACGGATCATCATAACAATACGACCACCAATTCTTCGCCGGCGAGTTCTGTGTCGAGCAGAACAAGTCCACTTCCACCAGCGCCGAGCCCTCCTCAGCCTTCCATACCACAAGTAGCGCAGCTTAATGGACCTTTGCCTAACAAGGTAAGTATATTTGGAGGGAGAGGGGAAAAGTCAAGTTAGGATGTTAAAAAAAAGGATTTTATTATGTGCGAATCGTTTGCAGTTGGTTGCAGAAGGCATGTCTTCATTGAAGTTAATGGCCCAACAGGCAGTAGAAAAATCTGGAATTGAATTGCCTCAGGAAACTTCGGACGCGCACATACCGCCCTTGCTCGGAGTAGCACCTCTTGGTCCAGCTCCTCTTCTTAAAGAACATCAGTTTCAATTCCAAATGTTAGAAGCTGGATTTTATCATATGCCTCTTCCGTCTGATACAGAAAGAACGAGGCAGTATCTTCCTCGCAACCCAATTCAGACACCTAGTTATTACAGTCAGGTAATTTTCCAAAAAGAGAAATTAGATTAGTGAGCCATGTGAGTTAATCAATTTAATTAATTTCTAACATTTCATTTAAAAATTCTTTCAGACTCCTCTTCCTCATTCGGATACAGTGGAGTTCTTCCAGAGGTTGTCGACAGAGACTCTCTTTTTTAATTTTTACTATATGGAAGGTACAAAAGCGCAATACCTTTCAGCAAAGGCGTTAAAAAAGCAAAGTTGGAGGTTTCACACCAAGTACATGATGTGGTTTCAAAGACACGAAGAACCGAAAATAATTAATGAAGAATACGAGCAGGTAGGGTGTTCGTTGCCAAGTCTTACACCTTAAATATACCTCGAGACAATTCTCACGTCTTTGAACGTCTCCGTTTCGCTTATACTTGAGGATAAAGAAAGCGAAATTACTCTCAGGCATGCGGATTGATGGCCTAGAGTCTACGCACCGCATCACATACGATTCCGATTCGTTGTTGTCTGTGATTCGTGGAATAATTTGAATTTTGTATCAACCAGGAAATTTATTTTTTTTTGTACAGGGCACTTACATTTACTTCGACTACGAAAAATGGGGCCAGAAAAAAAAAGAAGGCTTCACTTTCGAATACAAATACTTGGAAGATAGGGACCTGAACTGATCCACAGGAGCATCTCTCGCGTTTCTTGCTTTGGAAAAGCGCCCTCAAAAGTGATATTATATAGACAATTTTTTCTATATTCTTTTAATTGGAGTGGCGTCTCCAAGAAAGAAGATATAGCCACGTGGATGCGATGTGGCATTGTGGATGGTTATCCTTTGTCCAATGTCAGCTCAATGAAACAATAATTTTTTTAGTGCCGTGCGTGAAACAAAGAGAAATTTATTTTAAAAGACAGACCAGTGAAAATATGTATATTTGAACTGTCAAAAAAATTTTTACTTTAAAAAAATTAGATAATTTTTTTATATGTAACTACAGTAAATACATTGCAATAGAAATTGATTCCATGTTTTCTTTCGTGGGGTCAATGTCGTGAAGTTTCAACGAAAACAGGAAGATGAAATGTTTAGCAGTTGGTTTCCTTTTGTATTTTTCGGAAGAAAAAAGCTGGATTGGTAATGATCAGTTAAAACGATTCTCAACAATACTGCCAACACGGTCTCATGGTTTCTAATAATTTATTTGATAGAAAAAAAAAGAGGTTCATGTTCTTTTTACTTTATGTATAATGTAAAGTGAGGTATCAGTAAAATTCAATTGTGAAAAATAAATAAGGAGAAAAATAATTTCAATCTTTTCATTCTAACTGAAACCGTCTTATGTATTCGTACGGATTTATCGATCACAAATTTTTAGATGAAAACTGTTTGAAAACTATCTCGGGTGCTTCGAATTATTTATAATAAAAACCATGTTCGATAAGAAATTTTTTTTTGAGGGAAATTTTATAACTAAATTTGATGCAAATGGTGGTCGCAAAACCAAACGAAACGATTTCTGTTTCGGATTTATTGTTATAATTATTATTATTATTAAATTTACAAAACGAATTAAAAAAAAAAAAAAATACAAACTTAGCTTACTTTTAGTGGAACGTGGCAAATAATGGCGAGAATAAATTGCATAAGGGTGGAAATGATGCATCATCGAAAGGCAATCTTGTGAAATTTCATTCTTGGTGAAATTTGACTTATTAAGTTATTATTTTTATTGTTCTTATATTTATTTATTTCATTTCTGTATTTATGTTTTCTATGTAAATCAGCCTTTTTTTTCTAAAAAAAATAAATATAAAAAGATACAAAAAAAAATTTAATGTAATAAGGTGTGCAAGAACTGTCGGAATCTTAAGGGACTATTGAGAATAACTCTTAAGTGGAATAGAAAAATAAAAATTTTTTGGTTCTGATAAATGAATTGCAACTTTCAAATTGGGTGATTAACGTAAAATTTGTTTGAACTAAAAGAAAAGTTGTCGAGGTATAGCTAAATACTACAACCAAACAGTATCACAGAAAATAACAGTCATAACCAAACGACATCTTAGCCTTTTAAACTAAACGAAAAGTTTTTGTAAAATTTAATCCTCAGAAGTACAATGCTTTAACTGTGAAGAAGGTTCTTCCAATTTTTTTGACTACTAATCAAAGGAACCTTTGTTAATGTCTATGAAAAGATTATCGAACGAATGCTGTTTACATTGATGGATATGATTTTTTTGTATTGGGTAAAAATTTGAAAGCAAACAAAGCACACAATCTGTCTGATACGCCTCGGTACACAATTTCAATAATGATTATCAGTTAGGATCCCACCTCTTCAAGAATTTTTGGACTTTTATAAAAAACTGTTTTTAGTTTACAAGGCTAAGCTTCTTTCGAAAAAAAGAACTATAATCTGTAAATGAGTTTAAATTTTCGAATCAAAATTTTAATTTATACCAGTTTGAAGTTGCTCAACAGCATTAACTTAACCCAAGAAAGATTTTGAAAGATATCTGATTAAAAATTCGTCGACTGTTAAACACTTCTTATGCTTAAGAATGCGATTAAATGATGGAGGTTGGTTAAGAAGCGAGTTGTCGCGCTTGAGAATGTAAACAAAAAATCTCAATGAGGACTTTAAAATGACCGGAAATGTTTATAAAAAGGCCTTTGATGCATTGTATAGAAATAATCGTCCTTAAATTTAGCAATAAATATTGTCTATTTTTAATACAAAAGAAAAGAGACACAACTAATTCTAGATTTGTATTTTTTCGTGAATTTAAATTTACAGTTTTCCAATCGGAAGTCTCGTTAAACAAATTTTTGATGTTCAAATTTTTTAAAATTTGGAGGAAACTGAACAATATATATTAAGGGGGGATTTGTTTTGTATTTCTTTGCAACACTCATAAGTGACTTTCTAAAAAAATAATCTAAAAAGCTCTTTAAAATCTAAAACACTCTGTGATGTGCGAAAACAATTGAAGTTATAAATTTAAGCGTGAAAAGTTTCCTCCGATTTCACTTCGAAGTGTTTGAACTTTTATCTTCTTTATTTGCTTTGCCCGTTAATTAATTTCGTATTAAGCTTTTTCATTTGTTTTGTCAGCTATATCAGGAGAAAATCAAAGGAAAACGAATTTTGTTTGTTTTTAATTAGAAAACGGGGAAAATCGTTCAAAGCTCTTGACCACAAATCGGAGTCAGATACTCTAGACATTTGCATTTATTCATACATTTCCGGTGAGAGTCGTAAGAAAACGTTTTTTTGGTTTATGGATTGAAACAAATCGTTATTGCCTTGCTGTTTCTGCATTTCTTTTTACCGAATTTATATTTAAGGCCTAAAGACTGGTTCTCGGGTCCATCAACTCATTTAAACCCAGAGTATTTGGCTTTTGAGAGTGAAATGGTCAACAGTTCGAAAAGAATTTTCGTTGCGTGCCACTAAATGAAATGAAACCGATTAATAAGCTTGAACTGAATCCTTTGCGGCAATACGTGGAATCATGTCTCACTTATTTTATATCAAATATTGATCTCAGTTTTTTTTTATTAATGAAAATCGTTTTTATAATTAATTTAGAACAGATCTAGTTGTAAAATAAAACAAAAGGAAAACGGGAAAAAATTATTTTGTACTTTGGTTGACTGATTTGAAACAAATCTGGAGAGTGTGATTTTCTCTTGAATAATCGAACATTTCGGGAAAAGGTTAAATCTTAAATAAAAAAAATATATATAAATAAAAGGAAAGGACGTGCAATAAGGACATGAAGAAAGTTATGTAAAGTTACCAACTTTGAGATTTACTGTAAAACGGATTTAATGGCTTATTCTAGTCCTGGCTCTTACTTATAGAAATTTAGTTAACGATATCATTTATGTATATGAGGGGAATCGTGGTTTCATTTTGCGCTCTTGATAATGCATCAAATTATGTTCGACTCCGGTTTTTGTGAAAGATTGATTCGGTCGAGTATTGTAATGAAGTTAGATCGTGGAATGAGTCCATTTGGCTTAAGTTTCTGTATCAAATCGGATTTTACTGCCCTTTGAACAAACAAACAAACAAAATTATTTTAAAGTAAAAATTACTGGATGTTCATGGTTATGAATGACCAAATTCACTAAAATTAAATTTTATTGTTTCATTTGTAGTTGACTGTATTTGAACTGATTTGACAAAGGATAGTCTGAAACAAATAAAAATAATTTTTTGTCAAAATAATAAATTTTAATTAATTATTTACATACCTTTTTTTATTCAAAGTTGAACATGGTGCTGACTGGAAGTCATTCATCCGACGATTGTCAATCTTTGGAAAGGTTTGCTTCATTTTCTCTTTGATGGAATCAAATGAACTCCTGCATAAACTTTGAAAGTTGGTTGGAAATTTGCCTTCTACAATCTATTATTATAATAATATTTTTGTAGTGTCTTTCGAGAATTTCCTCACTTTCAAGATAACAATGATAAAACAAAAAAATTATTTGCTGGCCCTATTTGATAAGAGGCGCTATGATACCATCATTTTCAACGACTGATGAACTACAACTTTTAGATATTATGACAGTTCGGATATAACTTCTACGTTTTCTCTGTGTTTTCATGAAATTAAACAAAATTTTGAGAGCTTATAGGTTATGTACCAACACAAGTTGATTATAGACGTCGCAATTAAGTAAGAATGTCGCTGACACTATTCACTCACTCCCTCTCTCCCTGTGAATTGTATTTATTGACATCTCACTCGAGCCCTAACAATTTGAATGAATAGTAGTGAAATGACTGAGCTCAGGGGGAATCCCAAAATTTTTGAGGGCCACTTCACAACTGCGTTGTAAATCAAATTAAGACCAAAGATTATTGGGCGCCTATTTATAGTACAATGTCAATGTCGGTGTACGATACAATGATCTTCAACATTTATCTGATTCTATTTATCTAGATTCTGAGATTTATCTTCATGAGCATCAATACATAATCGACTATAGATTGATCTAAAACAGCGCTGTCCAACTTATCATAGCCCGCGGGCCATATTTTCTTTACCAAACTTTTCGGGGTCAAGAAGGTGGGCCAACCATAATCAGACGTTAAACGGATTGCTGGTGTATTCAGCCAGGTTAACTGAAGTAGTACCTACTTTAAATTTATGTCAGATTTAAATTTTCACTTAGTGAAATAGTTTTAATATTAATAATAACAATTTAGTTACATAAATTTATTCATACTAAAATGTACACAAGGGCCGCCAGTTGGACAGCCCTGATTTAAAATGTTGTAGTTCATCTTCTTTTCTTTTTAGTTAGGTATGATTTTCTTATGAAACCAAATCCAACAAGGTGTTGAGAGGAAGAACTTGAGGATTTGAGAAGAAGGATTGGAATTAGGTGTGTCTTCTCTGAATGAAGAAGTTTTCTTGAGAACTGACTCGGACAAGCTCTGTATGTAAGATTTCTCAATTATCACAATTGAAAGTATATATATATAATTTATTTATGGATTTCTTATTTTTAAATGTATAATTTTTCGACACGGTATTAGTTTTTCCGCACAACACCTCATCACAAGAAGTCGCATAAGCAGTATAGTCTGTTTGAAATGACTATTTACGCGCCGTCGCCATCTTAAATTGATAACTTTTTGCTCTTTCCTAGTTTCACGTCCACTGTATATTCCTTCAATTATACTGATTTATATAAAAATTATAATTTAAACTATTTCCGAGAACATTTGCTCTAACTTCCTATAACTCCTCTTTAGACACTTCTTCCTCATTTAAACAGAAACTGTCATACCCCTCAAATAATGAAAAAATTCTTTCTGTCAGTCTAAACTTCCTTCCTCAACCTCTCATCATTCAATCACATGCAGGTTTGAGAGGTGCTCAATCCATTTGAAATGTCACGAAGAGAGATATCAAATACTTCAACAGAGAGTTTCATGATAATTTAAAAAGTCCACGAGATCCAAAACTAATTAGCACCAAAACAAAAGAAAGTCAATGTTAAGTTTCTTTAAATTAATTAAAAACCAAAAACGAATGGATATAGAGTAGGTTAGAGGTGGTAAACCTCCTTCACTGTCGGTGTCACAAATTCCTGATGGAATTAGTGATGTGCCACAGTAAAATTTTCTGACGTAAATTGCTATGATTCTTGCATCATTTTATTTTATTAGATGAATTGGAAAGTAATGTCGGTTACGTACACATTATATATATAATTTTCGGCGATTATTCATAATCACCAACTGAGCTTGGTTAATGTGATAAATTTTTGAACTTTTATTTCCTTTTTCCCTGCCACTTACGAATGGGAGAGGGCTTATATTTATATAATAATTTGTTTACATATTTATTTATAATGTATAACACAAAACAATGTGTATATTTATCATATATACCGATAATTTTACACAATATTCAACTCTTCATGGGGAATTTGATAAATTTTTGATCAGATTGCCGGGTATTTTACAAACCAGCCAGTAAATGTGATAAATATTCTGTAATTTGTCACATTACCCAAGCTTAGTTGGTGATTATGAATAATCACCAGGAATTATATATATATTTGCTCGATTTACTGTCGGGTGATATTATTATAACTCAACAAAGAGAGAAATTTTTCAGTCAATAAAAACCATGCCAGGTTCGCCATCCCTGTTATAGGTCAATGAATTTATAAAGAAGAGTACAAAGCAACAGCAACAGTCACAAATTTAAGACGAGGAAAAAATTTGTCCCCAAAAAATAAAAAAAGCGAACACATACGATAATTATTCTAATTATTATGAGTGCTTTTGTATTATAATATTCTCGTTTCATATCTAATTCAAACAAAACACCAAGGCCGAGTCACTTTTCATGGAAACAACACTGATAGAGTAAACCTTGGATGGGATCGCACATGTCCAATCAGAGAATATTCTAAGATACTCCAACACTACAGTGTGAACAATTATGAAACACGGGTAAAAGGGAAATTACTATGAAAGACCATGTCATAGTCGAACTCGGATAGTATAAACTCTTTGTCCTCAAGGTGAAAACTTTTCTAGATATCTACTTATGGTAAGCAAGTTACGGTAAACGTGTCATCGTCACAGTGTTCCCCATAGTGGAAATTGCATTGTTACACTTATTCTTTGATACAAAATCTGCATCTCCATCTCGTGGGGGTTTCATATTGACAGGCGCAATGTGCTATCTCCATTTCTTTTAGAAATCTACTAAAAACAAAAAAAATGCATCACAATCCGTATCAAAAATACAAATAACGCAAAAAAAGACTTCAAATAATCGTGTCATGAATTCTTTCCTAGTTAAAGTAATCAACAACAATATTGTATTGCATAATTCCTTGGCGCCTGTTTTAAGCAAGTCCTATAATTGCTACCTAATGTCATAAGAAAACTTTTTCCTTCAAAAATCCTGACTTGAGTGTTAATCCAGCTTTTCACTTTCAGGTTGATGGGTTTGAGCTCTCAACCACCACTTCCCCAATCAAGCGCTTTAACCACTCCCTTTGCTTCCAGGACTTTAATATAAGGAACATACTGAAAAATTTTAATATTAATAACAAACCACTTGCTCATAAAAGAAGGCTAAAGTTTTGGAAATGAATGGTAGATATACAGTCAAGAATTTTTCATTTAAATATTTACAATGATATTATCTGACACTGGACTCTATGCCAAGTGATAAGGAAATTATTGGACAGACTATGATAAGAAAGTGAAGGAAATTTTCTTTTGAAAATGATAAAGATGGCACAGATTGCTTAACAAAAACTATTTCAAACAACCATTTTTATAATTATATCATTCTAGTTGTTTAAAGTTGATCTTAAGCATTCTTGTTGAAATTTTGTTGCCTTTGAATTCTTACTGCAAGTTTGTGCATTATTTATGAAACTAAATCTCCATCAAAGTGTGCAGTATTTTTGAAATAAGCTCTTGATAGAATTTGTGGACTATTTATTGTATCTTTATAATGTTAGTGGTGTTACTCCTTTGGCCAGCACTCAAGTTAATTCCAACTTGTATAAAAGCCAAAAACTGTTTTCTTCACCTTCCTACTCCTCACCACATAAGTTCAATTAAAACTTCAGGTTCATTATACCACAACCTTTCTTTCTTAGTCAAAACATTCAAACCTATTTATTAATAACCCAAAATTATAAAATTTATGTGGCAAACATACAAACCACTAAAAAGAAAATTAAATTTTTGAGGGGGTAAGCTAAGATAGTGAGAAGGAAGAAGTCCACCCTGAGTACAATATTTGACTTCAGTAGGAAGTGAAGAAGGTTATGGCATTGTGTGTCGGACAAATTTGCACATTAAACAATGCCTACATTTTTTTTTTCTTACAGTCTTTATTTTTATTTTTGTTGTTATTTATGCAAGGACGCTTAAGCCAAACTCATTGTTTTCAGACATCGCCAGTAACAATGCATTCAAACCGCTTATTGTGTATCACATTCTGCGGTTTTTGATTTCCTACGAATTATTATTATTACTTCTATTATTTGAAAGATGATAGGATTAATTGTTGTTTATATCAGTCTTGTGAAGAGGGAAGGGAATCATTTCTCCAAAAAAACAATTCGAGTGGTGTGACTAATGGGAGGATTGATTAAAGAACTGTATCGCGAAAACTCTAGTTTCTAGAGACCTTGGCACAAGTGGCGAGACACACAATGTGGGCACAAAAGTATTGTAAAAGGTTAACACCCTAGTAACTTTGAAAGAAGACGAAAGAGAACATGATCTGAAGAATTTTAATAACAGTTTTTATTGGAAATTCCACATTTGAGAGATTATCTTTAAATGAATGAGATAACTTTATTTTCCTACCTTTCCAGGCATAGCGGCCATCTTGAAAGTTGTAGATGTCATCAGAAAGGCAAAGCTGGGAATAAAACTTTCTGGTAAACTTGTCTACAATACTAGTCATCGTCTGAAATTCAGTAGTAAGCTACAGAATAGATACAGAGATTGATGTTGTTGGTAAGTATTTAAATTTTCGCGGGTTTTTAGTAGTATTAGTATGATTATTTAATTGGCTACTACTACATGCAACACCATTCGAGAATGTTTGGAGTTGAAAGAATAAGCGACACGCCAGAGCAAGTTAGTAAGGATTTATTCTTTCAAATTACCAATCCGACACGGAACATCATCCAGTCTGATAATCACACTAATAATAAAGATATAGATGATGGGTGATTATAATTTTATATTTTTATAAGAGAGCGGGGGGTTATAACCAAATTTCTATACTCTCAGTTTTGATTCTGCTTTTCCAACATAACTTTCATATGTTACCATGACTTGCGACTTTACTTTCCATCCCGTTTTTGAGTCCTTTATCAAGAAGACAAAAGAAAAATCTTTGTCTTAGTCGGTTCACGATTCTAGGGGCAATATCCTGCTTTAAACCTGAACTGTCACAATGACAAATTCATTTATAAAAGATTCAACGCTACTTATAACTTGGCGAAAAATTATTTTTAAACGCGGCTCATGATAAAATTGAAAATGTCATTGTCCCTGATAAGAATATAGGAAACACATTTTCCAACAACACATGAAACATATGACAGTTAATTTAATTCCTTTGTTTTATTTATAAACCACATATTTACATGTGGTTTCATGGGGACCTTGTTCTCTTATAGCATGCGTCGATTCGAATCGAAATTTTAAATGCGTTTCATTATATGCAAGTCTTCATCAACATCCGTCTTATCACTGACTATCTCTTTTAATTCGTACAGGTATTTCTCAGACTTGTTTACAAAAGTCTGAAGTATGTATGAATGAATTTTCTAAAATTTTTAGAAACTACCTTAGTCACAAAGTAAGAAACAACAAGTAGTTTTAGAACTGCCTTAGAACCAAGAGCGGATAAAAGATAAAGCAGTCGAAGATGAAGTGAGGAAGTGGTGTAAGAAGGGAATAGTGATTAGAAAGAAAAAGAAACGGAGAAGAGAAGTATGAATTGATTTCTAAGAATTAAATCAAAACACTGGGTCTGAATTTTTCTGATACACTTGAACTGATTATACATTTCTACTGATGATTGACTTCCAAACCCAAAGTATAGAACATACATAGATTTTGATTTTTTTGGAAGATATCTATATTACATTCAGACACTTTTTGACCCACATTTATGTAAATAATTTGTTTCATAAATGGTGCACATAAAATGCTGATCAAGTGGTTAGATCAAACGACTACGGAACCAATAATTAAAAGTTCTAGCTCCTCCCCTCTTCAAATTTTCTTATACACTATACCAGTGACTCCCAAAGTGGTCTATACTGACCCCCAGGAGTCTATACAACCTGCAAGGGGCCTACCTCAGCGAAACCAAATTTAGGGGCCTATAAATGAAAATGGGGGTCAACGACAGTGGATCTCCACAGAAACTGACAGTACCTATTTATTTACATTATACTATCTAATAATATATAAAGACATATACATTATATATAAAAGTACCTATGAAGTAGAAAATTTACTTCACTACAGTGAGAAATTTACAAAAATCAAGCAGGGGGTCTACCCAAAACCGAAAAACATGGTCTACGACCCAAAAAAGTTTAGGAACCTCTGCTCTATACTGAAAAAACTTTTATAAAGCTCTAAACAGATTAAATATTCACTTCAGAAATAATGCACACCTTTTAAAATATTCATTAACAAATATATTGACCTTTCTTAATTCGATTCATAATTTGTTTCTTCACTTTCATTACAAGCCAAACCTGAAAAAGAAAGTGTCAATTTATAGCAACAACTTTTGATAATAAATCATCTTAACTTATGTAACAAGTAAGTGTGCATTATTTATGAAAAAAAAATTATGAGTGAAAGTTTGTACATGATTCGACCTGATGGAAAAATATTGTCTTTATCTATTGAAAGATATCGATTGAACAAAATCTAAAAGCTTTTTCGGTTGTTGATGATATAGTAGAGTGTCAGTGACACTAGACCTTGCTCAAAATTTGAGTTACAGTGCTACCTTGTGATACAAATTTAATTCGTTCTGTGATCTTCGTATGTCAAAAAAATCTCAAAGCGGCGGGAGGAAAGCTGAGCGAACGTTTTGCCATTTAGGGATCACCTATGCAATTATCGCACATCCCAAATTCGTATCTCAAATTTGTCGTCGTATGTCGAGGTATAAATTTTAGAATATTTCATGTCGTATCTCAAAATTCGTATGTTAGGACATTCGTATTTCAAGGTACCACTGCATACACGTAGCTTCATCAGAAGTTATTTATGACTTGAACTCGTGTCTACGTATCTGTTTGGTGCATACTAACTGTCTCAATTTGTTTATTTTTAGGCTTTGTGACCAAAAACCAAAACAGAAGACCAATAATATGGAACAAGATGGATTAGAGTCTCAGCGTTCTACTCTTTCTCTACCTACCTTATTATATATAATTTCAATTATCTACCAATCCGTTATATATACTCGTATAGTCTCACTCAATAACTACCCTACTTCTCATTTATTTATTTTCTCTTCCTTCTCTCATGACTACTATTTTCTTCTAACCTCCTCTTATCATTCTACACTACTTTATCCCTCCTAACCGAGTTCCCAGTTGAATCCTTTATCCCTAGGCCTAAGACACTGGTCTATTCCAATGATAAAACCTCTTAGACCTCGACCTTGAACTCATCTCGTCTAGAACTTCAAGACATGTGGCAGTTAAATCGAGAATTAAAAGAAAAACTAGGCCCAACATTCAATTTCATTTTGTTATGATACATTAAATATTATATATACACAAAATATATGTACACGTGCCTGTGTGTTGTAATGATATCAAGAAGGAACTTGTAAAACTTGTGTAAATAATTTTTATTTTCAGTTTCTGTATATAATTAAAAGTTTCATTATCTGCACAGACTAGCCTAAATGATAACTTTCCAAGCCAGGATCGTGCTCTTCCGGAATCTTCAATTTCTCTCTATCGTGGTTATCGTTTAGTTTAGAAATGAATTAGAAAAGTTCTCAGTTGCGGAAGCCGAAGACGTCAAAACAAATCCAACAACTGTTTATGCTTCGAAAAACTAATTTACAAATAAAAGATGGATGAAAGATAAAAATATAACTAAACCAACGAAGGAATCGTAGGCAATATATTTCTTTCTACTTTTTTTTTAAAGGCAAGACATGTCCGGAACTTAGTTAAATAATGAAAAATGAAAGTTACATAACCAAATATGAAGGGGGTTATAGCAAACGAGTGCCTGAGGCAACGTATTCTCTCTTGAGCCGAAAAGTTATCCCTTTTCAAAGGAAAAAATTACTTCAAATCAGTTTTATGTCTTTCTACAATTTCTCTTTAACCGAACAAATAACAAAAACATCCGAAACGTTCTTTAAACTCGGAGCTCACTCATTTTGATGAGTCAATCACAAAAATAAGAATGAATCATTTTGGTAGTCAGGCACAAAACAAACTTTCCCTTTCTCCTACTATAGCGTTGAATTGCCTTTTGAGTAGTGTTTTTCTTTCTTTTTTTTTAATTTCCGGCAATATCCAACTCTGTTCCTGCCATACAGTCTTATAATAACAATTCAGTATTTGTAAACAAATCACCTGACCATGAAACCGGGTAAAAACCTTCCACCAGATTCAGATAGTCAAATCAAACAAATATGATTAAGCATCAATTTTTATTTCATTCTCGAGCAGAAAATCAGGACAACATGTGATTGTTGTCGTCACCTTTTGGCCTAAGCAGATCTCTAATTTCAACTAAACTCTTTTTAACAACACGATAACCTCCAGACTTCTGAGAGTTTTTAAAAATAACTCTCTTCGATCGAGGATTTCACAAATTTCTCTACTCGGTTCGCATTTCTTCCAAATATGGCCGCCGTAAATTTTTTTTACCAACAACTAAACCCATTTCAAAATGGAATTGATGTCGTTAAATCGGGGGCCAGATCATATCTAAAAATTCTATTAAAATTTAAAATTTAGAAACATAAATATAATCATCAAAACACACTATATATTATAATTTTAATGAATTTAAGGGAATAATTAAAAATTACTACATAATTGACTTTATTTGAAAATTAATTTAATTAATTGGATTTGTGTAATTAAAAATTTATTCATACTTAACCTCCACTTACCTGTTTCTTAAAATCCCGTTTCAAATATCAAGATCAGCCATTATTACGGTAATCTATGAGTCGTTTAATTTTATAGACCAGAAATAGTTTTATAGAAGTGTCAACTTCCAAATTTTCCCAGAACCACAAAAAGTCGCCTAACACTATTAGACATCCTTCCTTCAACTGATAAATACCTCTAGCCGGCCATCATATTAAAACTATAATTAACCTTCAGATATTAATATTTTGATCGAATATTGAATGTTTATTTTAACTCATAAAGAATCTGAAGATTAATAATTTAAAAAAAAATTAATAAATTTGAGAGCATAACGTATATATTGGTGTCCGTTTGGGAAATTCGAATATGAGTCACGGGTAACCGGAACTCGGGTTTTAGTTTTTTGAAAGGATTTCAAAAAGTCTGAAATTGAGAGCTCCATAAAATTTATTTCTTGCTGTGGGAGTTTTGTGGTTGAGCGGTCAAAGCGCCTGACTAGTGAGGTAATATTAATAATTGAGAGTTCGAGCCCCCGCCCACATGCTGTTTATACCCAAGGGTGAAAACGGGATTAAAACTCAACTCTCCTCTTATTTCTTGTTTACCATTAAATCGATTAAATGAACATCATGATGACATGATTCTCACCTAAAACACAACCCACACTTAAAAGACTTTCGAGTTGATAAAGGAAACAAACCTTTTTTACTTCATTTCGTGTGGAAAAACTCAAAACTTCGTCCTCCAAATCCAATTCTCTCCTGTAAACATACAAACGTATAAATTCGTGTATATGTTCGAATCCTCTTCCACATCCTCTTATGCCTAAGGGTAAAAAAGGGGATTGAAACTCAAATAGTAAAAATAAATTCGTTTGTATGCTTGTATTTCCACGATTATATGTATTAATATTTATATTTTACATCTCTCCATTATGTGTTATCCACAATGTTTTTGTATAACCTGATCCTTGCGTCGTTATCACGATTATTATGTATCCATTTGTCCATGTCACGTTTGAATGATACCATAGCTTCATTTCGAAACCCCCCGAAACCCAGTGACTAAAATCAAGATGGGTTCCGCATTCATTGTGTTATACTCTCTACACCGTACTGGTTGGAAGGAAAGAAACAAAAAAAAAATTATCACTCGGGAATAAAACTTTAAATTTAAAATGAGAAATTTCAAAAGCCTGAAAATGAGGATGACATAAAATACAAAGTCGAAACCGTTCGCTTTCTCAATGACAAAGTTGCTCAAATACTTAATAAGTCGTGATTAGAAAACCTAACAGATTTAAGGAAACCATATTGGTCAAGAGAGAAGAGGAAAAATATTATTTTTTGAACAGTTTGCTTGTTAAAATAAATTATAATTTATTCTCATCAAATATTATTATTAATAAATAAAACTTCTTAGCTCATAAGCTAGTCCATTTTTATCCCAAGTTAACAGAAACCTGTCACCGAATTGATTCAGCAGCTAGTTTTCAAAATCCTACCCCTAGAACCAGGTATACAAGGATAGGAAGAGAATAAGAGGAAGAGTAGATGATTAAGAGCGGAGGAGATGGGAGGGATGTTGCAGAGTCAAGTGATTGTAGTTGTCTTAGGTTTTTGGACATAGAGATCATCAAGAGCTTGTTGGGTTCCCCAAAATGGCATCACAGATAGGTCTTCTAGAGCCATAAGTAGCAAGAAAAATTTGTTTTGGTTATGACGCCAGTCGAGGAAGGAGGATAAATCACCCAGTCTGGAGGGTTATTTTAGAATCTGCAGGTCCTTCTAGTTAGAAACAAACAGAGGAGCACTGATCATGAAGTGTAACGTTTCTAAGATATTCAAGTTGGAGTTGGCAAAGGTCCTGTAGGTCAAAATCAGTTTAAAGACGTCCTTCTGATTAGGAACCAGTAAAACTCATAATTTGGCAAATCACATTAAACAAAAGATACTCGATAGAAAGTTGATAGAAGTTCAGTGAAAGTTTTGTTTTGCTGCTAAACGTATATAACTCAAAACGTTGGTTAGAAAACAATCAAAACCTTGTGTAATAATTACGTTCTTGTCAACATCCATCCTTCCAATTTTAATATCAGAATTTGTGGTTCTGAACAGTTCCAACTACAAAATTACGAAAAAGTTTATTTCTCTGGTGTAAAGTAAATTTGTTCATGTTGCAATTAAATTTGATCAATCTTGCAACGACTATATTTAATTGTGAAAACGTTTAAACTGAAACTATTTTTTTTTCAAAATTAGGAATTTTTCAAGATTCTATTTTAACTTTCCTACGTCAGAAAGACAAGTTTCTCGTCATTACTGTTAACCTGTATTCTTATTCCAGTTTCTTGTTTTTATATTATGAATTTATTTCAAGACCCACGAATAAATGCGCACTATAAATTTGAAATAATTTAAAAGGACCACCTAGATGATCGACCTTTATTCTTTATCTTGGGGTCGATGCTCTGAATTTCGTTTCCTCCTCAATTGAAATCGTTTCCGTTCTATAATAGTTCTCGTCGTTATTAAATTTTTAATGAAGTTGCTGAGAACCCCGTTTCAATAACTCTCGAACGGGTCTTTGAAGTAACAGTCTTTTCAGTTTTATGTTTAAGGACGAGCGAATTTGGGTAAAAATAGATTAATGGCCGATAGCGAAGAGAGAGAGGAAGGAGAACTCCAAGGTGATTAGGCTCTGAGCTTTTAAGTGTTAACAGAATGGATTTTTGAAAATTTTGCATCAGATAAGAGATAAGGTTTGGTTAAATTTGCGCGCACACAAATTGTCTTAACAATATAGTATGTCCTTCGTCGAAGGATCACCTTTTCACACCAATTTCAATCATGTTCAGAGTTCTTAAACTTTGCTCCCTTCTGCAAGCTACATTTTTTAAACTTCTTTTTTTATGACCCACTACAAAAAATTTATAGATGTTTTGAAAAGGTTAAAAGAATGGTAAATGCGTCAGGTTTTATCTGACTGAACTCTGGATGAAGGAATATCGACAATGAGCTGCGTTTCCGATTGACAAATAAACAAATTATCAACTTTAGGTGTCGTTTAAAGGTTTTCGCTCAAGGTTACTACTACTTACCGTCAGGTATTGATACCGACTTACTCTTCGGTCCGTCTTTATTACATCACGTCATGACGTTATTCCGTATAAGGCGAGTCCGAACCTTCTAACAATGTGTAAGACCTGATTAGTTATTTCCCAGGAATTTGACTCACATCATTCCGCTATATCACTCCCAACGTTGTGCCTTGTTTTGAGGGAATTCTTATCCACGCCATCAACCTAGTTTATAGAGTAGGAAAAATCCGAGAAAATTCTAGGGATTTCCGTTTTCCATTTCCGTAACTGATATTTCTGGTTTGGACGCGTTCTCAAATCGTTTTTAAATATTTTTATTTCCTGCTAAGTCAGTAGTTCTGCTATTGCATCAACTTACCATTTAATTTTACAAACGCATACATCGCGTAAAAAAAGACGTGTGGGTGTTTTTGTTTTCCCTTTTAATTGTTTTACTTGTCCTACTCAGCTAATTTTTTTTCCATAAGTAGATCACTGCGAATGTGGGTCTTACATTTAAAAATTTAATTATCGCTTTTTTATTGTTTTCATTTCTCTCTCCTGTTTTCACTTGTTAAGCTCTAATTTTAGGTTATCCTGTGTTAGAGATAAAAATTTGAAATTGAACCTCTTCACTTCTTCTTTCGCATCTCCCAGTTTATTTAGGGTTGGGCCTTCTTGTTTAGTTCCTCCAGGATATCCTGGCGGTAAACTATTTAGGTCTTGCATACTTTCCCACCATATATCTGATGCCCTTCCTCTTAAACGGGAGGTCTTTCCATGGTCTTCATTTTTTCTATTCCATCAGGGCTGTCACCATTTTAGTCAGGATGGTCATTCTCGTCGCTAAACAGTTTTCTCGATCGAACAAAGCTTTTCAGGTGTGTATCAGAATCGGTTTGGTCACTTGGCTAACTCATAAACTGTTTTCTAACCCATCCAGCTATAAATATGTCGACACAGATGATTTAACTCTGTTCTACAGGGAGACTCTACCCGTTCGAGGACCATCTCATCTTCATTCGACCTATGACATGGCGGATATCCTGCCCATCGCATCATTAACCTGGCCACTTCCACAATGCTTTCATCTCTTCAAGCTCCTAGCTTCTAACTACTAGTATAACTATTGATGAGTCAGAGATAAAAATCAAAAATATACCATCTTCATTTAATGATAATAATCTATATTGGTTCATTCACTTTTACAATTTTTAATCTTTTTCATAAATACATCTGTACACATCAATAAATCAAGACCAATAACAAAAGCCCCTTTCAGTTATTTATTGTATTATGTTAGTTAATTTATGCTCGTTACCAGTTAGCCGTCTGTATAAATAAATAATTTTTTTTTTAAAGAACAAATACAAAACTGTTACGTATAATTGTTTAACATAACTGTCACATCATTTATGGTTTGAAGTTTATAATTTTCTCAAAAGAACCTTCACCAGTTCATCAATTGTTATTGGAGGGCTTATGTAAAGGTCTTTAAACTTTTTTTTGGTTTTAACATTTCAATAAAATTCAATTAAACTAATAACTGTTGGGAGAAACAAATGATAGTAACTACTTTTTATATTTTTTTTTTTAGATACGAATCTTTTTACAATTCTAAATCCAAGTTTTTCGATTGTTATAAAATAAACAAAGATAAATTAATCATTCTGTTTCCTAAGAAAAGAAAAAAATCTATTAAGACGGAGAAAAACACAACAAAGTGAAAGTAGACAAAAAAAAGAACACAAAATGATTAATACATTTCATGTCGTTTTAATTGCCAGCTCGAAAATTCTGGCAAAACCCATGAGAATGAAAGATAATTATTTATCTAAAACGAGTAAATTTTTGGTTACATTTATTCTCTAAATCTGCATTACGGCTACAACATCAAAACTTTTTTTTTTACGGATGCGCCACTTATGGCCGGGGGTAGGGAGAAGAGTCAACCTTTCCTACACATGTGTTTCTATGACTCACTAACCAACTTAAGGTTATTTAATATCTATTAAATCTATTTTAGAGATGAGATTGATAGTAAATGATACTTGTCGAGTTGGTTTTGACCTTGAGGAAGATAAAAACAAACTATTGGCCCTGCCTGTCAACGTAGCATATTTTAAAGAAATCTTGTAGTGAAAAATGGGTCAAATTTTATGGGTGAATAAAACGGGGATAACCGACTTGGTTGCAAAAGAGCTAAGGATGAAAAATATTCGCACAATATTATCGGGTTTCGTAACCACAAAAGAAACGAAACCACTCGTTTGCAAGCGATTGCCAAAATGGACATTTTTTCCTTTATTTGGTAAAACATTTTTTCTTTCCTTCAGTTTTGATTATCTCAGTGTAAGGTGTCGTTAAGCAATCCCAAAAAATCGTCAAAAAAAGCAAAGAAAAACAGATTTAGCAACTTGAGACGGAGTCTTTGTCACTCCAATTAACTTTACCAACCCCAAAACCAACCTTCGCCCAAGTAAAACTGAGACAATGACAAAACACCAACAGCATACCCTTAAAAATGAATGACGCCGTCAACAGAAATAACGAAACAAGTTCAAGAATTTCGAAGAAGACAACAAACACCAAAGTTCCTTAAACTGTGAGCTAAGTTCGTTGAATTTTCAACGGAACGTATTAAAAGCTCAAAAGCTCTGCAATTGATAAACAACACTAGGATCTCATACGTGTTGCTTACTGACTGATTTTATTACACATTTACAAAAAATAAAAACAATATACAAAGAGATAGTTATAAGAGTTCGTTATCCTCAGAGCGTGTAGTTGTCAAACTTTGAACGGCGTCGACTGAAAGCTGTTGACAATGTATATAAAGGAGACTTTGCATTTGACAATCGCGGGAAATCTGTTGGCAAGAGCCCAATTTAATCACAAATAAACGAAGGTAAATGCCACTGCTACTTTTACCTTGTTCTTAACAAGGTGATCGACCTCGAATTAAATAAACAATAATTCAAATCTGAGAGAGCGTGAAATTGGAGTGCAATCGTACAATACGAGTACTAACGTCTATTTCATAATTACTCTAAAAGAAAACTTTTAAAACCTCTATCATTACCTAGAAGATAATTTCCACATTTCAATCAAATCCTAAAACTACGTACAATTTCAAACGTCTTACGGACAATAACATTACGAATGATAACATGATTCAAAAACTAGTGTCTTACGACCAAAACCGAAAACTAATTACCTTTATAGCCTAACCATTAACGAGAATAATTTTTAAGAGGTAGAAGACTACTAGACTGCACTCTAAACCGACACACCTTGCCCCGTCGTGACACCTGTATACATTCCAAATTTGAATTTTCAAGTGCCGGTTAGTATATCCACTTCGTCCTAAAGAGTATACTGTGTCTTAACTATATTTGGTTTACGGACATCAATATATTATTAAAATATTAAGATTTGAAAAATTATTTATGTACATAGAAAAGTTTTTAAAGAGAAACACACGTACACTATCGAGAAGAAACATCTAGTAGAAGATATTTCTAAAAGAATGCTAAAGTTCTACTATAAATTGACAATTCTACCTGTAAATAATTTATCTTTCAAGAAATTTTTCATCTAATTTTGTTTTTTCCAGAGCTCAAAATAAAGTATTTGACTTTTTAAATTTTATATTTCATAATAATAAAGTAAAAAAAAGAAAAAAAACAACTCTGAATAGCAAACGGAGGAATAATTGAAAGCCACTGTTTAAAAACATAGTCAATGTAAGTACATGTATGAAATATCACGAACTGTGGAAAACAAATTACACAAAAATACTGCTACCAAAAACAAAAAAAAGTTTCAAAAGTGAAAGAAAAAAAATCTACGGCATAATTTAAGAAACCTTTTTTAGGTTTTTGTTTCTTACGTTTTCCTTTTTTTTGAATTCTTATTCCTCAAAATGCATTTACAGAGTCCACTTAAAATTTGTCTACAAGTGCATGATTTTTAGAATCAAAAATAGTTTTGAAATCTTTCTTAACTCTCCAAAGCATAAGTTCCATACAAGCTCTCGCATCTTCGAAGCTGTCGTGACCGCAGGATTGTATGTCCCTCTTAAGGAAACTGCTGACGAGCGACCGAAGGCTTCGCCTGTAAGGTAGTCCGTAGTAGTGGGGAAATATGATCGACGTGTCGATGACAGTCGAGTGAATTATTTTCAAAGCCTTGAGATCATTTTCGAGTCCGTGACCTATTAATATGGTGTCGGCGTTTATGAAGCCCATGAGATCATTTTGAACATCTTTCAATGTTTTCGCGGCGTTTCCCTTCTTCAGATCTTTTGCTGTGATTCCGGAGAACCGAGTATTGTAGTCGATTATGGTGTTCTCCGGTTTGACGTACGAGTCGTAAACAGTTCGACCATCCGTCGAAACGATCGTGATTTTCGTTAATTCCAATCCCTGTGTTGTGTAACACATTTCACAGTCCATGGAATACACGCCGTAATTCCCGTCTGGAGGCGTCGTTTTTCGCGGTTTTGTTTTTACGAACCCGTCGAGAGGCCCGTTAATACCCGCAGCCACACCGTTCCACACGTGTAACTTCCCTGTAGTACAACCCTTTGAATTCTTTTTCCCTTTACAGCAACTAAATTCACTTTTGACTGACACTACACCGTGAGTTGTTGTGCCCAGTATACGTTGAAGTTTTCCCCAGTGGTACACGCATTTCTCCTGAGTTAAATACTCCCCGTCCGTCATGACAACGAAACCTCGACCACAGCGCACACACTTTTTCTCATCGCTTCCAGGTTGGTACCTATTCAAGATTCTTTGGAAAAATTCCTCGTTCTGCCCCGAATTTTTATCACTGTCTTTGTCCTCGCCAACGTCAGATTCACAAGATCTGTCTTCGTCACTTTTATCACTTGATTTTGAACCCGTACTTTCACTACTTTCTAAAATACCACTGCTGTCCTTTCTTTCCTGAGAATGTTCCACGTTCCACTCTCCTATGAGCTCGCTGTAATTTTTCCTTTTCGAAATAATGGGAATTGTATCGCACGACGGAACGAATTCCCTCGCGTTCACGTCAAAAAGGTGAGGCGGACGAGGTATTTGACACTGTTCTGTGGAACTCGGTGAACTGCTCTTATAAATAATTGCGCGACCCGGAAAAAGACTGCTTTCAATAGGAAACCCCAAACTCATCACTTGTTGAGGAGTCAATAGATAATTTCTTAAATACACAAAAAGTTCACGGTCGTCCAAATTTAATTTCAAATGCTGTCGGGGATTATAATAGGAACTCCAACGTTTTGAACTGCACCCGTCCGACTTTTTCGTCGTTTTCCGCGTCATTTTTTTCGAAACCGGAGAACTGTCTTCTTTACGTACTCGATTTTTCTTTTGCCTTCTGCTCAGCAACACTTTCGGGGTGATGGCGTTTTCCTTATTGCCCTCGGAACCGCTGCTGTTTCCGCTTCCGTCTCCTCCACCTGGGTCAGGTTCTTCTGCGTCTTCTGCGCATCCCAAAAAAAAAGTGAATCAAACATTACTTCAAATTTATTTAAACAAGTTTCTATGTCGACCATTTAAGCTAACCAACTTAATCAAAATAAAATTTAAAAAAAAACAAACTAGTCTTTCAAAAACGAGAAACGAATTTTAAAAAATTTTTTTAAAAACTTTAACTACAAAAAAAAAAATGTCACAACTATTCAAGCAAAATGTTGTAATTTAACTAAACGATTCCCATCGACGAACTTTATACAACAAAACTTCTAAACATTACTGAGTCATATTTACAACCTAACCGTACTTTGGTCTCTTTATAACAGCCTAAGGAAAAGCCTAATGACGTAGTTCCCTACGTACATGATTCACTTATACTACGAAAACGTATCAACTAATGTTGGCGCGGAGTGGATTCCACCATTCACGTCTACTTCCTCTAATCAGCTTTAGGCTATGACACGACTATGACGTTGGTCTTGGCATGGTTTTCCAACGTTTGCCTTAACAATAACACATCGGACAATAAAGCTATCCTCCCTCCTCCCCTCGACCTCACGTTCGATGGGCCATCACTTTGAATGACCATCGATTGACGGATTTATCATCAGCACGTTTTTAAAAAATTATTTTTAAACAACAAAAAGCATGCCCTTTGTATTTATTTATTTATTTATTTCGATTTCACTAATTTTAATAAAGCCAGAATGCGACTTACATAAATGCGTCCTTGGTTAAGTATCGGATAAACTACTCTGTCTGAAAATTTCAAACAAACCCATTATGTCTTAGTTAGCTTTCGTGAAAATTTTCTACAGGTGCAGAGTCGGATTTCCCGACCGTTTCCGTTGAGGGGAAATTTTAAAGAAAGTTTTCTCTTTCATGTGTGTCATTTTCACTTTTTTCCGAAATGAAAATAATTAAAAAAAGAAATTTCTCCTAATCCAAGTTGTAAAAACCTTTCAAAGGACTAAACTGCCCAATTCTTCCACATAAAACTAAACTTTAGAAAACAAAACTGATTCTTGATACAGTACATAAAACAAAAACCTCGACAGTATGAACCAGGAGTTGGTAACCTATTTTGACAACTTATAACGGTCCATAGATTGCCCACCCCTGGTCTAGGCCCTTAATTTAAATTCACACATAATAATTTAATTCAAGTCAATTAACCATTTCAATTTCTAGCCAGCGCGTGATCTTATAAATAATTATTACCGGAAGATCCAAAACTAACTTCCTTCTTTATTTTGCCATTCAACTCTTTTCCAAGTTGTGAGAAAAAAATTTTTTTCTGACACATAATTAAAGTAATAAAACTGTTTTTAAAATCGATTTTTGGCTTGTTTTCATGTGCCCGACATCAAAGGCTAAAATTTGGAGGTCAGAGATCCCAATAATAAAAAATCTTCACCTCATCAAATGGACCACCAGAAGGACGATTAAAGGAGGAAACTGCTGAATAAATAGGAAGCGATGGTTCAATGTTTATCTAGCTAAAAGAGTCATTTACACCAATCTGGTGCGAAACCGAAAGTGAGATCACCTTTAGATCAATAAAAATTTTTATCAATATGTCAATGACCACAAACTCGAACTTGTATTCAAAAATTTCTATCACAGAGTAAGTCCAACATAATTGGTACTGAAACTTGAAACATGATCTATCTTAAAAGCATGAAAACATCGATTTTATGTCAGGCAATATTCTCTTGAGATCTATTACAAGGAACACTCAAGTACATCTTCCTGTGTTATCCTCCACCAGAGCTTGCCACCGGTTTTATTCAATTTTCAATTTTGAGATCGTCAAAAAATTTGATTGGATCAACGCCTACACGGTTAACAGTTTCAACATCACGTGTGCACGTGTCTTAATCACGTTCACCCACATGTTGATCTTAGAAAAGGATAATTTTTTCACTTAAATAACTATTACGATTCATATACGGTTGAGTATATCGTGAAACGCGTTATGCAATAAAACTATACACATAATAATATAACTCTCTGCATTTTAAACATTTTGATTATGTTCGAAAACTCTGAAGGAAGACTGAAAATTTTACTTTCACGAGATAAACGTTTCCCTTTGAACAATGGCTTTTTCATTTGAGATGTTTTCATCAACCCCTTCTTGGAATTTTCTTTTTCCCTTAAGGGCTTTCTTCAAACCCTTATTTTTTTCTAATTAACGATCTGTTTTTGTTGTTGGATTCCTCTTCCTACAAATCCTCACCAATTATTTTCGAAGGGAAACTGCTTCTAATGGGAAATCGCTGATTCATCTGAGTTTTCGAGTTTTAAGTTGCATGATTTTTGGGAACTACTCCTGTATTTATGTAAATAATTTTTAAAAATCTCATAATTTGTATAATAAAAATACTATCACTTCAATAAAATAGTATCGTTTTATAAAATTATCTAGATCAGAAAATAATTATCTATGAGCAACATTATACCCCATATTTAACACCTCCACTACTCAATAACCAGTGTGTCAAGTTTGGCTGAAATTATTATACTGTATATATATTAAGATATTATCAGATAGGGCCCAAATATAAAACTTTTTCATTCATATACACAAAGTTTTTAAACACTTTTCATTCCACTGTTTGGGTGTTAAAGCTTTAGAACGAAAGAAACATTTTCCAAAACGAAATGCTACCTCCATTCTCATCTACGTTTCATCTCCCCATCGACCTTAAAAACAAAATCTCAACTACTTTTACAACCCAAGAGATTTAAAGTCCATGAACGATTATTCTATAAAAAAGACAAAGAATGGTAATAACTATAAAATGATAGTTTATGATAAAATTTTCGTTGGTGAAGATGATGTGATGCAAACTGTAAAGAGTTCTCACCTACTTTATATTGAGGTGAAGAGCCACACTTCAAAAAATGTTATCTGATTATGTGAAATCAAACTGTGAAACGTTTTCATTCAAAGTTATAAATGTTTCTTTCCTAAGGAAAATATTTGAAAACTTTATAAAAACCCACACATGCCAAAGACATTGGTCTGAAGGATTAGCTTTCATCAATTATATGACACTTGACGAAAGCACTTCAACAGTACAATAACTTTCTCCATTCTTATTTGCTTTGGTCCCTAACTGATAGAAATTGAAATGCGCATTTCATTGGGATTCTAGTTTGAGAAACAAAGGACCTAGATTTAAAGTAATCAAATCAACAACCAACTCATCTGTTTCTTTCTTCTTACATGAAGCCTCTGATGGAAACAATCTTAAAAAGTATCGAAATATAACTCATTAAAAGACAACAATTACAAAACTGTAAAAGACACATGAAAAGTTATCGAAAGTAATATGCTCTTGGTTGAAAGTAAGATGAGCACAGTAAAAATTGAAACATAAGGAAAAACTTAACATATACAACCTGAGGGTGATGAAGATGTTCTGCTTGTGCTTGTCCAGTTCAGTTATGTCAGTATTAGAGAATATAAGGATAAAAATCACACTTATATTAAGCCCAAATGTTATTATTAAAAACATAAAACCTCATTAGTAATGTATTACAACTCAAACAAGCAGGCTTTACATATATCGAGCACAATCAAACAATTCACAACAATTCTCTCATGTCAAACATAAATTTCTCTCATCTTCCGATACTTATTTATCTCTAGCAATTAATGAAAAATTCTGACTTGACACAAGAACATCCCTTACGAAAAAGAGAAACTAAAAATCTGCCTCATTTCATAGAGTAATTTTGAGTTTACAATTAATTAATAAATAAACACTACAATTCATCACAATTATTTACACACGTTAAAAATCCAATAAATCTCATTAAGATTATTAATAGAAAAAAGTTGAGATAGGTTTCTTTTAACTAAATAAAATATTTTAGTAATTAATATAATTAAAACTCAATTAATTAACAGCTTCATCAAGAAATCAAAATCCTTATAAATCTTGTAAAAATAAATTCAACTTAAACCATGAAGATGGGTACCAATAGGGCAGTTTCACATCAAATTATTTTTGATAAATGAATGACACACTGAATCTTCATTTAGGGTACCAAATTTTCATGTTTTTCTATAAAGAAGTTGACATCAAAACAATACTCCAGTGATTCAAAAGCTTTTTGCAATGTCAACTTCAGTGAATTCATTATGTTTATAATTAATATGAAAGCTTACTGCTGAGGATTATTTTCACCAATAAGTTTAATTAATTTTACTTACTTAAAGGTATACTAATTTAAATATAAAATGTCTCTTACCTTCTCCACAAGTTGCTAAATATTTTCCATTCGGACTAAATTCCATATCTAAGATACTAGAGCTTTGACCTTTCAGAGATGTTAACAGCCACTGATGATTTAATGACTGTTTTGCATCTCTTCCACATTTATCCCCATGCTTCTTTTTGTTACTGGACTTGTTTACATATGACTGGTGAGAAGATTTTTTTGAAACATTACATAAGGATCCTGAAACTAAAGAAGAACAAAAAGGGTGGTTTAGTAAATAAAACAGAAAGTAAACATGGATTATTAAAACAAAAACACTCAACACGACAACGATTTCCTGACGATGTTAGCAACTTATTTGGCAATTATATCGCGAAATTTATGAATTTTTAAGGAATAAGTGATTGCTACTAACATTTCCAAAGCACCAAATCAGAGAAATAGCTCACGTACTAAGATACAGATGTTTTTTAATCCCTCAATTTTGAAAACCCCTTTAAAACACCACAAAATAATGGAAACAATAAAAATCAATGACAGTATTTCTGCAACGACAAACAATTCATTCACAAACTAACCAAATAATTCCTAACACGAGATTCTTACAAACTTGTTTCAGTTCAATACTTAATGGCACAATCATCCACATAAAATATAATTAAAAAACACGAGTCAAAAAAGTAGTCAATGGTTATATTTTGTTGTGAAATCGATTCTCAACTTGAAGTAACTGAAAACTTTTCCAAGGCTCTTACTTTTAGTTTGCTCTTGCGCACCTGTAGTTAAAATCCTTGGGATCGATATACGTCTTACTAATTTCGAAATAAAAAGAGAGACTACAAGAGCTCCACCAGCCACCAATGAAATAAGGAAAATAGGGAATTCTGTAAAACCGTCCGCCATGTTATCTTAACTCACGAGGTTCGCCTTCCTTTTTCTTCTTGATGGCGGGAAAACAAAAAATTTTTCTTAAAGATATTCCATTCACAATTTATAAATAGCGGGGTAGAAAACCCCTGAACAGTCTCACGTTTTAATGAACAAAACCGATAATTTCCAGGAACTGATATTCATTTTTAATACTCAATTATAAATCGCACCAATCGAGCCGGACAATTTAAATTTTTTGTTGCATATACGTTGACTTTACACAAAACCGGTCATTAAGAATTAAATCTGACGTGATTTGACATGATATAAATAGTAAATAAACAGACTTTGTTCATTTTCCGTTTGGAAATTCTACCACGACAAAACTGTTAAATACACATGGTCTTCGTGCTTCTTTCTTTTGCTCTTCTCACTGAATGAGTTATTAATCTCATCTTGGTAACTCATGATTTGTTATCACTCAACTGACCTCGTGAAAACCAATTTCTTTGACTGAGATAAGAATTTATCCTTTCGGTCCTTTATCTGTCCTTTCACCTTTTTTCCGTTACCTACTTTCTTTGTTGATGGCGATACCGTCTTTGATAGAAACAAAATTGGGTCTCCTGCCTGCTTTTCCAGACCTTTCATCCCAAGGTACTGACAAAACCGATTTTTATTACCTCATATCTACATTTGGAGCTTGCTGCAGCCTTCTAAACCCAAGCCTACACTTTACAGATATTTGGGTAGAAAATATACTGTTGAGGATAAATAGTGCTTTTAAGCCTGAATAAAAATAACCATAAACATCAAAGAATTGATGTTCCAATTTAGGCTAGGGGGTAGGAGAGGAAGGACGGTGTCTTTATAAATGCAAAACAGCCACCTTCACCCACCCAATATTCATTCCAAGATCATTAAAAATAAGTTTGGTTTGAAATTAAAAACTTCAGAACTTTAGGGTCTTTTTGGAAATTACCAATCAAAATAACAGCTTTTAATTATTACATTTAGTACTATTTTTACTTGAAAAATTCTCTGACACTTATACAGAATCGAAAAAAAAAGTTTTTGAATCAAGACTGTTACAGCAGCAGGATTTAACTTTCAACAAATCTGAACAATTAACACATCTAAAAAACTTCAATTTTTTTCTTATAAATAATTCACATCGTGCTAGAATTAAACTGATCACAAAATGCCTTTCTCTATACATTCATAAAAAATTAATAATAAAGAAAACAAAATTATTTGTTGACTTGGCTCTTGGTTTGAGGAGAACGGACGTCCCATTCGCAGTCAGGATCTGAAGAAACGGCCATATACAAGAGAGCTCCTCGACCAGGAATGATTTTGGCAGCTACATAAGATCTTTTATCTTTCGACCAATGTGACGTTACCTTTTCTCCCGAAGATAAAACTTCCTTTTGTAAATATTTCAAAGGATCGGATAGAGCTTCCTGTTACGTGTAAAGCAAACAAAAATTACTCGTCAATCCTAAATCAAATAATTACACAAAAATTTCTTAAAACAGATTTATTTGAATGTCTCCTACATTTCAAACAAAACTGCCCTTTATAAAGGTCTTTTGAAACTTTGCCCAGTCAACTGTTATTCAACAATAAAAACATTACCTCATTTGCAATAGGACAGGTACAAACAATCGTTTGCTTAGCTTCTATACTCAAATGATTTTCCAAAACCTCAAGAAAATATTTAAAGAATGCGTTTCTGTTTCTCTTTACTGTAGTATCATTCGCATTTAAACTTGTCACTAGGTTGATGTATTTCAATGCGACTGCTCTATCTAAGTAATAAGTTGTGAAGGTATAAAACAATTAGAATTAATGACAGTTTACATATTCCCTGAACAGAAAGGAGTTCATGTATTATATTTCATCCAAACACTATAAATAAGGGCTTACAAAATAATTAGTGAACTAACACTATATATAATACATCAGTCAATGACACCAAGAATAAATTATAAATCGACCCCATAATAATGCGGTAAATTTATAATTTCTCACTCTAAAAACATTTTTAGGTAAACAAAAACATTCTTGGCTCAACATGAAGTCTAATTATAATAAAATAATTATATTTTATAGAGTAAATTAAAGTATTTTTCACCTTGTTTATCTTTGATTTTTAAAATTAATTTCCTAGCCAAGTTCAGCTGGTTTTGATATTCCCCATCATAATTTTTAAGTGCCATTTTTAAATTAAAAAAAAATTTATTTTCAATAAAGATCGAACGGTTTTAAAAAGCCTGCTTTTGTCATGTGAAAACAAAGTTAAAAAACATTCAAAATTTTAAAGTTGGCAACGTTTTAGAAAAAATTCCGAAATATTAGAAAAATCATTTCAATCTGTGATCAAGTTCACTTGAATTCCTTTCGTTCTTTAAATCTTGAGATTAGATTTTATCTTACTCAATACAATGAAATTATATATATTATCTTCATATATACAACACCTATTATTTGACAGATAGGACTCCACTATTTCTGTCTTACCGGTTTTATCTTTAAAAATACATTTTTTACATTTTTAAAGTTTGAAATACTAGCATAAAAGACCGTTTTTGGCCGTACTTGTTATGCTCATGTATATATACTTGTTGTGTATATATAAGTTTTAAATACAGTAGTTTAAATAAGAATTATCATCTCAACTAACCACCTTACAACAAAAACTACCCAAACAAATGTTGAAATAATTGAAGAAAAATTGTTTTGTACTCCTCGATTTTCCAAAGGACAAAAAACAGTCTTCGGGTTATACCCTTTCTCGCTTTCAACATCTTTCCTATGATTTAGAAAGTTAACAAGTTACACAAAAACCTCAACCAAGAAGTTTTCGAAAATCAGAATTATTCAATTTCGTTTGCTCATTTTCAGGTACAGGTGATGTAATTGAAAGATTAGCCAGTGAATCGGTGGCTGTGCTCTGTTTACTTAGTTGAACCGATCGGGGTAGAAATGAGATTTGTGTTCTTCCCCTGCCTCGAGGTCCTGATTCTTTAAAACCACCTCCCAATGATGGAGTTAATTTGGTCGAAAGCGATGTTTCGGTTTTTCTTCCTGGAGGATTGCTGATAGCGACTGAAATTTCTTTGTCTTGTATCATAGTTCTGTCGGTTTTAATAACGGCCTGAGCGGCTGATGCCTAAAAAAAATGAAGATATTAAGTTATTGTAAACCCGTATTTTGGATAATTTGAACGCCGACATCTTGCAATTAAGTCTCTATTAAGAATTTATTACCTCGTCTTCGAATTCCACATAGGCGAGTCCTTTTGAGTGGCCATTTCTATATGTGACCAAACGTACGTCTTTAAGGGCCCCAAATTTAGAAAATAAATTTCTCAAATCTTCTGCTGTGGTCGTAAATGGCAAACCTCGAATAAATATCTTATTTTTTTCCAAACCGGGGTTATATTTAAACGCATTTCCTCTCGTTTCTTTATCGGGGTCGCATTTCGAAACGAACATTGGCCTACCATTTATTAATTCACGGTCCTTCTTTAGAGCATCCTGAGCTTCTTTCTAAAATTTCAAAAAATTTTGTTAAGTTAGAAATAACGTTCATTGGCATTATATATGTGACAAAATTTATGTACTGCTCTTACCTGTTTTTCGAATTCCACATAACAATAGCCCTTAGATCTTCCTTTATAATCCTTCACCAACCTTAGGTCTGTTATAGTGCCACACGAAGAAAAACTTTCACGAATGGCGGACTCTTCAGTCGAAAAATCTAAATTGCTGACAAATACGGTTCTATGGTCTTTGGATGAATCGTGAACGACCGTTTCTCCATGAGCTGGAAAGTCGACAACATTAAATAAAAAATACCCAACAAGATAAGACTGATAATAAAAAGTTGAAACTTACATTTCTTGGATTCTTCAAGTAATTTTTTAACCAATTCTTCATTGGTTTGTTCTTTATCTACCATTTGTTCATCGTTTTCATCTACTCTAGGTTTCTTAGACGGACTAGTTTCTTCACTGTTATCGATTTGACTTCTTTTATAACCGGTGATTCTTTTATTTTCATTTTCAGGAGCGAAACTGGTGTGATTTTTTTCTTTTGATTTTGGTAAAGCTCCTTTTTTGAACTTTTTAGATACGAAATCTGAAGATCTCGATACTTCTGCATTAGAACGTTCTCTTTGACGCTGTTCCTGTACTTCTTTCATTCTCACATTAATCTTGTTTAGACACGTTTCGAAAGATTCCAATGTTCCCTCATCTCTCTCATAGTTTACCCATGCCTTTGCAATGGATTCTGGCCAGTCTTTTGTATGTTGAAGAGCTCGAGGAAATAATTTCTTTAAATGTTTAGAATCTCCAAAAGTTCTAAAACAAAAAAGGGTTAATTTATTTTAAAAGCTAAAACAATCACTAAACCAAGTCAATACATCTTTAAGATTTTCTATACTAATATAATGAAAGAGAGATCATACAGAAATCAGACAGTTATTGGGACTAAAAGTAAAAAAAACCTTTCAAGATGAATGTACTCCAGCCACATCTCTGCTGTTTTATTTCTTTCTTCAGACAGAATAATATTCCATAGTTCTCTAGATTTTTCCATATTTTTACAGTAATTTGCTTCTATCCTCGCCCAAAATTGTGCTATGATACAGTCTGGATCAGCATTTTCCACTAGAAAATATTTTAAGTAAAAATTTGGTGAGTTACACAAAAATTCTTCATATTAGTTACATCAACTTGAAGCGATAAATGATAAATTTAAAAGCCTTTTAAATATTGAAATTTGATTTTGGAAATTTCAAGAAATTGAGTACGTACACTGAGCAATATAGTCAAAAGCTCTGGAAAATGTTACTCTCAATTCTGCAAGTCGCTTTTCTTCTTCTTCTTTGTCTATACTAGGGCAATCAAAATACCTACGAAGGTACTCTAAATATGACATCCAAATATCCCGAAAATCTGTCGGTTCTTGAAGACCACATTCGAATGCATCTTCAACAACAGCTGAAACAAAATTTAAATTTTCGAATGAATAAGAAAAAAAATTTTTTTGATATAAAACAAAATATTTTTTGCTTCCATTTTTCTACTTACTTGTGAGAAGATTTTTTGGCTGGCCAAATCTTTCTAAGCATTTAAGGTAAGCCTGATACAATTTGGAAACCCACGGACAGTTCCTTAAAGCTCTTTTGCAAATACTTAGAACAATATCACAATTATTAAGCACCCTATTGACATATTCAATATATTCCATCCAAAAGTCTTCACTCAAACAGTTTTCACACAAGATACGTTCGTATAGGCACTGAACACGAACAGGTGACCCTTCTTTAGATTTCTCATGTTCTAAATACTGTACATAGATTTTCGCAGCGTTTTCTGATTGGGAAAGCTTGAAAAGTATAGGATTATATAAGAACATAATACTATTCATTCACAAAATTTTGATTAATAATATTGACAATAAAATTAACAATACCTAATCAGGTTAATTAATTAAAGATAAGTAAGATGAACTTACCAGAGCCTCTTCAAACGGTAATATTTTGTCTAACTTTTCTTTCGCTTTCTTATATATATTTTCAACTATAGTTTTGTCAATAATTGGTTCAGAGACATCCTTTGAATTCTCACTTAACCACTTTTGAAATTTCTCAAAGGTATTTTCCATGCCTTTCAAGGGACAAGATAATTGCCTTTTATATAAATTTGCAATAAGCTTTAATTGATTTTTATACTCTTCAGGTTTATCCTATAAATTATTATTATAAAGTAAAGTACATAGAAAATCATTTTCAAATTAAGAAATATCCTACAAGTATCATTTCAAATGATAAAGATGACACTGCTTACCTTTAATGCCTTTAAGTTTGAGTGTTCATATTCAATATAAGTATCCCACAGTGTGAACCCTGTGTTACATGTAAGCCGGCTGCAGTTAAAGCTTCTTCAAATACTTTTCGTGTTTCTGCACATTTTCCAGAGCTTTGTTCATTTTGAAAACAAATCATGAAAGTGATATATTGAAGCCAAATGTCAACACCTACAACATTAAATAATGTGAAAATTGACTTAATTTGGTGAGTTTATATAAAGTTACAAAAATACTTTTTAAAAGTAATCATTCTTACTCAAATAATCTTTCACAGCACTCTCAAAAAGATCAATTATATATTGTTTTTCTTCAAGTGTAGTTGCCACATTTATTTCGTCTTGAATCCAATCTGTCCATAATTCTGGAGATAGTGGAAACTGATTTGCCATTTTTCTCCTAGCTGCCCTCAGTCGATCTAAATCAACTAGGGATTTTAAGGTATTTATTAATTCTACATAAGGTTGATAAGCAAATCTATTTTGAGCTATCTGAAATTAAGAATAAAAACTTATTTCTTCCACAATATCAATTACAGAAAATAATTTGTCCCTCTATCAAAGGTATCTATGGCTCAAAGGGTAATATTAAAATTTTTGGGTAAAGGTAATCATGACTACAAATAAAAATGTTGGAATTTAAAATAAAACCCTGAGGTCTCTATCAAAGAAAAAAAATTAAAAGAAAACAAGAGTGGGTTTGTCTTTTTATTGTTTCCAGTAAATTGATTTAAATAGCACAATCTAAACAGGTGAGGTTAGTATTTATATTCCACTTATTTACTTGGTTTTCTAATTCAGAAACTTGGAGTTCCAAAGCTCTTTCTTGGCTATCAGAGTCGTCAGACTCGACTTCTTCCTCGTTATTGTCATTTTCCATCAATAATTCCTGGTCTGAGTCAATTTCCATTTTACTTTCAGTTAAAGTAAAAAAGACGCGCTACACAAACGTCGTGAAGACGCAAACTAGAGGTGCCAAACGTTTCCTTTGCAACGTTACGAAGCGACAACTACCGGTCAACGTGCTTGTTTTGAATGCATTTTATCCTAGTTGAGCTTTATTAAAAGCTCTTTTGAAAAATTTATTTTAACATGACGAGTGGAATCGCTGTTGATAGTGGCATACCACTGGAACCTTCATTAAAACATTTAACTTCTTCCTATGGTGTTCCCTCAAAGTCTCAAAATGAGGTAAAGTAGCCTAACCTAATCACGTTTGTAATACTACCTTAGGTTCAAATTAATTATAAATTCTATATACATTTATTCCGAGAAAATTAATTGACAAGCTGTAATGTATTGAGAATTTACGGATTGCGTATTTGTATAAGGTTTTCCTCATTTGTGAACTCATAATCTCCATTTCTGTCACTCCGAAAAATAAAAAAATAAATCCAAGACTGATGTTACCACAATTCTTTTTCAGTTCTTACAAAATCTGGGAAAACCTCACGTAGAATCCTTCAACCATCTAATTGAACATGGTTTAGATTCAATATGTAAAAATTTATTGCCTATTCATTTGGCTTTGGCAGATGATATGAAACTTTCCATATTCTTGAGTGTAAGTATCATTAATTTTTCTGTTGTGCCTATCTCAACCCAAAGAAGCTGTAATTAGTGTCATGTAATCTTCTTTAATTGTAAACGATCTATATCCATCAAATACTAAAATGCATTTTTTGTATTGTGGTGTTTAGTTTTAATCTCATTTTTTTCTCTTGGACATGACAAGATTTGGGAAGGGGATCAAACTCTCAATTGTTACTTTGCTAATTAGGTACCTTGGCCTTTCACCCACAAGCTTACTAGTGTGACGATATAAGCTTAATTCAAGTTTAGGGTAACTTAGTGATTTTATGATTAAAAATTTTTATTAACAAAACAATGTGTTTTTCATGAAAGATGTGAAATTCAATGAAAAGCATTTCTTATAGAACATTTATATATATTTAATAAATTCTCATTTGAAAGACTTAAGGATAAATAATAATCTTTTTTTACAATATTCATATAAATAAAATTCAAAGTGATTATTATTTTGAAAAAGAAAAATCACCTTTTGAAATGATAAGTTAATTTTAACAATTAATCGAATAACAGTATAAAAGTGAAAAAAGAAAATATTTTACATTAAAAGCTTCTTGGTACCACAGTATTTATAATATTAACAATTGAATTTCGAATTTTTAATTCATTTAGGATCTCAGACTGATGTACCCTATCATGCCAGATGGCTCTGGTGCATTAAAGACTCAAAAAATTTACCCGAGTGAATGCAGGCAGAGAGGAGGTACATATAGGGCACATTTATATGGAAAGATTCAGTGGTCACTAAATGATGTAATGCAAGTTCCTATAGAAAAAGATTTTGGAGAAATTCCTGTGATGGTAAAGGTAAGTCCTTAATTTTTTTCTTACAAACTAATAATTAGTCCCTGCTTTTTGACTTTTGGTAATAAACTTAAAGTTATAAAGATCATATAAATATAGCTAAATATTTAAATACTGCTTAAAATTTCAGTCTAATAACATCCAAAAAACACAACCTTTCTCAAATGTACATATCAATTGTTAAAAAAAATTTTTGAAGCTTATTTTAAATTTACTGGTCTGGTTTTTTCTTTAAACCATATTCTTAATCTCTTTTTTTCATTAAGTTCTCTGCAACCCTTGAATGATTATGTGAAACTGACCACCTGGCAGGCAAATACTGAGGTTTCATTGTTTCCAAAAAATGCTCCCTCCATAACCTTTCAAATTTTATTAATCCACCCTCCTGTTGCTTAAAATAATCAACCACTTTATAACCATGTGATTTATATTCTGGGTTATATGATAATGTTTCTAACTGAGTAGCATTTTCCAAAAGTTCAGGGGTAATGCTGTCAACCTTGAAGTAATTTTTAATTTGATTTTCCAGTTGATTCTTTCGTTCTGCAGGCATAACATCACCTGTAATTTTTATTTAAAATTAATGGAAAGAAAGTTCATCTGAAGTTAATTAAAATCATAATTTATACCTGCTTTTAATAAAGCTTTGGCACCATCTCTAATCCTTTGAGCTTCTCTTAAATGTGTTACTTTTATGTCTGAAGTGGCATTGCACATAGCAGCAAGTTTCTGCTTAAAAACTTGTTTGTGTTGAGTTATTATTTGATGGCAACTTACACAAAGCAAAACAACATCATGACTTTGATGATCTTTCATGATAAGAGGAAAATGTTTTCTGCATTGAAATAAAATATTTTAAAATAACTCCTTTTTGAAACCTTAATTTCATTAAATGGATCATTTTTATTTTTGGCACTTTGAGACTAACTCTTACCTATACTCCCTTGGCACCACACTGTGTCTGAGATACAATTTCTCACTTCCACACACCACACAACAATTTTGCTTGAATTGTTGATAATACCTCCCTTCTTCATCATCGTCTAATTTTATGTTTGGCTCAAATAATAATCTTATGGAAAATGGTTCCCCAGGCAATAATTCTGCTAAGCCTCGTGCTAGATACCACTCAGCTTTTCTAAAAATGTTTTTAGAATTTAAAAATGGCATTAATTGAAAAATAATAAAGAAAACCTTTGATAAAGTATTTTATCAGCAAACCTTTTATCACAAGAGCACAAAGTTGACCATTGGGTGCATGCATATAACAATTATCGTACAAAGGAGTTTTCCTTGTCATATATTGAGCCTTATTTTTTTTTTCTTTTAATGTTGCAGTTTTACTTTCTTTGAAAATAACATCTAAATGTCTGGAAATTGTTATTTTTAAGTCTTCGTTTAGGAGTTCACCATTGGTCGTTTCATTTTTTTCTCCAAATCTAGTTTTAGAATTGGTTTTAATCCACTTTTTAAAAATTTCAATTGCTACCAATGCATCTTTGGCAGCATAATCTTTTTGTGAATATGTTAGTTTGGGGTTCTCCCAGTTGCTACATTTCAGCCACAAACGTTTGTTAAGTTTTATTCCAATGACAGAGCTGGCTAAAGATCCCAACCCTCCACAGTTTGGAAAAAGATGATTCAAATCTAATGTGCTGTATACCTGTAAAATAAAAAAGAAATTTTTACCCAAACCACATATGAAAGCAACAGTTTAGCTTGAAGTCCAATTTTTTCATGGTCCCCCTGAGGAATTTCGGTTATATTTCTTAAATTGGTTTAAACTGAACAAACCTATCTACCTGAACATTGTAATCTCTTAAAAGAAGTTTTGCATCACTTCGAGGACATATACCTAATTTAATGATATTTGCATCATTAAGTATTTCTTTTAGTTCATTTGGGATATAACCCAGGATATTTAATCTAAAAAGGCAACATAAACCATGACAAGATGCAAGTTGAAGTAAAGCAACTGGTCTATGCTTTCCGTCCACAGTAATCCATTCACAGTCAAATCCTAATGCATTCAAGTCCTGACAGTGGGACTTTAAAGAAGCACAAGCTTCTTCAGATTGTTTTTTGTTTGTAATTTCAAGAATTTTGAAGGAACCTATCATATATCTTAATTTTAAGGTATAAAAGAAGCTCGAACATCTTTCTGAATAAAATATCAAACAAGGAATTAGGAGAACAATTGCAATAAATATGATAATGATGAAACCATAATAAGTTTGAGTGAGCCACATGGTGGTTGGTTTTTAAAAATAAGATTCTCCAGGAATTTATCACAGTTGAATTAATTAATTAAATAATTTACACTGTACAAATTATGGATTCTTAAACCCATTGGTAATTTAAGAAACTGAACTAGAGAAACATAGTTAATAAGTGACAATTTCTCGACCGATACGAGTCTTATCGAACCATTATAGCAGAAGATAAGTTGTTGGCACTTCGCTCTGCGCAATCGCAAGTTTTTGTTTTTCCGCGCTTTCTTCTCGTACTAACGAATTAAATTTTAATTAAAAATTTTATTTTACAAATTACATTTCTAAAATGAAATTTATATTTACCGAAAACAGGTTTTTTTATTTATTGTTAGAGCCATTGGAAGTTTTTTAATCGTTTGAACTTTTTAATAATATTTTTTCTTGTTTCAGTCAAATAGATGTCACCTGAAAGGTTTGACTCCAAAACAACTTATTGAAAAGGAGAACATGAAAATGAATGGGGAGGTTATTTTATTGTCAAGGGCCACGAAAGGTTGATAAGAATGCTTGTGACAATAAGGAGAAATTATCCGATAGCTGTCTGCAGACGATCTTGGAAACAAAGGGGTGCTCTCTTTTCTGATAAGGGTATCTTCTTGAGGTGTGTGGCAGATGATTTGACAACCACGGTGAGTATTTGGAGGTGTTTCATAATTGTGTGAAAATATAATAAAAAATCACTTTAACAGTTATTATTATTATTTATTTTTATAGAATAATGTGTTGCATTTTGTTACTGACGGAACAGTTAAGTTGATGATAGGTTTCCGCAGGTCTTTGTACTTTATTCCATTGTGTTTAATTTTAAAGTGTCTTATAAACGCAACTGATTTACACATATTTAAGTGTCTCATGGAAGGCAAAGAAGACGATTCTTATTATAGGAGGTATAAAAATTGTTTAAAGGAAAAAGACAAAGATTTATATAAAATTAGGCTAGTACATTTCTCTAACGATAAGGTTTTTTTCAGTTGTGTCAGAACCATGCTTCAAACAGTTCATGTGGAGGGCCTCGATACACATACAGCAGCAAAGAGTTATGTGGGAAAGAATTTCAGAATAAAATTCCCAGAGCAGCCTTCTTGGATGACGGATGAACAGATTTGTGATCTCTTATTGGAGTTAGTTTGGTGTTACTATCTATTAAAATTCACTAATCTGTATGGTCTATTTATTTTTTTATCTAAACAAAAAAATTTTGTTTGATTTAGGAAATGCCTTGCGATTCACTTAAAAAACAATGAAGATAAATTTAACCTATTGGTGTTTATGACGCAAAAACTTTTTGCATTTGTTGAGGGAAAATGTTGTGAAGAAGGGGTTGATGCATTAATGGTTCAAGAAGTTCTTACAGGCGGTCATGTTTATCAGCAGGTAACAAAAAAATCATTTTATTTGTAAGTATTATTTTCCAGGAACTTGAATAAGCTAGTGTAATGTTTCCATTAACAGGTTTTAAAGGATAAACTACAGAGTTGCTTGAACAATATAAAAATTGTGATATCCAAAAAGATAGGATATGGACAGTTCATAATATTTCACAAAATGAAATGGCTACTTTTTGTAAGAGGGGAGGAAATATACAGTCGTCTTTGGAAAATTTCATTGGCACCGGAAATGTTAGTTCTCACTATGGTTCAGGACTACCTCAAGTGAGTAAATTATTGTAAATAAATTATATCTTTTATAAAACTTTATTTTTAAATTTTCTGACTGATGTGTTGTTTACAGGACAAGGACTTACCATTATAGCAGAAAATATTAATCGAATGCGATACATGTCTCATTTTAAATCCGTTCATCGGGGTGCCTTTTTTGTCGAAATGAGAACAACTGAAGCTCGACAGCTTCTACCTGACGCTTGGGGTATTCTTTGACTTTCATAACTTTGACTTCACAATATTTGTAATGCTTTTGCTTAATTTTGGTTCTTATTACAGGATTTATTTGTCCAGTTCATACGCCCGATGGTGCCCCTTGCGGACTTCTTAATCATCTTTCCAAATTTTGTCAAGTGACAGATGCGCCTGATAAAAAAGTAGCTGAAAATATGCCATCTGTACTTTTTGATTTAGGCGTTCTGCCAATTGGTACTATTTCTAACGCAGCGAATAATTATAGCGTTCTTCTAGATGGGCGATTGATAGGTTCGATTCCAAGAGAAGAAGCCGTAGAAGTTGTTAATCGTTTAAGGTTTCTGAAAATCGAAGGAAAGCTGGTTAGTTTAACCTCGTTGAATGTATAGTTTTAAGCTCTTGACTGCTTGCTGGTGTCCCAGAATATTTTCACTCCTGTAATAGTTTTTGAAAAATTTATTTTTTCTTTCAAGATACCAAGTACAACTGAGATTGTTTTAATACCTAATAAGGATATGTGTACTCAATATCCTGGTTTGTATTTATTTACTGGGGCTTCACGTCTCATGCGTCCAGTTCGAAATCTCATTGTGAATAAAATTGAATTAGTGGGTACTTTAGAACAAGTTTATTTGGATATTTGCGTTGAACTTAAATCTGCTTACAAAGGCGTAAGTTGACAGTTTGAGTTCCTTTAATTCTGAACGTTAGTCTTACTGGTAAATTGTCAGACTCTGTATGTTTTTATTTATTAGCTCACCACGCATCAAGAATTATCAAAGACATCATTTTTAAGTAATTTAGCCTCGTTGATACCTATGCCTGACTGCAATCAGAGTCCTCGAAATATGTACCAGTGTCAGGTAAAAATGCCTAATTTTATTTTATAGCTGGTTTTAGAGTTTTAACAATCTAGCGCTAATTTAAAATTATTTTGGTTTTCTTAGATGGGTAAACAATCCATGGGCACCCCTTGTCACACTTGGAATATACAAGCCGAAACGAAGTTGTACAGACTGTTAATGCCTTCAAGTCCTTTGTTTAGACCTGCCCACTACGATTATATCCAAATGGACGATTTTCCAATGGGTGTTAATGCCGTTGTTGCTGTTATTTCTTATACAGTGAGTAATATCTACCTGTTTTAGGCTCTTTAAAAATGCGGTTTTGCTGATTTTCAATGCCCTAACAAAAAGTTTTTTTTTAGGGTTATGATATGGAAGATGCCATGATTATAAACAAGTCATCATTCGAGCGGGGGTTTGGACACGGATCAATTTTAAAATCAGAATTTATTGACTTAAAACCTAACTCTTATTTTGAGAGAGATCCTACTAGGGCAGATTTAGTTAGTAAACTCGATGAAGATGGATTTCCTAGCCCAGGGTACGTTAAAAGATATGAAAAATAAATAAATAAAATGGCTTTTCGTTGGCGGCGACGAGAGCATTGCATTAATCTATAAAAATTTGAAAGAAATTTTTAATCGTATTTTAGAGTTATGGTTACTGAAGGTGATCCGATATGTTGCTACTTTGATCATTCCGCCTCAAAATATGTTGTTGAAAAATTTCATGGCAAGGAAGCTGCTTATGTAGATAATGTGAGACAGTGCTGTGGTGCAACCTTGGATTCCTTGCGAGGTTGTATTACCTTTAGAATTCCGGTAAGTTTTATGCTCTAAGATGTCACATTTTATAATTCGTGACGGTAGTTTTAGTGGGAAAGTATTCTAAAATTTTTTCCCCGAAAATTTAATTGTCTTTACAATTTATTTAAAGAGAAATCCAACTGTGGGAGATAAATTCGCAAGTAGAGCTGGTCAAAAAGGAATTTGCAGTCAGCTATGGCCTGCGGAAGATTTACCTTTTACGGATTCTGGAATGGTGCCGGACGTAGTATTTAACCCTCACGGTTTTCCTTCACGGATGACTATAGGTAGAATCATGGACGCTTTAATTAATTTTTTTCTTTGTTTCTGCAGATTTTTTAGTTTTTTGATGTATATATTGCGGTCATTTCAGCTATGATGATTGAGTTGATGGCAGGCAAAAGTGCTGCGGTTCATGGTAAAGTTCATGATGCTACTCCTTTCCGTTACTCTCAGGGTAAGACAGCTATAGATCATTTTGGCAAGCTCTTAGAGGCTGGCGGTTACAGTTATTACGGAACTGAAAAAATGTATTCTGGCGTTGACGGTAGAGAAATGAATGCAGCCATATTTTATGGGATAGTATATTATCAAAGACTGAGACACATGGTTTTGGATAAGTGGCAGGTGAGTGTTGCGTACAAATACAATCACTTAAACCTTTTTTTAAAGGGAACCTTCCCTGATTTTTAAAGCGAAATAAGAGCTTATATAAAATTTTACGTTAAGGTTCGGAGTACTGGCGCGGTTGATACCGTTACACAGCAGCCTATCAAAGGCAGGAGGAGAGGTGGTGGAGTTAGGTTTGGAGAAATGGAACGAGATGCTCTAATTTCTCATGGAGCAACTTCATTGGTTCTAGATCGGCTCTTTGATTGCTCTGACAGATGTTGGGTAAAGTTTTAAATTTTTCTAATACTAAAATGAAATTACTGGAAAATTCGAAAAACTTTGAATTTCGCTGGAAAAGCTACAAAAAAATGATTTTATTTTATTTATTTCAGACTTCTGTTTGCGTAAAGTGCCATAATTTATTAAGTCCTTCAGTTGCAAGATGTGTCAAGGGTGGAGGAAAAATTGAGTTGTGTAAACTGTGTCCTAATGGTGGAGAGGTCAGGAGTATTGAATTACCCTACATTTTTAGATATTTACTGGTCCAGCTTGCAGCTGTAAATATAAATCTCAAAGTGTTTACCAAATAATGTTTCAAGTGTGCTGCCATGACAGATTTTCTTTGGATTTGTTGTATTAAAATATACGTGCTTGCTCAAACCACAACAGTAACTATGGGTAAATAGTCAAAGACTCTGACTAGTGAATAGTGGAGTGTTCGAGCCCTTTTCCACATGCTATTGTATCTAAAAGTGATAAACAGAATTAAAGTTCCAATTAATTTCAGACACACTTCATTTGTCAAGAAACTACTTCCAATGTTTTTGTAACTTTTAGATCATAATTGAATATCATGTATTCATGACTGATGCTCAGGGTTATTAAAAGCAAATATATTTAATTAATCTTAAGAATTTTGTTTAGAAGCCTAATGAAATTTTCCTTGGAAGTTTGTGAACTTTTCTTATTTTTCCTTACATATTAAAAACTAATTACTCCTTTATTGAGGTTTATTATAATTATAGCTGAATGTTTAAAGCTTAAGTTCCTTGTTAGATTTTTCTGAGGTGGAGTGGGAGAGGGAAATTTTTCCTCAAGTTTGAAGTGCAATATTTTGAAGTTGTAATACTTCGTTTTAGCGCCAAGGTACTTAACAAAAGTACTCAAAATACAGGGTACTTTTATTTGTGGGGAAAAATTCATATTAGTTTTGAGATGCCTTTTTTATAAATACAATATTTTTGGACATTTTTCTTCTCAAAATTACCATTCAACTGTGATGAAATTGAAGGTAATACAAAAGTTGTATAACACCATTCATTCCCATTTTTAAAATATTTTTTACAGAAGATCTGTACCTCTTGAGTTGGGTTTAAAACGTAACTCTCTTATCAGATTTTCTAAATAAGAAAAATTACTTATAAAGCGAAAAATTTTAATTATTCACGTATCTCCTAACTTATAGAAAAGTTTTTAATTCAACCAGTGAGTGGCCATTGCGCTCTGGTGTTAGAAAATGTAACTAAAACAACTTCCTTCTGATTGAGTATAGGAAGACCGTTGAACAAGATTTAGTTTTATGAGGTGAGCTGATAGTATAGTGTGCCTAATTTTTTCATACGTGTTTGTTTACAAAATTGACGCATACATGTTTTATTTTCCATGCAAAAATTTTTTTTTATGATGTGCTTGAAATGATATGATTGTGTAATTTAGTTGCCGTACGGAGTCATCAAATACCGCTCTTGTTGTCACGACCGAATATTAAGAAAAATTTAAAAGGTAATTATAATATTTTTATGTTGAACTAATTATAAATAATTGCCGTTATGCATTTATATGCAGAATAAATCAATTAAATAAATGTTGCGTTAAATTTTGAAAGACATTTTCTTTTAAAAAATTATGCTTTGCTCATTAACTAATTATTACAGGGAAATAATTTATTTTAAAAAATTTACTTGTTTTGTTGAATTATTATTGTATATCAAAATTGTAGACATGAAAGGTTTACTACTCTTAGAGTAACTTTATTACTTCTCCTCGATTGAACAAATTCAGTGAACTGAAATCCAATCAATGAAGAATCAAGAGGAATTGTCAGAGTAAAAAAATTCAGGTAGTGAGTTCCTTTAACTTTCATCACTTTTATTGCTTCTATTTAAAAAAAAAATTGTTTCATTCAAACTCAAGTACTTAATAGTCAAGTGATTCAACTACATAATCGTCTGTAATCCATTGATTCCTAAAAAGAAGCATCTGTAAACATTTCAAATGCTTTGTTAAAGTGTCACAGTTTGGTAGTATAAAAACTTGAAAATAAGCTCTTATCAGTCACAAAAAAAGCTGTAAATTATTTCTGAATGTGTGTGTGTGTGTAATATGTTATCATGTAATTTTTTCCTTATATGTTTGACTTTGATATATCTTTATGATGATGGCTATCTAGTTTTTTTGTACATGTGTGTGTTTCATATCTTCTGAAACTTGTTATTTCATTTTGTGAAACCATCAAACTTAAATTTTTGAATTTGATATTTGTTAGAATTAGAATATTAATAACGATAGTTTTCAGTAGACATGACAGAAAATTATTAGATTTGCTTGTATTGTAACGAAGTATTTGAAGATGCATCATTAATCTGCAATTTCAATTTATTGGAAATGACTTAACCAAAATAAAACTTTTCAGTTCTAAAGTATAAAATTTAAAATTTGAGGCATCTACTTAGTGATCAATATAAATGCTGAATTTTTATTTCCCAAATTATCATCTTTTCGAAAAATTATTAAAATGGTAGAAGCTTTAAAGTTAAAATTCATTTCATAACAATTTTTTATCTCCTCAATGCAGGATGTAATGTAACTCATATAATTACCATTACTCTGATTTTACTTTTTAATTTAATAATTTTGGCCTTTTAATTGAGATAAGGGTGGATTACAAAATGAAACAAGAGTTTCCTTAAATTCAGTTTAAAAAATCAGGACTCTAACTGCGGTTTTCCTGCAACTCAACCACTTTCCATAACTTGTATACATAGTATACATAATATACTAATCTGCATTTTCATGATTTCAAAAGTATTATTTGGGTTTTATGTATGAAAATGTTCATTTTTAAATGTTGTAACTAGCAGGGCGATTATCTCTTGCTTCATTTGACAAATTTGATTGAAGTACTTTATGGCCGGCAGCTAATTTAGAATTAATTTTTATTATAAAATAAATTAAAAGTATATCAAACAATAAAGGATTTTCGGTTAGAGTGAAAAAGGATGAATTTAGGAAAAATGCAATTTAAAATAATCAGTTTAAAAAGGGATGGAGTTTTAGGAAGGTTGATGTTATTGACAAATTAACGATGGCGGCGCTATTCTTCTTACATTTACATAACGGTAGTATCATTGTACACAAGAGCGTTTCGATTAGTCTGCTTTAGAAAACCTCCCAGGGCAACCTGTTCTGTAATTTTACTAAATATTCAACCGTATTGGAACCGGTATCAAAACGGCACTTTTTATTCCTGAAAAACGTCTCTCTCTCTCTCTCTCTCTCTTCCTTCTTTCTCTATTTTATTTTATTTAAACTAGGGCTTTATCCGTTCGCTTTTGAACGGAAACACTATTTCCGCCATTGATTCACCAATATTATGATATTTACACTACAAAAACAAATTCTTTTATTGCAAATTAAAGTATCTTATTTATTTTTTATCTATCTGAAGAAATTATCTCAGATAATAAATTATCTTAGTTTTATTTGGGTTACACCTCCTATAATTTATGTTTCTCCCAACTCATATGCCTAGTGTCTGTAGTATAGAGCTGTGTTTGGGACTAAGAGCTTGTTGGTTAGAGCTTGATGGTGTCTATGGACATTTAAGAAAAAGAATTTGCGTCGGTAGTGAATTCCCTTAATTGCTTTCGACAAATAATTAATAATACAAGAGACCGTCATTAACTTTGCCTACTTGGCTTTGAAAATAGAAGTTACTCCGCATAACAATTACGCAATATGACTTAGTCAAACACAAATGATTGTGTCCGTTGTCATTGAACTTAAATTTCATTCTTATTTATTAAATGATGGCTTGAAAAATAAAAATCTATTGATTTGTACCATGTACAGGAATGTTATGTAAGAGAGCGGCTATAAAATTAGGAGGTAGTGCGAAAATAGTGTCTCGTTTAACTGTGTTTGGTTATGATAATCAAACTATAAAAAAAAATAAAAGATATTCAATTACTATGATTGTCGCTCGTCATTTTTATTCATTGTAGTAGAGTCATTGTATGTCTGCTTTGTGAGTTCTCAAAAGATTGTTGTTAAAATTACTTAATAGAAGTGTTGATGTAGGAAATCAAAGATAAAGAAAGTGAAGGAAGTTGAAAAAACTAGAAATAAAATTTCAAAATGATGAAAACGTTTTTAATTGCCTTGGATGATTCATTAATTTGTCAGTTGTTGGTTTTCTGTAAATTTTCTCTGACTGACTATCAAAGAATGATCCAATCAGATTCTAACATGTTATTCTAGAAAACTGGGTTCTGTTTTATTTCATTTGGAAGCAATATTTAAAAACTGTCAGGTTAGAGGTGCTGTCATACTGGAAGCTACAGTGTATAAGTACAGCTTATGATATCAACGATTGTGTATGAGTTTGTTGCACCTCTGCTTGATTGTTTTTGTTTTATTTTATTTTTAAATGAATGAAAAGTGTGAACTGGCAGAATGAACGTTACGGTGGAAGGAGCCACTTTCAAAAACAGTTAAATGGTACGCACGTACGAACGAGAAAATGCAAAATCATGAGAACGTGTTTTTTTTGGCAGACTTTCATTCACTTTCGAATGGATCCTTAAAAAAAAAAGAAAAGTCGATAAAGAAACTTAAAGCACATGGCTGTTGTTTGCATTGTTCGAATTTTTGACATAAATGGAAAACCCTTTCGTTCTTCTAATCGCAATTCAATATACACGAGATTTTGATGATACTATGAAAGTTTGTAAAAATTCATTGTTTATGCTTTCTTTTGCCAGAAAATGATTTTTAAATTTAAAATTGATTTATAGAAAGTAGAACATATCACTAGAATATGTTTAGTTGATTTAATTGAAAAATTTGAAATTTTGTCAAAGGAGATGAGTTAACATCTGCTAAACCCCTTCAACTATAGTTTAATATAGGAAACTGTTGTGAAGTGAGTGGTAAATGTGAGCCTGATTATATGAACGTGAGTTGTTTAATCTGTGTATATGTATGTGTGTTTATATATATAATAAATCAGAGAAAAAGATAAATTTTAATTGTAGGCCTACTAGAATAGTTTATGTACTTCATCTTTGGGCATAGCCTTTACCAATAAATGCGACACTGTGAATGTCTCTTATCAGTATGACATAATAGATATGGGTTTTATTATGGCAGATGATTTTTTAAGGGACTCATTCTAGTAGGGACTTATAGTGGTGGCTTTAATACCGTTTTTCACCCTTTTGGGGTATAACAGGATGCGGGAGGAGGATTAGAACTCACAACCATAAATTCCAAGTCAGGAACTTTAACCACAACACTAGACCTCCGCGCTTATTCTAGCAATGTATGTACAAAATGTTTAATTTTCATTTTAATGAAAACTCATTTCTTTTAAGTAGTATATATAATATAATAATAATATATAATAATTATAAATGATCGCCTTTCGGTATTACATAATTCACATTTAACAAATATTGTTCATTCACACTGCCAATACCTCACTCCATTGCACTTTTGCTGTACTGCTCTTCTCTTTGGGCCTCTCTGCTCCTTCTCACCAGCTGTTCTACCACGTTTTCTCCACTTTCTGATCTCCTCTTTAATTCGATGACTGACCAACCGTTCGCTTCTAGGTATTTCCTACGGTTTTTTTCCCAGCCTGTTTCTTTCCTCTTGGGTTTCTCTATTTCAATCATACATTCCTTTAGCAGGCTGTTGTCACCTCTCCTTATTTTCTCTTCAAATTTAATCGCTCTCTATACATACCTTGTCTCTTTTGCATTCCTCGAGAACTCTTTTAAGTAGTAGTTATTTCAAATTGGAATGATTTTTTGAATCCTAGACGTGTCTCAGATTTCTGACTGTGTTAATATGGGAAATAATGTTATGTATTTGTGTCACTCGTAGATTTGACAAGATTAGGAAAAATGCTACAGGCAAAGGCGACCAAACAAATGGACTTGTCTTTGGTATTAAAGTAATCATCATTAATTCATCAGAAACAATTACTATTCTTAGACGGGATAGTTCCGCTTAAAACCATATTTTTTTTCCCTTTAAATTTACGATTGGAGAAATTGAGAACTTCAAATTTGCCAATTTCCACTTTCTCTCAAGTACGTATTAAAAAACACGGTTGATGTTGACATTGACTCGAGAATCATGTTGTAAAACGCGATAAAATGAATCACAAACAAGGAGTATTAATCAACATATAGATAGAACTGAAGGAAATGATATGTTTGCGATGATTTCCAGCGGTATCGTTTTGATCTGTTATCCTAATTTCTAAAAATAATTTTTATTTTTATTTTTACAAATTAATGCCCGTTTCTCTTATCGGTAATTATCCACCAGAAAATTCAGTTATTATTTCAGTCAAAAAGTAACCGAATAGATAATTGAAAATGGTATTACAGAATGGTCGTTACTTTCTCAATTAAAATTTTGCAAGGAAAATGGGAGAATTTTAATGACAGTTAAAGTGACGTAAATACAATTCGTCACAACAGAAAGTAGGAAATTTAACAACATTGTTTCACAATAAATAAAATTTTTAAATGTAATAGTGGAATGACTTAATAAAAATAATAATATTATTATATATTACATAGCCATTATTCGTTTCGCCTGTGTGTCCGACATTGAAAAACGTTTGTCGTAAGTTTTAAATAAAATCCGTTTCCGTTTCCGCAGATTTCTTTTTTACTTTGTTCCTTCAAAATGTTTTAGACTTTTTAAAAATAATATTACGAGTGTGTTACCTAATGTCTTATTACTTCATTGTACTTTCAATTATATTAAAACTGTTATTATATTATTATAACATAATAATATTCGGGGTTTGACTCTTACGGAGAAATTTAATAATGCGATTATGTTGAATTTAGTTAAGGTTATCGAAACCGGATAATTCGATTCTATTGTGTGTCGGTGAGGTGAGATTTTTAGCATTTGGCGGGTAGGGGTAGCGGGGGGATAACAAGGAAGCGAGCTTTCGTGAAGGCAAAATTAAATTTCTCCTCTGTAAACCGGATTCGCATTGTGTAAGAAAATTGTTATAAAAGATATAAAGAAAGAAAGAAAAAATTAGAAAGCCGATCTTTAAAAAAGTAAATGACAAAAAAAATGTAGACCTAAGGTAGGATACAAAACGCATAACAAGACAAACTGGTCATCTTGGAGCAAAAAACAAGTGGTCTTTATTTTGGTGGTTAGTCAAGTTTTTATATTATACAGCGAATTGGTGAAAAACACTTTCGTTCCGTACTTCTTTTTATTTTAAATTTGACACTCAGAGCAGTTGAATTGATCTATTAATGAAGACATTTGAATTAATTGATTTAATTCAAATGAATAACAAGGAATGTTCTCTTCAACCAGGGATAGTTTAAAAGAAGTGGAGTTGTGTAGAGTTTTATCCTGTGTTCTTTAATAAGAATCAATTTTTGTTTATTGGTTTCTTTTAATGTTATTTAAATATAAAATCAAAATTTATTTCCCATTAATTTTCAATTTAAAGTAATGTGTCGTCATTTTTAATTCACTCATTTACTGTGAGTTTTAAGGAGAGATGAGTACACTCTTTGTTTCCTGTAAAGAAGAGTACCTGAGTTACCCCCAAGAAAGGGAGTAAAAGTTGTTGGTAGGATATTCTGTTAGGGGTTGGTCTGAGGAACAGACTCAAATACAAGCCTCAGGAGCTGATGGAGTAATGGGCTAACTAGTCAGCTCTTGTGTTACAATTTCTACTCATAGAACTGTTTCTCAGTGTTACAAATTAGAGTTCGACATGTTGTTCTCATGATCATAGGACCTACCAAATCATCATCATTGACACATCACAACCATCAACTGAGACTGTTTTCTACCCTTGGTTTGAGTGATATTACTATTAGAAACAAGTTGAAAGATCATTCAGCATCCCTTCTCAGAAGTGGTCCATACGCAGATTGAATTTAATATGAGAAATTTATAAAATTTATCTATGCATACTGTAGATTTTAAAATACAGCGGAACCTCTCATAACGAGTTTAATTCGTTCCGGAGTTTTACTCGTAATGCGAAACAATTTTTTCCATATAAAGCAATGTAAAATGGATTAATGCGTTCCAGGCCGAAAGAAGCACTCAAAAAATATTATTTTTACTATTTAGCAAAAGAAATGGAGTAGTTAAGAAGCTTAAGAATGTGAAAATGAAAGGAATTTGGGTGGTAGTGAAGAAAATAAGACAGATACAGAAAGTTTTAACTTTGAGTTTTTTCTCTAGCTGTCGGGGGATTGCCCATGTAAGTGTTGCCAAATTTGCTCGTCATGCGAAGACATTTTGACAATTTATGTTGCTTGTTATGCGAATTTCTCGCTATGAGAGCCACTCGTTATGAGACGTTCCACTATATATACTCTTCTTCATCCTATCGTGTGTCATTTGTTATGTATGATAGTCATCGGCTGTTTTTCCTCCCTTTCACCACCCCCGGATTTATTGGTTGTAGCGCTTACCTGACCTTTTTCAACATCCAGGCATAATGATTTAAATTAGATTTCAAGGATTTTTTTTACATCGCCATCTTTTTTTTTTACCTTTCCAAACGGATTTCAACTTTTCATTATTTATTTAATTGTTATTCATTATTCTTATTATTCGTAATGTACTGCTATTTACTGTTAAGTTTCTAAAACATTCTAACAGGATATTATTTATGTTATGTAGAGGTTTTACAAGGATTTAATAATTTTTCATTTGAATAAACTGGAGAAGACAAATTAAAGGATAATCTCTTAGGCCGTATGGTAATATATTTTTAAAGAATGGACTGAGGGAAAGCTCAAGTGAAAATAAGTGTTAATAACGTGTGTAAGCTATTTCCAAATAAGTTTTGTAAAGCTTTTATTAAACTCTCATTTTCTTTGAAGCGCAATATTGTAATTAAAGACTCGATGTAGAATTCGACCTGGACACAAATTACGTTCTTAATCAGGTTACATCAGACGATTCATCGTTTTAAAACGCATAGTAGACATAATTAAAAAGTGGTCGCCTAATTTTTCTCCCCTTTTGTATAATTATACGGTGAAGTTCACTTGATATACACATGTCCCGCCTTAGTTTTGAGTCGCTTTTAAAACAAAAAATGCCTGTAATTCTATGGGAGTTGGTATTTTAAAAAGCAATTTTAATGATAATTAGTTATTTACTTGTTTAAATATATAAAATGGAGTATTTATTAGGTAAAGTTTTGTTTGAAGTTCACGTTTGAATAATATTATGAAACACATAATTTACTTGGTGTATGGGACTGTTTGTTGTTTCGCGTTATTTACGTGAAAAATGAAACGAAACAATGCAAATAGAAATGAATTCAATTTTTAATTATAGATTTGGGATGTTGATTATGTATCTAGTTTTAGTGAAGTGAGGCGATTTGTCTTGCACAACAGTTTTCTTGCAAGCGAAATGGTGGATAATATAAGATAGATGAAGGAATTGTTTACACGTTCGTTTGAAATAAACGTAAGCACATGAAATGAGTCGTATCAAGTCAACCCTTAAATTTAGTTTTAAATTTTCCAGTGGCTGGTGATCCGCGGCGTTAACAATTCAAGGTATACTAATTAGAGTGTAGCGACTGAAGGTGAAAGATGAAAATGAAATGAAACCTTGACTAACATATGAGGAAGGGAAAACCGAAGAGGCAGATTTTGATTAAAAATTAAAAACGATAATTATGGTGACAGTGAAAACTAAAGGAAAGCTTCTGTGTTTGGTGTTACCGGAAACAATTTTGGGTTTAAAAATAGTGAGTGAAAAGGCCTGTGGTTGAGTGGTCAAAGAATCTGACCAGCGAAGCAGTAATTGAGAGTTGGAGCCCCCTTCCATATACCCAAGGGTGGAAGACGGGATTGAAACTCAATCTGAGTTTGGTCCAAACCAAGATCAACATTATTTTGGGGATGTTGATCTCGTACCTGATTTTACTGAGTTGGTGGGATAATTTGAGGCAAAAGCAGAATTAAAGAAAAGATTTTTTGTTTTTAATTAAATGTTGATTCGTTGTGTTTTGAAAGAACATTTCAAACATACCAACGCATAACACAATAAAATTTAATTAAATGTGTCAAATAATCAAAATTTGATGTGAGAGAGATTATGAATGTGAGGAAATTACGTTAATCCATCGATAATAAAAAAAATGTTAGTTTGTTTTATTGAAGAATCATGTCCGAAATTAGAATAGTTCGGGGAAAAAGCGTTTTATGAGCGGCAACACTTTGAACTCAGGTTACGACTACTTAATTACGACTTGATTACGTTAATTGTTGTGAGTGTTTCATGGCTATTTTTGTTGGTGCTCGCCGATAGGAGAGCCTAGTAGTGTGGAAAACAAATCACTCAGTGAATTGACTAATTGTAGCTAGACTAACTGCAGTCAAACATAAAAAAGGCATTCGTGATATTCATGATGACCGTTAGTTTCTTGTTTCACATGACCTTAACAAGACATTGAAATTGCATTTGGGTGTTTTAACACTGAGTCGTTTATTGTCCTTAGCTTTGTTGTAACTGTATGTCGTTGGTTAGAATTTAAAAGCTCATCAGTGTACGTGTTGTTTGCTGTTGGTACAGCTCTTTTAACCCCGCATTTAAGATTGTTGTGAGTATGTTGTTGAGGTAATGCGTAAAGATACAAACCTGTAGACTTCTAATGACGTTATCATAGCCTTTTTGCATACCTTCTTTCCTTTTTTAAGTCTTTGGTTCTAGTTACAAACTCTGCCATACAGCGTTTTGTCTTCTTTCCTCTTCCACTCTCATAGTTTTTCCGGAACAATTTTCTTTTCCTTCTACTCCAACTCTACCTGGTTGGATTCATTACTTTTCTCTTATTTTGGAGTTAGGTATGTCTCCTAGGTACTATTCTATGATTCGAGACTTACAGACAAACTATTGTCTCGTACTTAAAACCAAGTGACAGATAACTGTGGGATAAATAAATAATTAAAAAATTTTGTTTCCAAGCGAAATAAGAGTTCCATTCCTTATTTGTGTGTAGCGTTGAATGAGCTGTAGGAGTGATTGAAGATCCATCAAAATGTTAGAAAGGTGGAGGCGAGATATCGCCTAAACATCATAAAAGACCACGCGAGATCATCAAAATGACATAGTTCCACAAAAGTTAGTCAGAGGTTTTAGAAAATGATGGCATATGAATCGTAATTATTTATTGTGAATATGACTTTAAACTATGTGAAACAAAAAAAAAATTAATGTAGAAAGAACAAAAGCGTCCATTTTTTTTCCATAGAAAATAATGGTAATAATTATATAATCTTTGTTGAAGGAAAAAAAAGGTATTATAGGGTGGTCCTCTCCTTGAACTTGTTTTAAAGAAAAAAGAGCCGTTTCCTTGGGGCATTCGGAACCTATACCTACATCATTCACTTTCAAACCAGGGTTGAACTCATTGTTGGAGTCCATTATTCATTTGTTTATATTGAGCTTATGTGAAATGAATTTATTCTTTTGTATTATATGATAACTTAAATAAAAATGGCTCTTCGGTATGTTTTAGGTAGGAAACTTGGATTTTTTATTCTTTTTCTCTATTTCTTTCTTATCCTCTTCATTTCGAACGAAGAAGTTCCACTATTTTATGTTATTTTGGTACTGCCTCAATTAACCTTTTTTCCCGTGAGGTTAGTTTTTGTGAAGGAGTCAGTTTTGAATTGGTTCATTCGTTTGAGGCATCTGTTTCTATTTTTAAGGTTGGGCTTTAAACTAAAAATATTGACTGTTCTATGTATTCAAAGTCCCTTTAATATGTAATCATATTAATAACCCTCGTTTAATAACTTCATTTATTGTTTTTGTTTGTAACCTTTCCCTCTAAGGAATGAGTAGTGTGTGTTATTAAGGTTTGTTCCGTTAGTTTGCAGAACTTTATTTCAAGATTTGACGCAATCCATAAAAACTAAATCAATTCGAATCGATAGGTTATTGAATATTTATGTATGTATGTTTTGATAGAGTGACGATTTCTCCGTGTGGAAGTGAGGTGAGAAATATTTTATTTAAACGAAAAAAAAAGTCGAATTCGCCAATAAATCGGATGATTTTCTCTTAAAAATAGAATCAATAAATAAATTAATTAGGTAAGTTGTGTCTGTGCTCGATTTCTATGTCTGCCTTGGCTAGCTTCTTCGTTTTGAGTTTTTGAATAGTTTCAATTTGAGAAGTTTATGGTTTTTAATGTAAGTTATTATTAATAATACTTATCTTACAGTCACTGATTTCTTGTATTGGTGAAAGTTGCTGTCTTGATTTGCTCGGTAAAGAAAGTTCGATGACTTTTTGCATCGGTAATGATTTTTTTTTCTCTCCTTAATTAACTGGATTCATTTCGTTTTTGTTATTTAATTATTGTGTTACTTATCGAAACGGAGTGGTATCTCCATAAAACAAGATCTCCGATATTCGGACGTGGAGACTTCTCTTTCTCGTTGTCATGTTCAGCCCGTAAGAAAACGCTTTATTATTATTATTATTATTATTATTATTACTACGACTTTTTTTTTGTTTGTGTTTATTGGACCTGAAACTTATTACATACTAAAAAAAGTGAATATTATTTTTTTTTTTAGTTGTAGATACGCACGCAGAATTATTAATCATAAAGTAAATGACAATATTTCATTGTCTTCGTGTGTTTATTTATTTATTTTTTGTGTGCTAACAGCTTTTTTTTGTTAAGGTTTTGGTTTACTTGTCGCCGGTTTTGTGTTTAGGCTTCTAATCAACAAAAGACACGGGATATGATCACGTTACAGGTGGTTTGTCAGAGTAGAGTCCGTGGGAATTTTGGGGGGATGTCGAAATTTGATTCCAGGCTCGTTTTATTGGTTGCATAAGTGCATGAGTGTATGAGCTATCTTAAGGCTAATATTTTTATAATTTAATTTATAGATTTATTTGTCTTTTTCACTTTATCTACTTGCATATATCGTTTTATTTGTCTACTCTTCCTCCATCTGCAGTTAATTTTATTCTGACTACCAATCTATACAATAATCCTTTTCTGTAGGTTTTACCACCCGATTTTAAGACTTTAAAGAACTTGGAACTTCCTTCTATCTCAATTCTTATATCAATATTTATTGTAAATCCTAAATCAGAACACCTTCCAGTCCTAGACTGGTTAACATCCAAGTCAGGAACTCCAACCACTACACTACGCCTCCCGAAATAAGGAAAATTGTATAATATAATATATTATTAGGTATATTGATTTATATCGATATTATTGTAATATATACTGATATTGTAGTTTTGATATTTTTTTCTTTTGAAAATTCAAAGTTTGAGAAGTTCGAAACGAATCATTTGGTCTTAGCTGGGGATTTTGTAACGGATTGTGACCTTCTCTTGCGACTAATTACGTACAACTTTCATGTTTTTTAAGGGCGGTTTCATTTACAAGAGCAATCATTTCTATCATAATGACATATTTAAAGTTTAGCTATAACTATTATCAGTCAACTAATTTCTGGGCGAAAAAGTCTTGTGGGTTTTAAGATTTTTGAGTAAGTGTTAATTATCGGCAAAAGTGAATTTTCACTTTTTCTTCAATTTTGAAATGGAGTCACAGTTCATTTTATTTATTTAGGACTTTGTAATGAGATTGGGCGTGTGTGAAGAGCGACTTATCCAAAAATCCCAGAATTTTGTCGGATAAGTTGTTCGAAAGAGGAAAGTGTCGATTTTTGAAGACCTTGAATCCTAATCCTGATGTTAAGAAAGAAGTTACAAAACTGTCGGCTTTCACGGGTTCCAGTGAAAGGATTCAGGTGAATTGTTCGTTTAATTTTCTTTTATTGGGTTTTTGGACGATGAAGAAATTGAGTTTTTAAAGGAGTTTTTGTAGTGGAGTGCATCAAGCGAAACGCGTTCATTGTATTCAAATTCGAAATGGGATTGGATTTTTCTTTTGAATTTGAATAAAGCTTTGTTTATGACTCGATTTGAGGTAGTAGATTCGGACTACCTCTTTCGACAAAGGTCGTGTCACGTTTGGGGATGTTCCAATGATTCGACACGATTCCACCCACAGATAAAAATTTCCCACTAAATGGACCACCAAGGAAGATGTTATCAAACATCGCGTTCGTTATTTCAACTTTGAAAAGGATGATGCGTAGAAGAAATTCGGAGTCCTTTAGAAAAAAATTCGAAATCATTTTTTTTAATATAGTGATTTTAACGTGTATACTCGTTTTTAATTTAAGATTCAAAAGTAAGTTTAATAAGCGGAACTATTTGGAAAAATTTTCAACTACTTTTCAACATATTAATGGAGTTAGTCTACTTATGCAAACTTTCTACTGCAATTTTGTATTTTCTCTCGGGGCAGTGTCCCATGTTAAAAAAAAAACCTCAAAACTATAATTCTACCATTTTCTGCCGCAAACCATTCATTGTTAAGTTTGTTTGTCTTACGATAGACCACATAATATACCAAAAACGTTACGGTGTCTTGAACCAGTTTTACTTTTCATCTTGTTTATTTGTAGTCCATCTTTTACAGGTGTAGTTGCCACTCTGAGGAAGTCTTTACATTACACTAAACGGACTTCGTGATTTTTAAAAACGTTTTAGGTCGAGGTCACCTGTGTTCACTTCTGTGGTTCTGTTAAAGCACGAAGAAGTCAAGTTTTCGTGCTCATTGTTAGCGTTTAGCTAATTTTTAATAGCCTCCGTTAAAATGAAACAGTACAAAAGCTTGATTGACTGTCAGACGTTATAACAGGATGGGCCAGCTAAGGCCCACCTTAAGATGAAATTAATTTAGTTGTAATATAATAATCACCTAAAGGAGTTGTTTCTTAATGTTTCAAAATTAGAGTTTCACAAATCGTTATCGAAATAATTTTTGAAATTGAATACCTCACGTGCACAAAATTAGTGCTGGGTTTGATCCAGCTGAATTAAGTGTTTTCTGCCATTAGTCTTAGCACGAATTAGACTTTTTAGAATCGGGAGAAAAGTTCGAACCTGAATTATATTTTTGTATTGTTTTTCAATATAAACCGTTTATTTTGAAAGTGGTGTAAGTCGATTTCCCTAATGTTTTGTGAAAATTTGTATGAACAATGTCAAGTCTGGCAATAGTTCTACTAATTTATCGATGGTGTGTACAGGAAGTCTCTTTGACATGCCACCTTGACCCGTGGGAACTTACTCCTCTTTTAAAATAGACTGTTTCTATAGTCTGGTTCCCAGTAATGGTTGTAGTTTAGAATTATCCGAACTATACTATTCCTTGTGGAACTGTTTTTTGAGTGTACCTGTATCATTTATGTGCGAGTCATTGACTCGGTTTAATCGATATCAGATCTTCCTTATTTTAATCAGTTGCTGACTGTATAGAATTACTTCAATACGTTAAAGTCATTTTGTTACTTTAAAACTATCCATCTTGCCAAGTGAATATGGGAGTCGATTCCTTAAGACAATGAGTAAGCTTACAAGTGGTAACATTTACATTATTAAAAAGGATAAGTCCGTTGAAAAAATTATCCGGGAAATAAGCAAACATTTGTAATCCTCAATCCGGATTCAAGGATTCTGATGAGGGTCAGGTTCATTTTTCCTTTGTACATGATATTTGAACAACTGCCTACCTATAATTTTTTACTTTTATTTTATTGAACTATCACGTTCTGTGCCTATTCCGATGCGGTTGATAACGCGTAAAAATTTTTTCCTTTTTAACGTCAACTCTTTTTATCGATGTAATTTTTATGTTCGTATGTGGAGATAAGTATATAAAAAGAGAAACAATGATTAAAAGACAAATAAAAATTTTAATGGAATGTTTTTGTGGTGTTTCTCATTTCACGAATAAACTGAAAAAGGTTGTGTGTCACTGCCAAAATGCAGAAGTCTGTTAATGTACACATTAACTACGGTGATCTCATAAAGTGTCAGCAATTGTTTCATTTTTTACTGAGAATTATGAGAGAAACAAAACTGAAAAATATTACCTGGGTAAAGTGTGGAAAGCTTGATTGCTGACTTTAACGAAGCAAATTAATCTGCAGAGTACACATTAGTGGTTTGAGAGCTTTAGCGGTATTATAGTAATTATATTTTAATTTATGCATTTGTTTATATATATGATTTATACTTAAATGAATACTGTGTGAGGGTTTGTTGCACTTTTTGATAAGTAATGCGAATGGAGTTTGAAATTTGGTGGGGGCGGGGAGGTCATTTTTGACATCATCTTGGTTTTATAATGTCGGAACCAGGTTGTGTCGTTGTAGATGAACGAATGATGGACAACACTAATTCCGAACGTATATGTATATTGATATATAAAATATAACTATAATTTAGAATCAAAACGGAAAGTGCAAGGATCCTGATGGTGCGGAGCTCCGGGACTGAATGAATTTGGCTGCGGTTGTCGGCTGCTTCATTTCACTGTACCCATTCTGGAATTAGGAATGTGGAGAACGCCACATATAAATTTGAAGCAGTCACTTTATGGTAGAATCTGGGTTTTGGTTTTCCATTCCATCTGAATAGTTGGCCTATTCTTTTACCAACGTTAAAATAATGTTATAATTTAAAGTTCGCTTTGACGAAAATTAGCCAAAAACAGTTTAATGACCATGGCAAAACCCTTTGACATTTTAAACAGACCGTGGTTAACTTGTTAGCGATTTTCTTATTTTCTTAATGACTTTTAACTCCATATCTGTCTCATGACAGTATATTTCAGGTCCTTTAGCTTTGAGCAAGGTGAAATTTAAATTGAATGCCATTTTTAATTTTTTTCGTGTCAGTGTCGACAGCCGATAATGTCATTGTGAAAATCACTATCCAAGTTCTGGGTTATATATGGGCCAATAACCTTCTGGAAGTTAAGTTTATATTTTGAACTAAAAAATTTAAATCCAGCTTTCAAAATTAAAGTTTTGGAATAGATTTTACGCCACGAAAGTATCGCGATATGCGTGATTCGGTGGGTGATTCAAACTTGAAAAATCTCTAAATAGTAGGTTTGTGTTTACGTTGCCTTTTTTAATCTTATTATGGTTTGGGATACTAAGGACGTGTGTATTGAGATTAAACTAAAAAATTTTAGCAACCGTTGTTAGTATTGAGAGCATATTCAAGTGCTATGCCCTCACACACACCCGCTATGTTTAAATTGTTTCGTATCCCCACCCAAGTTCCACCTATTTATGGTGCGACATAATTAGTTGTCGAATTTGTTGGACTTTGAGGTCCTTTCATGGACATCTTGCGCCTTAATTAGTGTCGCGGAAGCAGTATTGAACGGATATCGTTCCGCGTGACCTCCTCTGACCCTCGAATCCGGTCCATTTCATTTTTGGACTGGACAGCTTTTGTCAAAGAGTTCCTAGGACTGACAGGTAGCTGTTTACGGAAGTAGTAGACAATGAGCAAATCATATTCAATTATCTGAAAAGCTTTAATCGAAGTAGCCTAATTGTGATAATTTTAGTGGAGGCCACGCTTTTTTTTTCTAGTACAATTTTTTTAATTCATGCTTCAGTAAGCAGTATGTATTAATGTTTTTTTTTCCTTTTCTTCTTTTTCCAGACTTATAATGACAGAAAAACGGGGAATGAAGGCGTTGGAACTTTGGTGTCGGAGGGTTACCGAAGGTTATCCAGGAGTGAAGATTGAAAACATGACGACCAGTTGGCGGGATGGTTTGGCGTTTTGCGCTCTCATTCATCATTTCCGACCCGATTTGATGTAAGTTTTTTTAATTTTTCGTTGAAGACGTGCCTTATCATTTACATAAGAATTTAAAATTGCAGAAAAAAAATACATAACGAGTTGGAAAAATTATTTACATGTTTTTTGTATATTGATAATTATGAGAACATCACTTTGTTGAGTCATGAATAACCTCCGTTTTTCTCATTACGTTCCTTACTTTATATTATAAATGTATAATCTGTTTAGTGTGTAATTAACATCTGTATGAAGTATTTATTCCATAAGTGACGACATTTTTTATTTATTTTTCATAAGTAGTGCACAGGATTTTGCTTTCTTAAAGTTAAGTACAGAAAAATTCATTTTTACTCCACTTTCATTCATTTTAAATAATTTATCATTTCAAATTTTTTATAAGCAAGTGTGCAGTATTTATGAAATAAATTCTGTATAAATGTTTGATATATTTCTGCGGATTCATCAGACCATCATCATTTAATACCAGACCAAGAGGGCCTTTGGGAACAACTTCTTGCATTGGGTGAAAAAAAATTCTAAACCCATAAATTGGTGTTTATTGATTTTATTTTTATTTATTTATTTTAAAAGAGAGAAAAATAAATAAATAATTTCACATAAAATGAGACGAAAAGGGAAGTGTCAGTAATAGCAGACACTTTCTTACCCCTTAGCTATATGTGATCTTTATTAATACTAGTTTGAAGTCGTTGTCGAGTGACACAATTTCGTCAGAAAAAAAGTCAACTGCTTGGTACATACAACGATTTTGTTTTTGAAGGAAAGTTTATAAAAATGGCCTGAGGTTGAAGAAAGCACTTTTCTATTTGATATTACGGTCCTCAGTTTACCAGGTGTCAATCTTTTATTATAAAATTTGACACAAAATTGATTATCGTGATATAATACGAGTTATGTAGAGTTGTGCGTTTGTATCGTAACGCTTTACTCTCGGATGTTATCTAAAAGTAAGCATTTACAAATTTGAAAAAGGAGAAAAGAGATGTGTTTTCATCTTCCTTTTTTTGACTTTAAAAGAAAAATATTTAGAAAAGACATCTGAGAGGAGAAAAAAAATGTTAAAAGCCATTTACGGTTTAAAAATCTAAATAAACTTGTTTCGTCGGGTCGCAACAAAACAGCCGACACCCCAACTAAATGAGGATCTCTTAATGAGCTTACCTGGAATAGTAAACAAAATGTTTTTCAAAGTCACGGCCGCAATGATCAGGATCCTAGAATGACTCCATTTATGGAGATTTGGGTACTGGCTCTTTTTTTTTACCTTTAAAAAAGGTGCATTGCCGAGGTCAGATAAAATTTTCTTTTTCCTGGCTCTACTCCGGAACCCTGAAATGAATACTTCAAAGTAAGTCTTAGTGAGGTGAGCCCGGATGAAGAGATAATGTCCAAAAGAGGGAAATGTTTTTTTTCTTTTAATTTGGCGGAAGTTTAATGCGAACCGTGTTTGGAGTTTCTTAAGCACTCCTTGTAAGGGAAAAGTTATGAAATTCGCTTCCGTGATGCGATTAAAATTATGTGGTTAAAATTTGGTCGTTAATAAGATGTTGTGGGATTGAAATTAGGCTAAACGTATGCAGAGACTAAATTTCAGGGTAAATTTTGCAATCAAAAACTCGCTACTTTATAAAATTCATTGAGTATAAACACACAGTAGAGTGAATTTCAGTCAGCAATACTAAAGAAAGCCCTAAGAACAGAGTTCACGGATTAGAACAAAAGAGTATTCCCAACAGGATGCGGAATAGAAGGGTACAAAAACATAACAAGGCATAGTATCATGCTATTCAAGCATTCGCTCGACACAGCAGAAGAATCGTCTTCTATTGGTGACCAGCTCGAATGGATTCGGGCAGTCTATCGAACCGGATATTCAAATACTTCCTGAACGAAAAAAACAAGAGAAATCTGGTTTACGGAAGTCGAAGCAGACCTGAAAGCGTTGCGAAACACGTGACCAGACGTAGCGTGGTCTGAAAATGAAAATTGAGAGCACCAAGAAAACCAAAACTTGAAATGGAGGAAGAGAGGAAAAGCGAATGAATATACTACAACAAGAAGAAAGAGAAGAAGCCCCTAGGAAGTAACTTTGGCTGTAGATCTTGCGAAATTTTCGGAAATAATTTGAAATGAATTTTCTAAAACTGAGACGTTTTGTTTTCTTTTTGATTGCACTCATGATTATTGTCTACTAGATTAATATTTGTTTTGGAGTACTTTTTAATGAAAAGCCTTCCTTTTAAGATTACAATCCCAGGATAATTGTTTTTAACCGATTCTGGAGCACTTATATTTTGATTTCATGATTCTTATTCTCCCACCTTAAGAAACAAAAAGTTGTGGGGTGCTTTTGAAGAGAGTCAAGTGCTCTTAAAGTCGAATTCTATGTGTATTTTCGAAAAAGTCAGATCTATCATAAGACTGTAGGCTGATTCCAGAGTCAATGAACCATCAAAACCCTTTTTTTGGGTATAGAAAATAAGGAAAAATAAAGTTGTGGGCTTGGGGGGAAAGTGTGTCAGAATTTTGAAAGGAATAAATCCTACGTACTTTATTAATACCGCAATAACGGTGTTTCGGCCTTTGTTAACGTTTTTAAGGGGCAGAGAAAGTTCTCCAGGAAGAATTGTCTGAGGAATAATGAAGAAAATGTCTGGAGGAGAAGAGATGGAGGAATGGATGGGGAAAGGGAGGTTGCGGAAAATTGTGATGTTGATTTGATAAGACCTCACGACGTTCTTTGGCGATCAAGATTGAAAATATGATATTCACCCTTTTACTTAGGCGGGTTACGAATTGAGGAAATGGTTAAATAGTTGTGATAATACGAATAAGTTAAATAGAACTTTGGTAAAGTCGAACCTAAAAACCGGGCTCGTTTTGACTATCATAAAATTAAATGATAAGTTTTTTTTAAAAAGAATATGATTTGGCGCGGTTAGGACCAGGTCTCTAGGTTTGGTAGCGTTAAACAACCGAGAGACACCATCATGTTGTAGATATTAATCAGGCCGTTTTGACAGGTCAAAATAGCTCAAGTAGCTCAAGGAAAATAAGTTAAGCTAGTTAAGGACGAAATAAGCCGAAGGTAGCTTTACTTTTATGTTTTCATCTGAACCGTTTTTATATATATATTTGTTTTGGCTTTCAGAGATTTTGACAGACTGGACAAGCGAGACATTTACAAAAACAACGAGCTCGCTTTTCGGATAGCCGAACGGCAGTTGGGTATACCTGCACTCTTAGACGCCGAAGATATGGTGGAATATGAAGTACCAGATCGACTTTCCATCCTTACGTATCTCTCACAGTTTTACCAGACTTTCGTGAGCAGTCAACAAGGTAAAGCACAGTGACAGCTAAAAGTTTTTCTAATAAATTCAACACCATCCTTGATTGAGCTTTTGAGTGTCCTCAAACTCCTCTGCCTTAAAAGGATAAAAATTATTCCAGATTGCAGAAGTTCTTCTTTAACATTTTTTTTTTTTTGTTTTATGGTAATCATAGGAACTACAGATTCGTCACCAAAGTCCCATTCACCCAAGGTTTCTGAAATGATTTCACCATCCACGAAAACTCCAAAGGCGTCAAAGGTAAAAGCAGTAAATTATTCTGTTTTTAGATTATCCTCTTTCTTTATCACTGATGGAAGATATCATTTTGTTTCCCTGGAGTGCTTACACTTTCACTGTAAATATATATCATTCACCAATACATATCGCAACATGTCAGCAATCCTGTTGTTGTTTACATTCAACGAATTTTTTTTCAAATTATCAATTAACCGAATTAATTAAATCGAGAGTCAACAAGAGCTTTCTAACTGATTATATCTCTAAAGTAAAATAATTTTAAATCCATTATATCTAAACAATATTTTTGAATGACAGTGGGAAAGTTGAATAATCTAACTCCGAATTGGGAACTGAGCCGATTTGACTGATTTGTTTTGTTTGAATAGCTGTGTTAATGTTCCCAAAAATTTTTTGAGTTATGGTTTTAGTGACAATTTTTTTATTTAAATTGGTTTTAAACATTTTTGGCAAAATCTGAGAGTTCAATTGGATGGCATCAGCAAAAATAGGGTTGTCATCAAGGTTGTCATTTGTCTCGATGAGTGTATTTGAGGTTTTTATTGCTGTCGTTTCTTGAGATCCTAGAGATGGAAAAGTTTCTTTTATTTTGTAGTGTCAGCAGAAACGTCGACGCTTTGTCCCCACATTTTGTCACTTAAGACTGATCTGCAGGCTGCTGTTTTGGGTTGTATGTGGGTTGTATGTCTTCTCATTCCTATAGCACTCAGCACGTTTCTCCTTGTCATTTTTAAACACTACTTTTCTTCCTTCTCCATACCCTCCTGGAGTAACGGTGTTGGTCTGTACCGCAGTTGAAAATCCATCAAACACGACTCAAAACTTGGTTCCTGCAGTTCAAGACAGGTGGTTCTGGGTTAAAAATAAAAATTTCAGCATTGAAGTGAGTACATGAGTAGTGACGTCATGGTGATTAATAATGTTGATTGAAAAATTGAAGGTGTAAGGATATTAGAGAGGAAAAAATTTTCCATTTGGAAGTAAATATTCCAAGGAAGGTTTGATCGAAAAATAGCAATCTTGTAAAAGTCATTTGTTATACTTAAACGACTTGATAAAAGATCAGATCAGAGATTCGATCTCTTATTTTGGGATAGGACCACGCCTTTGATAATTATTCGAGTGGCAGTTTCGATGAAAGAGTGGAATAGAGCGAATGAATAGAAAGCCCGTTATTAATTCGCCATATATCGATAGTGATTCCGCTAGATTCCGGTGACCTGAAATCCGATCGTTTCGTACCTTCCCAGAAGTTTGGGCTATGACTTGCCGTGACAAAGCTTTAAAAATAATGACATGTCAGTTTTGTCTGCGGCAGAATTTTTTTTTGTATCGTTAAGTTTCACTTTTGGCCTTGGCATTAGTAAGGAAGATGATGCGAGTGCGTTTTCGAATTATGGTGGCTTGTAGTTTTGTGGTTAATTTATTTATTTATTTGTGTGTTACTTTATTTATGTTCCTTTCTTTCGTTTGAAGGATGTTGTTTACGAATCCTTTAAATGAATGTAATGAAACCTGTTTTAAACTCCCTCTCTGTTTTAGCTGAAAATGAAATCTGATAGCCAATTTAAAGGTTTCTGTTTTGCTATCCATTTCCGTCTAGTTTGACTTATCTGTTTGTTGTTTTGTCGGAATTTTTTTTTTCTTTTCCTCGGCATCTGTCCTTGCTGGTATCCACACTGATAGTTGATTAATCAGTTTTTTAATTGTCATAATAAATTTATTTCCTTTTTTTAGCTCCGTTTTGGTTAGCTGAAGATTACGTTGTATCTACTACCTCTTTTCTTTGCGTTCTGTATCTATTCATTCGCTTATTGTGTTTTATTTCTTTCTTTCACTCATCTTCCACCCTTTTTGTCTTGGAAACTGCTTTTCTACTTTTTTTGTAAGGTTGACGACGACGAACTTGTGACTCTGTGTTGTTGTTGCAAAATTTTGATTTAAACACTGGAAAAGCTAAAAAATTGAATGTTTCTGGAAGAGTTTGGAAGTTCTAAGAAGCTCTAAGTTCCTCAAAAATGGGAAAAGTTGTTTTTCATGTACCCTTTCCACCAAACACTTCAGCATGTCATCACTGACCCATGCTGATATTAAAAAGTTCTGAACAATATTCCTCATCCCTTTACTCAAAAAGTTTGCGATCAATGCCTTAGATTAATTTTTGTTTGCTATTTTAGTTTCCACACTTTAGTGACACTGTGAAAGCTAGAAGAAAGCTACCATTTTTGAGTTTTTGTTTGATATCCTTTGGTTTGGATAGTATGCATCGCATGTTTGAATCACTCAGCATGATGTATGTCTTAGAATTTGTGAATGGTTAACGTGATCAAATTTCTTAAAAGCTTTACAAAGCCTCTGTGTGGGGAATGAAAAGGTAAGTTTTAGAGAACTTTAACATGTTTAACAAAGATCATAATCGCACGTAGGAAGATGGTTGGATGAAGTCTTTGTAAAAAATGAATTAAAATGAAATGTATGAAGTAAATTGTAGTAACAAGATGAAGTTAAATAAAACATCATGAGTTCGAACTTAATCAGTGTTTTACACATTATCACTTACGTACTAATTACTTAGCATGTATATGTTAGGTAGTGAGTACAATGCCGCGAATTGTGTTTATAAAATGTTAGGAAAAACCTTTCACACTTGTAAAAGTTGTTGAAATGAAATTTTCACATGGATCTCAAAATTAGGGGGCCGCAGTTTGTAATTAATTTTGTGAATAGTTTTGCTCTTGTAAATATAGATCGAAAAATCTCATATCAAACAAAACAAAGCCTAATGAGTTGTAATTAAATCGTTTTTAACAAATCCTAGCTTACGGTATTCTCCAAGAGAGGCTTAATAGAGTTACAAACTTTCCTTTTTGAATAGGTAAGAGCACTCAAACGAATCGGGGCTTTTCCATTATTTTATGGATGTCGGTAATTTTATTTTGGATTTCACTTTCGAGGGATTTTCTTTTTTCCATTTTTAGAAATTTGATTTGGGATCGAAGTGCTGTATTTGATCTTCCTGATAGCTTTCATATGGATTTGAGGCAGAGGGAACGATCAACTGTCAATAAGACTATGCAATTAGGGGGTTTGAGTAGAGAACAGGTTCTAAAAGCTTACTAAGGAAATATATTAGTTAGGAGTAGTACGTAGGACTATGATGGGTTTACTATCAAAGAGTCTAGGAGGATTACCGTGAAGAATCGAAATGGTCCATCAGTTTGGAGGAGGAGGAAAGTTTGAGACTTTTCGAAAAAATTTGAAACTTATCAGAGGGCATTAATAATGAGTCTGAGACTGTAGGACTAAAATCATTCCAGAATTTCCAGGTTGGAGTCAACATGGGAGCGTTTTGATCACAATGGATCCCATTGGTTTAAATGAGTTTATGAGCTGGGAATTATAATTTATATGTTATATAATTATAATAAAAATTAGAAACGTTGATTGGCTCTGATGTAGTTGTTGTTACTATAAAATCTGAAATCAGAACCTTTGTTGATGTTCATTCTCAAGATCTGGGACTCAGTAAAGGACCTCTCGATTAAGTGTTTTAGAGAATAAACCTTTGATGAAGTTTACAGTGTTAATTTAATTTATACTTTTATTATATTTATTGTGAGGTGTCGAACTTCCGGTGCACTGCACTGTGCTAAGGACCGCATTCTGACGGATATAGGAGAGATGAGATCCATATGGACTTACCAGATCGGGTTGCTTTTTAAAGAGAATGGTAATCGGTAGATGTGGCAAATAATAGAGGGTCATGGTAAACCTAAAATTTTAGGTATAGGCTCCGAACCTTGAAATAGCCCTTTTATCAAAACTTTTTTTTTTAGGGAATGCGTTCCATCAATAATAAGTTGATTGTACTACAACTTGGATGATTTTACGTAAAAAAAAAAATGAAAAGGAGCCTCAACAACGTAATTTTTATTCGAAGTAAAGTGGTAGTCATTGAAAGTCTAGTAGACTCGGTTCAAGACCTTGCCAAAGTAACAAAGAGCTTTATAATCTTTTACTCGTAATTGGGAAAGAGTGAACTTTCAGTGGGCCGGTGTTGGATATTACGTACAAGGATTCAAGAGGTCAATGTAGTTCAGTCTTACCGATTGTGAATCAATACGTAACTAGTTACAAAGTAATTAAGGGAGACTAAGACAAAACAAAATAATCAGCGACTATTTGGGCTACTTATTTCTAGAATGGGAATATAAATTGTAAAAGTTCTGAGAAGCCAAATACTTTCGTGAAAATACGTGTAATTATCCGGAAAGTACCCGGTAATTAAGTGGTTTCAAGTCGTCGCATCCTTGATTAGAATCGATGACTATGTAAAGATCGTTTTATAAGTTTTTATTCTTTTTATTATACTAAATATTGTAACCTATTCTTTACGTCGTCGTAGGTGGTCTTGAAAGGGGCGAAACAAATAAGAGAAAAAATTGTTCCTGTTTCTTTCTATTCCTTCCTTTTTCCCTTTTACCTTGTCTGAGTAAAATATAATTAGTTTTCTTATAGTTTTGTAGCTAACTATAATTTACCCTTTCTTTTAATGATTGTTGGGAAAGGTGTAGGACTGTATTGTTGAAAATGTTTGACTTCCAAATGTTTTAACGTGAGTTTATAGTCAAGAAATTAGAGCCACTAACGATTTATAGGTTTGCAATTTTTTTTTTAGCACACCATTGTCTCACAACCGTGAGACTATATTTGGTGTGTGAACTGGATGTTGTGTTTCAAATGAACAACACGTTTAACGTCTTACGATCTTCTTTTACACGGAAGGGATTATGTTGAATTATAAGGCTTTTTTTATCTGCGATAAAACTAATCACAAAATCATTAGTCGATGTGTCTAAACTTCATTCATTTACTCTACACAAAAGATTAAAGCTTGTCTTCGAGTTCTGTGTTGTTTGCGAACGGTATTTGGTGTGGAACAAAGTTTCTGTATCACTGGAAACAGTATCCTAAAATAGGTTGTTGAGACGAGAACTTGGGTGAAAGGTTAACTTTGTCTACTAGTTTTATGAGAACTTATGTATTTACGTGAGTTAAAGTTGTATTATAATCAAGGTCAGTCTCAGAGCCTCGGGACATAATATAGCACGATGGGTTAGGGAGGTGACACGTGCATGGTTTTGTCTCCTCAAACCCAAATACTCCCACCCAACGTGTTTAATGTAGAGCATCGGAGTGTATAGAGAGAGAAAGAGGAGACATTGAACATCGGTCTCAGAATAACTGGCCCCCATAGACTAGATTAGTAGTTCTCAAGGTCGTTAACCTTAGTTACAAAATTAGTATGAAACAATAAAACATGGGCTTGAGCCTCGTTTTGTTTGCCTTTTTTTGTGTACCTTTCCATTTTTGTTAAGTCGTGGAAAAAAAAGAAAACTCACAAACTCGCATTTTTAATTTTTCCTCTCCCATTGTCAAAATAAATGGTTCTATCTTTTAGTTGCTATGAATCATGATTTTGCTTATAACCTAATTAGGAACTGGCTTGAGGTTGTTCGAGACCAGTACATCCGGTTCCGGATTATTTTTTAAATCGTATTTTTACATCTGATTAGTACCCAATTAGGCGAAGTTTTAATTAATTACCCGTAAATTTGCTATTACTTCGCCCTTATACCTGTTATTAATAGGTTTGGGGGTTGAATGGTGGAAATTGAAAGTAATTTATTCAGTGTGTGATGGTTGCTTAAAACTTTTCTGTGTCAGAATTATATTGTAGTGAATGGATATAAAAGTTGTAATATGTTTCTAAAGAATGGCGTGTGTGTGTGTGTGTTGTGTACGCCTTGTTGCGGACCTGATTGTGTGCACATCTTTGAAAATGTATTCAAACGTGGTCCCGGCCGACTAACCTGTATTTATTTACACTTGCACGTAAGATGACGTAACGAATGACCTCTGGCGCAGGATCCTACCTTCGAAGGTCTCACTAACATCCATTCGGCGGTCTAGCTGGCTCTCGATAGTTAACCGTGTCATATTTAAGGTTGGCAATATTTAAAATTTCTCGAGGCGATTCGTGAATCGCAATCAATGATAACAATGACTCCAATGGTCAGAATGATGAAAGAAATTTACCTTTTTTAATTATTGCACTCTGCCCGTAATTTAAATTGCCATTGTCTTAATTCACATTGCGCAATTTCTTTTTATATTATGCACTTTATTATAAGTATCTGAATCCTTAGTCTCACGATCGGGATTCAAAGAATCGTATTGTTGTGAGAAACTTTTTATGTCATAAGATGAAGATAGCTGGAGATGATCATTGGCATTGCTTGAAATCAATCTAAAATAGTGTTAGTCTTAGAGTTATACTTTTTATTTAGAGATTTAAGTTTGTGCTGAGGACGTCTGGAAGAAAGACATGGACCAATTTCAGTCAGCTTACTCAAATTTAATTGAAAATTTGGTGGTTATCATCTCTACAATCCTTCTTGTTCCTGGTTTAAGTCCGATCATTTGTATTTATTTCAAAAATAATGCACAGTTTTATGATGCTTGAACATTACTCTAACAGAAGAAAAATTTAAATACCAAACAACAACAATGGGCCATGGGCAATGGGCCAAACAACTGAACGAACGTACTTTCAGCGGCTTACCAAATCAATAGTTCTGATAATCAATGTAAAATAGCTACGATAGGCAGTAATGGATTAGTGTTGAGGAAATAAAATTTATTAGACATTTGTATGAACCCTGAAACGTAGATGAGTTAATGACTATAACAAAAAGAAATTTTAATTTGGCGGAGTAGTAAAAATTAATCAATCAATCCTTAATTAGAAATTAAATAATTTTGATTGGCCATTGTTCGTAACTGTGTCCTCTAAGCTTATAACACTAATATTTATTTTAAAAGTATGGTAAACAATAACTGTTGCGATTTGTACTGGTGTGACATTTATATCTGAAGGTGAGGAATCAAAAAGGAGATATCCTGCTTCTGCTTGAGCTTTTAACACTCATTCATGCCTTTCAAAAGCGTCATTAACAAGGCTTTTTCTACGTCTCGATCAGGTCACTCTCGTTCTCAGATCACTCTTACCTTTCCAAGGGAAAATTCTTTTCTTGGGATGTGGGTCTCTTATGCCGTGTAGTCCGTAAGCTTATAGTTTAATAAATTTCGATTGTAACTAATTATAATTGTATAAAATTAATTGGAGCTGCCAGAAATTTTTGTTTTTTGATTGGTGTTAGGAAACCGGTTGATTTTGGGAAATGTGAGTTGATGGGTAGGAGATTTTAGTTGTAGGGGTAGTGTTCCAGACTTCGATTTGGATTTTTAGAATTTTCATAAAAGGTGTCGATAGACATATTAGATACGATGGGCGTTTCATCGTATAGCTTTTCTCCTTCTAGCCGAACGGCGACATTTTCTGTAGAAGCACAAAATCGTTATCCATTCGAGACCTTTCCAAGTTGTGTCCAGTCGTATAGAAGTTGGTGAGAGCTCGCCCAAGGTATAAGACTCGCCATTCCATTTTTGGCGGAAGATAATTGTGTTTCGATCGGGACAAATTGTCAAAGTTTATTTTTCTAAAATCGTTATCGCACTAAACCCTTTATTTTGTTGAAAATCGAGTTTTCGTACCTGTTTTAATGATTTGTCGAATTTCAAAAGGAAACGCCAATTTTCTACTGGAATTTCTCATAATGACTTTGTTTGACTTGGTTCATCTCAAGAACCTGTCTCTAGAAATTTTTCGAGCAGATTTTGACCTTGATTGCCCTTTCAAGGCTGTTCATTCGGGATTTTTGACGTGAATAGTGTTTTCTGAGTAATTTTCTGTCCACTTTGGAGCGGTTTAGAGACATTAAAGAAGTAGGATATGGTTTTTGAAGATTACTCCTAGATTTTTTGGATTTGGAAGCTGGGATTAGTTTTAAACTGTAACGTTTCGATAGATCAATTAATAAAAATTATTCAATATTGGTTTGATTGAGGTCTTTTAGATGACTAGGCTCGATCGAATTTTTTTTTTTAAAAACCATATCAGATTGCCTATTGTGCAAGTGGCGGTCGCGCTGAACCTTGAATTAATATTTGTTTTGTCAAACCTTGTTTATTCTCTCCTCTTGTTCGATCGTTGATTGGTTAGATGAAGCGGAAATGGATTCGATGTAGGATTAGTGGGTGGTAGATTTTGATACAGATTCAGTCGGGCAACGAATTAGCATGAGAGCAAATCACTTAGTCTCAATTACTTCGGCGATGATCCACTTCTGCTTTATCAAGTGGTTAAGCACCTGATTGCACTGGAAGTCGAGTCGCGTTGTGGTTTTGTTTTAGTTTTTATTTTTATTTTTATTTTTTTTAATAAATAAATCTCAGTTTAATTAGCTTTATCGTACTCATGCGTGCTGTGTGTTTTCTTCAGGATGACGGGATGGATCTGATGGGACAGTACAAGCCTGAAATCTTCTGCTAGCAGGTAATAAAATCATTTTTGGCTTTAGATTTTATTTGTAGTTGTTGCTTGTATTGCTTTATCAATTACCAATCATCATGTATTAGATGTGTTCATTCATATTATAATTTTTTCATTCATTTAATTAATATATACTTAAAAAGATTGTCTGTGGAGGTACTACTCACATACGAATAGCTTTGGGGTTGATTAAAACTCAGACTTTAAGCTTGCTGTTAAGGTCGTTGTGGAGGAAACTTGATTTGTGTGATGTAGCGTGGGAAACAGACTTGAGGTTACTGGTGTCTGATTTAGAGCTGTCAGCTGCAGGACGATAAGACAATTACTTTCTTCCTCCTCCAGAGGTTTCTGAACGCCTACAGTCGGCCTTTTAGTTAATCACACAGGAAACTGAATGCACGAATCTCAGCAATTCCGGACTGAAACTATTTTAAAAAAAAGTTGTTCAACGATGACGTGTTACGTGTGCGAAGCAAAATGTGTCGAGGTCTCCTGCAGTCTGTATAGATACGCTGCCGTCACACTTGTCTTATTTTTTCTTTTTCCTCTCCTCCACGTGAAATGTCACAGTTCATTACAGAAACAAAATTTTAATCACGTTCGAAGAGTTCAAGTTGACTTATGTATGTTTGAATTGTATTGTTAAAGTCTGGGTGTGTTCGCGGGTAAGTCACAAAGCGTGATCGCGAGTCGGGTTCAAATTTATTTTTGAACGGTGTCTTAGGGCATAAACATTGATTTTACTCAATAGATGGGTTTTATTTTTGAGGGCTTTCCTAGTCGTTAAAATTGGTGAAGGACGAATTTCGTTGTGTGTGTTAGGCTTTGGGCTCTTTTTTTTTAGGTTGTTGAATTGGGGAATCCTCTGCCTGAGACTTTGAAGGTTTCTTTTCGTAATGTTTATATATTTGTTACGATATATTGACCTGTGATAAGGAAACCAAGTCGGTTTCACCTTGAAAGACTTTTATATACCCAGACCAACCCATTCTGACGGGGTGTGGGCTTAGAAAATTATTTTTCTGTGTTCGATGCTATAGAAAAATAATTTCTAATTCATTCAGGCCCCCCTTAAAAGGCGAACATAGTTCCTTTCGGTGTGTGGTATTGTGGACTAAATCTTCGCCTATTTTGGCAAATGGTTGTGTCATTTACTTAATTTTTTACGTACCGACTTCATGGGTTTCCATTTTGATTGTATAAAAGAATTAATTAACCGAGTAATGGGTGTTTGATGATGATATCCGGAAACCGCACCTTTTTTTTCAAATCTCCACTTCATATCATCAAAGGTAGGTATCAAACTAGTGGACCGAGTACCCTGATGGTTATTTGTGGTCCAGAAATAAAATGGACGCGGTTCTTGTTTGGAGTCTTCTCCAAATGACGGTTGGAAATTTTTATTTTCAAATTGGGTGCGAAAATGAATCGTTTAGTATTCATAACACGAATTAAGTTGAAATTGTTTGACGTAGTGGAGGAAAGTAACCGGAAATCCGAGCACACATTATAAATAGTGATAAACTTATTATTATGTATGGAGGGCTACTAGCTCTACCTCGTTCTCTCCCAACTGTTAGGAATACTGAAAAGTGTTACGTTTTTGTTTTATTTTTATCTGAGGGTAAATGACATCAACCGCCGTTGAAACTTCTTCTTTTTATTATTATATTATAGTTAGTCGTTGTTTTATTGGGTTGGATATTGGTGCGTGGGGCGTTGACTGTAATTTGGTGGTGAGAAGTCCGTGTTGAAATTTGGTAGTCTAAGAAAATTTTTTGAATAAGTGTTTTTGATGTTAGTATAAATGTATAACTTTTGCGCTGTCTGATGAAAGATAAGATAATTTCCTGTCGCCTTTCCCAGACGTTTCGTCTTCTCTCGTGTCTGAAAGCATCTTCAGTGGTTGAAGGATTGGTTTCGACTTCCAGTCGAAACCAATCCTTCAACCACTGAAGATGCTTTCAGACACGAGAGAAGACGAAACGTCTGGGAAAGGCGAGAGTAAATCGTCTTAATATTCATATAGCCAACAGTTATATACTAAAATTAATAGTATCAGTCACAAATATCCGAGAACTAAAGTTTTGTTTATAATTTTCAGGTGGGTGCCGGCCGTCTCGAATCGTGCTGGTCGTGCAGACGGCCGGTGTTTCTTGCCGAACGACTGGTCGCCGGTGGGAAACTTCGACATCGAACCTGTTTCACTTGTAAGCGGTGCGGACACCAGCTGAATCTGGTCGGTTGTTACGAAACCGAAGACGGTGATTTCGTTTGCGAAACTTGTCCCGACGAAGAGAAACGGAACGAAAGAGAGGCTCGAAGCGAAATCGCAAAAGGTGAAGACGAAGAGGATCGCGGGAAAGTTTTTGAAGATTCGAAAGACGAGTATAGTTTGAATTTCGAATCTGCGTTAGATTCGATGCTTACGAGTCGTACGAGCGAAACGAAATCGAAATTTTTACAAGATCTCGTGGATGGGTCTTCGGATTTGAGCGAGACAACCATGGATTCATCCGTAAACAGATCGATGTCGAATGTTAATGACGAGTCTTTGGGTTCTGAGTCTCTTTCGCGGGATAAAGTCAAAGATGATGTGAAAAACAGTTTCCCAGTTGATAGTGTTAGTGGAAACCAGCATTCGACTGCCAGTTTAGAGGACTTGAACATTAAAATAAAAAGTTTGTTGGGCCGAGATTTCAGCGACACTTTGTCGTTACTTAATAAAGAACCTGAGAGTTTTATAGCTGACGTAGCTGAAATCATCGATAGTATTATAGACGATGCCGTTAAAGACACAGAAAATCGCGTTCGAGATAGTTCGGCTACTACGTTAAGTTTACCCTACGAAGAAAAAGAAAGTGCTGAAATTGCAGTAAGTGACACAACGACCGTCAAGACGATTGAAAACGATGACGTAGCCATTGCAAAAGAAGCCACAAACGAAGGAGAAGTCAGTGAGAAGGAAAGCCAAGCAATCGTTTCGAAGGAAGTTACTCCTGTAAAACCTACCAAGGATTTGAAATCACAAACAGAGGACTATCCAGAGGATTTAAATCCTTTTGCAGATGATGATGATAACAATGAAGGATCGACACCTCCGCAAGTGAAGCCGCCGGTGACTCCTAGGAAAACTCCAGTACCGGCTGCGAGAACCAAAATCAGCCGACCGGCGGCTTTTAACAAAGCGGGACAGAAAATCATCGAAGCTCCTGTCGTTAATCTTAATCCTTTTTGGAGTGATGGAGAACCCAGCAGTGACGAAGATGTTGCCAAACCCGTTCCTTCACCGAGATCAACGTCTAAGTATTTGGAACAGGGTTCGCCGTATTCACGGTCACAGTACGGATCATACACTTCTCTCAATAGCGTCGGTTCATCTGCGAGCACTTTTAGAAAGAAAAAGGCTCCGGCACCTCCGCCTCCATCCGACACTAAACACCTGCAGTACCCCGGTAGCCCTGACTCTGTCCTATCGTCTCTCTCGGGTAAAAGCTCTTCGCCCACACCAACAATTCGATCTCATCGAAAGTCAAAACCGGCTCCACCTCCTCCTATAAAATCCGATGAAAGCTCACTAATAACTGAAAAGAAGGAGAAAAATTACGAAAATAAGGTGAAACAGAATTTATCAGTGCCGGATAAAAGCTCCTACGGGAAATGGAAGAGGAAGAAAGGGCAAGCTCCAGGGTTGCCCATTCCTCAGAGAAGAAGAATAACTCCGTTGCCATTGCCTGAGCTCTATAGGGAACTGGAGGATCTAGAAATTCAACAGCGTGAATTGGAAAGACAAGGGGTCACCATAGAACAGACAATACGGAAATTTGAAGCAGAGTCTTTGGATGAAGAAGAAAAAAAGGAGTTGGAGGGAAAAGACGTCGAAGGTATGATACTCCAATTGTTTGAAATAGTCAATCAGAAGAACGAGCTTTTCCGAAGACAAGCCGAATTAATGTATCTGTAAGTATTTTTATTATCTATTTATATATTTATCTATTTACTATCTATTTCCTGTTTCTCGATTTTTCTCCAAATCGGATTAATTTTTTTATAGACGTAGACAGCAAAGATTGGAAGAGGAACACGCGGATTTAGAATACCAAATTCGGTGCCTTATGGGACGACCCGAACGTAATAAAACGGATTCGGACAAAGAGCAGGAGGAGGAATTAATAAAGAGATTGGTGGAAGTCGTAGAGAGGCGAAACGAGATAATAGAATGCCTTGACATGGATAGAAAACGTGAAGTAGAAGAAGACGAGAGCATTCATCATCACCTTGAAGCATTCGCAGGTGAGAGATAGACAGATAGATAGAGGGAGAGAGAGAGAGAAAGAAATTAAAAGAATCATTTACCTTGACACGAAGTTTATTTTGCCTGCAGGATGCAAGCCTATCGGTTTGCATTTGCCATTTGGCATTTCCATTGGTCAGCCAGAAATGAGTTGTTGTTGCAGGGTGCTTTCAAGGCGAGCATCTCCCGAAGTGCGAAAGTTCTCTTCCCCGTTTTGAAAGTGGTTTAAGAAAATTCGTTTTTCCCATTGTTAATGTCGTTCCCAGCGTGAAAGTATTTTTTAATTAGGAAGGCGGTGAAGGATGGGGACGGGGGATACAAGTCTGGTTCTCAGGTCCTGGGAACGATGGTTTGCGCTTATTAAGTCAACGTTATAACCTGTTGGTATGTCGACGCGAGAAACAAGACCTGTATTTGGATGAAAAAGGGCCGTGAATACCTGATTGAAATCATCGAGGCGTGGGTTAGTCAAGAAAAACTAGTAAATAGGAATCCTCAGTCAAGAATAAACGTCTGACAAAAATCAGATGATGGTTGGGACTTTTCATTAACACACATCAGTTCATGTGTTGATGGGTTTTCGAACTTTAAATATTTAGGCCCTCGTCGGCCTTTAAAGGACGAAGTTTGTTTGTAGAAAACACGATCGCCATTTGAATCCATTTTCTAATGACTAGAAATTGGATCAACAAGAGCAAAAAGTTTCTTCTCTCTGTTCGATTAACCTTTAACACATTAGAAACCCCTTGTAGAGTTAAGCCGAACTTACTAGAAGGAGGTTCTTCGTTCACTAATTTTTTTTGTGTCGTTTTCCTTTTCCAATAAAGGTAAGATAGGATTGTCGGAAGATAAGCAAAAGCCAAAACACGCAAAGAGCTCTCCATCCTTTTTGAAATACATGAAGAAGAAAAAATCAAAAAAGGAAAAAAATAAAGAAGGTTCTCCAGTCAAAGGCCGAAGAGATGCCGATAAAGATATCGACGAAGCGAACAAAGATGAAGAAGTCAAGGTTCTAAAAACGAAGAAGAAATGGTTCGTGAAACCTTAAAGTATTTACGTGAGTATTCTAAATTAGGAAATCCGTCGTTGTATAGGAGCCTTCCTCAAAGTCCTGACGATCGCTAAATCGTTGTGTCTGTTTTAGGTACTTAAAAGAATTTTTTTTTCTAAATCGATTTAATCAAACAGTGTAATGGAGCTCGCATTAGCCTAATTTGGAGGAATAGTCATCGCATTTATCTTAGTTCCTATGGAGGAGAAGACAATGAGAACTACAGCAATAAAGAAAAAAATGTTTGGATGAGTAGAATCGCTTTTTGTGTGTGTGGCACAAACAGGATCTTGAAGGAAGGAACATGGTAGCATCATTAATTGGATTTTAAAGGATTAAACTCTCAAGAAATTATGCAGCATTCACAGGCGAATGTTTTCAATTAAAATAATTTGTCCGCCATTTTAGAATGCAGCGTTGAAGGAAGTCGGTTAGGTTTTGAATAGGGAAATTGCATCTTTTGCTTTGAACGAGTTTGTTGAAAGTTTTTTTAAAAAAATATTTTCATTCAAAGTGTTTTAAAGCAGGATAGGTTTTTTGTTTTATTCAAATTTTACTGTATAATTAAGTCGTTGAGAAGTATAACTGGTTTGTATTTTGGTGAGGATAAAGGAAATAAAGAAGATAGAAGAGGGGAAGGATAGTAGATTGTTCCCAGACGTGACGACTGGTTGCATCCAGACAACAACTCAAACAATTTACATCCAGAAACAATTCCAAGAATTTTGTTCTAAGTTATAATTTGAGCACTGGATTTACGCATGTTGATTATATATACAGTATGTATATAAACCATGAACTGCATTAAAGTGAATCCGTTTGAGTCATACAATAAAACTTGGCTGAGCTAATTTAATTCGTAAGAAGAAGACGAACTGAAATAAGGTAGTTTGATCCATATGACAGGATTTCATGTAACCTGTTTGGACTCATGTAACAAAAGTTTATGTGAGCCAATTAGACTCACGACAAAATAGAACTGAAAACGATTCAGTTTGACTCGAACATAGATTTGATGTATGTGAGCCAATTTAACATTCACGACAAAAATGAAAATGAAGCCATCCGTATCATTTGTCAGGTCTAAAAATAAACCCGTTTGACTAACAAATAAAATGAGCCGATATGACTCATGCGGAGGAAACGGAAATGAGCTCATTTGTCTCACAACAAAGTTAGGCCAGCTAATTTGACGCGACAAGAAATAACTGAAATGAGTCAGTTTGGTTAAGACGACTAGAGTCAGACGACAGGACTCAAAGTGAGCCAATTTGACTCATAATATTGAATATAAAAAATTTATATGATAAATTGACTCTTAAGACAGCACCGACATTTTCACTCATAAATTCTGTTTCTAAAAACCAACCAAAAATAAAAATTTTTAACGAGTCAAATTGGCTCATTCTGTAAGTGTGATCTGGAATAGAATCGTTTTTGGTTTGTCTTAAGGACCTACATCCCTAGCAATAGTGATCAAGAGCTCGTGAATAACATTTCAAGATCTACACCTAACGCTAGATGTTGATACCACACTCTTATTCTGAAGCTTGGAAATAGACTCAAGCTTGTAAGGCGTCAAATTGACTCAAACCGTAAATCTAGTAGTTCTAATTGAAAGGAAGTAATTTCTATCAGATTCCTAATAAGTTTTAAGCGGTAGCGCTCGGCTGGTGTAAATTACAGATTAGTCAGTCCGCTTGATTGTACTTATACAATGGTTACCCCCCGTCCTTCTCCTCCTTCAGTGTAATGTTACAGCGTGCCTTCGTCAAATTCATTCTGTAGCCATCTTGTTTAACCGAATTTATTGTTTGTCTGTCGAAATGAATAGTTTTTGCGGTAGAAAGTTTAGCTGCAGTCAAATGCGCTTTCGTTTTTGCTTCGAACACTAAACCAAAGAAGAGAAATCGACTGCAATTCGTTTGTAATTGATAATGAAAAGAATTTTTAGATCTCAGTTTTTAGAAAAAAAAGTGTTGTAAACAAAGCTGTTTTATTTAGTTTATGTATATTATTAATATTATTTTTTATTTAGATTATTAGAGTTGATGAAACAGGAGAAAATAATTTTTCGTTTTGGGTCACTCGAATTTAATTATGATGGCGATTTAATAAGTCGATTAGTTTGTCATAAATATTAAACTAATTAGTCGCCGATTGATTTTGATTAATGTTGACTTGATTGATTAATTAATTAGTTAATTAAGATAAAAAATGAAATGAAAAAATTTTTTATAAGAAATCAGTCGAATCGGAAGTTTTGAGGGAGACATTGAAATCTTGTTGCCGTTTTGAGAAATCAATTTTGAAAAAGCGAGGAAGATTTGGTTTTGGTATACTGTATACTAAGTGTATTAGTATGTGAATCTCCTCGGATCCTATGTTGAGATGTAGTGAGAAAGTAAAACTTTACAAAAATAAAATTTCAGTTTTCATAAAGGAAATGGCGGTCACGTGATCACAAACAATTTTGAAGTGTTGTTGTTAGTGTTAGTTAAACTTCACATGGTGGTTTGGGGTTTGTTACAAACTTAAAAATACTTAGAACATAAAACCCTTTCTAAGAATGGTGTTACTGGTATTATTTCTTAGGCTGTTATACCATCTCAAGGATTAGAATGGATGAGAGGGTTTTGTGTGTTACCTCGCACCGATATTGACGGTTGAAAGCATCCTCAGTTATAGCGAATTAGTGTAATAGCCGAAGGAATAACCTCGCTAACAGTAGTGACCGCCAAAGTTACTATAAAAAAGAACTCACGTGTACTTATCATAATTGAACAAATCGAAAGTCAAGCAGTTATGATGATTTCAATTCACCTTGACACAACTGTGGAGAATAGTTACCGTTTTCAGTTTTGTTACTTTGTATTCTTTAAAGAGGAAGGAAGACGAGAACGTAGTTTCTAAAATCTCTCTCTCAAATACTGTATAAAAAATTGGACTTGTATATCAATACTTCAAGAGAGATCAGCGATCGGTACGAGTTGTATTCTCGCGTGAGAGGGAACAGACGATGAGAACCTGTTTTACCGATTGCTGAACTACAATATTGAGGAGTCAGTGATCTCTTTTTATTTCCCCTGTACAAAAGTATAGATTTTATTTTTATGTGGTTTTATTTTTTTAATTTTTATTTTGACGAGAAATAATATGTCTAATTATAATTTTAATATAAATTTCTGTGTCTTATTTTAAAATGATTAAGACAATAGTTTTCGGTTCAATATTCGTTAAAAGCTTCTCTTGGATTCGTTTCGTTAAAGAATTTATAGTTTCCTGGTAGCTATGTCGAATATCATTATTAATATGAAAGAATTTTATTGACTGTAAGGTTAGCTCGATGTAGCCAATATTAGAGTTAGGAAATTAATATTCCGATAAGAAAATGTTGTGTCTGATGTTTCAAAGTAATTGTTAATATTTTTTTAATAAAATTAAGCTACGTTTTGTAAGGTTTTTGGCGTTGATTTGTTTTTTATGGTCCTTCCATAACCCTTTTGCGGGCTTAGGGTGTCGCAATGGTCGGAATTAATTTCCGTTGTAAGAAATCGGTGATTCATAGCATGCGAGAGTTTGATGTACATTCGCCAAAAATGTGTCCAACACTGCCCTTCAGAGTCGTTCTTAGGCATAAGCAAACTAGGCGACCGCCCAGGGCGCCGACTACTGAGGGACCTTCGGCCTAAACGTATTATAAGCCCATATATTTGAGAAGTACAAGACGAAACAGTGATGGCGACACTTAATCTCTTGTCTGAGGTCCACTTTCCAACTTCACGGTTCACTTTTTCTCTCCACTTCGGGGGCATCTTTCCTCTTTCGAGAATCCCATTGACGCTCTCTGCCTAGGGCCCCCAAACGCCTAGGAACGGCTCTGTGCTCTTTGCCCAATAGTATTTCATGTTAGACACCAATTATAGTACCAATGTACTGTATAGTATAACCTCCGAGAAAGTTGTTAGCTCTTCCTTTGTCACATCGATCCAGTTGTTCCATGTTAATCAATCAGATAAGCGGATGTGTTTTATATTATTTTTAGTATATTTATTTGTCTCTATTACAATTTTTTTCAAGAGTCTGGAAAATTCGATTTTATTTATCGATTATTTGGAATTAGTATCTGCGAACCGTGTCGTTGTATTCACGCCCAAGAGACGACTAGCTCGCCTTCGGTGTCGTTTGGCTTATGTGAGCACCGCATGATTGTTTGGGTTTAAGTCATGTAGATAATTATATTTGAACAGATAAATTGAAAACTCATACATGGATAAATTCAGTAAAGGTTATCACGGTTTCTTGTGGTGGCTGAGAAGGTTATTCATATAGGCTGTGGGTGCTGTGTGGCGTTCTGGTCAAAACACCTGTTCGCAAGTTTACAGGCGTTCTGTGAAGAATGGGATTAAATCTCAAATTAAACTAAACCAACTTATTCAGTTAGGCTAGGGTCTGTAACCTACAGACCACTACAGCCGAAATTACTCCCCGTAAGTCGGAACCATAGGAAAAATTGTTTCAAAGATGTTAACTAGAAAACATAACAAAGAACTAAGCAAGTGCATATCCCAAAACAACAGATGTAATGGAACCAAGAAGTGCTTTGCTTATGAGCACTTAGCCAAGAAACTTTCGAATCGGGTTTTCAAAATAATTTTAGAACAAGAAAGCCAAGGGACACAAGGAGAACATTGATTTGCAAAAAGAAAATCCCCACATCACAGGATTAGGCTTTCTTAAAACTTTTCTAAACCAATTCCTTTGTCCTATTTATGAGGAAAAGGTAGAAAGGGGCATAACCACCTTGCCCACTGTTCAAAACTCGATTCGAAAACGTAAAAATTCAAATTCATCAAAATAACAGGAAACCGCGAAAAGGAAACGAAAACATTTACAAACATTGATAATTTTTCATGGATAGGAGTTCAGAAGACTACAAAATTTTTCGTAAACATTTATTTTACAGTAAGTACAGTCATTAATTTTTGTTCAGGAGCGAAAGGACAAATTAATACCACCCACGAGTTTTATAAATAGTGTTCGCGGTGATTTCAGGAAACTGACATGAGCCGTTGTTCTAATGGAGTTGCAGACGGCATTCTAGATGGATTAGTTATTGGATTTGTTGTCGGTGCTACATTATGCTACTTTGGCTCCTGTCACGGAAGAGTCGGCCCTATGATAAATGAAGGATGTCGTTGGGCAAGTTCAGGAGCTGTGTTCTTTGGCGTTTTGGGCGCCATAAGGCATTGTTTGTAATTATGCAACCACAAAACATAATACTTAATTTGAAAATGGGCCAACAAATTCTTTAATAGTATAAGTTTTATATGGAATTTAGTTATACAGGTTCAAGTATATTATAAATATACAATTTTAATATTTGTGATTTTAAGTTTATTTGACTCCGCCACATAAGGTCCTCACTGCTTCAACAATTCTTTTCTGTTTTCTTTTTAATGACTCTGAATTCATTCTACTTAACCGCTCTCAGAAGGGCCTGTGTCTAGTTTTCTATTCAGGGTTTAGGGTTTCCGTTATATCTTTTCTTTTCGAAAGAGATGAGTATGTCATTGTACCGTCTTTATAGTTCCTCTTAGGATCCAAGACTTTTCGCAATATCTTCCTTTCTTGCAATTCTAGTTTCTCAATCAAACCCCTTTGGTGTTAGACACTGAATACATTCAAGGTCTTGAGACGAATCACACGTCTTAACTTTATATTTATTCATATTATCCTTTTATATTATATATTATTGTGTTAAATAAATTGGCGCTTAACTTTTAAAGGGTATAAATTTAAGTTTTAGTGGACTGAGCAGTGTAGCCAACAAAAACAGATGTAAACATGTGGTTGGAATTTAACGTTCCAAAAACAAAACAAGGAACAGAGACTGAGACAGATTAGATAACATTTTTAAATAATAGTACAAATTTAAAGATTTATACTTATTAAAAATGCCTGTAACCTGCTCTTTGGACTGTGGTAAAAATGCAGTGCTTAAGGTAAGCAAATATTTCATTTCTGTCCAGCTTAGGTTAGGTTCTATCTATTGCATAATATTAAATGTCATTTCAATTTTATTATTTTAATTTAGAGACCAAAAACAGGTGATGCACTGTGTAAAGATTGCTTCTTTTGGGCTTTCGAATCGGAGATTCATGATACTATTATTAACGCTCAGTTGTTTAAGAAAGGAAATTATGTAGCCATTGCTGCATCTGGTGGTAAAGATTCAACGGTTTTGGCCTATGTACTTAAACTGTTAAATGAGAGATACAATTATGGTTTGAAACTAGTACTGCTTTCGATTGATGAAGGGATCACAGGTAAACTTACAGGTTTAAAAATTGAAAGACTGGGTGTATGCTTATGAAAATTGGTCTTTTCAGGTTATCGTGATGACAGTTTAACAACTGTGAAAAAGAATAAAGATGACTATGGCATGGATTTAAAGATACTTTCATACAAAGACTTATATAATTGGTCAATGGATGAAATAGTTCAAGAAATTGGTAAAAAAAATAACTGTACTTTCTGTGGAGTGTTCAGGAGACAAGCTTTAGATCGTGGAGCTTTGATGTTAGGAGTTGATATAATTGCGACTGGGCATAATGCTGATGATGTGGCTGAAACTGTTTTAATGAATGTGCTTCGAGGAGATATAGCTCGACTTCAAAGATGCACAGCAATAGTTACTGTAAGTGGGGGAAAAAATTTTTAACTCAAAATCATCATCTTGCATGAAGAAATTCAACTTTTAAATTGTTTCAGGCCAGTGAAGGTACAATTCCAAGATGTAAACCTTTAAAGTACGCGTATGAAAAGGAAATTGTCATGTATGCATATTTTAAACGCCTTCACTACTTTTCGACTGAATGTGTGTTTGCTCCGAATGCGTATCGCGGACATGTGCGGACATTTTAAAAGACCTGGAAAAAATTAGAGCGACCACCATACTTGACATTATTCACTCTGGAGAAAGTTTGTGTTTGAAGGAAGGAGTAAAATTACCAGAGAAAGGCACTTGTTCAAGATGTGGATTTGTGTCAAGTCAGTTGGTTTGCAAGGTAAATTACAGTCAAGAAACAATCATGTTCACAATTTTTCAATTGCTTTCTCAATAAAAAATTTTTTTTCCAGGCTTGTACATTACTCGAAGGTTTAAATAAAGGTCTTCCAAAAGTTGGTATTGGAAAATCTAGTAAAACGAATAAAATTTTAGCTGAAGCTCAGAATTCCATCAACCATCAACAGATAGCAAACATGATGAAGCTAAAAGTTAATTTTTAAAGAATGATTTCAACCATTCATTGCGATCTTCATGGAAATAAAAGAAGCCTTACAAGAGTCTTTTTAATGTGATAATTTGGAAAAATTTTGCTGAAGGGAAACGAGCAGTGTGTTAAAAAACACAGAATATAAAAAATTCACAACATTCATAGCAAATATTGTTTAAGGAAGTTTGATTGTAAAGAAATTTGTATAATCACACAGTAATACAATAATCTTGACAAATGAAAATGTTTTTAAAGACTAAAAGATTCTCAAAGTATTTTATTTAATCATAAATGAAGATCAGAATTTTTATTAATTGAAAGTAAAGATGAATATTATTAATAAAAACATTTTACAGTTTTTTAAATCTTCAGTTCATTCTTCCCTCTCTTCTAAATCCTCCATTTTGTCTTTCGACTACTACTTTCTTCTTACTCTTCTCTACTTCAACCTTTCCTCCAGACTGAACTTACAACTCTAACCTTCATCTCCTCCTAAGGGTTAAATGGTAATTTGTGACCTACACACTAATCTTAATGGAAGACAATTGCCATTTTTGTAACATACTTGAAGACAAATGGCAGTTAGATAGGGGATAAAAGCACAAAGCGATACAATAGAGCAAAGGCGAGTGGATAACACAACATTAAAATTTATATAAAAATAACATTAAAAAAACAGGTATCAATTTTTAAAAAAGTCAATGTAAATGATTTTATTATAAGAGCGCATTCGTTTTGTCCAACAATACAATTAACAAATTGCATTTCTTAAATAAAAATGCATCTTTTCTTCATTTCATTTCTTTACCTAGGATGAGTACTTTGTGCTTTTGAATATGTGGTTGTACGCTTTCGAAAAATGTTATGCAATGTAGGCTGGATTCCTGCTTTCTATTGGACTTTTACAAACGGGACAGAAATTGGTGATTTGTTCATTGCAATCTTCACACAGACAAACGTGCCCACATGGTAGTAGAATAACTTCTTTTGGATTTATCTGAAAATAATTGAAGATCACAAAATGTATAACTTTTGAGCTTTTTAGTGTTGTGTGGGTGCTACCACTAAAGTGTCACATTGGATAAGGTGCAAATTATCTACTCAACCAGCTAGTCAATATACTCATTATCTGATTTCTCTTTAAATTTAAAATATAGCCAATAATCACAAGAAGGAACATTACCTGACAAACTACACAAATTTTATCCATAGGCAAATCTTCTGTGTTTCGAACGTTTTTCCGTCTCTCCCTACAACAAAAATTTTCTGTGACTCAAGGAAAGCACTCACGACAGTGGTCAGTAAAATTATATTCTAGTTCCAAGTGGATTTTTAAAAATCTCCATTTGTAGTCTGCTGTTGAATGTCCAAGCAAAAACATTTATGATCGAGAAAGTAAATAAAAACAAAGAGCCTACTCATTATCGTTTAAGTCTTAGTAGATGTTACGATGTGTCATGAAAACAGAAATAATTTTAGCGGCGATATTGATGAGTCTTAGTATCGGCGAGAGACAGCAGAGATCGACCGTTCTCACTGATGAATCAAAGAGGGTATTGGAACATTTTGATTTTTCAAATTTTGACAAACAAGAGGCCCTAAATTACATTGACAGACAGAGGTACGAAAATCAGATCAGGGGAAAGAGAAGTCAATCCAAGTTGAAAAGGGAACAAAATGACAAGGATGGCATTGAAGAAAATGGTAAATTGAACCTGGAAACTGTTTTCAGCCTTTATATAAAGACAACAACTCCCAACAATTATCTAAAGTATTAAACAAAATTTCTGAAGCGCATAACTCGAACACCTTTTAAATTACTTGTTAAGCAAAATACTTCCAATTGTTTCGACCGTGCTGACAGCTGTAAAAAAAATTCCTTAAATATTTATATAGCAATTATCATAGTTAATTGTTGATACTAATTAGTCTCGAATGTCTATTGACCTCGGAATGCGACGCACTTATCACATCGGCTCAGTGGTCTAGGGGTATGATTCCTGCTTTGGGTGCAGGAGGTCCCGGGTTCAAATCCCGGCTGAGCCCAATTTTTTTTCTTTTATTTCAGTTTTAGATTTGTAGATAGATTATATTGATATTAATATATTTTTTTAGTTTACGCCTCATAATTATTTTTTCAAACTCATCAACTTCTTTAATGGAAATTACTCAATTTGCTATAGATCTGAACCAAAAAGAACCTGAACCCGAACCTGAAGCTGAACCGGAACTTCAACCCCAATTCGACACCGATATTTGGAATGACAACGACGAAATCGATCTATCACTAGAACCGGAACCGGGGCCTGAGCCAGAGCCAGGATCAAAACAGAGCCCAAACTTAAAAAACCAATTTATGGAAGGGAAAGATGCAGGCCAAATGGACGTAAAACCTTTCTCCATCAACCCTTTAGACGATATTAACAACCGAGAACCAAAATCCAAGTTGAATGACCAAAAAAATGGAAAAGGTCGATTGAAGAAGAAAAAAAAGTCGAGCTTAAACCGTCACAATCATGACGATAACCTTTCAGACGAGGAGGAAAATGAATACGAAACAAGGCGCCATCACAAAACCAGAAAGAAAAAGAAACGCCACTACTGGGATCATTGGTCTCAATGGAGTCCCTGTAGTGTTACTTGTGGCAGGGGAAGAAAAATACGATGGCGAAAGTGTATAGCAAAAAACTGTACGACAGGAGAGTTAGAAATGGGTGAAAAAACGTGTCAGCTGCCTGCCTGTAATCTCCTCACCAAACTCTTGGGACTCTGAAAAACTTATTAAAACATTTTGGCAATTTGAGTGAATGTTATTTGCAGTGTCTGAATACTTATTATTATTGTTGTTAATAAAAATAGCATAAAAAATCCCTGTAGTTTATTACTCCTGTATCAATCAAACTTCTCTGTCATTAGGCTTTTGATAAAAATTTTGACAGAGACAAATCCCCCTCTCGTTTAACCTCAATGTCTCTTATAACCATGAATTAGCAAAAACTTTACTTACTTTCTTGTACTTTCCAATCTTTTCCGTTCTGCTTCTTTTTTAAGCCATTCTTTATGTTTTTTCCAATACTTTCTAATTATACTTCCAAACAAAAATAATCCTATAACTCCGAATCCAAAACTAATCCACCTGTACAATCAAAATCAGCAATTAAAATCAAGTGCTGAGTTAGAATTATAAGTAGTATTGAGCATTTTGAACCAACCCATAATAATTAGCCTTTTCATCTAGTCTTCTGACAAGTGAATTTAAAGGCATAGTTGATACAAAATATGGAGTTCCATCTGCTGGAGGCTGAATTCTCAGTGAATTTCCATCTTTTTGCATTTCTCCGACTGCAGTGATGAAAGCCCCTTCTTTTAATACCTCTTCTATAGTTTGTAGTCCCCTTTTACGTACACCTGGATAATAGTGATAAAATCTATATGCTTATAATATTTGTGCCAAATGAATAGCCATGACCTTGTTGATAAGAATGCAAATGAAAATTTCTTCTTGACTACTCACCGGTATAAAAACCCCACATATGATCCATAAAGCCTAAATTGCTTGGATCAAACCTATCAGAAATTACTTCCAAATCTAAAATTTCTGCAGCTAAGGCATCGACTACTTCAACTTCCACATCTCCCTTTTTTGATGTTAAAGCAAAAGGTATTGAATTGAAAACTTCATTTATAGTTCTTTGGCTCTCAGTCCTACAAAAACAACAAAATTGTCAAGTTCATCAACTCAAGCATTTTGTTTTTAAATCAAACCAATCCCTTACAAACTTATTATCATAAATGTCCATACTTTGAACTGCTATTATACTTTTGTGTTCAGCATAAAAAGAGCTTTATACAAAAAGACACCAATGATACTGTATTGTGTTACAGACAAAACTCTTATTTACATAAATGACATTAGTTATGAAAGACAAAAATTTTTTTCACTCACCAGAACCCTGATGAACTTCTCGAGACTACATGCTCTTTAATACTAAGTTTCTGCACTACTCCTGATACATAAGGGTGATTTAAGCTCTTGATGGCAGGACTTAGAGCTTTCACATTGCCTCTAACCGCTATGTAAGGAAATTTTCCCCCTTTTTCATCCAAGAAAGGGCCCAGGTTTCTATCAATTTGAAATTCTGGGGCATTCTGAAAAAATAATTTATAAACTAAAAATACAGTAATTTATTATAAATTTATACATAAATAACTTATAGAAACAATAAAAATTAATGTCATGAATTCAATCACAAATTTAATTCTTCACTATTTACCAAGTACCAAATCAGAGATGATTGTTCTCTAAAAGATGATGATTAATATGAATTATTAAAGTAATTACTCTTTGATTTAGGTCCTTAATCATGCCCTAATAAAATTATTAATTTTTTAACAGTTAAATCTGAGAAAAGATGAGGTTGTAATATTCTAATTTTGTTTTATACCGTAAATGGAAAATTCTTGTGTTACAAAAAAAATACAGGATCAATAAGAAATTTATTTCTAAATTAAGGTTTAAGCAAACTTTTTTATCAAGACCAAAAAGTGAAAATTTTGTATTTTCCTAAGTAAAAAACAGTTACAAAGTGAGGTTAAGTATTTTTATTTTACCTCAACTGACCGCAATGCATGTTTATTTCGTAGATAAGCTTTCAAACAAACGCCAAATATAATTGAATCAAGAGAGACACAAATAATATCACCCAAGTAGTCCATACCGATAACATCTACATAATTTTTATTAATAAAAAATTCAACAAATTTAAAAAAAAATAAATAGAACTATATCAATGGCAACATTAGCCTTTCGAAGAATTATAAACGTGTGTTCGAAAAATATTCAAATTTCTTATCACTTTTCGAGTCGTTTTAAAAAATTTAAAAAAAAGATCTGTCTAGTTTTTTAAAATAATGAAAAATAATATTTATGTTATTGTCGATAATTAGTTACATTTTTATTTTCTTTTTTTCTTCATATTATCAAAAACATTTGTTTTCATACAAATTTGACAACAGTGCTACGTTGGGACCATAATAATGGCAGACCTTGTTTATAAGTCATGTTTTGTAAACAAGACGTTTTATTTAGTCGATTCATTGCAATATAAACTGTGATGATGAATTTAGAAGTAGTTACTGATATACGTAAGAATGGAAGCTGAGGGCAAGAAGGAAGAAGAAACAGCCAAAAAAATTATTCATACGTATCCATTGATTAGGGTAAGGCTAAATTATTTTTATCTGGCCAAATTTTTGGAATAGCTGATTTAAATAAATTTCATAGTTGTTTTGCTATTCTAAATTTTTAAAACCATAAAAGTTAATTTTTTGTGCCTTCATATTATTGATACTTAAAATTAATCAGTCAGTAAATTTGTTTTCTCTTTAAACAATGTATAACTTGTTGGCTTGTCTTTCACTGGGCTTGGAAAATTAAAATTTTCAATTCATTACATTGTTTTTCAGGCCTGTGATATGGTGGATGAAATGAAAGGTGAAGCCATGGAACTTTGTGTCACAGCTTGTGAAAAAACATGCTGCAAACAATGAGATGGCAGCTAAAATGATCAAGGAAAATATGGACAAGAGGTTTGGACCCTCATGGCATGCTGTTGTGGGTGAAGGCTATGGTTTCGAAATATCCTATGAATGTAAAAATCTACTATATATGTTTTTCGGTGGGAATATGGCCATTTGTGTGTGGAAAAGTTGCTAATTATGTAGCTGTGTAGCAATTAGCCTTTTCTGCAACAAATTATTTCTTAAAGTAAACTAATTAAAATATTACTCATCACTTTTAGATTGATTAGAGTACAAATAGTATCATTTGTTCCTGTTTAGTATTTAGCTCAAGTTGTCATAATATATATTTCATCAATTGGGCCTTTCAATATTTATCACATGTTCAAGATTAAATAAATAATTTTATATGTAATTGAGAATGACATATAAAGTTTTAAAAAGTTTAATATGATTTGTTGTGATGTTTGTTTTTTCAAAATACTTCACAATTTAGTGAAATCTTAAAACCATTAAATGCAAAAGTGTAAAATTATGCCATGTCAATTAAAAGCAAATCTATCAAGTTTTTTATTTATTACTAGACCAGGTCTAATAATTATCAATAAATTAAAATTGTGGACCAGGCTGTTTAGTTGGTAACATTGTGCCTTTAAAAGCAATAATTACGGAATGTGCAGAGAATGTGCTCTTAAGTTTATAGAACAAAGGTTATCATGATATGAATCATAGGTAATTAGAAACCACTAATTGTTGCTAAATGATACCTAAAACACTCATTCAGTTTGTTTGTGCCTTAAGGTATTCATTGAAAATTGTACACTGCATCTTACTCTGGCTTATAAAGTAGAAGCTAGAAGTATTTTAAATTCATAAAAAAGCAGAAGGTCAGTATTTAAAATTAACACCAAACTTATTTAGTAAAATAATTTATATTTGCAAAATAAATACAACAATTATATATCCTGCATAGTATACTGAAAAACTTATCTAGTCTCTAAAATATTGTCAGTATTTTATGAAAACCAGTATTATTTTACTTTTTTGTTGTATCACGAATTAAACAGCTCCACATGTTACCTTGTGTGTAATTTTTAGTGCAATTAATATATTCTATGTATATTTAGAGTGATACTAGATGTGTTGTTTTGTTTTTGAGAAAGTTTTCTTGTATATGTCAAAAGTGAACTTATATTAAATTATTTGTTAATTAGGTCTTGAATTAATTTAAAACATGTACTGCTCCTTAAAAAATTTGTTTTTAAACTATTTATGCAAATTTCCTAACAATATGTGGACTTGTGACAAAATCTGAACCCTCAGATTTGATGGTGAATAGACTGAATATGTTTATTTGACATTTTCTTTCGGTAAAAATAATTTTTAAAACTTCAATACACTTATTTTAATTCATTGAAATTTTTAATTTAATACTTAATGACTTAAGTTGTCATTTGGGATGATCAATTTATCACCTCTAAATACTTCTTGCTTGATTTCGTACCTTCAGATTTAATTTTAGGGAATTTTGAAATGACTTGGAACCTAATTATTCAAGGTACAAATTGCATTTGTACAATACTGGTTATCCTGACTGTTACAGTTTTAATTTCCTCAAAATGACTCAGGTCTGAATGGGTCAATTTGTGACAATATACAGGACAATAAAAGGTACAGATACTAAAGGTAAACATTTTCTCCATAATTTGGAAGACAAAAATAATTCCGCTTAATTAATTTAACATTAACACATACAATTTATATAAAATTTATATCATTCTTTCCAATTGGTCAAATTTTTCTTCAATCTTTAATTATTACTGGCTGCTGTCCACCACCAAAGTTGAAGTCTTATTACCAATTTTTGGCTCTGAAACCCATTGCACCTAACGATATTAGCGGTTTATAAAGTTGACAAAATCATCCGCGGTATAATGGCCCACGGACTAGGAATAAGACTTCCACTTTACTTTCTACCTGAGATAAATATCTGAATGACCATTAGAATTACATAAGAGATCAAGTATTTCACAAACGTGTCCATAATTTTTCTTAAACGCAGCTGAATCAATGCTTTTATTAGCTATTGGATGTCTTTAAAAGACATATGGCACAAGTCTTTGAAACTGAAGAAGTATAAGGATTGTGTGAAACTAAAAGATCTTTTCGAAAGAATCCCTTTGATTTTGAATCATGATTACTGATGATTTTCTTCTGTTAACCTGGACCATTTAAGTATTTTTGTTTTCCAAACATCAAGATACATTATTTTCAAAACTAAATTTTAAAAATGTTCAGTTTCTACTCCTAAATTTTTGAATAATGATTATGACCTTAACTAACACTATTTCATAATTTTTATATATATAATATAAATCCATCAGTAACAAATATTTTTATAGATATTTCTGATATGTTTTATTGAATAACACATAACTGAACAAGTGATCAATAACATAATTGATTAATATCAATTATAAAACTTATTTTCCCCAACTGATTTCCTCAGATTTAATTCTTTTTTATTATTTATTGAGCGAAACAATAAAGAAATTTTTTCCATTTTGATTACAATAACAATATATATTACATAAGAACATTACAGTTCATCAGAGTAATTACTCGACTGCTCAAAATATTAAGCACCAAACCAATTTTACCTTGCCTTCTGCTTAACTCATATAAAATTTTTAATTCCAACTTCAAAAACTTTTATCAGTGTTGATCACCGAAATTCACATAGAGCCTAACATGTTAATAAAAGACACTGATTGTTTTAATAGAAATATTGGATTCTGATCTGATCATAAATTCTCTTTATTACAATGAAACACTACAGTTGAAATATTTAATAACAATATACTGAAAAAAGTTAGATATTGCACACTTATAGGAACTTAACCCTTTGTACTCCTATGTCGTGCTGGAGGTGAAAACTGATAAACTACAAACTGAATTCAAAGGGTTAAACTCAACACCGATTTTCAGCAAACACATGGCATATTTATATATGCAAGTGTTTGGTCTTTATTGCACTGATATTCCTTTCTTAATTATTGTCCAGCAGACTGACTACTACCTTGGAGGCTTTTATAAACATTTTTTCAAAAATGTTAAAATACAAATATAAAAATATCACAAAACTTGTGACAATCGAACAAATTACTTCTTCAAAAGGTGTATTTAAAAATGTTTCAAAGTCAAAATGTTACTGTATACTTTTTATGCAACTTTTAATGACTAAATTAACCAAAAAAGCTCCCTTTTAATAATAAAAATTTTCAAAAACCTACACTGTATTATTTTCTGTATCAAAATTCTATAGTGAAAAATGGGCTTGTATATGACTACTTTAACAAATACAAGTTCAACATTTCATTTGTCCAACTTCATTCATTATGATTCCCATTTAACATGAACTTCTGGTGTGAGATGTATTATGTTGACATGTACAGCTTGATTTTTCTCATACTTAGGAGGAATTGGGCACAATCGATACTCAACTGCATCACCAGGTAATGGCACATATTCACCTTCAATACTAAAAAGAGAAAAAACTTTTGTATATTAATGGAGAACAAATAAATCTAAAAGTCTGCTAATTGTTTACTCACTCAGATATGTGCACAAAAATATCTTCTCCAGTGCGATCTGATGTAAGAAAGCCGTGACCCTTTTCCCGACAAAAGATTTTGACCTTTCCAGTTTCTTGAGGGTTTTCAAGTGCTCTTGCTGATGTTGAATCTGTTCGTGTGCGACGTGTAATTATGGGGCTGGGTAATGTTAAATGTTTAAAGTGAGGACTTGGTTCCTTTTCTGTTTTGACCTGATCCAATACGCTTGCCTTTTTATCCAAACAATGCTTTGGTTCCGACATGGTGAGAAGTGTTAGCTTTTTGTAAAGCAATAAATTTGATAAAAATAGATAACCAGAAGTTTCTCAGACAAGAAAGCAAAAGGTCACCTTCTTTAAATAGGTTCGTGAGTGCATTAATTTTTAAAAATTCAACCGAAAAAATTCCCAAAGCCCTTCTATTAATAAATTAATAATTTAATTCATAGCCGAATAAACTGGCATATTTACCACAACTCTCCACTTTTTAAATTCAATATAAACTTGTCAAAAATTCAACATTGCTTTAAACCAGTGCAGCCAACTTAAATTCTCATTTTCAAATTTTAACGAAATTTAAGGTAAAAAACCTTTTTAACTTTTATTTTTTAATGAACCGCTCTTAAAATTGACAAATTTACTTTAATAAACTCTTAATACTTAATATGAATCCCTGAATAATTTAGGAGTTAATGCAAATTGGCTCATCGAGTTGTATATTTTTTCTAAAAATTTACAGAACGCCGAGGGCTTCAGTATATTTTGTACTCCAATATTATTTGAGTATAAAATTTATTATAATTTATGGTCCTACTCATATTTATTTTTAATAAAATTTATATTTGATTAAGAATAACCTATTTAAGCTTCATACTGTTTGCCCCCGTTACGAAAAACTTCCTGGATTTGAATTATTTGTTGCCTATAATACACGTTACATTATTATCAGCAAACTGACATCATAATATTTTATTTTTGTTACAAAGCAATAACCATAAAATCGTTATTAATCATCCGACAGCATGTGTCATTGAATTTAATTTATTTCACAGACTTACTTTTGAAGATAAGAGGAAAATTACTAGACTTTCCCTCTCCCTCCCCATTTCATCCCCTCCGTTCTTCACTTCTATAACTAGTTATATCACTGAAACGCATGAACTGCCAATTGAAATGGAACGCTTCATCAGTCATTCTCATTTTTGCCGGTAAATGCTATTATCACGATAATCGTTATTTCGATACCGCTTATGTTTTTTATGTGTCTTGTGACTTCTCGCCTATGAGTAAACACAAAAAATGGATGTGGTTACGTTAATGTTGAATTAAAAACGTAAACACCAGTTGACTAGTTAAAATGAAAAGCCTCGTTTACTTCACCATTTTTTTCTTGTCCAAGTGTCAAGCTGTTGAGAACAATCCAAATATTTTGTTCATTGTTGTTGACGATTTGAGACCAAATATTGGTGTTTATGGTGATCCGGATGCGTTTACACCCAACATTGATAGATTGGCAAAAGAAGGGATTACGTTTGATGGAGCTTTTGCACAGGTAACAGTTTATTTCAATTTTAGCTTTTGCTTATCTGGTAGCCTTCTATTTGTTTTGTAAATATAAGGCAATGAAGGAGCATCAGAAAGGCTGTCATTGTTCAAGTTTTTGTTGATATTTTTTATGAATCTTTGGAGAGGTTAGAAGGAAACTTTATCATTTTTAGCAAGCATTATGTGCCCCTAGTAGAAACTCTTTTTTAACCAGTCGAAGGCCTGACACACTTCATTTGTATGATTTCTATAATTACTGGAGGACATTTGCTGGAAACTTCACTACTTTACCACAGTATTTCAAGGAGAATTCTTATCATACTAAAAGTATTGGAAAGATATTTCACCCAGGTAAGCACTTTATTTTATTGTTTACCTAAAATCATATGTTTTGAACCATAATTGTTTTTAATTTTGTTTTAGGGGAGTCATCAGATTTCACAGATGATTATCCAATAAGTTGGTCAGAGGTTCCATGGCACCCTTCAACAGAAAGATATAAGGACTCACCTGTTTGTCGTTCAAATGAAGGATGGTCTATGAATTTGGTTTGCCCTGTAAAAGTCAAAGAACAGCCAGAAAGAAGTTTACCTGATATTCAATCAGTGCACGAAGCAGTGAAGTTTATAAAATCTAGAAAGGAAGGAGACAAACCTTTTTTCTTAGCAGTTGGCTTGCATAAACCACATGTTCCTTTGAAATTTCCAAAAAAATATCTAAGTAATGACTATAGAAGTGTGTGGAATTTAAAAAGATCAAAAGTAACTATAAATAATTATTATTATTTTTAATAGATTTCCATCCGATTGAAAATGTAACTCTTCCTGGTCTTCGAAATTATCCTCCTTCATTGCCTACTATTGCTTGGAATCCGTGGACGGACATACGAAGAAGGGATGATATTTCCAGTCTTAATTTAACATTTCCTTATGAACCTTTTGAAGGTTGATTTGTTTATTTTCTTTTTGAATTGTTATCAAAATTAACTTTTAGAAAAGCAATTGTAACATTTTAGTGCTACTTTTTATTGTAGATTCCTGGGTCAAGAAGATTCGACAGGCTTATTTTTCCTGTGTAACTTACATTGATGATTTAATTGGGGAATTACTTCTCAGTTTGAAGTTGTCAAAACTACACAAAAACACAATTGTTGTACTCTTAGGAGATCATGGTAATATACCAAAGTAAAGGTTGTAACTAAACATTTATTATGACATTTTGTCAAATTGTTTAAACATAATTATGTAAACAAATAATTCTATTCAAATAAGGACTCATTCATCTTTAAGTTTACAAAGTGATGTGCTCAAGCCATTTCATTATTGTTAATTAGTTGAAAGGTTTAAAATTGAAAGTAAAGGTCAAGGTAATAATTACAATACAAAACCTCTTCTAAATACAAAGTTCAAGGTAATTTAAATAAAGTGCTGAAAAATCCTGTATGGTGTTATGGCCTGAAGGCAATGGACATGCTTTTTAAATTTTATGTGACGCAAATTTTGTATTTAATCGATTCTGTCTCCAACGGCAATCACATCACTTTGAAACTTTATAAATATTATTTGAAAACTATCAATGCTGTCAGGTAAGTATAATTTTAGTAAAAAATCAAATTTCTTAAATTTGTGTTTTAGGTTGGTCTTTGGGCGAACATGGAGAGTGGTCCAAGTATAGTAATTTCGACGTCGCTGTTAGAGTACCATTAATTCTAAGAATCCCAAATGTTACTTACTTCGCAAGAGACAGCGACTTAAAAGAGGCACACGTTCAACAAGTGGTAGAGCTAATTGATATTTTCCCAACTTTAGTGGATTTGGCGGGTTTAGACCCGATCCCAATATGTCCATCAAACTCTTCAAATATCACTCTGTGTACTGAAGGTAGTACTCTGTTACCCCTGATTTTAAATAGTTTGAATACCCAAAATTCATCCTCTTTCGAAGAGTTTGAATGGAAAAACGTTGCACTTAGTCAGTACCCTAGACCGGGCGTGACACCGACCCTCTCTCCTAATTCGGATAAACCAAAATTACATCAAATTAAATTCATGGGATATTCGGTGAGTTTAATTTTTGTTAAAATTTTATTTGAGTATCATTTACTTCCGATTATCAATTGATCGACCTCATTTCTAGATTCGTAACGGGAGGTATCGTTATACACAATGGATTGAATGGGACCCAGAAACTCTTACAGGAAATTGGTCGAATGTAAGCCAGACGGAGTTCTACGATCATCACATCGATCCTGATGAAAATTTAAATTTAGCAGGCCGACCTGGCTTAGAAGATGTTGAAAGAATGTTATCGAATTTATTGAGAGAAAGTTTCGGATATTAATACGGCAATAATAGTTAAATTTTTCCTCATATTGTATATCAAAATGATAGAGAGGTTATTTAAAAGATTTCAAAATATAAAATAACTTTAATTAATTTTGTTACCATTAAAATGAGAGCTGTTGTTTGTAAAAAAAAATTTCTTTTATTAATTCTTTTAAACTTTAAATTTAATTTTTAAGGTAAAGTGTTTGGCTTTGTTTCTCTATGTTCAGTTAATTTAAATTCAAACAAAATGTCGGGGAAATAGGATGCCAATAAAAACAAATTTGTTTTGAATCAAAGTTTTTAAAAGGAAAATAGTTTTATTTTAAAATTTACAAGTTCTGCCGAAATGGGTTGTGCAGCTGCAGTCGCGGATGGTGTGTCTTATGGAATTGTTTCAGGCTTTATAATAGGAGCAGCCATCGGAGCTGTTTACGCCAAGATCATAAAAACTCATCAACTTAAGAAGATTGTAATGGAGAATGGTGTTAGTAATGCAGTGTTTGGGGGTACATTTTTTGGCATTTTGATGGCTTATAAAAATTGTTTTTAAGTAATATATACAGTATATGTAAAAGTACAAATGACGTATACTCTTAAAAAGATATTTTTATCATAAAAGTGTTAAATATTTCTTGATCGTTTATATAATACGATCTGAATCAGTCAATTCATTAGTGAGATAGATAATTCTGAGAAGTAACTTAATTAGATGAATGAAAGTAGTCCTCGCCGGCCGGTTAGTACATTAATCAACATAAATCCGAGCAGCCAATCAGAGTCTTCACCAAACTAGGAGGCTGTTGTTCTCTGAGAAAAAAGCAAGTCAACATTAAAACATAGGTTCAAACATTTCTAACCATAGAAACCGTCACTTTTGTGCAGGAAAAAATGAACCAATGGTTTGAGGTATATTTATCTCTAAGTATTAAGCTTTTCATTGGGAAAAAGCTTTTGGATTTGATAAGGATATTTCACAATTTTTTTACACAAATTAGAAGGAAACATTTTTTTGTAGATGACATAATAAACATGATAGTTGATTACAGATAAAATTATAAATGAAATAATGAACATGCATATTTCTGCCCTCATTTAAAACGGCACAAAAAAGTTGGTGAAATAGAGCAGTAACAGGTAGGTATCGAGTTTAAAGATTTTCTTTTTCTAACACATTAAAATTAAATTTAAAAGTAAGATCGAAGTGGATTTGATCGAATTAGTGTATAAAAAATTAATAAGATGGGTTTGTTTACACTCCTTATCATAATCCTGAGTTTAAGAGGAAGCGTTGGTAAATATTAATAAATAAGAAAGTTAACATCAAGCGTTAAAGAAGCACTAAGTGTCACTTGTGGTCGTTCCATCTAATAATCAATTTCTGCATTTTGGGTAAAAAAAGGTAAAATAAAAGTTTTTTCGATTTGACTATAAGGAAGATGTTTGATATTGGCGCGTTGGATGTTGAGGAACCAACCTTGAAAAAATGTTTTTTATTTCCCTAGAATTGCCGTTGGTTACCTTGATTACAACGAAATCAAACATGGCGACATAAGATTTACTAAAACCTATATATTTGAAGTAAACAAATCGTAACCTTGTAATAAATAAGGGCCTATGAAGCCTTTTCTTGCTTTGACTTTCTAAGCAGTCGGATAAGTAACACAATGGAGGAAACGGCGGTTTTAATTTTACTAGCCCTGGTTATGTTAATAGGAAGTTATCTTGCAGGTTCCATTCCTCTTGTAGTAAATCTTTCCGAGGTAATCATTAATTTATTATTATTATTTTAAGCCTAACTATTTTCGAATGTATGTGGCAGTTTTTCATTCTTTAAGTATATGCAAGTTTGAAGATGCGCACCTTTATCATGGGTCAGTTCCCCATTTCTTTCAACTTTGTAGTAGTTATAATTCTGACATTTGGCTACGTCGACTTTTTATTTACTAGATTTTACGATTTGTAGGAAAAATTGCAGCTTGTATCAGTTTTGGGAGCTGGTATGCTTGTTGGCACTGCACTTGCAGTTATTATACCTGAAGGAGTTAGGTCTTTATTTGCCAAACCTCAAGGTAAGTGCAATTGTCATTTTTGTAATTGGAAACAAATCAGGAAGTTAAAGTCAAATTGTCATTAGTTGATATTTAATCTCCTAGAAGCGCTACCTATAGAAAAAAAGGAAGATGGCTCTGTAATTGTACCGATTTCACAACCTGTAGATGTTCACGGAATTATAGGAATGTCTCTAGTCCTAGGATTTCTTTTTATGCTTCTTATAGATCAGATATCATCGTCCAGAAATAAAGGTGAGTGATAAGAGTGTCAGTATAATATATTAAATATATTAGTAATAACCACTATCAATATGTTCTTCAGTTAGTCTTTTATATCAAAGAAAATGAATTATTGATTTATTTCAGACATTGAAAATGCAATTAAAGGAGCATCACATGGGACAACAGCAACAATAGGTTTGGTTGTACACTCTGCTGCAGATGGAGTTGCTTTAGGAGCAGCAGCTAGTACAGCTCACCATGATATAGAGATTATTATTTTTTTGGCTATTATGCTGCACAAGGTTTGCTGAAAATCATTAAAATTTTTTTCTTTGAAATTATCGACTAAAAGTTCTTTAAAAAAAGACAATAAATTTCATTTCATGAAATCTGATTATCGTTTAAATTCAAAATTATTGTATTTTGAAAAACTTTGAATGTATTTTCTGTTTTTAGGCTCCAGCAGCATTTGGTCTTGTTACATTTCTTTTACATGAGGGCTTAGAACGGGTTCGAATTAGGAAACATTTATTAGTATTTTCTTTAGCAGCTCCTTTAATGGCACTCTTGACTTACTTTGGATTGGGTCAGGTGTGTACCTTGTGTTCAACTCTGTTTTCTATTTGGTGTTTGTAACCTTGAGTGTAATATTGCTATTTTCCCTCTGCTACTTGTAACTGACACTAAAAATTAATTATTTGTAATTTTAGGAGGGGAAAGAAACGCTGTCCTCTGTTAATGCCACAGGAGCAGCGATGCTTTTTAGCGCCGGAACATTTCTCTACGTCGCCACTGTTCATGTTCTCCCAGAATTAATTTTACGGCGGAGCAATCATTCCATAGGTGCCAATACTCATGCAGGTCATGCTCTAGGAAAGTCTGAGTTATTCGCTATTGTTATTGGTGCTCTTTTACCTAGTCTCTTAACGATGGGACATCATCACTAGTAGAAGTATACTGTCATTGTATAAAATTAAAAAGACTGATCGCCGGCCGATATGAATTACAGAATATAATAGAATCAAGTTTTGAAGAACAAAAGCAATGAGAGAAGCATCTTGCTTTAGAAAAAGTAAAAGCTTCTCACAATTTGTTGTGTTTTATGTATCGATTTTGGAATAATCATTTACTATTTAGGTTTTATGTTTAAATTTGCTCAAAATCTTCAGTTTCGTTGCATTTAACTAGTAAGATTATAATTATAAAAAAAAAGGAAAAAGAAAAAAAGCAAAACAAAAAAAGATAATTTTATGTTTAATATCTATCACCAAAGTTATTTCTTGGTAGTCGTGCAAGTTTATATTATAAAAACTTTCTCCGTGGATATGTAGAAAAATCATTTTTTAAACAAAGTTTTGGTAAATGGTTTTCAGTTGATTTGATTACTACAATTCAACCCTTACCAAATAAACCCTTAAATCGAATTTCGTTCGAGGAAGTTCAGTACTAATTTAAATTTGGATAATCCAATGTGCAATAAATCAATTCGGTTAAAACAAAGTTCATTACCTATAAATAGATTTTTACATTAGCTCTGCACATAACTTTATAAAATTTGTACATGGTTTTATTTATCTCTATATTTTTTTTATCCTATAGCTTAAATGTATTTACTGAAAATTTATAAATATATTCAGGTTATTAGAATGTTATGTTAATTTCTGTTTGTGATGTTCTCATATTTGGGATTTTTCAGTCGGGTATTTGTAAATTTAGTTTCTATCGTCGCCAATAATGTGATTTCGCCTGTAAGTTTGCTTGAAAGATTGTGAAAGTAATTTATATTTTGCTAACCAAGTTGATTTTTTTGAACTTGAATTTGATGCCTTTTATATATGAGTTTTTCCGGATCTTGAATAAAATACATTATAATCTGGGGAAATTTGAATTTGTTTTTTCCTTTTAATACTCTTAGAAAGTTTTGGAGGTTAACTTTTCAAAACAAATGTCCAGATGATGATTTGTACCAACCTCTCGTAGCTTCGAAGGCTTTTAATATTAGCTTTGTCCATGCGGAGTGTAGGAGAAAAAAAGAATATAAATTTTTAGGAGTAAATTTTGCTCTGTTTTTAATTTAAATTAATTTTTTGGTAGAAATGATTGAATAATGTGGCATGTGACATTTTCAAATTCATTTTTGATTGGAAATCAGAAATACAAAGTTAAAAACCCAATCTTTCCAAGTTGTTGTAATGTTTTTCTGTTTGTCAGTTCTTTTCAGACTTGTCACTCCTAGTATTTGATAATGATGACTTCTTGGTCGCATTTTGTTTGCTACAAATCTATTATTATTTAAAGACTACTAACTGTTAACTCTTTCCTGAGTAAATGTTACTGTCTAAAAGTTTATTCTGGCAAGGGGGGATATTATAACACTAGTAATTGATTGATCTGTCTCAAACAACTTGATGAAACTGACAGCCATGAAAATGCTGGAGGTTAAAGTTCAGAAATTATTATTTACAAATGTGGGAGAAGTAGTGGAGTGCTTAAAGCTCCTGACTTGGACCCAATGATCTTGAGTTCAAATCCTCCTCCCGTATCCTATTATACCCCAAAAAGGGTGAAAAACGGGATTAAAACCACCACCATTATTACTTACAACAAACACTACACAAATCTAATTTTTTTAAAATAATATAAACCGAAAACCAATTTGCTTAAATATTGCTACAAACCATAGTTATCATTGTCGAGGCGTGCTACTTACATGAAAAGGTGTTTGAATTATCTATTAAAAAAATAAAAAGTTGGGAATATGAAGAATACTAAAACGATATTTAAAATTTAAAACAAAACAGTCAAAGTTTCAAACTAGAGCGTCATCTATCGCATTTAGTCATATCGAAATAGCGGATATGGCTTCAACGATTAATCGGACGGTATCGATAGTCTTGATTTTTTCACTGACTGGGAACAAAAATGGTAACAATAAAATGTGAAGATGAATTGACTAGGACAAAGAATACAAAGACTTTTTAAAGACTGTGATTCAAGAGGCTTGGTGATATAGTTTTAATACTTATTATGCGTATATTATGAAGGTCAAAACGTGCGTGGAAGTGGACAAATACTTAAGAATAAAAAATTTTTTTTTCTTATAATTTTGAAATGTTTTAGGAAAAATATTTGAAGCTTAAAACAGTTGTGTACAAGTGAAAAAACCAGGTTTGTATCAATTAAACGGCTACTAATTTTCTATTTTTAATTTTTTTCGTAAATAAAACATCGATGAAAATAAAATTTTACTCTCATTGTCCGATTTAAATCCCAATAAGAAAAGCAATAGTTTATATGTTGTGGTGAATAATAAACACTTAATCAAGTTCAGTTTGTTTTTATCGCTTTGTTCGAATGACTGTTAGTGCCTAAACAGACAGGAATGATTTGACTTTTTTTCATGTGTTGTAAAATGTTCTCATATTTGCTTATACAGGCTACAAATATAGAGTCTTGCTAATTGAAGTGTGTGTGTACTAATACTTTGTGTAAAATGTGTTTACTATCATACTTTACATGATTTGTTTTTCATTCATGATTAAATTAATATTCAGTGAAAGAATCTTCTGATTATTACTCTGTTATAAACAGTTCTATAGGCAGTCTATGAATTACAAGTTTAAAAATTCCTTGAAAATCAAATGGTGACTAACTGAATTGATGAGTTTTGGTTTTATTTCATCTTTTACTGATGGTGGGTGTGTGTAGATTTAAAAACTTAGGAAATTTTAAAATCATCTTTCTGTGTCAATTATACATATAAAAGAAATCTGAAAACTTATGATTGATTGATATGCCATTGTTTGTTGAGTTTAAAAGAATTTATTTTAATATTTTTTTATTTTATGGTAAATCAAATCAATTAAAAAAGTTAGAATTATTGAATTAATTTACAATTTAAAAAAAAAAGTTAAAGTGAAATGTGTTTTGGTTTGTGGTGAAAGTATTTCTACTTATTCAGTGCTTTGGAATTAAACAAATTAGTTTTAATTTAATGAAACTGAAAACGTTGACAATTAAAACCTTAAAAGGCTAGACTTCAACAAATAACGAATAATATAGCTGATAAGGGGTTTCAATAATTTAAAACTTGTGTGGAATTGGTACATTACTGAAGTTAAAAGCTTGGTGCTATATTTTACTAACCATTTTTTATATTAATACTACCATTGCCTTCTTGAACTTTCAAATATCCTTTGATTCATGCATTTTTGTATTGTACTACTCCAAGTATAGGTATGCTTTTTGTTTTTTCCTAAACTTTTAAAAAGTTACAAATGATGAGCCAGAATTTAATATGTCAGCATTTCTTCAAGGCATATGGCTTATTTTCTGTAAATTCGATCAGTTGACCATCTGACATAAGTCTTATTAAATTTTGTGTAACACTGAAGAATTTTCAGTAGAATGATTAATAATGTTATACTGTTGCCAAGGCATTAAGGAAGTCAGAAAAATTTCCAGTCATAAAAATAGAAGAGCCACATAAAAATAAATTTTGTTTTGAAATCTATAAAAAGGGTTAGCCCCCAAAAACTCAAGCAACTTCCTCTAATTGTAAATTACACATAATTGCTTTGGCTGTTCGTAGTCATTGAAACAGTGACCAAACAATCTACATTTTAATGTGCTGCTGTAACCATAAAGAAAGCACTGGATTGATATTTTTGGCAGAACATTAATCATCAGAAAATAATTTCGATGAGGATCATTTGCTCGTCGTCATTAAAGAAACGTGACCTAATTTTACTTTGTGTTTGGGGTACAACTTTTGTAGAAAATTCATCTGATAGGTGCTTAAGATCGTCCTATTCGTCCGGTGTCCTCTGTTTCGTGTATTTATTTTATGACTCATTCTCGGAAGCGATATTTGAACGCTCTGATATTCTTGAGAACTCATTAGTGATTAGCGAGAAAAGTGCTGTCGATTTTAAAATATTTGTAGTGACTTGATGTATTAATAACTACGTCACAGCATCCGTCATCGATTTGACGGCTACCCTCTTTGTTCTCATTCTCGTTATCTCTCTCTCTTTCCTTAGCTATAATGCAATTCTATAAAGTTGTCGTTTTGCACGTTCAAAGTTTCGCCAGAAATTATCGTCATTGAACTTATAAACCTTTAAATAAATTTCCAACTAACGCATTTAAATGTCACGCTCATCGTTTACCTTTGATAATCTTCTTAACGTACAGTTTAGTAGTTCTTAAATTGTTCAACAAACTTTCGTTTCATTTCCACGCGTCTCTTGTTAAGTTTGTTTTCTCCCATGTTTGTTTTAGGTATTAACTGAAGGAATGATAAAAGACTTATCAAAAATAAATTTCTTTACAAGTTTGTTTTTGTATATACTATGAATGAATAATACTATAATGAATGTTTTTCGTATACCTATTCGCTCTGAAGCATATAGGACTTCGGATAGTACTCCAATTTGTATAGGTTGCTGGTCTTTAGTGAGTAGTCCAAGTCCTTTCCCAAGTCCCAAGTCCCCGAGACCAGTCCCAACCTTTGTATCTTGTTTACTGACTATACTCCTCCACCAAGAATTAATTAATTAGTATTAATTGATTTTATGAGAGCTTTATTTTGGTAGATTTATTGATTAATCAGATTTTTGTAAATTCAGTCAGAAGAAGGAAAAATATTGAAACGGAAAATGTTGCGAAAGAAAGCAACGCAATTTTATTTCGCTGTTTACGAAATTTAAACGTTAAATCTAATTAAATTTCAAATCCCAAAAACGGTCTAATGAATGCATGGAAACGTCGGCATTTGATTTGCCTTTATGATTTGCATCAAGAACTGTGTTCTTGTTTCTTTTCGTTTTGGCCTCTCTGAGGACTAAGTTGTTTCAGTCGCCCTTTTTGTCCTTTTGAATTTTTCTTCTTCCCCAGTTTTCTTTGTTCTCCCTTTAAACCCAAATTTTCGGTTTTCTTGGTGTTCCATGCTTTCACAAATCTGGGTGAGTGATTATTTACTCTTCTGGGTCTTTTTTTAACCCCTGGTTGCTTGCTTTACTTGAGATAGAAGTATTTGAATATCTATTTTGCCCTGGGTCTAGTAGAGAAAGACATACGTTGAAGGCGGTTCTTTACCCAGGAGTATAAACTCGTTTGTTGTGTCTTATTCTGTTGTTTTCTGTTATCTGATAAAAGTTTGATGAAAAATTGCTTTTATCTCTGGGCTATTGTACATCTTTTGAAAAATCGAACAGAAAGAAAAGGATATGAAGATTGATTATTCTAGATCATATCCGTAGTTCCCATTGTGTCCATAGACGGTCATTTTGACTGATTCATAATCGCATGTTTTGATAACCGTCGTGATTAATCTTGTTTGGGTCTCAAAAACGTTCTCTTCATATTTCCTTTACACTTGAATTAGTATTAGTAATTTAAAAATATTTGCAACACACGAACTAACAAAAGACTCGACAAAGAAAGAAGCAAGATGGAAAGTGCGCAATTGAAAAGTAGATACCCAGGTCTGGGACGGCACTTGGTTATGGTACAGGCGTTAGGACCGTTAGTAATGCTGGGTCAGTGACCACGACACTACGTCACTGGTACTCATCGAAAGTTTTTTTTTCCATTGATTTGCAAATGATTTCCATGGCAAATTGTTTCGGAGTATACAGTCAGACAATAAAACAGTTCAATTATTTGAGAACAATGAAGTTAGTACTCTTCACAGGCAAAATCGAGATCCATTTTTTTTATTGTTGCAGTGTAATCGGTTAGAAAAAAAGAGAGGCTGCGGTTTTTTAATATGAAGATCTACAAATTTATTTATTTATCTCTCACATCTGGAAAAATTGGAAGTTTCTGAGCTCTTACCTTTTTCATTTTTGAAAATAATGCTGGACTTTATACCTTTCTCGTTTTTCCTTTGTTCGGCGAAAGTCGCTTCATAAATATAGTGAGATTTCTCCTTTATATTTATGCTCTTGTCATTATCATTAGAATTAATTCTGATGGCAGTTTTATTAAAAGTTGTCTTTCTCATTCATAATACCAGACACCAGTATATAATTAGTAGATTATCCAAGTTGTGTTTAAGATTATGATTCAAAAATTCCCTGTAAGGCTCACAGCTTTGGTAGTATTAGGTAGTTGACTCACACTACAACACCATGTTTCAACAAAAACGAACAAAGCAAAACAAGTCGTCCGCCTATCTGTCTGGACCTGGAGTGACTCATCAGTAATATGTATCCTTATAAACCCCCACGACTTAACATTCCAGTTTGATTTCCCTTCCTGCTTTTTTTCATAAATATTGCACAATTATGTGAAGTTCTCGTTTCATAAATAATGCAATACATCCCTTTTTAAGTATTTATTAACAAGATTTCTTGGTGTAACTATTTTGTTTTTCTCTCTTTACGGCCAGCCAAAGACGATATTGGTTCCAAAGGTTACCTTATCTCAATTGTATCGCTCTATGTTTAATTACCAAAACTAATAAAGAAGGTATTCCGGACGTGGTCATTGTTTGCCTTCTAATTGTAATTAATACGTGTGTTAGGTTTGATAGATATCAGTTCATCCGTTTTTGAGTTATGGTAACGCATACAAACTAAAAATGAGTTGTTGGATTCTTTTATTTTCTTGTTCGTTGCTTCTTTTTGTTTCGTAGATAGTCGTCAGTTGAAGGAAGAGTATTTCAAAAATTTGAAGTTCTTTCTCAAGAAGATAAGTGACTCATAAAAAGTTTTGAAACTACTTTACAAGTTTTTCTCTCTCTCTCAAGATCCAATATTTCAACTTTAAATGAGTTTTGTTAATAATCCAAACACTTTAGAACATAAATTTCGTTTTGAAGTTGGTGTGCGTGTGTGTAAACGGCTAAAAATATATTGAGAAACTCAAGTGAGCAAGTTTTCGATCGCGACCATAAGGTAGAGACAGACGGAATTGGCGAATCCATAATTAAATAATTTTTTTCAACGTATTTGGTGACTGTTTTGAAAATAGTCTGACGTGGAAGCCTCGAAACCATAAGCGAGAGTCCTTTGATGAAAGGGAAACAAGTCCTTGATAGGTGAACACAAGGAGCACACGTCTCGGTTAATATATGAATACGTAATTAGATAAATCGATTTGCTCACAAAGGTTGAAACATTTGAAAAGCTCAAACCTGTTTTAAAACGAATGAATACTCGAAAGCTCGTTTAGATGTTTTGTTTAGTCGAGTCGATTTACCATCATCATTATTATTCAAGGTATTTGGGCTGCATTGTTACAGTTATCTTTAAGCGCTTAGGTAATCGAATTCGACGTAGTCATGACCTTCCTGGCGAACGGAGCCAGTTAACGTTATATAATTACAAGTAATTATAAATAATTGTTGTTAACGAGAGCTTCGGGGACTGTGTGTGTGTGTGTGAGTGTTCGTCTTGAATGAGAAAACATGCGAATTGAACAGCCGTATAAGTTAAGTGGAGTTGTCTTGGATGGCTTCGATTTCCTTTGTCTCTCTAATGAAATTGTTTTGCTCATTTAATACGTTGACGTGTTTCTAAATACCGGTTTTGCTTGTAGACTTTGGCGTTGGCGGTGCGAATTACGACGAAGACGGGAAAACGCGAGATTTCGAAAATGGTGTTTTCTCCTAAGGAAAGCCATTTTCAAGGTTTATGGATTTTTCCCTTTAATAAGTAATAGTCATTTAATTAAGATATAAAATCCATTAGAGTGGTTTAAATCGAATCGCGTCGATGGGCTAATGATTTTAAGTGAGTCTCTCTCTTAATGTTTTAATTATTTTGAAAATTGGAGTAGGCAACCTTTTTGACAATACAACGTAAAATGAGTTTTGGACTTAGGACTGTTTCCTACTGTCTTTAACACGAATTTTTGGATCCGTGTGACGCGCAAAACCAGATCTGGTTGTAATCACTGTGGGTCCTGAAAAATTGGGTCAGAACAAAGTGTCAAAGAAGTTGAGTCTTTGATAAACTATTCTATATTTCATGTCATTTATTTAGTTAATTAATAAAAAATTATTAACTTGGCAGTCGTGTTGAAGACGGAAAAAAAATAAAATGAGAGAAGTTTCCATTTTTATTTTCTTTTCAGAACAATAAATCAAAAAATAAATTTTTGAAGAATTATGGTCTGGAGTTTCTCTAAGTTTCATGTCTTCTCTTCCGGAAGAATGGGGCGGGGGCTCTTTCTACTTGATGTTATTTAAAAGTTTTCCCGCACTGGGATCAATAAAAATTTTAATGGATCTTTCTTCAGTGTGAATGTTTGAGCTTTTTAAAGATTCCTGTTCGCCCTGATCGCCAAATCTATGCATAATTCATTAGATTAAATTTTTCATTTCAGGTTCTAAAATGGGTTGCTGCAACCGAAGACTATTCTTTCAAGTCTTCCTGGGAATATTTCAAGGTCTTCTCGTTTTGACTCAAGGGACTCTTCTCAACTATTATATCATCTCACAGTTTTCCGATACGAACACGACGTATTTCTTCTTCCTCGGCGATTTTATTTGCATATTTCTATTCGCCGGAACTCTCACCATTGCGTACCGTTACCTAGTCGAGTACAACAAACAGCAGCAGAAAAACACCAACAGTTCTTTCCTGTATTCTCCGAAACGTTTCATAACGAACTATTCGACTTCCAAATTTGGCGTTTTGCCGCTCATATACCTGTCGTGGACCGTATACGTTCTTCTGCTTTTGTCGAAGATTGCGGTCATATTCACGTCTTCTATCCCGGAGAAATTAAGTGTTAAAGATGTGGCCGGGCCTCAGTTATTGAGGGTGGGAATCGCCCTGTCCGGAGTTATATTTCTAGTTCTAGTGGAAGGCCACAACTGGGCAGAGCCCGGCTCACCGAGATACTCGTACGTTAGTTCGGTTTGTACTAAGACTGGGATAGAGATATTAGATTCGGTATCGTTTTTATCAATAATACTGAGTGATTCGGGCGACAATTTGCCGGAAACTTTGACCCCCGGCTTTATCTCACTCATAGTGGTCATATCCGGAGTGAATTTCCTGCTTCCGAGTTTGATACTGTACAAGCTTAGCTTAGGAGAACATTACTGCGACAAATTACCTCTTCCCATCACAGTGTTTCATAATTTACTTCACGTATTGAGCGTGGATGCTCCGTTCTTCGCCATTCGTCTGTTTCTCTGGGTTCGACACAATCACAATTCGTCGGTATTTATTATGAAAAACGTTTTCGGGATCTTGACCGCTCTCAGAAACATATACCCGGACGTTCAACTTTGTTTTTCAAGGGACGGAAACAAACGGCAAAGTGAGTTTTTGCCTTCGGAGAAAATCGTTTACGTTGACGACGGCGTTGGTGAAGACGAAAAAATCGGAGAGCCCATGGACGAGTTGAAGAAGATAATTCTTCAGAAAACGGAAAACAGCAAAACGGAAAAGTAGATCGCTGACCGGGGGATGAAGTAGAGTCATTTGTGGACGAGAAACTAATTATTTAAATAATTTTGGCCATTGATATTGACTGTAGAGATAAAATAATTGAGATGGCGAGTTTTGTGCATCGATCCTCTGGATATTTTAAGCATTTTAAGAGGTGTCACAGGATCTTATAAAATAAATACTCAACAAGACTGTAATTTTCAAGCACCGATGATTTTTAAGAGATGAGATGTTGGTTGTTTCTCAAGAAAAAGTCATAAAGAAAGAATAGAAAGTCATAAATAAGTAAATAGAAAGTCATTGGGTAAGAAGATTAAGGCTTTGTACAAATTTACATTGATTATTTCAAAGAGGTTCAGAAGGAAATACAAGGAAAGGGACGGTTGAGGTAGAGGAGGAGTTTGAAATGAAAAAATTCAACAAAGCCCAATTGTACATTAGTTAAGTAATCGTTGTAATTAACGTGCTCAATTATTTTAATTAAGTAGGAAAAAATTTGTGGGATAGGTTCTGCTTGTTGAAAAATTTTCCTTTTTTTGTTCTGTTTAAATCCATAATTTCAGCTTCCCTCACTCACCAACTTTGTGAGCTTTACAAAATTGATACAAGAGGAAAACAGAAAAGTTGAAACATATTGGCGTGTGTTCTCTTCTGTTGCGCTCATATTTTATGGCTTATCTTGACGAAAGCTGTTCGAACGAGAAATCTCTTATCTCAATCATGTTTTTCTATCTCTTTTCGTTGCTTGAAAAGGGGGACGATTGCTACGACCTTTTTTTTGTTTGGTTTTTGAGATAAAATATCTGAGATGAAACTTTTACTGAAGAATAAGTTTGGTGTAAAGAATATTCTGGTAGATTTGGATAGGAATGTGTCCCTAGAGGATTAAAGTTTATAAGAATTATTCTTGGAGCTCGGGGGCGTTTAGGATAATTTATTATTATCTGTTTTTAATGAATGATCTTACATAGATGACTAGTGTTAATGATACATCACACACAAGTCAATGTGAAGTTACTAATAAATGTTTTTAGTTTTGGGTTTTCGGGTTTCTGATTAAGGCTTAAGAATGTTTTTATTATCTAGTCTGTGTCGAAGGTGTTTGATTAGGTTTTGACAGAAATTTTTTGGTTAAGTATTTGTTTATTTTGAAGACTCTTGAGATGACTGAGTGATAACCAAATTTTGTAGCCATTTTTTTTATTTATTTTTAAAAATTTAGTTGAATTCATTTTAAAAAAAAGCGGATTACAGTCACTTCTTAAAAAGCATGAAATATCCAGAATAGCCCTGAGGAAAATTTGACGAGGTTAAAATCCGTGAATCGCACAACACTAAATTGGTTTCATTTATCGTGGACCATCGTGTTGATAAATCGTGACCAATTCATTAAAATGAACGGTGGTTAAAGGTTGCGTTGAAATTTGACAAAGTTTTCTGGGGGAAAGGTTTTTCGACGATGGGGGATTCGTTAACTGAATTTGAAACTGAAAGCGCACATGTACGGTCCTTATCTCCCAGATTTGAAAGATTATTTCTCATAGATGTAACCTGCATTATCAACAGCAGGAATAAGCTGAGAAATATTTTGGAAATAGTTTTTATTATCGTTAAAATGCTCAAAAAATGATGTGTTTAGTCAAAAAATTTTTAGCTGTTGTAGCTTGTGAACACCTCGAAACAGAAAGTCATCGTTGTTAATTTATCCCAAGTTCAGGTTTTCTTTTATAAAATTAGCCATATTTCAGGTAGTCATGGTGTACATCGTTTTAAGTTCTGATTTAAGGTTTTAAATTAATTTCTAGTTTTATTTCATTTCTGATTGAATGATGTTATAAAAAAAAACTTCACCATAATTGTTCTTAATTATTAGGTATACAGAAAATGTTTTATAATGATTATGCTGCTCATTTATTAAAAACTCTTGCCCTAAATATGATTCACGGATTTCTGCCACCTGTTAAGTACTTCTTCATGACCGGAGAAAGTTTGTTAACTAAGCAAAGAGCTGGATGATGATAAGACTCTTGCTGATATGATTTTTAAATAGTCGCCTTTGGTGAGTTGACTTGGCGACCACTTGTAAAAGTTATGAAGTACAAGACTTCGGTAGATGAAAATAATTAATTTTTATTATTAATTTGTAAAAGTTCTTTTCATGTAATAATTAGTGTTAATTTTGTTTTGCAAATTTTTGTAAATGAATCAGCCTTACTCGTGGTGAAAATTGTACTTAGTAGTTAGGGTTAAAATTAGTTTGTAGTTGATAATTTATTTAGTTTAGAGAAAATTAACTTGAATTGTGTATTGGAATCTGGAAAAGACAAACAAAGCCGTGGTTAGCTTGTTGTGTTGTGGTTGTTCTGATTGTGGACGGTCGGGCTTTACCAAACAAAGCAAGTTGAGCCTTTAATCGGTTTTGTTTGTCTAGATGTTTATCCAAAAATAGTAAAAGGATTATCTGGAGCGATTTTTATTTGTTTTACTCTCATAATAGAATTGTGATTATTTGTGGTCATTTATTTGAATATCAATCTGAACTGTTGTATTATTTAAACCCTTAGTTTCATTTAAAAAAAAGACTGATTTCAAACTTTTCAGATTTTGCGTTAGAAAAATTTATTACGGACCATTTTTTTTAAGTCAAGAGCTTTCTTTTTAAGTTAAATAATAAGTTTAAGTTTTGTTTTAAAGCATGCAAAGTGATAGAGTGGTGATGATAACTCTAGTTTGGGATAAACAAGAACAAAATTTTTGTCAAGTGGTTTTTGAGTCGACTCAAAATAATATTTGCAAAAAGCTTTAGATAAATTATAAAAACACGTGTAAGGACTGATTTATTGTTTTTAATACCATTTAAAATGTCGAATCTCTTTTAAAAAAAATTTTTTTTGTTCAAATTTCATGGACGCTGCTTTTTTTTATTTAGTTAGTAATGGGTTTTCAATAAGATTTACATAAAATGAAACTTATTGAGGTATACATCACGAATAGAAAAGTTTATGGCCTCTTTTTTCGGAGTTACATTTACGTAAATGCACTCAGGACTGCGCCTGAAAATTAGAAATCGGGAAATATTGTAAAAACACTCTAGATGTGAGAAGTTGTGAGCGAGTTCCTTGGGTAATTTTTTTTTTGAGGGCGTTATTGCGGTAGAAATAAATAAACATGAACGTTTTCAGTAAAGTAGTAATTTTTATTTAGCGTGTTTTTATTAAAACTATTTAAAAAGTAAATGAAAATCAGTTGTGAATTATCGTTGTAATGTAGACGTTTTTTTTTAATACAAAAAATGCCTTAACGATCATTTTTTGGGCCCCAAAAAAAAGCTGCCAACTTAAATTTTTGGATATAGGAAATGGAATAACCGTTAAAATGGCGTCTCTTCCATTCCATAATTGAAACTTACTCACACGTACATCACGAAAGTTCAATTTTAAATTAACATCGGGTGTAAAATAATATTTAGTTGAAGAATTTTTGATTGGTTTTGATTATTTTAATAGTCTTCGGAGAAAGAAATTTACGATTAGTGTTAAAAAATAAAACTAAACTTTTCTCATGTCAATAATTAAGGGAGTTTTGTAGGAAATCTTGTTATAAGAATATTGGACAGTTTTTCCAGATCTACTCGTGGCTTTTAAGGAATTGTAACTTTTTGGAAATCGTAGCATGTTTATAACAAATACGAGAAAAACACTCTGAAAAGAAGTTTTATTGCTTTTGTTAAAAGAAGGGTTTATGTAAGTTCAATATTTCTTACCAATTTATTAGATGAAAAAGCTCACCAGAAGCTCAAAAGCTTAACGTTAAGATTTATAGAAGCCATGTGTTCACCTTTCACCTGAATGCGTTTCATCTTGAGAGAGATTTCACAAAACCTTCCATGAAGGATTATTTATTTTTTTTCCTTCGCCGTTTACAATTTTTAGTATTTTTAAGTTTACCATTACTGTCTAATATAAAATTCGTATATGTATATATTACAGTTGAAGTTTTATGAACAATATGAGAAATTGAAATTTCAAAAGGATTTATTTTAAGTCTTGCCTGTTTTTCTTATTTTTATTTTCCTTAGGCGTCTTTTTAGTCGATTTTAGTTTGAGTTTGAAGTCTTCCTAAGTTCCTCCATGTCTACTTTGTCTTCTGATAAGCAGTGATTACCTCTTTTTCGAAACGGAGGAGTAATTAGAACAGGTTTTTGGAGTGTTTACAGAAATTTGGGTTTCGCACATTTATGCAAATACATAAATTTTTAAATTATTTATTAGTAAAATGAAGTACGTCATGTAAAATGGTAAAAAGAGCATTATAACTACAAATAATTATATTTAAATTTATACAGAGATAAGCTTTTGCTGAGAAAGGCTATCTGTCACCGCTAAGTGAGGTTGAGGCTTCTGTCTTGGATCCTTATACATTGCGGTGTGGTTTCCTCCTCATAACTTGTCCTAATTTCTCTCGACGTCTGTTCACACGCTGTCAATTAATTCTCACTCCTTTTTTTGGTTTAATTATTTACTTTCTGTGTAAAAAACAAATTGTCACACTTAAACAGGTCTAAAGAGAAATATTTTTTGGTCTGAATTCTGCTGTTGGAATGAAGGATAACATTTGGGAATTTTGTTTTTTAATTTAAGTTTTGAAAATTTATTTTTGTAGTAATTTTATTGTAATGTATTTTGTGTAGTCAGTAAAGTTTGGATGTTTAAAGACATTCTTTTTAAATAAATAATTAATTGAGCTTCAAAATGTCTGATATTTGATTGATTAATTTTTTTGATGATGGAATTCTGTTTTGAATATTGAACTGGACAAAAGCCAAACATTCTATTAAGCTCGTTTATTAAGTCTTATACAGTCACTTCTCACTTTAGCATCTATTCGCTAACCGGTCATAAAGTATAGAGTATCTATACTCGTTGTAGTAATGATACCTCAAATGACAAAGGACTCGGTCTATCAATTAATCCAAATGCAACCAACATTCGCAGATAAAATTTTGATTCGTTTCATTGTTGTTCCTGGACAGTGAGCCTGTTTGATTATTAAGTCAGACTCCTGTTCGTTTTTATCCATCAAATGCTCGTATAAATGTTCTTTTATCTTTTTTATACTATTCCTACATATGAACTTATTATGAGAAAATTTCTGGGATATAATACTTTTGTTTCGGAACTGTATCTTTTAGACAAAGTTTTGTTATTGGCACTCAACAGTTTAGTTGCAGCTGTCGTTCAGACCAGTTGATTCCAGACCACATGACACAATTTAGATTAATCGAAGTGAGGACAATTCCAGAATACATCTCAGATTTGTTGAGCACGTTATAAGCGATCCACTTGAAATGCTTCGTTTGTGTAGTCGTGTGACACTCTTGAGCTTTTGTGTCCGTTTATCACATCACCTGGAAGCAACATGGTCGAGTAATTCAATCAATCATTTCGGCAGAAAAATTAATAAAAGGAAATGATTTTTACAGAAACCCACATTGATTAGGTTTGGAACTTGAATTGGACCAGCTTGCTGCAGGATAAGCTGGCTCTTTATGCTTTGTTATATCTAATCCCTGGAGTTCTTCTTCCTTGGTTACTCGAAGTATTTTAAAGTATTTCAACAGACCAAACATGATAGCAGAAGTCGTGAAAGACCATGAAAATATTGAGATGATTCCAATTACGTTGTACAGAAGACTCTGCAAAAATTATTATTGATGAGCTTGGATAAGTTGTTCTATTTGTAAATATTTGATTTTGAGCGGTCAGATATTTAAATTGTTTGGCGAAGAAATTGGTGCTGAAGGAAGGCAAAAGACTTTGGAGATTGTGCAGGTGATGGTTAGGAATGTGCACAGGTTGGTAGTTTTTACCATCAAGTTCTCAGTGCTTGGTTCGTACAGTAATCCGTTTGCTTTCAGTATTGGACCTGACAGAACACCCCAAAGCCCACCTCCGAGATGCACTGCTATCGCGTCTAATGGATCGTCAACTGAAACATTTAAAATATCTCTTGACCGAAAGTTTGAACTAATTTTAGAAAAATATACCATCTATCACTGACTCAGCGAACACACGTCTTTCATAAACATTCTTTTAATTACCTTTGCAAAACAGTATTAAACGATGACTTCCGACATAAATGAAACCTGCAATGATTCCAATCACAAACGAACTCCAGAACTGTAAAGTGTTTGCGGCGCCGCAAACTGCAACCTGAATCAAAGTAAGGTGTAAATTTTTATTTTTATTTTGATTTCGTGCAATCACATTGAAAATAGTAATTATTACTACCATTCCTGTAAATGAAGCGTTCAACGTAGCGCTAAAACTCCAGGCTTTCGGCTCTGTTAATCCTAGTCTTGATGCCACTAAAACACAAAGAGCTCCTCCTGTACCCGCCACAACAGTGTTAGAAATAACTATTGAAATTGTGATCCCTGCGCCGTGTGTTGTCATCGCTCCCAGAGATCCTCCATTGAAAGCGAGAAAGCCCGTGATCAGTATCATCCCGCCTATTCCTATCAACTATCAGATTCAATAAATTTTTGAATTGGATCATGAAATTAATAAAATCGATAACAAATGACTTCTTTTACTTATTATATTTAAATATACTATTGAAGACATTTAAACGAATAAATAATTTCATAAATAATGCACATTATTCTGAGTATCATTGTATTATTTGTTCAGGTACATAGGAAGCTATTTATGAATTGACCAGATAAAAATGTTTAGTCTTACTGGAACTGAATGCCCTGGCATTTCCTCTCCATCAAATCCTCCCAATTCTAGGTCCCAAAAGAACTGCTGCTACTAAAGAACAAACTCCACCTAAAAGATGTACGGGACCACTGCCAGCGAAGTCACTATATCCAAGATTATTCAGCCATCCTACTGGTGACCATACCCAGTGAGCAACTGTCGGATAAATAAAACCTAAAAAAGTGGAAACGAACAATAATAAAAAGGAAAAATAATAATACATAGACAAAAGGTAAGGAGAACTAAAAATTACCGGAAATGATTGCACTGTAGATAAGATAAGCAACAAAATTACATCTTTCAGCAACAGCACCTGAGACTAGAGTTGCAGCCGTAGCCGCGAACACAAACTGAAAAAACCAGTGGGCAAATTTATTTTTTGGCAAACCGACACCTGCCCATAATGTCAAGCCAATGAACGAACTTCCCCCACCGTAGGCGACAGCGTAACCGATTAACCAAAATGCAAAACAGCTGATGACTGGAACAGAAAAAAAATTTCCTCGGTTGTGGACAAATTAATAGTTTCGCACTTTAACGGCGACATAAATACATTAGTCAAAGATACTCACACACATCTAAAATGTTTTTCATCATTATGTTGGTCACATTTTTCGATCTAATAGAACCTGCTTCCAGGCAAGCGAACCCACATTGCATCACTGTAAGAATAGGAAGTCGTTTCATAAATATTGCACGCTTTTACAATTATTTAGATTATTTTTAACTGTTTAGATTTTTTAAAATTGGACTTTGTAGTGTGGGTCAAAGAACTCAGAACACTCCTTAATCATTCAAAATTTATTTCCACCATCGGGTATAACTTACAGCACACAAATGTGGCGTTAGTCAAGAGGTAGACTTCATCGATGTTTTCCTTCAGTCCCGAAAGCTCGTCTTCCAATGATTTCGTCAAGTTATAAACGTTCCTTGAGGTTTCCATTGTTCGTCGAATTTACCCACACAATTAACCCACTTCTTCTATTATTATGACAAAAACACTTCATTTCATTGTTAACAACCACTTTTCACGAAAGTTTATAATTTTTAATTGTTACTAACGATTCGGAAGAAATATCGGTATTTTCATAACAAAAAGCTCTGCTGTTCTGAAAGCGTTTTTTCAAATCACTGAAAACGAAATGACCTGCCGAACAATCATTTAAATTACTTGAATACCTAATTATTATTGGCCTCAAAGTTAGATGTAAACCTGTTTTGGAAAAACCTCAAAACCTTAGCAATTCATTGGAAAAATATGCCGGTCGCTAATTTGATAGCAATCATTTTTGCACAATTTTCTGCACGAAGATCATTTTTCGATTTGTTAGAAATACTTAAACGTTTTAAAGTTTATGTTCAATAAGGATGCTCTCCTATAAAAAATGCAGTGTCTCATCAGCTAACTTAAAAGTTTGGATAAAACTAGAAATAAAATAATGAAAAATCCTAAAACAATTAAACGGTGCAATTTATACAAATCGTTTGAAGCAATGTGTTCGAAAAATCGATTTTTTAATAAGGCCCATTGATAAAATACATCCTGCTCTGCTCTTGATAACGTAACTACTATTTTATTCATTCTAACATGTTATTAGTTAGACTCTTCTTAAAATTTAACATAAACACAGTATAAGTTAGGCTAACTAATTGTAATATATCAATTAAAACATTTATTTTGTAAGCAAGGAAGAAAGAGAGGGTGTTGAAAAACGTTTATACAAGTCTTCGGAGCTGCCAACTTCAAGAATCAAAAATATCAGATTGAGAACTTAACGGTTTTTAATTTTTTAAAAATTTAAGAATTCACATATTTTCGCTGTTTGCTTCTCAGTATAGGTGATGATGGAGACGAAAGAAGTTACTGTTTGTCTGGAAACAAATACTACACCTGTTTTAAAACCAACTATGGCAATTACGCAAACCGTTTCCAACGAATTTATTAAAATCATGGAGCTAAACGAATCATGCAATAGTAAATTTTACTTAATGAAAAACCTTATAATGAGCTCATACATTTCTCAGAAGTTTTAATTAAAACCATTCATTTTTCTTTTTATAGTATTTGAAAGTTATCTGAAAGATTTTGAAATTAAAATTCAACTTTTGTTAAATTCAAAGTCTGAAAGTGCAAATCTAAAAAGATATTTATTTGGCAAGGAATAGAACAAATATGACAAACACTGAAAGGTAAAGTATTTAATATTTTTGTTTTAACTTTTTCATTTAGATTCATCAATATATCTTAAATTACTACTACTATATAAGTAGCAGTAGTGGGAAAGTATAAATACTTAAAAAATCCCACATATGATATAAGTTAAGTAAAAGTAGTTTATGTTTTCTTATGTATGAAAAACTTCAGTTGATCAGGGCTTTCCTATTACACAAACAACCGGATTCACGCTAACTGAATTCATTCAATTGTAGTATTCAAGGGAATTATCAATTATGATTACTTTTCCTTTATTTGACTTTTTTTGTATAAACAAAACACTCGCTAAAAATTGTTTGATGTTTATTATAGGCCTTGAAGAGCATCTTTTTGTGCATGGCTTGTGTGTTTGATCAAGCTTTGATACGGTTAATTTAAGACAACCTACTCCAATGTCATTTTGGTATTTTCATCTTTCTTTCGCGATCTATTTTCAGTCTGCGACTAGCTAAAAATGAACTCTACAAATACAAATGCGAACTGAAAGCTGATTATATAGCGACCGAAAAATCATTAAGAGCCAAGAGATTGAAATATAAGAACGTTATTGCATCGTACGAATCTGAGTGGCAAAAAACTTTGGTAAAATTTACAGCCTCTTTGGACTTGAAGAAATTTTTTTAGTACTGAGTTGGGTGACGATTAAATATCTTAAACGATTAAAAATTTTTTTTTTGCTTAGGAGCAATATAATTCAAATCCATTGGTCACAGAACTTTGTAATCTTCAGCAAGAGGTTTCTGATTTGGAAAAACAATTTGAAGAACTCGACAGACTGTACGATTTCACGAAGACTCAATTCACAAGTTTTGATGAAGGTGTCAGAAAAAAATTTATGGAGAAAGTGGTTGAGTTTTCGAAGGAAATTTTGCTGTATAAAAGTCGTTGAACGGGCAGCAGAGAAGTAAATAGTATAAATTATTTGAAAGAGAAAATCATAATTTTTAAAATGATCATGATTAAAACAGTGGATTCTGAGTGTGATATAACAGAAATTTTGTCATTAGCAGTAAATATTTTTGTTTCTCAATTACTTTACAGGAAGAAGAAAGAGTTGGAGGAGAAACAACAAAAACCTGAACACGTTCGATGTAGTTTTTTCAAACATGGCTTTTTAAAATTGGATGTTGAAAGTACTGAGCCCAACAACGATGGAAACAATTGCTCCGGTATTGATGTTTCAATACTCGACGACATAATGATACCGATACAGAACCTTGAAACTCAAAACGAGGAGGAATTGTTTCCTTTACTTGATACCAAATCAAAGCCTGTGGTAACTGGTGGCTTCGACAAGACCCAAACAGTGGGTTTGAAAACGGAAGAGTCTCAGTCTTTACGTTCTGAAAAACCGGACAAAGAACCAGTAGATCAAACCGAAGACATATGTAATCCAGACTTAGTGAAACCTTCTAAAGTGACCGAAAATGAAAGTCAATATTTCCAATCTGACGGTTCGAAGCCACCTCGAAATGAAAGTATTCACGTGTCGGAGGGCTGGAACCAAACCGAGGAACCTCACAGAAGATTTGGAAACAAAGAAGAAGAGTTGGAAAAAAGGGGTGAACTCAGCACACACTCAAAACCAACCATCGAGAAATACAGAAACGAAGAAGAATTTCCTAAGTTTTTGCAAGGTTCGAGGAATTTTCAAATGGAAAGCGAAGGGAATGTGAGCGACGGAAGCTGTGAAAGTCAATATGACTGCTTAATTCAGAATAAATCTATGGATGACAAACAGAGAACAGTCTACGAATATCACGGTATTTATTGAGTTTTATAGAAAGTTTGTGTTAACCACTCCTGAGGATTAAAGTATTTCTGTTGTGCTTACTATTGCAAATCTATGAGCTCAGAAAATTCTCTAAATATAAGTAATTTCTAAACAAGACAATGTGAGCATAGCTTTATATAAAATCACAAAGATTTCTCGAATAGATAAACTATACAAATCGAAAATGGATGTTCTCTTGATTGACACTGACTTTCAGCAATTTCTCGCTAGGCTAGGTTCATTATAATTAAATGGTTGCTAAAATTTTCCGGTGTTTCACTGTTGAAAGAAATAATGCCTCTGTAAATGTCATTTACTTTGGTATATTGTTTCCGTTGTGTCTATTAAATGCTTACATTAATAGTCAGTATATTCAATATAATATATTACTGACTGTCGCGAATTAATTTGTGTTTTCATATCAGAGACGGGTCAAGAGTAGAGCTCACTCCATAACAATAGTCAATCTTGTAAATTGGCTTCTGAAATGCCTGTCAAAAATGTTATAAATTTACCCTGTGCTGTAGTTTACAATGGCTATAATAATATCAAAGCAAAATTTTATTTTTTAGATGAGTTTGAAGCTCAGTATTGCAACACATCACCAACTTCTTCTGAAGAGATACCACGCGGAATGTCAACAGAGAACCCAAATGGTAATTGCGTAATAATAATAAATAGAATCGAATAGACATATACTATACTATTCATATTTATTTATATTATATTTGTATGAACTAATTAATGTTATTTACGAAATTTTATTAATTTTAGAGAGTGGTGGATCTCTTGATCAACCTCCAGCGGAAAATCAAAATCCGAAAGGTTCTTCTAAAACTGAAGCAAAGCCTCAGGAAGATGCTTTCAAATCATTCACAAACTTTTTTACTATGAATGATGACTATAACTCACCGACACCGTCTATCTTTAAATTATTTTGAACAAGCTAAGCATTTTCTTTTGTGTCAATAATTATTCTTTAGAGTTATTGCTAAAAAGGTGTTATGAATTAATAAAACGGAAGATTTCATCTCTGACTTGGTTTGATCAATAAGATCTGATGTGTATATCAAGAGCCGTTATTTCTAGTACCTTTTATATTATTAAATAGATAAATAAATTGTAGCTCCTTTCTTCTAACAGCTTATGAGAGTGTATATTGGTTTAAGGATCAAAGAGGAGCTTTGTAGGATAAATATTCACGATAGAAGGTTTTGAAGGTTGAATAGGAAAAGAAGGAAGTTTTCACAAGCAAGGAATCCAAAGGAAGATTGAGGATTCCCTGCAAAGTTTTGTTAGTTGTAATTCGCTTTTCTTTTTAGTGGTTAAATTGCCTTTTCAGAGTTTAGTTCTCGCTGTTTTTGGTTGTTCTAATGCCTGACATGTGGTCATGTTATAGTTCTCGCTTTGTGGTTCCATGATTATTTGGGGTAAGGTGTCCATGTCCTTAAGTCCTATACCTTTCTCCTAAATACTCCATGCTCATCTGGGGTTTAAGAATGGGATTCTGATATTTTATAAGTGAGTAACAGGACTCCAATAAAGGTAAGGTCTTTTGTTTATTTTTATTTGCTACATTTACATGATCCTGAATTGCGAGAGTTTCAGTTTTGTTTTTTGTCTCTCCATATTTTTTAGTATTTCGAACCGGATCACCGGCAGAATTTAATTCTCTATAAACTTGGAAAACAAGAACATTGAAGAGAGAACAAATTCTCTACCTTCTGCATCCAGTCATACATCTCAATTAGGGAATGAATATAAGGATGGAATATGAAAATGAAAAACCATGTAAGTTTGCTTTTAAATCTATTAAAATTTATGTCACCCAAATTTCATAATATCAACTTTTTCCTTTAACAATTATGTAAAACTAATAATATTTTTATCAGAACAGTTAACTTTTGACTTTTGTTAAATGCAAATCACTTGTTTCCTTTAACATAACTGACAAAATTTTCATCCCTAAATGGTTTTGCCTTTTCTCTTTTGAATTGGGTTATTAATACTTTCAAACTATTTACACTAAATTATATATTTAAATTCTACATATTCTTTTTACTTCATTGAATATTAACTGTTTTATAAGTGATTTTCTTTTTGTAACGCTTAAAATTTTAAGCAAAAAAGGTGCGAGAAGCCAATTTAACTTTTTTTCTTGTTTAAAACCAGGCGAATGGGGAGAAAATGGCTTTTTAGGGCTTACATAAGCGAGAATACATATCTTTAAAATAGAGCCAAACACATTGTTACTATTATCATATAACATCTTGAGAGCTGAAGCATCATGAGTATTAATTGGTGTTTTGAATTTAGTGTCTATAAAGTTTATTGTTGTGATGGGACAAAAATTTGGGCTGGTGAACTTAACATTTCAGTAACTGACCTATGTAACTTGTTGAATGGTTCATGGCGGCTCATGTACAGAGCCCTCCCATAAGTTTCAATCAATCCATAAAGGTGATTTTGATAATAATATGCAAGTTCTTAAAAGGCTATTAACTAAATCACTGATTTTGATGATGTTTCTTTGTTTAATAATATCTGAATATAAAAATTTTCTGTTTAGTGCATTTTTTGTCCAAGATTTAGAGAAGTACAAGTGATATCCAGGAGGCTTGGTTAGTTTCTATATTTTATGTAATAAAAATTCACAAATTCAGAATCTTTATTAATTAAAGGCGTTTAGGCTTTTTGTTTGAAAAATTTAGGAATGAAAATTAAAGCGTGCCATGAAAAAGGTTAATAAAACTGAATTTGATTAAAAATTTCATTATGCTTCACTCCCAAGTTTAGCAGAAGACAAGTGGTATCCAGGAGGCTTTGTTAACTTTGACAACTGTAGCATCAATTGAAAATCAAAAACGTTTTGTTAATAAATGTCATGAATCATGATTTGTGTGATTATTTTAGGTAAGTGACTAAATTTTTCATTAATAAAGCTTAATAACATCAAATTTGTTTGAAGAAACAGTAATAATGTTGGCTCTATTTTGACAAAAATCTTTGCATTTTGGGCTGTCTACCGAACAGACTCAAAATTAACAATTTTTCTAAACAATACAAAATTTCATCAAAAACCTCACTACTACAAACTACAATTATTAAAACGATGTTGACAAAAATTTTTATAAATCATATCTTAATAGCAAATGCAACATATTGTTTCAGGCATTTTAATTACTTCTAACCAATCGTTAACCAATCGACTTAGAAAAAAAAAAACAAAATTCATTCGAAGTCAGCTTAACAATTATAACTTCCATCGATTAATTAATTAATCTACAGCAATTTGTTTTATTAATTACAACCCTAAATAACTGCCATAATTTATTATAATGAACCTATTCTTGTGTCAAATTCTTAGAACTTGCACTTTTAAACTTAAATTATGTGAAAAAGGAAATTATTCGACTTAACAATATTGATAATAATATCAGTATTATAATCCATAAATAAAATGCAATTAAATGAAGTGGAGTAATCCTTAACTTGTTGAAAACGAATTGAAATTTAAAGAAGGCTGTGATTAAAAAAATTCATAAAATTCTGCACAAAGTGAAATCTAATCCTCAATTTGAATTGAGTGTTTTGAACAAAAAACAAAACTTATTAACAAATAAATAAAACAATTTAATTAGTTCTGCGGTATTTGTACTCACACGCAAAAGGAATCGTTCTAAGAATTCGTAAATCAAATTTATTCGAATAATTTAATGAAACTATGAAAGCGCTGACACGGCTAATTTAAGCCAAAACAAATGCTTGGAAAACGTAATAAGGTCAGGACCGAAAACAGAATAAAAAAATACATTTTTTGAAAGCGTCTATGGCTTAAGCGTCTTCTTACTGTAATCACAAATTTTCAGAATTTTTATCAAATTCAACATAAACAACTAATTAAGTTAATTCAACATCTAAAATTTCGTTGATTTCGTGTTTTTAATCGTTTTGATTTAAACAGATGTAACACCGATATTCAAACTAACATCAAGAAATTTGCAGATCAAAATTGTTTGGTGTTGGCCTTTTCAAAAACAGACTTGTTAAAAGTGTTGTGATTTGATTTAGTTCAAAGTATTTTAAAAAGTCTAACTGACTCATTTTGCTTACATCAGGATATCAATAATCATCAGATCATTTATTATAAATTAAAGTCATCAAATAGGCCTGAAGATCAATTTCCAGATCTGTAAAGTCGAAGCGTTTGGGTTCTTAATGAAAAACTTCCGGCGGATGCTCAAGAAATGAAAAATACAAACTGGAAGCTGGGGAAAGCCTGTTATTCGATCCTGACGAATGCTATTAAAATTCCTAATTTCTAATTTAAAATGGCTGTCGGTAACATTCTACCTTTCAATTTATTATCACAAACTGTTTCACTAATCAGGGGCTCATTCACGTTTCCTTTGAATTTGTTTGCCCTATGAAATGTTGGGAGGAATACACAGCAATTGCGGGTCCAATCACCAGATTTTTGAACTGAGTAAATTTGACTCAGTTTGAATTGTGTTATGTCTTATTTTTTAAATCTGCTTATAATCTGGTCTTGAGTCTGTGAGTCTTGTTAACCAACAACTGCAGTTAATCAGGTATGAAATCAATTTTTGTGTTTACAAATTTAAGTAGCAAACAGAACCTGAGTCAATTTGATTAGGAAAGAAAATCATTTCAAAGTACAATGTTCAGGGAGTTGTTATATTCACTTTGTTAGCCATTTTTACAAATTGAGTTTGTGTGTAATAATTTTTAATTACATTAAAATTCTAATTTTGAATCAAAAGGATTCAAATCAAATTGCTTTACTGGAATTAAATTAGACATCCAATCAGCAGTCATTACTCCAGCGGTGGAATTCATGAACCCTAACATAATTACCGCAGTTTATAATATTTATTCTTCTCCATCAGATATAGAATCTCATTTTACTTAACTTCAAAAGGGCTTTTGTTCAGCAACCATACAAAGGAGAACGTTTTTCGTCTTAACAACTAATCAAAATTTATGTCTTTAGCTCGTACAAAGTAGCAAACTTTTAATTTAATATTTCTTACAAAGGGGAGCTCCAAAAACTTACACAAAATTTGGTAAAACTTAACAAAAGCAACAGAATTTTTATTGATCAAACTTGATGATTTCGGTATGGATCACGTGATCTAACTGAGTCAGACTGTTTTAAAGCAATAAATGTCAACATAAACAAATCGCCTTTTGTAAGAAATAATTTACAATAAACGTTTCAAATGACAACCCCTGATTTATTATCAATTTATTACCTAAAAGTAGCATCTACTTTTTTTTTTCATCTATTGAATGAATCAAGCACAACCTAAACAATTTAAATGAGTTGTTCTTATTTGTCGTGTCATTATTACAACTCGTAATTTTTTTCCTTTAATATACGATTTCGTTATTTTATAGTAATCGTCTTATCAACAAAACCTTCTTTTGTATTAATTTCAACTAGCATCAATCAATCTACATTAAAACAATTTCTTAAAAATACTAGAATTCATTGTTATATATATATTTATAAATATATTGTTTTGTAATTATTCGTTTTATCCGAAACAATCTTTCAAAGTGACAATTTTATATTTTTAGTTTCAAATTGTCGTAAAAATCTGTCACTCAAATTTATTCATTTAGATTTTATTGGCATGTTAATGTTTTGTTTGAATGTTGAAGACATACTGAAGATAAAATTTTGAATAAGTTAAGTTTGTTTTGAAACAAATGATGAATGGTTCAGTTGAATACGGCGGCCATCTTGAAAACGGATTTTTTTACATCCATTTTTCAATTACCATTATTTTAGAATCATTCAAAATAAGGATTGAAGTTTGAAAATAATATACAAAGTATAAAACAACTTATACAAAAGTTAAAATTATAACAAAGTTTATTTTAACAGTTAAATCAAACCGAGTTAAGGTTTTTAAAAATATCGCAACCAAAAAGTCACTGATTTGACTAATGCAAGGCAGTGCAGCCAACCTAAACCTTCAACTTTCATTAATAAACACTTCACGAAATAAATGTATTCAGTAACTGAAGACGTTAAATAACAAATTATTCGATTAATAAACCTCTTGAAATAATCACTAATATCATAAAATAAAATTTTAAACTGTCTGCTAGCAGAAAAACAAGGAATAAAAATCGTAAACACTTTCGAAACGCTTTTAATCCACTTCAAATTCCACTCCACATTCACTGAGGTTATCCGTTGGAGGAATCTTAAAAGTTTTTGATGTGAATTTGAATATCTCTGAAACGGTATAAATCATAAACCAAAACAACTCAAGAAAAAAAGATTATAAATTAAATTTCGAGTTGAGAGTTCTCATTTAAAATCTAACAATAAATATATATTTTAAATACTTTTATAGATAACCACTAACAAACCACTAAACATTTGCTTTCTTAAATAATTTATATTCGTTTAAAAGCTTCATTTTTATGCGATGATTAATATAGTTTAAATAATTTTATACTTCGTCAAAACAACTAGTCATGCATATAATAATGTTAAATACTGAATTTTTCGATTAATAATATCAAACCTCATAATTTTACCAAATTTTTACTTAGCTTACTAACAACTATCAAAACTATTTTGATCATCTTCATTTCCTTCACTGTTACATAATAATCATGAATATAGGGAGTATAAGTTATAATTCTAAATTAAGAATTTATTTCTTTCATACTACGATTTATCTACTGTATTTTCTTTCAAAAACAATTTTTTTGAGGGAACTTTCCTTAGAAAACTGCTGGATTATTACTTTTCAAAACTTAGCAACAAAAAATTGATTTGGATGGATGAATAAATTGTTTGAAATTGCCTTTTAGTAATTGATTGGATTTTCATTTCCATAAATTTAGAGTTGTTGTATTGATGATCTGATTTTAAATTTGAGTTTTGTGTTGGTGAAACAATTTGTTGAAGTGTGTTATTAATTGTTGTTTCTGTTTTAACAAAGTTGTCTCTGCCTTTTCACATTTCCCTCAAAACTATTCTCTTTCTATTATATAATATCAATTAATTATCATTCTCATTCTAAAGAATACTGATTATATATATGATTATAGATAAGATATATATGTTAATAAATGTCAATTATTTTTAAATGTTAAATAAGTTGCTTAAATATTTTGATAAATACATTAATAAATGTTTATATAATAATATCTTAAATGATTTAAATTTGTACTTTCTACTCATTAACATTCTTAATTATAATTTAATTTGTTTAGCTTATATAATGATAGTCTCAACTCGAGTGTAAAGAATAAACATCTGTCGAGTAGGAAATTTTCAAACTGACGGACAATTTCGGATGTTTTATTTATAGACGACTTTTGACTTTGATTGAAAGGCAAAACGATATAATTATTTTAGCCGTTTGAAAATTCAAAGTCGAGGGCTCAGGTTCGACTGAAAATTATCATGTCTAAGATAACTTTATCGTGAGCCTTTCTCCGCCAATTCTAATAGTTTCCCACTGAAGGTGTTTGATTCTTACCTGATTAATTAACATTGTTACAGGAAATAAAAATTAAAATTTGAGGGATGAAAAAAAATTTGTGTGAATGACCACATTCCTCCCGGAGCCAACAGTGAATTTTAAAAACCTGAATCCAATAAGCCGCGATTATTTATTTAAATTTACCCTTAAACGTTTCGCCAGATTTTTGGCATTTGGCGGCTTTTCTTATCTGAAATCAAACCTAAGCGTGGATCGAAAATGTGTTACGATTAACTAAACAGATAATTATGTTAAAAATAATTTTGATGTTAAATCAAAGTGATAAAATTTAAATTTCATTCGACCAACTGAATCATCCTCAAACCTGGTTGACTGCATGTTCATTTTTGTAATTAATAAAATATTATAATTAAAGATAAAATTAAGGAACAAATTCTCTTAGAAACGTTTGTGTAGCCATTATTCCTTTCCTTTTGTTAAAAGGACAATGGCTTGATAGATGCAAAAGAAAACATGCTGGAATTAAAAACAAGATGGCCGGTCTATGAAACTTTAGAACTTATTCTTTGACTACTCCATTTTGGTTATCAGAGTGGTTTAATCGTTTACAATCAGAAAATTAGTTTCTTTGAAATGTCAAAGAGTTTTGTATAGAAAAAAAAACGAAATAGCTCAGTGATCATTTTTAATTACAAATATCCCAAGGTGGCGTAAGTCTTTACAAAAGGTCCATCCACTTTGCAGTTCTCTCTGAAATACAAATTTCACTTTATTAATTATAAATTTAAGTTAAAAATTTTTGGGCTTATTTTCTTTGTTTTTATTTTTGACTTTTGTTTCTTGAAGATTTAAATAGAAAAGAAAAGGCTTACTCATCTTCCCAGGGACAAACAGCTTGATCTTTTGGCTTTTCTTCGGAGTCTGCTTTAGGTCCTGCTTCGGCGGATGTTGGGCTCTTTTCAGCTTTATCCGAAGTCGCAGGCTCTGGTGCATCATCCGTTTTACTCCCCGGCGAGGGGGTTTCTTCAACTTTTATAGGAACATCTTCGACCACTGAGCTAACACTTATTAAAGGTGCCGCAGATGAAGATTTCTTACGCGCACCCGTTTGAGATTTTTTATAACTTTTCGAATTGTCAGTTTCGAGTTTATTGTCTTTATTTTTAGCATCCAAGAAAGTGTCGGCCATTGGTGGCTGCTGCGGGACGGCAGGTACCTGCTGCGGAAGGGTCGTAGCTGCAGTGATGGGAGACACCACTGAGGCTTCATCTGTGGAAGACACCGAGGGTCCAGTGCTTTCTGGAATTTGACTTTTCATTTCTAGTCCCGGCACAATTTTATCCGGCGATATTTTCGACCCAGTATCGGTCGCAACACGGGGAAAAGACATCGAAGACCTTCTGGATTCATTTTTACCTCCGGAAGCAACGGACACTCTTCTCGATTTACTCTCTTCATTTCCGGACAGGGAACTTTGTTGAGTTATGCCACAGCTTTTTCGCAGTCTTTCCGATACTTCTACAATAGCAAGGCTAAGTTCAGAGGAAGAACTACCCGAGTCAAGTTGGGAGGAGTTTTTTCTAGAAGCTTTAGGATCGGCGGCGGTTAAACAATTGCCCGGATCGCTTTCCCAAACGTCTTCGGACGCCATCGAACACGATGCACTTCCCAGCTTTTTCCTTTTACCCTCGAACGAACTGCCAGGCACCGGAGAATCCCAGGGACAGATGTCATCAAATTTTTTCGCACATTCAACCTCATCGGAAGAACCTCCTTGAGGGTCCCTAAAAAAATAATAACACCCGTTACAGAAACATGCTTCAAGGTGACTTCAACATGCAGACAGAAGAACAACAATAAATAATCTGAAAAAGAAATAAATTTTCAAAAAAATGCATCCGTTCATCTTTATAATGGAATCGAACACCAATAACTGAAAGAAGAGACCTGCAAGGACAAAAACAAAACAAAGACGAAAAGAAGTGTTTCATTGCCACTGACAGATGCAGTTTAATGCTTTTACAATAATGCAAGACTACAGACACGTTACTACAAGAAGACACGGGTTGTAGGATAGTGAACAAACACCAAACCAAAGGACAGGAAGATTCAAAATGTCCACGATTGCAAGATAAATTAAAAATCTGCATGCTCTTACTTGCGTCTTTTGTTTAAAAATTTATTCAAAATCAAAACGACAACAGTAAAATTGAAAATCTACATATCATACATGTTGTTGAAACTGATTTGTTCATCTTTGACAATTTTTCAAGAAGTAAATAAAGTAAAAGTGCGGAAAGGAAAACTGACAAACATTAAAAAGAGATGAGCGTGGATAATGGTCAAGAAAGTAACATCGATTCTAATTTACTGAATAAACAATAAAATAAATAAATAAATAAGTATCAATAGTGAAAGTAACACCAAATAGACGACACCCATTCCAAATGAAGTTAGTTTTAGTTAATTAACTTACAGACTCGACCAAATATAGGAAGGAGACTCGGACTGACACGGAAGGTCTCCCCTGAAATCACGACACAGCCCTCATTTAAAGCAAAACCCATACGTCATGAACATCCCAACTTCCTCTCCCCGCCCTCATGCAACACTTATTTGTTATTTGTCTTCATGGTGTTAGAGTAACTGTGTAACTGGAGTGTTGTTATATATAATAGAAGGTCTGTTATTAGATGTTGAATATGTTTATACTAAACCATTAAATAGGGTATATACTGTGTATAAATGTTTTAATTGCTTTTAGAACATATGTGTGATGTTCAAAATCGTGAAAGTTTGTGTCTCTCAAAGCTGGGAAGTGTAGAAATCTGACTAAAAGAGAAAGCAAGGGGAAGAAGACGCCATTTTGAAGGTGTCTTAATTATAACAAAGAAATCAAATCACAGAACAATAATAAAACGACAGTTAGTCTTTTGTAAGCTTTAATTATAAAATATATAATCAAAACTAATGTCTTCTACCCTCAACGATTAAGGACTCAGGTATGATACAGCCAAATATGCTTACCTGTAGGGTACATCGCTTAGGTTAGACTGGCTGTGGGAATGAGTAACTCTAGTTCCTGAAGGTCCGGAAACTCCACATATGGCAAGCTCGTGGGCGGAACCGGTCAAACTCCGATCGCTTCCACGACGCCTACCGAGCGTGGATGGGAGCGGTTGCTGTTGTAAAGGAGTGGCATTAGGTGCCGGTGCTGTTGTGGAAGATTTTTTCTTAGTCGGACCACCGAATCCAAAGAATCTAAAAGATACCAAATCAGTTTTGGTTAGCTGATCGATTTCCTGTGAAAAGCAACCTTTTTCGAGTCGCGATACACTAAATCGTTTGGCTGTTCGTAATTTCCGTTATTTCCATTTCCGGTCTCTAACTTCGCAGTATGCTTTATATCATTATCGAGAGACACTTTAAATGACTCACAAGAGATAAAGAAAACGCATAAAAGAAAATCTCGCAATTAAAGATTCGTGTAAGAGAATATATGAAACAAAGGAAGAGTGGTAACCGACCTCTTTTTATGAGAGGGTTGAACTCCTGCTGCTAATAAATTTTTATAATGCTCCGATCTAATAAATCGTGGATAACAGTCTTTTTTCAAGAGTAGGGTGTAAACATGCTCAGCAGCGCTGTCGAAAGTAAACCTCGACGGATTCTTCATTTCCTGATGAACTTTTTCCATTGTCTTGCCATCGATGTTGATTTCACATGGAGCTCCAGGTGCTAGAAACTCACTGTTGAGAGAAGAAACCGTTGTTTAAGAAAACGGAAGTCGTTTCAAGGGTGTGACAAAACGGATATTAAGGGGACGATGCTCACTCGAAAATCTCTTGAACTTTTTTGGCTATCTGATGTTGGGAACTTCTCCTCAGATCGTTTACTGCCATCCAAAAGCGAATGTTCTCGTGACTGAATTGCTTCCTTAGGTAATTTGTGAATTCTTGCAAACCTGTCGGATCCGAGACTAAATCTTCCATAGATAATGCCCACCGCTTTACCCGTTTTTCCGTAGGCACTTCAACTCTAGATAAATAAACAATCAATTAATATGCTGTTGTAGTTATGAAACATGTCGAGAGGTGCGCTGTAGTCAGTAGCGCTAATAGAGGTTTAAGGTTTGGTTCATATATAGAGATTGTTTGAGAGCTTATATTGATATCTTATCAATTAAACCATAAATAAAACATATACTGTAATGATATATTGTCATATATATAAGTGTATATATTAAAGTTAATGTGGAAGAAGTTTATAATCTTAAAATCAGTCTAAGTCCGGGGATTAGAAGCTACATAAAAAGGTTGTAGTATAAATTGGTAGCCAAATAGAGTAAAGTAGACTAATAAATAAGCAGATGGGAATAAAATAGACAAATAAATTAGTTAATAAAATAAAATGGATCAATAAATAAGTATATATAGCTGTATAAGCATGTATAAGTTGCTTATTCACGAAAATTATGAACAAATACAAGACATAGTGGATGAGATCAGCGAAACCAATTTTTACACTGTTTCTGTGTACTACAGAGAAGTTACTACTCTAAATCGCATACAGGTAAACATCCCACACACGTTATACTTTAACTATATATTTTTCTGTACAGCAAATACCATAAATACTGTAAAGGAAACTGCTCTTCCACAGACCCCCCAAGTCACCACATTCAGACCAAGCTACTCACATAGGGCTGTTAAGTTGCCAAAAGGTTGGATCATCACTAAGCCATGGATTGGATGGTTGTGGGGTTGTGAAGAACGAGTCATACTCCATAAAAGTTTCCGAATACTGTGTTAAATTCTCCAAAGCAGCCGAAACTTTTATTCTAGTTCGGGAGAGACACTTCTCGAGAAACTCGACCTAAAAATCCAGACAATAAAAAATTTTTAATTACTTCACTCACACTTTGTAATTTTTTTCTTCTCTTTTTATATCTCGCCAAAGTTCTTCCTTCGAGTCCCATTACTTTCCTCAATTTTATTACTCCCATTTATAATCATGTTACAAAGGATTCCAGTTGCCCGACTTGACTCTTCTCTGAGTGAGCGATTGGATTGCTAACAATTAAAACTAGTTTTTATGTCTTACGTCTTTCTTTAAGTCCTCCGCGGTCTTTTTCTTCTGACATCCTCCTTTCGTTCTATTAGGCACCGGTACAGATTCCAAACAGCTCGAATAACCTGGCGGCGGTCGATATACCCTCCAGAAAGCTCTCTCCTGACTGTCGCTTACTATTTTATCGCCTTTCTTCCTTTCTTTGGCCAGCCGAACTTGTTCTTCAGCTTGCATTGTTATAAAATCCCACTTGTTCTGGAGATTCTTTTTCAAACTGGCCAGAGCCTCCTACAGAATGAAATAAAACGAAAACAGGGATAAACACGTATCGAACTCTGATTCCTAAGTCTATTTCGAACAGTATGAATTATAAATTAGAGAGGAAATCCATTATTCGAGGAGGAATCGGGAATTTTTAAAAGAGCTGGGGGGAAGGAGAGAGAGGAATCCATCTTGGATAGTAAATTGAAAGAAATTAGACCCAGGAGAGTACAACCAGTGAGGCTATGTCGTTTTTCGTGGGCTGGTAACCAGGGTTAAGTAAATTTTAATTGCTTAAAGGTAAATCAAGGTGTCGGAGGATGGTTGTGGCTGGGATGTAAGGAGAGGGGGGGCAAATTAGATTTTGCTAGAAAAACGGGAGACTTTTCTCCGGGAAATGCCACACCAATTATCAAAAGTTTGACGGTTTTTAAGCTCTTTAACAAACTTCAAAAACTTTTCCCTAATTGCGGCTGCGGTTTTTACTCACCACCTCATAGTCCTCCAGCCCGTGGCGTTGTTTGTTCCTGAGAGTTCGCTTAGCCAGGTAAATGGCATATTCGACTTTATCCGGACTTTTGTTCTGGCAAGGCCAGTAGTAAGGTGTCTGAAATTAAAAGGTTTCGTTAACTCACCGAATTTCAGTTACACTTGCGAGACGGAAATCGTTTATGAGAGAACTCATTCTATTAACGGCTAGTGACGTCACTGCAAAAAATTTTTCAACCATAAACGAGAACTTGTCGCAGTGAAATATTTGACGGTTGTCTTCCACTTTCCTCCATTTCTCAACCTTTTTTTCAATTTATTTCTTTATCAGAGTGACACAGTGACAAAAATTTATCTAAAAATTTCATCAGTAGGCCTCACAAGAGAAATATTCTTCGTCCATACAGCACAGATAAATTACACTAAGCCATTCTCACTTGGAGAGCCTGGATCCAAATGAAAGCACTACTTACTTGAAACCTGTACAAGGAGCTGTCATCTTTCACAACCAGATTCTTCCAATCACTGACAGGGAAAAAGTATCCATAATTGCATAGCTGATTGGCAAGGTGAACAGCTTCAACAGAATCTTCGATGTTTAGACGTTCGATTAACCATTCCGTTAGATCGTAACCTGGAATTAAAATTTTTCAAAATTCAAGTAAAAATGGAAGTCACAGTCTTATGGGTGAACGTTTTTTCTCTTCTAGCGAACAAATTTAAAAAAAGAAGATGATGACGAGGGAAGAAGATAGAGAAAAACGGAAAGAGTATAAAAATAAATAAATAAATAGAGATGATAATAATAAAAAGATTTCGAATAAAGTTGCTCTCGGTGTTAGCTCCTCTTTCCAGATTCTATTCACGTGAATTAGACTCGTATGGAAAACGTGATTAGATTTCCTTCAATTTCAAACGTTTTCATTCTCCATCAAATTTCCCCCATGTTTCTAGAACTAACTTTCCGATGAACATGTCCATAGGCCATATCGCTGAATTTAGAATCCCTTTTCAATATTTATCATCCTAGACTTAGTGTTATGAGAATGAAGAGTTTCTTATTTTTAGATTCCTAGTCATTTTAAGAGAAGGACTTGCTAACAGACAGAAACACTGACTAACATTGCTTCTTTGGGAGTTCTTTCAATGGGGAAATAGTGGATGAGATCAGTATAATATTTTGAAGTAGTTCTGAGGTGAGAAATAGATAAAAAAATAAGGTAGCAAGGTATACTATAACTTTTATTAGGGTTTATGAATCAAATTGCCATTTTTGAATCATACAGCTTATTCTGTTGAGCACATTCACTCAAAACGCGGGAGGTCTGTGGTGTACTGGTTAAAGTTGTGGCGTTCGCCACATTCCTAATTCCGGAATGGGTACAGTGAAATGAAGCAGCCGACAACCGAAGCCAAATTCATTCAGTCCTGGAGCTCCGCACCATCAGGATCCTTGCATTTTCCTTTTCAATTCTAAATTATAGTTATATTTTATATATCAATATACATATACGTTCGGAATTAGTGTTGTCTATCATTCGTTCATCTACAACGACACAACCTGGTTCCGACAAAGTCATCATCATCATGTGCCGTCTCCGTCGAAGGTTGGCAATCAACAGAGCTATGGCGATCTTGGATTCTGCCGCTCGTAATAGGGCGGCGGATGTCATACTGAACCGTTCTATTAGGTTCTTGAGTTTTCTGTCTTCCGGGACGTTGCTTTTTCTCTATTTTCTCCTCCATGATGAGCTGTAGTCGTTTGTATTTGTTGTTTCGCAGTACGAGTATTGTAACTTCATACAGAAAATCCTCTTTGCCCATTCGGGTTAGCACTTCCACGTTAGTCATTCGTCCAGGCTATTCTAAGCATGCGGCGGTAAAGCTACATCCCAAAGGCTTCAATTCTTCTCTGTAGGGCCTTCGTTAGCGTCCATTTACGCATGCAGATGGGTTAAAACGTTATGCTATTAATACAGAATACAACCTCAGTTTGTATAAACGAAAGAATTGAAATTATAATATTATAATCAGCAAATCCTCTTTGCCCATACGGGTTAGCACTTCCACGTTAGTCATTCGTCCCGTCCAGGCTATTCTAAGCATACTGCTTAAAGTACCAAACTAGAGTTTTGAGATTTATAGTTATAGTTGAGTTGTAGTCCCGTTCTTCACCCTTTTTGGTACAACAGGATACGGAGGAGGATTTAAACTCGCGACTATAACTTTCTACTTCTGGTTAAAGTACAAACTAGAAAATTATAGTCGCGAGTTCTGTATCCTGTTATACCCCAAAAAGGATGAAAAACGGGATTAAAACCTAACTACAACTATAATTCATTCAAAACAGCGAGAATTAAAGTTGGGCTTCGTAAGCAAAAAAATTCATTCGAACTTTTGGTGCAGAAGAGAAAACAATTCGCACTTCCGTGTTCTGTGACATTGTTTTCAACGCATTGTTTTGCCTCAAATTCAGTACTAACACTTCCATATTTCATTCCAGCATCTCATATTAATAGTATAGATTGTAGAAATCAAACACTAATCTGATAAAACCGCTACTTTTTGTTTTTTTGACTAACATTTTATGAACCCGTCGTGAAATAGCAGATGAACACCTTTTATACTATTCCCCAAAGCACTCAAAACAAAGCTTGGAACGCAAATGTAAAACCTATAATACAACTGTGTGAAACAATATCGGAAATTCAACTTTTGTTCATTTTTCCCCAAAGCTCAGATTTATGATTCAAAAGCCATATGCACGCCTCAAAGCGGAAATTAAATTGAAAATCAGGACACAGAAAACAAATGGAAAAGTGGTGTCCCATCCCAGGTACAAATTCTTCAAAAACAATAAAACGACGAGTGAATCTTGTGATAGAAGTCGAGGTCAATTTATAAAATAAAATCTCATCAATTTGTTTTCAATTTCTCAAATCTACGAAGCATAAGAAAATAAATAAAAATTAAATAAAAGTCAGAGAGTTGTTATAAATAAATTTTAAGGAACCATTTCCTTTATTTAATTTTCGAAGGACCTTTTGGCCTCTTTTTTGGGTTCCGTCAGAACATTGCTCGAAGAGGTATCATTTCACCCGAAGAAATTTTCTGTTTACAAATCATCGATATGACATGTTTCCTATTCCCTTCAGCTAATGTTTCAGCATTACACCTGTCTCTCACTTACACACACCCTCTCTCTCTTCCCATATCTACTTTCTAGATGTGATATTCTAGTTCACTTTAAGAGTGTTATTCAATTTCCTTTTAAGAAGAAAAATGGTGAGAGAAACTGACTAAAGCTTTTACTTCAAAACACTTAGAAATCTCTAGAATGTTATCTCAGCTGTTTTAATGTCAGCGGAGATAGACGCGACTGCCATAACTATCAATTTAGGAAACGCCTTCAACTTAATGTTTATGTTACTGATAGTGCAAAAATCCATGAATCTGCACATTTCTTAGATAATTTACAGATTATAATATTATAATATCAATTCTTTCGTTTATACAAACTGAGGTTGTATTCTGTATTGATAGCCTAACGTTTTAACCCATCTGCATGTGTAAATGGACGCTAACGAAGGCCCTACAGAGAAGAATTGGAGCCTTTGGGATGTGGTTTTACCGCCGCATGCTTAGAATAGCCTGGACGAATGACTAACGTGGAAGTGCTAACCCGTATGGGCAAAGAGGATTTGCTGTATGAAGTTAAGCGCCGGAAGCTGCAATACTCGTACTGCGAAACAACAAATACAAACGACTACAGCTCATCATGGAGAGGAAAATAGAGGGAATCCCCGAAAGACGGAAAACTTGGTGGCTCAAGAACCTAATAAAATGGTTCGGTATGACATCCACCGCCCTATTCCGAGCGGCAGCATCATAGGTCGCCATAGTTCTATCGATTGCCAACCTTCGACGCGGAGACGGCACGTCATAATGATGATGCATGCTCATTTGAGTGAAACAACCAAAAATCGACGAAAATGCCAAACAGACTCTTAAATAATTAATCAAAGAACGAAATTCGAATGGGGAAAAGCGAAATTCGTTCCCTCACAAAGAAAATAAGCACAAAAGGGAATGGAGATGAAGGAAGAAGGCCGGAAATAAATTAAATCATATCCGGCCAGCGAATCAAAGACGGTTTTCAGAGAAGAAATCGAAGACGTTAGTGGAAATATATTAAAATAAATACGTAGATAAGAAAAGAGAGAGAGAGAGAGAAGGGAAATCAATTCACTACAAAATCACTTGACTACATTTCGAGGAATGTAATTGCCGATGGAACAAACGAGAAATGAGAAATCTTTCTCCAAAATTTCATAAATATAAATTTTTTCAAATTGCCTACAAATCTCCGGGAAAAGGGAAAAGGAAAAAGGAAATTGATTTAAATATAAATTTCCTTTCCAAAATGGTTTCCACTTAATTTCGAAAGGTTAAAGTGAAAACGGGGAAAAGTCACGGGAAAATACTTCACTCACTTGGAATAAAAATTACAATTATAAGTGTCACATAAAAAGAACTTTGTAATCAGATCTTGTTTTGTGCGGTTATATTTTGAGAGAATTTCAAGCTACGCTATGTGCATTTTTGTCAACGTCATTCTGTGAGTGTCGCCACTTTATTGTCATAATTTAGGTGACATGTCCCTCTCCCAGTTAACTGCCTCCAGGTCTGAGGCAACTAGTCATCGGTCTATTCTATGGGGTTATGTCTGAATAGACTCACTAACAATCTAATAGACTAACTACCTCTACCCCTCCTCTGTTTCCTTCCTCTCTTTCACCTTATTACTTCCTCACCTACTACCCCAACCGTTATTCCTCTCCTTACTACCATCCCACTAACGTTCAAACCAGTCATCTCTACTCACATCTGATTCCACTTCTGAGGCTAAGACGCTGGTCTGTTCGCCAGTCAAAATCCCTTTTCAACTAGACCAACTACAAAATGTCTCGTACTTTGGAGACACGTGGTAGTTAACGGTTAACGGGGGTAAATAAAAATGTCTGAAGAACTAAACAGCGTCTTAGAGAAGCAGAGATAGTAGACCAGATAATTGTGGGAACCAGTGGGAACATTTATGACAGACTTCATCCAAAGAAGAGTCACATAAACATTCCAACTAGTTTTGAATAGTCAATAACAACACCAACAGGAGTGTTTTGTTACCACGACAACAAAACACCAGATAATTATTGGATAATCGTTATCAGGACTTGAATTTAGAAAAAAACGACAGGAATAGAGAGAGAGAGACAGTCATTTAACACTCAGAAGCACTGAGAAGCATCATATACCAGTTATGAAGATAAACCCAAATGAGAGAAGCTGAATTTTTAAGAAACTCAAATTGCCAACTTATCAAGTTTGAATCAGCGATAAGACTGCTCTTCAACCAAAAGCAGAAACCTAAATATTGAACATACAAAAGGGTTTCCTTTTATAAAAAATGCTCATAAAACGTAAATTCTTATATAGTCAAAAGGTAAACGAGATGTGCTTTTGAAATACTCAACAGTAACGCGGCACTCGTTTTTGAGGTCATTTCTAAGTACGCTCCTGAACGTGCTTTTGTTATTTAGAAGTCTTCAAACTGACTCGATATTACATTTTAGAGAAAAACAGTCTTTAATTAAGGATAGAACATAGAAATCCAATATGTTGTCGTTCCTTTACAAAGTTCTATCATGAGAAAGTAACTTCCTTTTCCGCTTTTCCTTTCCTACCTCCTAATTATTTTTCCTTATTCCGACCTCTTTCTTCTTCCTCCTCGTTCTTTTATCGGAATAAACTTTTCGGAGGTTTCATTTATACGGGGACAAGGGAAAACCTGGCTTAATCTCGTTTGTAGGATATCCGAGAGAGAAATTAAATGAAATTGGGTGAGCAGTGGAGTGCAAACAGTGTTTCGTGTCAAAAGCATTTGTAATACATGAAGAAGGAAAAAAGGACAAGGAACTGAGGAAGTTGGTAGGAGAAATAAAAGTGAGAGCTGTGGAAAATTCTTGAATTTATACAGTTCTTTTGAGGACAGACAAATTATTGTCTTTACTTTCTCATCCCTAAAATCAAAAGTGTCGTTCTAAGTCTATAATTCAAGGGTCATCAACCTTTTACGAACAACAGACCAGTGAATTCGTGATTCTTAACTACCAGAAACAGTCACATAATTCTCACGTGAAGTTGACAGAAGATAAGAATATCATGCACGTGTAAAACTGGGTCTTTTTTTACGCGTTTCTAAAATAAAATCTTTATGATTTTGTTTTATAACAACGGACAGAGAGTTTGTTTCAAAAATAATGCACACTCTTATGAGGGTGAGTTTTTGGGAATAGTAGGACAGAAAAGGTTTCAAAGGAGTAGCAGCAGAATTTGTAGGGTGTGTAATCATCAACTTTTGAAATGGAAGCCAGACATACAACCTTCTCACTACCAGAGAAGAGAGCAGAGCCTTTGGCGGTATTTTTCCCCAAGCCTATCCTGGACGAGCTGCTTCCAGTTTCCGACATTAAGCTACTATAGGTCCCCTCCACTTCGTCAAGACATATCTTGTGTGACCTCCTCACTACCAGATAATCTAAATCATAATATCCACCACAGTGGCGTACCTAGAACTTTTGTCGCCCGGGGGCGATCTCCAGTTTGCCGCCCTTTCTATTATAAGTCAATCAAATAGTGGTTTTTATAAATTAATATACATAAATAAATTATTAAGTTATTTAACCAATAATTACTAGTACAATTTAAAAAGTGTAATTTTATTCAAAATGACCACTGCACCTGACCGTCCACCCACGCCTCTGATCTACCAGACTGAAATAGAGCTCAGATGGAGACGCCACTTCACACATCACCTTGTAAAGACTTAGCTCAAAACAAGATGGAGACCTCAAAACATTCAAAACACACATCACCTTGTAAGACTTAGAACATTAGTAACATTCTAGTGACACGATCAAAAACATGAAGAACAAAATGAAGATTTTCTTGCTTGTTTAAAACATTTCGAAAATTTCTAGATTTATGATGCAGGAGCGTTTCGCTTCAAAATGTTTGACCTTGAGCTTAACTATTCCCGACAAAAGACTAAAAATATTAGTAACGATCCCATCATCTTCCTGGAGGTTTTCTCCCGAAGGGAAATAAAAAAACAAAAGATTAATGACTGCAAAAAGTTAAAAAATTCATCAGAAATTCTCAGAGCGGAACATTTTGCGAGAACAATTCTTTAAATTGTTGCCTAAGATCCCCCGGGTTTTAAAAACTTGACGTGAATTATGTGTGGTACATAACTCTCGGGGCCTGTATCAATGTTTTTATTAGCCGTCGTCTGTATTCTGTTACGTGAAAATTTACACCAATTTATGGTTACCTTCTCCACCTAACTCACACTGTATTGATCACACAACTTGTTCTCTTAGAGAATAACTCCGCCATGTATGAATCAAACCTATCTGTCTACTATCCGAACGAACATTCCCTCGGAGAGAAACACAAAGAAATCTTTTATACCGTAAGTTATACAGTTACTAGTGTCTCAAAGTCGTTTCAAAGTTTCAGATAATCTTTATTAAAACATACCGAAAAACGTTGTTGACTTAACAACAAACCACTGTAACAATTTCACGCCACTTATATTCAGGCTGTCGTTACGGGTGTAAGCTAAATATAGGCGGTGCGGTTTCTATTCTACAAAAGATATTTCCAGAACGTTCGAGAGGAGTCCAAATTCATATGGCTGACTCTGGAGGGCCCTGAAAAATTCTTCCCCGCCTGTTCGTATGCAAACCGCAGAATGAACATATGGCGTCCACTCTAATCGAATTGGGCCAAAAGGTTTATTTCAGGGGCGGACTTAGTCCATTCACTAAAATTATAAGATTGTTGATGTAAAAGATTTTTGTATTTGTTGTTATAAACTGTTTTACAATTTCACCTTTTGAATTTGAACTACAATTTAGGGCACTAATTAATTGTGGAGTGTTTATACATAACCTCAGACAGCTTTGCAGGACTTCGTTTATTATATACGTCAATAATTCAATTAAATAAACAAATGAGGTCAATAAAAGTGTGCATTACTTTTGAAATAAGCCCACATTCCACATTTCCATAAAATAACTCCTCTCCAAGGGTACACACAACTGTGAGGTCTCTTATATGCGATTCTTGGGAAAATTTTTGTGATAGTCTATTTAACAAACTCGCACTACAAAAGATTTAATTGTAGTTAATAAATAAATAAATAAATAACGGATATGAAACACAGTTATTGTTTAAACCCAGGCGGGAAGAGAAAGAGTTCCGTCAGATTATTTTTTTAAAAAAAGCTCCGTCGTTTGAGTTTTCATCGGAAAATAGGAAAAGCAAAAGCTTTGTTTCCTCACACACCCGACCGGATGCTTTTGGAAACAAAAAGAAAGCTTTCCGATTTAAATATCATTATAAAGTAAAATTGTTTACTAATAAACAATCTCGAACGACGTTAATGCTTCCACTTTTTCTTTTTTTATTTGTCCGTTAGAAAAAAGAAGAAAATAAAAAGAACAAAAACAAAAAGGAAATAAAAAGGGAATTTTATATTTCTCCGGCTCTTTTATTACTTCAAATTTGGTTTGGGATTCTCCTTTTCATGACCCAGAAATTGACTCTCGGCTCTTTTATTTCCTTCCTTTTCATCTTCCGTTAACAATTTATAAAATGTCGCTACCGTGCTTGACTTTAATTAATTTCTGCCCTTTTTTATATTATTTATTTATTTATTTATTTATTTTGTCAGAAAAGCAATTTTATGGATGTTAGGTGTAGTGGAATCCTTATTTTGGTTCAATTATGGCTCTGGTCAGCAAAAATCTCATTTCGTTTGTAACCCTGCTGAATTATTATGAAATAAATTCTTTATATGAGTTTAGGTGGTATATAAAATTCCATGGATATGTATTAAAGTGTGCATTACTTTTGAAATGTATCCTTGAAGAGTGGTATGGGTCATGGATTCACTAAGAGCAGGGATGAGCAACACGCGGTCTGTTATATGTGTATGCGCCCCACCAACCATTTCTAAAATTTTATTTATTTTAACGACTTTCTCTCATCGATATATTATTATACAATTAATTATACTAAAATGGTAGTAAATACTAAACCGAAACGATTTTTTGTGACGAGTTATTCACTTTTCGGCAACTTGTTCAAACATGTGTTTGCTTCTGTCACACAATCACTCAGACTGGTAAGCTGCTAACAACCAACTTTAGCAAGGTATGAGTGCAATATTATTATCAAAAAGGTAATATTAGAGTAATATATTCAATATTAGAGGTAATATATTCAAAATTAAGTTTTCCTACAAATTTATACGGTCCTCCTACTTTAAAAGCGGTCCGCCAAAAAAATTTTAAATCTAAATTGGCCCGTTGATTAATAAAAGGTTGCTCACCCCTGCAACGTATATATAATATCAATGAATCCCCATCAAAACGAACATAACCCATGAAATCAATTCATCCTCAAATCGTGCATTACTTTTGAAATAGGATGTTGTTCAAAGTCTGCATTAGTCATACAAACTCATTAGATGAATAATTAATTTAATTTATAAATAAATAAGCACAAACTACAGACTGACATGACATCATTCGTGTTGATTTTTTAACTGACTCATTTGCACAGTCATTAATTTGGTGGAAACAACAAAACCCGAATGGACTTACACCAATTTCAAATGGACGGTCCGTTTTTATTATCGACGCCAATCTGTCTTGTGGAGAGAGTTTGCGCACAACCGTTCAACTATCAGTTGACGAAAGTCTAAATTAAATTTTGTTTCAATCAAAGTTTATTCCTAAATTCAAAGAATAAAGAAAGGAAGAAAGTTTTCCTTCTTCGTTTTTATTCGTTCACATAATGTTTCTTTCCTGTCACGTGATCGCGAGGAAAGTCTTATCTCCTCTAAACTCAATCATTGTCTTATTCATTTCTTCAAAGTATTGATTACTTAAATGCTCAATTTCGTTTGGATTTGCTCGAAAGACATTTATTAAAAAATGATTGTTCTTTATAAATCATTACAGTCTTCATCTTTGTCAACTTTTTTTTTTAAGCTCTCGTTTTACGCGGTTTTGTTTTATTACAGTATCGCGGTTTATATTTTGGGTAAGCGAAAACTAAGAAGAGGAGTGGCGTTGGTGATGTTATACACTTAATATTTTATTGGTTGTGTTTTCCCACTTAATACACATATTTATTCGGTAGTGATTGGGCTTAATCCGCCTCTGAAATAAACCTTTTTGACCCAATTCGAATGGACACCATATGTTCATTCTGCGGTTTCCATTCAAAGAGGTGGGTCTTCGGGAGAAATTCGTGTATCGGGTTGTTCCTACAGATCTGAACTCTTATCGAATGTTCTGGAGTCGTCTTTAAGGTGACTCTTTTAGTATCGATTTCCTTGGTACTTCTCGGGCCAAATTTCTATTGTGACCATTGCAACTGGGCCATACGACTTACCAAAAAAAAAATCTTACAAGTCCGACCCTCAGGGCATCATCTGTCTGTACATCTGTCAGTCTGTTTCTGTATATTGCCTTATAAAGATATGTTGAGGCAAATAATGTCAGCAGTTTCTGAGTACAGACCCGAACATTTTCGTACTGGTCAGGCACTATAGTTTAGACTTAACAGTGAGCAATCGACCTTTCACAAATTTCGACTCAATCGGTTTCAGTGGGTCACTGGGCCGCAGTTTGAGTACCAAGAATCTATTTGCTTGAAACATCTCCAAGTGGCTCTCAAATACGACTGCATTCTTAGAAGGAAGCTTGAGAATGATAGCCATCAAGGCTCTCGATGGGAGGAGGAGGAAGAGATCTGCTTTCCAAGAAATTTTTCACCTAATTTTGAGTGAATTTAATTTCCGATATACTTCCCTTCCAGCCACCGATGCGAAACCAAAAACGAAATCAATGAATATTATTGACTCCGAGGAAAAATAAATTTGTCTGTAACAAGATCTTACGATTCCATTAGTCTCCTTTCGATATGTGACACCATTTTTGTTCTGTTTTTTCCTCTCCCATCTCCTTTGAAATATTGATATGTATGTCAAGATGGACAAAAGAGGAAATGATACGGAGGAGGAAGGAATGAAAGAGAAGGACAAAACGAGGAGGAGAAAAAGGAGAAGATGAAGAACACGTCAATAAAACAAGTAATGGAAAGTTTTTTCAATCCCTTTGTAAAGTTTTTTCATTTAAAATTAGATTTTTATTTTCTTTCTCTTTTTCCCTATATTTTCCACTCCCCCGCCCGCCTTCTCCTCCTTCAACCAAGTCCACATTTCTTCTTTTAAGAAATCATTTCCAAGCACGAGAGGAATAAAAACTAAAATTTTCTCCCAGCATTTAGCATCATCTGCTCAAACTTCGGGCTTACGCCTCTTCTTCCTCCCCAGATACCCTCCCTCCATCCTCAACTTTTCATTCATCCAGTTTGACGGGAAAGAGAGGCGGAGGAACTTTTTTTTTCTTTTTCTTCTCTTTTACATTTTTAACATTTCAATTTCGCAAAAACTTTTTCATTCGTTGAAATGCCTTTTCCTAACATAACCGGAAAACGAACTTTTTTTCCTCTCCTTTCTTTCTTTCTTTAATTCTTAAGACTTTTAATTCAGGTTGCTTGCTTTTTCATGCAAAAGGTGACTGGATCAATCCGCTCAACAGAAAGAAAAAAGTTTTTGAATTCAAATTTTTCCTTTTCTAAAGATATAATTAAAGCAAGCATATAAACGGCAGTTGTCCTCTATTTATTTCGTTTAAAGAATTTCTCACTTTGCCCACACTGCTTTTCAGTTACTTTCAGTAACGAACCACCATCTTGTAGGAAAGAGTTAATGGGTCTTCGTGTATGAGTCTGGAGAAGGAAAAGTAAGACCCATCCGAGAATGAAGATAAAATGAAAATATTTTAAAAGAATTTAATCTCGCCACTAGTAAGATCTTTGCTTGCATAAAACGACTTCCCTACACACAAAGTTATACGAAAGACATCGATTCATGTTTAATTAGGGAATAATTATTAACGAGAGACACTCCAGACGTAAACAGTGTTCACTTCCTAATTGTAATTAATGTTTGTGGCAAGTTTAATACAAATCGGTTCATGCGTTATTCTCTCACATACGCACACACACATCCTTTGTATATACATAAATAATTACGGTAAGCATGGAACAAACGTTCCGTCAATTAATCATAGCGACGAGCCTTAAGTAAGAAAACATAACACAACACGCCTATGTACCACCTGAATCAAACCACACTCCTCTGCGCGCACCTTCTATTGGCTTCATCTTTAGCTCGTTTCATTTTATATAGCTCGATTCAGACTAACAATTTTGAAATCTCAAAATAAATATTTTAACTTAGAGTCAATGTGACTCATTTAGCATATGAGTTTGGTGTGAACAACCAGAAATCTAGTGGTAGCACTGCTGTTACGTAGCACGCCTTTGTGCGCAAGTCTTTCTTTCATTCATTTTTTTCTTTCCCTCCACATCATTCCAACAAAAAAAGGAAATAAAAATAGATAAAGTATACAGAGAAATGAGAGATTCACTTGTAGGGATTTCAGGTCGCATTCATCTCAACTTTTCCTCATCGTTTCAAAGGTAGAGTAATGAAATTTCATTTCCAGGGAACGGTGAACGTGATTTGAATTGAAAATGAAATCCTATCTCAAGGAATTTTTTTAACATCGGACCAGTTATTCAAATTTTAGGTTAAAAATAAGGATTGGCATAATCAATAAAATAACACAGAAAATGGGTTTCTTCTTTGCGTTGGTCTCGAATCGAGCCGAGCCCTTCCATCAATTTAACAAGAACATGCATTTTAGAAACGCTGAGTGTTTTTCTTTGAGCTTTGAATATTCCCTTTTCCCTGTAAATATGCCGTTTTTTATAGTTTTGCTAAAGTTTCAATTTTTAATTTATACTTTACGACAGAGGCGTAAACCACTAGACTGTACAACACGCTTCCCGTCACCTTTCTAGTCCTTTCCATCTTTCCCTTCTTCTCTTCCTTTTTCTACCTGCTATTCTATCCTTACTTCTTCTTTATCTTATTATCAGTTAATTTTTCTCTTCTCTTCTACTTTCTCTGTCTTTCTTCTGTCTCCTCCCTTTCCCCTTCATTATTATTACCATTACACTCTTATACTATACTCTATCTTCTTTCTTTCCTACTCTCTCTGTCTTATGCTTATCCCATCCTTAAGACTGCTCATATAGTCGCATCCTATTATCCCATTTCTGGGGTTGAGACACTGTTTTGTCCCCTAGATGTAAAGCCTCTTTAGAGTCAAACCAACTACAAAATGTCTTACTTAGAGACAGATGGCAGTTGACAAAGGAAAAAAACTTTAGGACAACTAATGGTTCCTTCTTTCAGCTTAGATCACCATTTTGTCATCGCTATCACCTTCTAGAACCAGTTTTCCAAGTATGTCCTAACAGCACCACTCATACGGCTTCTGTGATTTTATTCTTCACAGAGTGTGCAGTATTTATGAAATAAAGAGGGATGAATTACTTATGAAAAAAGTAAATTGAATCAATTTGGAATTGTTTAGATCTGATCTTCAAAATTTAGTGGAAGAGTCAGTGTGGGACTTAGGCTAAAGCATGAAATAAATTCTTGTTAGATTCAGATCCATGTTAGAAATAGAGCAGTGATTCCCAAAGTGGTCTATATCGACCCCCAAGGGTCTATGACAACCTGCAAGGGGTCTACGTCAGCGAAAAAAAATTTAGGCGTCCACGATAGTGGATCTCAACATACACTGATAGTACCAATTTACTTACATTATACTATCTTATAATATAAAGACATATACATTATTTAAAGCAAAAATTTACTTCACTACAGTCAGAAATTAACAAAAATCAATATCAGGCAATTAGGGGGTCTACCCAAAACCAAAAAACACGACAAGGGGTCTACAACACAGAAAAGTTTGGGAACCTCTGTTCCAGAACATCGTTTTACGGTTTTGTAATAGCGACACAAAACTTAAAGGCTCCTTTCACCCCGTTAAAACGTTATCATCGATTTTATTATAATCTTTATGAGGTAGAAAGTTGGTTCGATCGACGTTAAGATTAAAATCTCAAGTCATCAGAGAACATTATCAGAGAGAAAATAGTTTCTCAGTTTAGGTAGATGATCAAAGAACGATACTGAAAGAGCTCTGTTTTGATTAATGGCCGCCCACCGGAGATACCAAGAGAATAATAAAAAGGAAGAAGAAGAAGAAAAATCTTCTAATCAAATTTAGCAAAATATTTTTTCAACAAACATTTATTTATTTGTTTTTGTTTATCTAAAGTATCGCTTGAGTTATTTGATTTATTGTTTATTTGCTGAGAGCGATGAGAAAGGCAAAAGAGAAAGAGAAAACTCTCTCTTAAAATAAGACAAAAACGAGTCTGAAATAAAATAACAATAATAACAAACATGAAACGAGTCAAAATTTGTTTAAACGGTTTCTTCTTTTTTTAAATTCATTTTAAAATTTTCTTTTGTTTTATTATATAAAAGCTCTGACCGTTGCAAATGACTCCTTTTCCCTGTCCTCTCACCTCCCGACAGAACAAAAAAAAAGGCACGGCAAGGTGAGATTAATAAAATTTCTACTTTTTAACAAAGTCCTCGAACACCCAAGACTCCAAGTTATGCGCATGCGTGATATTGATTATTACTTAAAACTTTTTTTAAGGATTAATCGAGGCTTAGGAACATATTGTCAAGTTGTACATAAACATTTCAGACTTTTTGTCTTCATTTTTTTTCAGACTTTATACTAAATCTTTTTAGGGAAACTGAAAAGGCTTCTTATTATCATGGATCGGTTGCTGAGTGAGCAGTTAATGTCTTGATCTAAGATTTATTGATTGATTGATTGACTGTTGTCATTTTGTGATAGCCTCTGTGAGATCCCTTATTCTTGGACATATTTTTCTGTTATACAGTTTAGTTCTCTCTTTTATGTTTCATTTATTCTGTTAGATTTTAGTAGATTCTGTATGTCTTTTAAGCTTTAGAAGATGTGACCAGGGCAGAATGTGTTTGGATGAAGAGGTGATGAGTCATCCAGTCATCAAAAAGTGTGAGTCAGTAAGATTTTGAAGTGTGGGGTTCTGAAGTAAAGTTTATAAAATATAACTTATATTTCTTATAGTATATAACTTATATCTTATAAAATATAACTTGAGTTTCATTTATTATCCAAGTCTTTCTCGGTCTTTGGTGTACTACAGAATAACTCTTAATACAGAGTTGTATAAGGGTGGTACCATATCACGCATGCGTACAGACAAAACAGGTGAACACAGGATACCGTGAGTATACAATATGCTGTACGTATATACCAGGAGCAGAAATGTCGTTGCGTTCTACAAAACTACAGTAAATATTGACGGCTGGAAGTCTGATTAGATTTGGGGAGATATTCGCTTCGTCAAAATTTTTCTCTCAATAAGGACGTAAGAAAGCTCGTCGAAAAGAGAAAATTATTAAATCATTGGGGTTCATTCGAAGAGCTTTCCAAATCAAAATTCCAAAACTTCTCTTAAAACTAGGCCCTTGAGAAAAATAACAATATAATTCGTTTATCCTTTAGGACCTGGATACTACACCCGAGTTCTCTTTCTTCTTCACCATAAATCTCAACTCACCTCTGCTTTCTTCTCTCTCTCTCTCTCTCTCTCTCTTTCACCTTCCTCTCGCTCCCAACTTAGAGGAAATTGCAAAAACAGATTTCATCCTTTTTTTTCCCTTCTTCCTCCGTTGTCTCTCCCACTATCTCCTCCTTTCCCTCTACTTGACCGCATTACACATTGAAATTTACTGTTTTCGAGATAGTTTTAGATTTGTGTGATAACTTTACTTGTAGAAAAAGGGGAAATTTCTAGACTATAAATTCAAAACTTCCGGACTTTGAACGTTTAATCTCATTTAAGTCGTCTGGCTATATAAAGATGGAAATGGTTCACCCTCGAGGTTTTTACCAGAAGTTAGTAGGAAGCACAACGGATTTGGGTAACAACGGATTCCTTCACTCCCAGGATTCTTCCCGACACTCAATAGTGTTCGATTCTAAATAGTAATTTGTGATCCGGTTAGTCAGAAAACAGATTTGTTTATCGTCTTCATGAAATTTTATCTCTTTTCACCAGGACCTGGTGATTTAAATTTTGTAAAACTTTTGACGTGCTCTCTCACCAGATCTCATCTTTAAAAATTAACACTTCTAAGAAATGGCTAATGGCCTCGTTATGGTGAGGTTTTAATGTTGTGCTATTATTAATTCATCAATTAATTATTTTGAGCTTTGTATAAGAAGAAATATCATTTCATTATAGTAACGTTACAAGATAATTCATCTGGAACTTGTCTTGCTTCGTAAATATTAATAATTATAATGAAGCACGACATTTAATTATGGTTGCATGAAAATATAAAATTATTTAATAAGAAATTTAAATTTAAAAAAATTTGAAACGTAAAAAGACATTGAAATTAGTGTTGAAGCGGTGAACACCAAAACCAGAGATAACAGTTAGTTAAAACTATTAGTTCAAAATTAAATAAAATTACTTTTAATTAAATATTTGACGAGTTAGTTTAAAATTTAAACAAACCAAATAAAAAAGTTTCCTATGAAAACCTTTTAACGCGTCTTAACCTTAACTTTAATTCATTTGTTTAAAGTTGGCCGATTTTAGTCGAATCCCCTGAACTTCTTTCCGTTTCATTTTTAATAACTTTAAATTAAAACTTGTTTTACTAATTAGCTATTTATACTGTGTTAATTTTCACTAGATGAAAGGAGTCAAATTTATATTAAAACATTTTTTGGATTTTGTTGTATACAAATTTGTGTGCTTGGTGTTCAGACTTGCGGTCATGAAATGTAAAAATTGTTGTTTAATTTGATTCATTCGGCTCATGGCCAAGAGGCTCAAGAAGAAAAGGATAATGACACAAAAGGTAGCCTGAAGGAATCATTTTATATACCTGTAAATATTTGGGAATTGTAAAATGACATCCAGACCAAGGCTCAGGTTGTATTGTTTTAATGGGCCGCCCAGATGGGTCATGCAATGGAATAACGGTTTGCTACCCCTTTTGGGGTATAAAACTGTCTCGATTCATTTAAACGATTCCAAATTCAGGAATCAGTGGTTTCGTTTATTGACCTTACCACACTTCATCACCACAGGGGTGATTATAAGACATTAGAGGAATTGTCCATTGACAAGCTTCCATTCATCAACTGAATCGTCAGACTTCCTTCATTCGATCAAAGTTCGTTGGGTTTTGAATTATGCCTCCTCAGGAGCACTAATCAAAACTGAGAGACTCACCAGGCCCATAAATATCAAACACGTCCTTCTACAACCAGAGTTTGTTTCAAATTCTTATTTTTAAACTGATCTTAATTTTAAAACGTGGGTTTAAAGTTGTGCGGTTTTCATTTTAAAGTGGTATTAATAACCCAAACATGGCTACGGTCCTTGTTTGTAGTGTAACCCATCTGTCGGTTAGTTCGTAATAAGTTTTATTATAGTCTAATAAATAGATTCTGTTTAAAATTTAATTTCAACTCCTTTTGACTGACTAATTTTGAAGTTACGCTCTTTTGGGGAGAGTTACAAAATTTATCTTCATCTCCTCAACGTGATGGAAAACTTTAAAACACGATTATCAGTTCGCATGATCGATTTCTTTGATCCTCCAACTATCAAACAAAACAGGATCAGACTGTGATTCCCAGGGGTTTAATCTATTAATCTGAATCTGAATCATTTATAGAAAGCACGGATTGACTATAGAAGACCTCGAAGGGAGGATCTTCTCCAGAAGGGAAGATCTTCTTCAGCAGTGAGAGAGAGTGACAAAGACTTTTATATAACTCCTGCTTTCTGACTTAAAAAATCGACTCGACTAAATATAAAAGCTCATCAATCATAACATGCTTGGCTTTAAACCTTCTTCCGGTGACCTCGTTTCCTTTTTTACTTGTAAATACATTTCACTCACCCATGAAAGCCGACGGAATTGATGTTAAAAATAATTTTTGGCTCCGCACAGGTACCCCCGTCTCCGGATCCTGCATTTCCCGCACCAGCCCCTCCATCTGAAAACAAAAACAACAGCAAATTAATATTCGTTCTGTTTTAAAATCCCTTCGAAAGCTCTCATAAAACTTTTTTTTTACAGAGGTTTTCGAACAGTTATGCCGCGTGATTGCAGCTTGCATAGGCAAACCAGACGAATGGGGAGGTCGTAACGTTTCTCCGAACGCAAATAAGACTAACCGCACGACATTCGTAAAATGTTAGCTGTAGGTAGGTGAAGGGAGGAGTGGTAGTTGGATGGTGGTGTGAACTGGAGGAGGCAGGGAAGAATAAAAATCCACGAGTTGGGCCAAAAATTCATTTCCTCGTTTTTTTGAACCAGTTTTATAAATTTTTTTTGTTATTGGCTTTATTCCAAAAGCATCAAATTTTTATTTTTCTGTCTTCTTCGTTTTTGTTGTCTTTGTTCGTGGTCTTTTCCTTTGTTCAGTCTTTCAACCCCTTTTTTCGATTTTTATTTTATTATTATTCTCGGGGATATTACGAGTTTGCAGTCGCTGTCAGTCGCTTTGTAGGAATTTCCTTTTGTTCCTGACTTTTTATTTCAGCTAAGCTCTTAAGATGTGATGCTAGGTGTTACATCCTCCAGCTTCCATTAAAAGTCAAAATGTTACGTTTCCTAATTACAGACTTTACGTAATTAAGATAAAAATCAGTATCAGCATTTGTGCGACAAATTACCATTTTCCTCAGACAAATAATCAGAGCTTTGAGTCTGATATTTACACTTTGTACAAACTGTTTTTTTATTTGTTTTGTCATTTTTCTTTGTTTTGGCCACCTGAGGACTAAACTCTCTCCACCATCCTTATTATGAAGTCTTTTCTGTTTTTCTTTCCTTCTTCTCCATTCTCCTTCACCCAGTTTTAAGTTTCCATTTGGTCCTGGAAGTTTTCTGTTTTCTTTCTTAGGCTATCACACTTTTCTATATCATGGTGTCAAGTCAGCCAGTGAGGTGAGATGTTCAAGGGTAAGACATTGATCAAGATCAAGAGTGAGATACTTTTCTGGTTCCTTCTTCCTATAATTTTATTATTTACAAAGTATCCGAACGTGTTCTACTCATTTCCAGCCATATGTTTGTCTTACGGTATTGTTCATACAGTTTTCTGTCCTCCTACTTAATCCAGGTTCTGTTTTTACACCATTCCCTCATTCAATTGTTACATTCTCATAAAAGTTCATCTCTTAAACACTAAACACTCCAGCAGTATAACGTCTTCTGACTTGAAAACTGTCCACTAGTACAGAGGTGGGGAACCTTTTTACCATTAGAGGCCACATTTAAATTAGACAGCAATAAGAGAAGCTGATTGACCTAAGAAAGTGACTTTAAGAAATTATTAATAGATTTAACAATTTATTGCATTATATAGAAAAAATAAAATATAATACTACAAAATATTAAGTATAATATACATATAACATAATATAAACATTATTTTATTCACTAAGTTAGTGACTTATTTGGTTTTGTTTTTTGTTTGACAGTAATGACACTTACGAAAAATTATTGTCCTGAATATTTTTATGACACACGTTTGCAAAGGACTCGTTCCATAAATAATGCACACCTACTGAAAATTCTTCTCTTAATTAATAATTATTATACATATACTGAATAATTTCTTCTTTCATAAATATTGCACAGTCATGTGACTTTCTTTCATAAATATTGCACAGTTCATCAATAATTTACTACAAAAGTGATGCTCATTTAATAACAAATTTTTCAAAAATATTGCACACCTTTAGAAAGAGTTATTTTTATGACACGTTTAAAAAGGACTCATTCCATAAATAATGCACACCTACTGAGAATCATACTCTTGAATGATGTTAATAAATTCAAGAGTAAATTCTTTCATAAATACTGCACAGTGATGTGACTTTCCTTCATAGGGCCGTACAAGAACCTCGTGGAGGCCGCAGGTTCCCCACCTATGCACTAGTAACTCAAATTGAAAGTTAAAAATAGGCACCGTTACTGACATTGTTTTAGTTTAAGTAAGCTTTCATTCATAAACTCTTCTAAATTTTATTCAAAACTTGGAAAGATTTAAGATTACTCGCTCGTTTTGAGAGGACGAATGAACCCATACAAACGCCGATCCTCCAGGAATTTGTTCCAAAGAAATCCTTTAGTATTTCCATTCTAGGAGAGCAAGAACAATAAGTCATAAACAAAACATGCAAACAAAAGAAGCAATTCTCATTGAAAGCTTGAATCAGTAAACATTAATTATTAATAAAACTTTCAGTTTTAATTTATCAAACAATAATATTGAAATAATTCATTATATACATTTTTAATTAGTTTGCTTACTTTACGATTGTTTGAAAATTTGCAATTTCTTCGGAGCGGAAAACTTGGCTTTTAGCTTCTGGCATTTTTCCCTCTTCTCCAGTTTCATTTTCCGCTTTCCCTTCTCACACTTTTTGTCATTTCAGAATCACAATAGCTCAATGGAGTGATGAAATTTTCAAATTTGAGGAGGTCCTTAACACCAAAATCATAAATGACTACTTTTGGGATGTATGTAGGTCAGTCTTCGACGTAGAATTCTTTTATTAGAATAGTAAATGCTGAGTAGGTATTGTTACTGAGTTGGCTATTGCTCCATGGGTGAAAGTATTAATCGATGGAGGTGATTTGTGTCTTGTACATTTTGTCTTGAGAAGAAGCAGCTGATATTTGGTTTATTATGAGGAGTTGAACACAAGTTAACTCCTGTCCTGACTATAATCTTAAGACATCATCATATATAAAAATGTTCTTGTACATGTATGTCTGCTGTGTGGAGGATTATGGAGCGTGCAACATTGGATAGATGACAGTCGGGCTTTAGAAGGGCAACGATGGAAGAACCTAACTGGCAGCACTTATACTATGGAAGCAAGGAGGAACTGGCACTAAAATGGCACGCTTCCTAAAGAAATAAATAAACGTCTAGAATATATAATATATTAGTGCAGGTTTTGTTAGTATAGTAGTAAGATTAGGTTTGGTGATGGTATTAGTATTAGTCTTAGATATATAGAACTGAGAATGTTATTTGTGATTAGCCGAAGGTCAGTATACAAATATACAAAAAATGTTCCTGAACACTCACTGCATTTATGCCAAACACGTTTCCCTTACAATGAAGGAACAAAATGGCGTTTCTCTCTCAGTACCAAGCGCAAAATAAAAAATTTCACAATTCAGCAAATCAGTAATTTTGATTACTGTCTTCGATCACACTCTGCGCACCTTTACCATCAATTTCCCAGGAGGAGAGTATGAAACGAGAGCAAGCAATGACGCAGATACGGAAAACCTTCTCTCCTGAAACCTTTATAACCGCCCACAGACAACTCTAATTTATCTACTGCTGATGGTATTATAAGAAAAAAAAGGAGGGAAAAAAATTTCTTCCAATTTGTTTCAATACAATAAAATGAGAAGATGACAAATGATATCACGCCTCCTGAATCCATTTCAATTCTCTCCTTAAACTGAAAAATTTATCAATTTTATCAATTGATTTCATTTCTTTCTGTTCAATTTTAAATAAAATTAATGATCGTTTTGTAACAACAAAAATAAAAATAAAAAAATTGAGAGGAAAAATTTGGTCCCCATTAGCAGGGAAAAAACTTGAGCTAACCCTCACTCAGATTGTGCATAATTAATGAATAAAAAGAATTCGGGATTAGGTTTTTCCCTTCATTCGTTTTCAATTTTATTGGATTTCTCAGATTCAATTTACATTTCGTTTCGTATCCTTTCCTCCTCACCATCTCTCTCCTCCTTTACCTTCATATCCGGGTTCAGTGCTTTTTATTACCCAGGTCCAATTACCGGGGGTTCATCTTTAATTCAACTTGAATTAACCTTCCAGTTTTCTTTTTTTACTTTAAAATCTTTTTCTCGAGTGAAAGATGTATGATTTTGCTGATGAGTAGGAATGTTAGTAAACAAGTCAGCTAATGATGAATGCAACTACTACTAATGAGAACTGAGTACTCGAGCAGCTGCAATGAGCCCAATTCACAATATATGAACACTCCCACAGGAATTGTGTAAGTAGACTCATCTTCTTAGATGAGACCATGAAAAAACTTTGGTGTTAACATTTTCAAAAACAGTTTGTTTCATAAGTTATGCACAGTCAAAGGGCAAAACCCCGTTTCGCCCTTGTTACGGATTGCCGTAGAATGAGACACCGCCAAAGCCATGGATGAGTCCCAGTTCGATTAAATAATGCTCATTCAGTGACTTTAACTTCTATTTTGTTACTGATATTTACAAAACGGTCATTAACCCTTAGAATAACGGACACTTTGAGAAAAAACTATGAATTAGATAAATAACTATGAATTTCTCTATCATACTGCCATTTTACCGCGTGGACAGGACGAAAGACTGACCGAAAAAACCTAAGATTGACCCATACAAAAGCGAAGTATGGGTGCAACCCTGCTCATATTCGTTATTTGGGTCACTCTTTCGCCCTGTTGGATCCTGTCCGTGCCTGAGGTCAGTATCCCAACCTCAGGCGCGATTGCACCTGATGACTATACATTTTTTCCTTTCCAATTCGTAACAGCCCTGACAAATTTTTTAAAGGATCTGGGTGAGTTAAGGTTAGCGGTGTTATTATCTAGTTTCTGAGAGGTTTCTCGTCTAGATTTCTCACTGAAACCTATAATCATTCGAAGACAAAAGAAGAAATTTTGTGGATGGCGGCAGGCTTAAGCGTCGCAATATGTCCACACAAGATGAGGGGAAATTGTCATGTTCAGTTAAAAATTTGACTAAAGCAACTTAATAGCCTGGCAAATAATATTACTAACGTTAGAGATGTGATTTCACAAATAAGGCTAACTCTCAGGTTTCTATCATAAGTGATGCACACGATGGAAAATTCATTTTATTCTCTTCTTGGAGCCAGGACACTGGTCTGTTAACTACATCTCATCTCAATGCTAAACTTCTCTCAACCTTGGGGATAGGTCTCAGTTAACTGGGGCATAAAAGAAAAGTATTGTTATCCTTAAAAATTTCTTTATACATAAAAAGACTTCATTGTTACCTTCTACCAATTCAAAGAATAGCATTATCACCCGTAGATTCCAGAAAAGAAACCAGACAAAGAAGAGAGACAAAGTGAAAGGAAGAAAAGAAAAATTGGGTAGATGAATTGGAGCTCACTCAACCTCTCAGAACGGTTTTCATTTTTATATCGAAAACAAGGCCCCTAGAAGAAAGAAATAGATTTTCTTTCAACAACATTGAAGAAAACAAATCAAATAGTTTCAAGGCCATTCGAAAAGAGGAATAACATTTAAAAAAAAGAAAGAAAAGGAGAGAAAGACAGAAAAATTCAAGGACAAAGATTCTTCTTTCCCGTAGTAAAGCGAATGGAAATTGGTATTTTCGGGGACTGGAGCTTTCAGGAGCTTTATATTACATCCCTTTCCGAGAATTTAGCGTATTATTGCTTTTGTTTCGCAACTTGCCGAGCTTTCAAATTCTTTGAATTTTTACCCTTGTTTCAAATGAATTTAACAAATTTGTTAGTGAGCGAACGAGTGAACGAAACGAAACGCAGGAAAGGAACGAACGAACGGAGAAAAGGTTTTTATGAAATTTTAATTAAGTGAAACGTTTCAAATATTTGATTTATGAGTAAACGAAATAGACTTATTTGACTTAAGCTGTGAAGTAAAATAAATTCGAGCCTTAATTTTGGTTATAAAGATATACGTGAGGAGTGCCAAAGACAAATAAAACACTGCCTGCTTCATGTGATTACTCTGATTTAAGACAGCTACGTCAGAATGAGGAGTTTTACCTTAAAACCATCCCCAGATTAAGGCTATTATGTATTAATAATTAGGTAGAGATACTTCTTAAAACGTATCGTTATTTCAGTGGGCCATTTACATTTGGTTCACGGACCACCACACAGATATCCCTGATCTGCATGAGTCATTTTTCATTTCTCTTGTTCGCAATTTTCTTTTTTCCCTTTTCCCTTTCTTTTCATTCCCTAATTTATCTTGGCAGAAATAATTTTATTTTGTAAGTCATCATCTTAATGTGAAGTAGGATTCGATTCCAAAATCCTGGACCATTTGCTCTATTAATGATCTTTGATTCTGACTTTTCTTTTGTCTTTTTTTTTCTGGTTCCTCCGCTTTTTTTGTTTATCCTCATAAGAATAGAGCTTTCTACTTAGAATGCAATTCTTTCTTTGGTATTAATACTTAACATTCGGTTGTAATTCGTTCCCGGTTTTCTAAGATGAGATTGAGGTCTAGAAATAACAGTTCGCGGGGGGCTCAAGAGGAAAACTTTCGATTACAAGTCTTTTTTCGTTAGATTTCATTTCGTGAGCCACACCTCGTTCTGTGAGATTTGAGGGCGTAACTTTAGGGTGATAAGAAAATTAAAAAAAATCATTTTAATAACTCGGTAAGAAATGATTGAAATTTCTACATCGTTATTCAACTGGAAAAGCTCGAACAAATTGCGAGTCGTTAAGTGGAAATAGTTAGTCATAAGGCTCTGACTAAAATTTATTACTTTTCCTTTCCTTTGTGCTCCTCGCCTTTTACCCTGCTTTCTTATCCGTCAGCTGAAGGAAATGATTTTGGAAAATGGAAAAGGGAAGTAGGTGGATCAAAGGTTGAGAAGATCGGAAAAACACTCGAAGCCATTTTTAATATAAATGAGTTGAGAGAGAACTCTTCAGCGGCACTTGAGAAAGCAAACAACCTCCTGTTATGGAAGATATTTCTGTTCTACACATTTATCCCTTTTATCTCTTTCCATTTAAGAGCTTTGAAACGCTCGTCGGTTGGGTTTTTGAGGAAACAGACTCTCACCCCCCACCCCAACCTCTCCCAAAAATTACAAACCCAGTTGAACCTGTCACCGACTTCCTCTAAGTTTTTATTGACGGTAAACAATAAATTTTGGAGAGAAGAAAAATTAAAACAAAATTAAAAGCTGCTGCTTTTTTTTTGTTTTAAACCTTTCCAGCTACGCCCCCTTCCCACTCCTCCGCCCCCAACCACTATCATTTTCTCTAAACCGTTTTACGTCATTCTTAATGAAGATTAATTTGTTTAAAGGAGCTTTTTTCGCGGAAGAAGGCACTATTTGTTAATTTCTAAAGGAAAATTCCTTTCATCTGTTCTTTTTATTATTTAAAACTTAAACTTTTCCGATTTCTTGAACAAAAATTTTTCATCTCAACCTACGTACTAAGGCCTCTGCGAGTGTTGAATCACTGCTGAACGTAATCAACCCTTTTTATGTTGGTACCAGTGTTTGTTCTCAAGATGGCGACTTGTTATGATTGTTGATTTCGCATTGTTATAGGTGCTGATTTACGAATCTCATTTTATCTTATCCATCCGCTTAATAATCTCGGTTGAACTTTAAAAATGGTGAACTGTGAGTTCTAAACCTTTCATCTGTGAAGTGGTGTGAAGATTTGAAGGTACGCCATCTTTAAAACCAATATTCTTATGCCATGCCGCACTTATTGAAATGATTTTGTTTGCTTTCTTAACGTTTTTTTTCTTTTACTTTTTAATTAAAAGCAGTTAAGCTTATAATTAATTACAAGATGATTATAAGTTAACAATTTATAAAGTTGATTTATATTTAAAAAGGTAAAAAGATTAAACCATAAAATAGAAAATTAATTTCTTGGAATAAAGTTATTTCAGGGACATTTTGCTTTACCCTACGCTCACGATATTACGGAATATTTGAGAACATTCAATGTTTACACAGATAACTGACCAGTTTTCAGAGATTTTATTGAGGTGGAAACTAAATGATGTATTTTAAATAGGAAAGAAAATTTTGAAGAATTACTTGAGACTATATTCCTTTAATTAAGTGTTGTTGATTGAGGCTGGTGAGCTTTTGGCATTTTTATGGCCAAAACTGTGACTACTTTTAAGAAATTTTACTATATAAAGAATTCTACAAGGAGCGAAATGATATGAAGGTATAAGGTTGGGGCTATGTGGTGAATGTAGAAACAGATTACAAATCTCAACGCTGATAATTTTTTGCTAGAGGCTAAAGAGATTTTGAGTTGTCATTCTGGATGCTTTTCTTGAACCAAATCCCTCAGTATTGGGGTTCTCAATGTGCTATGCTGTGCTATGACAATCTGAATCAAAAATGGCTTTGGTCTTTGATGGCTTAAACCCCAACAGCCATTTTGTTACTTTTCAAGCCAGTCTCCTTGCTAAGTCCGTAATGATAACCCACATCTGGAAATGAATGCAGGATGGCTGGTAAGCATCTTCAGCTTCTACGCTCTCTCACCAAACAGTTAGCTAAAGAACTGAGCTCAATCTTCAGAGGACAGAATTCACTGACCCTCTTACACGACACAGGATTAGAACCACAGGGTAGTTCTATTTCATCCAAATACCGACGTACTGTTAGTATAATTATGTGAAATGTATATGTTCGATGAACAAGTTTTCCAGTTGCTTTAGTCAATATTTTAAAAAAATTTTCCGAGCCAATAATAAAACATGGACTGATGATACAGAAGTAGTGGAACTAATTCATTTGTGTAATTACTATGAAGGGCGTCCAAAATTTTATTCATGTTCCCTATAGGAATATCTGCCCTCGATTAATTTCTCATAACCGTTAATCCTCTTTTGAAAAGGTTTGGGGAAAAAAAGCGTTCCAATCAAGTTTCCACCTCCGTTTGGCCATGTTTAAAGCTCATTTATCACTCTACGTTATCCAGGTCAAAACGTCCCACTAAAACCGCTCATTTCTCTCTCTTTTTCTTTTTTATATCTCGTTTGGTGCGCGCTGATCCACGAGACCCGGGACTCGAATTGATTCCATAAATTCTCCTTTTTTTCCTTCCTTCTCCAGACTGTTAACTCTCCAACCTGCTAATGTTTTCTTTGTTCACTTGGAGCTAATGCCATTTCCTTGTAACTCTAAAGAGAAGTTAATATTTCGACTTTTTAGAAGGTTGATAATGATTTCAGGTGCAAAAAACAGGGTAATTTGGGCTTCGTGTTGGTCAACTTAAAAGCTCATTAGTGAAAGAAAGAAGGACGGGAAGCTTTCATGATAGGAAAAAATGTCTTTTCTTCACAGATCGATCGTGGGTGCTACGCAACCGGTTTTTTAAATAATGACGTCAGTCGTGAGACTCATCTCACAATTTTCTTCTTTTTAATATTCATAATTAAATTTTTTTCTGTTTCGTTATTGAAGTTTACCACAAAATATGACATTTCTGTCTTCAAAGCCTAAACCAGGGGTCGACAACCTGTCGAAGCTCTGACTGCGGCTCACCAAGTGTTTACAATTATTTTTTTACATCCTTGAGTAGATTAATATTTTTTTAAAAACTATTTTCCAGTTATACACAAATAGCCGTAAATAGCTTTGGGCATAGTGTGAGAGAGTTCACAGACCAGTGTCTTGGATCTAAAACTCGAGAATTCGTCAGAGGAAGAGAGCATAGTAGAAGAGGAATTAAGAGGATAAACTAGGGAAAGAAGTTGAAGTACAACAAAAAAAGGAGACAGGTAAGCAAATGAACCGTGTTATACAGTCAAGTGTTTGGTGTCATTTGAAACGTCTTCGGCTGTGTCGTTCATCCTGAAGGAATGAAGCTCAAGGATTGACTGCGAACCGAGGAAAAATACTTGAAAGATAAACTGGCGATTTCCTTCTTGATGCTACCTCTCACGACTAATCATGTAGATAAATGTTTTCCTTGAAAACAGACTCGTTTAACCAATTTTATATTCCAAACATTTGACTGTACGTCCCTGTATATTTTTTTCCTGTTTTCATCTGATGCAATTTGAAACCTTCGTTTTAATTATGTTAATTACATAAATGAATAATACGAAGGCAGTACCAACTACAGTTGAAAGTTCAGTTGGAATCTGTTTACCAGTCCAAAGGTGTTTCTGTATAACATTTCAAGCCCACAACTTTTTATATTATATAAACGCTTTGCATTTTATTATTTATGCGCTCTAACTTAATACAATAGACAGTGACACAACTCGGAAGGATATCTCCTACTCTTTGTATAAAAGCCTAATTTGTCTCTCGGTGCGTTTGACAAAAAAGAAAGCCTGTCAGAAAGAAAGTTTTAGAGAAAAAAATAAAAGTAGAGATAAAGATAGACAGAGAGAGGCGGTGAAATTTTCAAAGTTGCCTCATTTATTATGCACCTTTGTTTTCCTTTTCCTTTTCCCTTTTCTTTCAGTCTTAGCAAAGGGTAAGGACCTTAATTCTTGTTTTATTGACCTCCTCCAACCAGACTGTCAAACCAGTCTAATACTATCTAATCAAGAAAACTGTCGCCGTGAGTGGTTGAATCGGGAGTGTCCACCATCAATAATTTTATTTTTTTATGGCTTTACGTTGGCATTGGCTTATTTTTATTTGTGTTTATTTCATAAATAATGCACAACACTGGAGAGAGGAGGTTATTTTGTAAAGTTTACAGTCAATAAGCACCAGAGTATATGAAGTGCGCAAGACTTACAACCATAATCTTCGGCAAATTGATATCTCCTACAAATATGCCAGAACTAATCGCTTAGAATGACTAATTAGCCAACAAAGGAAAAAATTGGCGTCTACCACGTCATCGACACGTAAAACCCATTTCTTACAACTCGATAAATTTTGTGCTAAGGTTGATGAAAAACTAATTTTATGAATTTCAACCCCTGCCATCTTGTTTTTAAAACAAATAAGAAAGCTCTTTTTCATCTTCTCTTTCTTCTCGCTTTTCCTCTTTCCCCGGTTTCAAGTTCTCTGCTAGACGATCTGCTTCCAAACATTTCAACTGACATTTTCGTTTCTGTCTTTCCATTTAGACGACACTTTTTTTTCTGGTCTCTCTGTTTTGACGGATCTTTAGTCTCCATTCAATTTATTTACCCCTTTAAGAAGATCACTTTACTTAATCACTGAAAAAGAATATCTTCTCTCTCTCCAACCGTAAGAAAAATTATTTTTGCCCTCTTTTAATGAGCCTTGGCAATTAAATAAGCTCCAGAAGCCAAGCTGCAATATTTAGCACTTAGAAGTAAGGAAGGAAGACTAGAATTGGAGGAACTAAAGCCTTGGTACTCAAGCTTTTTGTTTCCCGGGCCAAATTTCCATTGTGACCATTGCAACTGGGCCAAACGACTTACCAAAAAAAGATTTTACAAGTCCGGCTTTCGGTGCATACAGTCCACCGTCAGGGCATCATCTGTATGTATATTTGTCAGTCCGTTTCTGTATGTATTTTCTGTATGATGTTATATAAAAGATGTTGAGGCAACAATGTCAGCTGTTTCTGAGGACAGGCCCGAACATTTTCGTACTGGGCGGGCACTATAGTTCAGACTTAATGAGCAACGACCTTTCACACATTTTCACTGAATCGGTTTCCACTGGGTCACTCACTACAGCTTGGTGGGCAGTTTGAATAGCAAGGAACCAAAGATACCTACATATACCTGAATCTAATGGGTATATCTAGCTTAAATCAACTCAGTCAAACTGTACAATCCAATAATCAAGTATTTTATGAACAACAAAACTGTGTCAGCGACAAATGTGTGCAAATGGGTGTCAAGACAGTGCACTAAGTTATGGTGACGTCAGTGGTTGTGTTGATTATAACAGGTAGTCGTGTGGATGACTTTTGTCGGAGTAACCTGTTATCGTTTATTTAAACTACCCCTTAACAACTAGAAGAGTTTGGTTAATGGAGACATTGAAAGACTAAAAAATAAGAAATCAGGAATCAGCACTTATTTCATAAGTAATGCACACTTTAGAGGGAAAAATGGTTCCCAAAAGTTAAGAAACGCTTCAAAGATTTAAGAATCGGAATCCAAAACCTAAAACCAATGACAAGAAAGCACAAAATCCAAACAACCTGAGAAAATTTCGAATCGAAAATGAGTGAAGAGTGGATATGAGAAAGGAATGAAAAGAAACTGGGTCAAGGGAAAAATCTAAAAGAGCGAAGGGACGGTTGAAACAGCGTGGATGTTGGACAAACAAAAGGGTAGAACATTCAAAACATTTATAGAGTGAATTAAATAAAAACTCCTCAAAACGGGAATATTACGAAACCTCATGTTTTAGGGAAACCTTCACCAAGAAAAGTGGCACTGTAATCAATAAAATATTCGCCAAATCCAAAGCCTTTACCACTCCGAATGCATAATTAATAATTAATTAGTACAAGAAGATTTATGTCAACCGAATGAAACTGTCTCATACTCTCTTTTAATCTTGAAAATGTGTTTTCGTGTTTTCTACTCATTCCAAAGTACTACAGAATCGACATCAGCAAACGATTTCTTTATACTGAATACCTACAACCAGTTTTTGTTTTATTATTATACACTTATAAATATAAAATTTTCAATATACTAATAAAAAACTTTTAAACAAGCGTAAGTTCTGATAAACTGTCATATTTAATGCCGGCAGATGAGTAACAACACTAACGGAGTAACAAATTCTTGAAATGACAAACTAACACATGTAACAGTTCAAAATGCCGACTTGCAACTTCACCGAAAAGTCTATTGATCTATTTTTCCTTCTGAAACTGCCTAAAGAAACAAACATGACGTAACTAATTAAATATTCATGATCCAAGGGGAAAAAATGAGAATAAATTGAAATTCTAATATAAAACTTTAAACATAAAAAGAATGATTTATAAGTTTTACAACAAAAACACAATAAAAAAAAAATCAAGCGGGAAGTAAGGAAATGGAAACCAACCAGATCGTAGAGATATGATAGGCCATTGACCATAGACATTAATGAAACTTGTGTGATTCAACATTTCGAAGTTGGCACACCTGACTTTTAAAACCAAAACATTTTGCTTTTGAATCTTTGTAACTGTTTTTGTTTTATTCCCAAAAAAATATAAAAACCGGAATTGAAAATCAACTTTATTTATACTACATTCTCGTCCTTATAATATATTATTACCGTTATTTACACTATGACGTCTGCTGGGCCCACTGTGGGGCCATAAAAACGGCAACCGTTGCCCGCCGATGACCCCATGATGGAGCCCTGAAATATTCACAGACACAACGGCTGAGCGCCGGTGACGTCACATTCGGAAATTACTGCGCATGCGTCGCTGGCGATCTAATGGTTATTTACACATGTGGACGATTACCACTGAAGTTCATATGTTGTGAATTTAAAATATTGGTGCTCAGGCAGCAAAGAGTCAAATCCACCGGGACCGAAACGAAAAAGTTTACTTGAGACTAGCGGACGTCATAGTGTTAATATTATTATTATATATTTCAATTTTAGGGCCAAAATTTGTCAGTAACCATTTAGAGATATTAAAAGTAAATCCGGCGGATCACATGCGGCCCACCAAGCTCTGATGAGTGACCCAGTGGCCCGGTGGAAACCAGTTGGATGAAAATTTGTAAAAGGTCGAGTGCTCATTGTTAAGTCTGAACTATAGTGCCTGACCAGTACGAAAATGTTCGAATCTGAGCCTGTGATCAGAAACAGACTGACAGATATACATACAGATGACGCCCTGAAGGTGGACTGTATGCGTCGAAATCTTTTTGGTAAGTCGTGTGGCCCAGTCGCAATGGTCACAATGGAAATTTGGCCAGGAAGCAAAAACTTGAGTACCAAGGTCCTAATGTAACAAAACGAGGTCATAAAATTGTGAACATAATTGAAACGATTCCTTCATAAGAGTGTGCATTACTTATGAAATAAATAAATCGTTGAATGAGTACTGCACATCGTTTGATTGACTCACACACACACATTCTTCTAATCTTCCTTTAAAGCAGGATAAAAATCTGATTAAAAATAAAAAAAAAACGGAAGTTATTTACGAGTCCAGCTAGTAATAGAAAAATCAAGGCTGCCAACGTACCCCGTATTAGAGATAAAGTAAGACTGAAACAAGGTAATAAAACCCTCGAGGGGTTTTTAACACTTTTTAATAAAACTAACGTCGGGTCAGGCGTTCACGAGAACGTTCACTTTGAAACCTTTCCATCAAACTCCATCAACTTCGTCTGATTTTTTCATTTTATAAAAAAAAAGAAAAGAAAAAAAGAAAGAAATAAAAATCGTATCGTGCTTGCATGTCAATCGAAAAACATCTCGTTTTCCACTTTATTTTTTCCTCCCACTTTAGCTTCACTTTCTTGAAATTTGTTTTACTTCCGAAACGGGGAAGCGAGCGGGGAAAGAGAGAAAGAGAAAAAGAGAGAAATGGAGAAAAAAAATTAAATTAGAGAAAAAAAAAGGAAACGAGTTTTAATTTATCGATCAGAGAATTTTTCTCCTCGTTTTCAATAAATGAATTAAACTTAAAAAACAAGGAAAGTTTAAAGCTTATCTTGAAATCGATTCAGTGGCGTACTCTGATATTTGCCGATTTGGAACACCTATGAAAATTCTATGTATGGGAATACACTCTTTAAATCCTTGGTCCTCTAGCTTTTTGCTTCCCGGGTCAAATTTCCATTGTCTAGACTAACTGGACTATTCCCGGAACTGGGCCAAACTACTTACCAAAAAAAAGATTTAACAACCCGGCGCATTTGGACGCATATAGTCCACCCTCAGGGCACCATCTGTATGTATTAATACATCTTTCAGTACGTTTCTGTATGTATTTTCTGTATATTGTCTTATTAGAAGTTTCTGAGCTGTTTCTGAACATTTTCGCACTGGTCTGACACTGTTCCGGAAATCAGGCTTAACAGTGAGCAATCGACTTGGGTCACTGGGCCGCAGTTTGAGTATCAAGGCTTTAAATATACTTAAAAACGTAAATAGGAATTTGAAAAGAAACTTATACAAAATAAATAACAAAACTCAATCCAACACCAACTCATTGAGTACGTTATCTAGTGAATGGAATCAATGGAAGCGTTTTGCTTCATTTCGGTGTTCAGAATCCTTGAGGGAAATGGCTATTCTAAACCACATTGGTGAATAAGTATGATTTGTCCATTTTCAGCGAGGGGCCTGGTGAAGTGATTAAAGTTCAAATCCTCCTTAGTATCCTGTTATACAAAATGAATCCATTTCAAGAAAACTGTATAGTGGGTATAAGTAGTATAAGTGAGACTTATAATCTTTCCCTCCAAAGCCAAACGGGAAGAAATAACTTTTCAGTTTTGTGTTTATAGTTATGTCAATTAAATTTAAATAGTCTTTCCTAATTCCTTCCCTCTCCATCCTGAAACCTTCCTCACCCACTACCCTGATCATAAGGCCTCTCCTTACCTTTCTTCTGCCTATCCTCTTCTAACTTTCTCTACCTCTCTCACCAACCTTCTAACCCAAAATCACTCCCAACTTCTATATCCGCTCTTGGGACTAAGACGCTGGCCTGTTCCCAGTCGAAATTCCCTCAAAACCAGACCAACTACAAGGTGTCTTCTACTTAGGGACAAGTGCGGCGGGTAAAAAAAAATTTAGACACAGGGTCTATCCTGAATGTTTTTCAAAATCATTTATCCAACAGCAGTTTGCAATGTTTCAAAACTTTTCGAAGTATCCTGATACAGAGAATATTCTCCCCCCATTTGAAGACAGACTCAATATTAATTTAATTGGATGTTTAATTAATAGTAACTACTAAAAAAGCTTCTGGATAATGGTCCTAGATAAAATATACATACTTTAAATTGAGATTATTTATTTATCATTAATTTAATAATAACCGTTTAAAATAATACGACGAAGGAATCTCGAGTAAGTTTCACAACTTCCATTCGGACGACAGCTGTGATGAGCTCTTTCCGCCGCGACAGTCTGTCTCTTGTCATTTTATATTATCTCCCTTCCACCTCATCATTCTTTGTTTATCATCTTTTCAAGAGTTAGTCGTTCACAAGAGCAACACAAAATTCTAACAATAACAACCTCCAAAATCATTTTACATAAGACAAATACAATGGAAGCGGTGGTTTCGCAGCTTCCACGGATTACAATATTGAAGAGTGAACAACACGTGGTTACTTTCCGCAACTTTTTGTCGTGTCAAAGTTACTTTTACGCTAAGTTAATTTAAAAACGCACCATGGCAACATCATGATTATTAGTAAACTTTAAATTTCAAAAGAATAAAATTATGAACCGAGAGGAGAGGAGAGAGAGAGGAGATGGGATGAGGACAAAAATGAAAATAATTTCTCTTTGATAAAAGCGAAAAGAAAGGCTTAATCAACAAACTCTTTTGATTTTAATATTTGCTTAACAATCTCAGTAAAAATGAAGAAAATTAAAAGAAAACTCAAAATCTTGAATGTCTTTTATTAAATCAGCGTAAAAGGAGGTGGAGGAAGAGTGAGAGAGAGAGAGAGGTTCCGTGAACAAAAGAAAAGCGTTATACAGTCTTTAATTTATTTCCTTTCGCCTCCCACACAACCTTTTCCATCGGTTTTCAAGTTCCTGCTTCCCTACAAGACTTCTTCAACCTTTCAAAAACAATTTCTAACTGACATCTTATTAAATCCTTCGGAGGTCAACCGTACAATTCCCCAAGAGGCTTCTTCGGAAGGTTTATAAACCAATTTTTAACACCGGCCAATTTCTTTTTTATTTTTTTCCTTCCTCTGACCTTTTTCAAACTGACTCGTTTGATGGATCGAATTTTATTTCATTAGTTCATCCGATAAATAAATAAGAAAAGGAAGAGGAAATACGTTTATAAGACAGTCCATCTTGAATTTTTAGCAGACAAAGGGAAACACAAGAAAAAAAGGTTCTAAAAGCCTTGAAACGTGAACATGAAAACATTAAAAATTCAAAATGGACGGATTTAATAAGAATTTAGATGTGAAGTCGGTAAATTATTTTTATTCATTAAATTTTCCATTCGTTCCTTAAGGTTTTCCATTCCTCCCTCACCCCCTGCCCACCCCTTCTCCATCTTTCTTTTTTTTATTGCCTATCGAACTTCTCTAAATCCACCAAAAGAGAGCCATTTTGTTAGATATAACCGTTTTCTTACTAAAAATTATTCTTTTTATATTTTCTATGAATTTTTATATAAAATTCTTTTATTTATACTGAATTTATTATTGAAAGCAGTTATTTGATGTGCGGACTACAGCACAGGGTGGAAGTTTCATCGGGGTGGAATTGAAGGGGTTGTAAAAGGAAAAATTTTTATATTGTACTTAGTTGTGGCTTAACAAAAGCTGCCGGTTCACGCTGAACAGCTGTTAGTTGCTGGTGTTAAACGCATGCGTATTCTGAAGTAGCGTTAGTCTCGTCATTTAATAGTCACACCAGAGTTAAGAGTGACATTTTGTATTCTTTCGGTAGCCTGATTATTTTTACTTCTTCAAACACTCTATTTCAATGATTTGTGTTTTATACTAAATAATTATTGTAAGCGCCAATTTCTGAATTTTAGAAGGCGGAGAGAATACGCAAAAACGTTCGCGGTGCGAGCTGAATGCTTACAGGTTCGCGGTTGTCTAGCAGTCATTGTCAGTCTCTAGCAGTTTCTCGCCGTCTTTCTCAGTCTCAAGCAGTCTTTTCATAGTCTCTCCAGACTTGGGCAATTTTGCTGAAGTCTCTCAACGTCAAAAACTCTGTGACAGCACGTGGTCGACTTTTCACACAAAAGGTCATACCTGTCAAATTACGCGATCACGTCATCATAGCGGTCATCTCTACTGACGTAGCCCTGATAAGGGTAAGCTGCTCAGGAGATCCTTTCTCCCTTTAGCTGCCAAGTCGATATAAGGAGGAACTCAGGTAAGCGTACTATTTCATTATTCTTGGATCATTTTTGTTATCTCTCACTGCTGGGATCATGAACCATCACCCGCTAGTGGCGCTCTGCCACAACACTAATGCTACATTTCCCCAAGAAGTCCTAAAAGGAAATCAAGATGGTCGAGCACTGTAGGAAGAGTTGGCAAGAGTTCGCAGATGCCCTTTGTTTCACTGTGAGCTAAACAGACGAAGAAGACATATCCTGAATAAGCTAAATATAGTTAAAGTTGAGTTTTAATAACAGGTCTCACCCTTGGCTACAGTAAGATAAGAGAGAAGATTCGAATTCTCAACTGTTATTCCTCTATTTAGTCGCTTCGACTACTCAACCATGAATCTCCCGAATTCGCAAAATATAATATGACATATACAGTTAAATATACAGCCATTTTATGAAGAAGATTCGCTATTATAATATCAGTATAACAGTACGGCCACTTTGGAATATGTTGGGATGAGAAGTGATTGAGTCATCCCACAGCGTTAATTTATTTTTTGAAGGACCAAGTGGAGAGCTGAAGTTTGAGTTGAAGTTTGTACAGTTAAACAATTAGATAAATAATGAACATCTACTTATAAAAATTTCATAAAAAGTAGTTATACAACAACAACACAAAATTTCTTACATTTAGGTAATTTCCCCTTCCCGGTTAACCGCCACCCGTTTTCAAATTCGAGACAATAAGTCGTTGGCCTAGCTTTATGGGGATTTATCTAGGGATTAGATAAAGGATATAGCTGGGAATTCACACATATAACTAACAAGCCAAACATAACCCACAATCTCAACGAACTGATCTATCTTCTTACGTTTCGGATTAAGTCACAGATGATATATGAATAGCGTAACTTCTAATACAGTCTCCAAACAAGACTTTGAACTTAATAATGCGAACTCTGCGTTTTAATAACAATTCTTCTGATGTTCGCTCTAACTTGATTGGAAAGTTTAACTATGAAACCTGAGATGATTTTCGAATGACAAAAATAATCCTCTGGAGTCAAGACAGGACCACCATTGGTATGGCAAAGCCTAAAAATAACGGAGCCACAAAGCTTTGAGTAAAAAAAAAAAATTTGGCAGCAATTTCAAACCACGCACCACTCAAATTTATAATTAAATTCATTCCAAATTTTAATGTGTCATTTAATTTTCGAAAACATTCCTTCCTCCCGTTACAAAAAAGGGAAAAATGCGGAACTTTCGTTGAATATGATTATAATTATTATACTTTTTACCTTTTGGGGAGAAAATGGTTTTTTGCGATGCAATTTTCATAAATTTAGCTGGGAAATTTTGAAGCCTAACAAAAAACTACCTTCTGCTCTCTCTCTCACTCCCTTCCCGCCCATCCCTTTCCTCTCACTCTTGTTTCCGTCAGGACTTTTTAATTTTTTATGACATTTCACCGAAATTCTAATCAAAAATAATTCTTTCCGCTAAATTAAATTTTTAATTACAGAGTGCACTTGATGAGGCTATGGTAGTGGTAGCTACAGTTTTTAAATAATTTTCCCTTTGAGACAGTTTTCATGCCGGAAAAAAAGTCCCGGGATTTTTTCCCATCAAAAATAAGCTCAGTCGATGTGCTGTTGGAGTTATTTCATTTTCTCAAACAACCATAAACGAGCGAATTTTGAACATACGGTCACTTTCTAGAGATTTATATTTATAAGTATCTCAGCAGTGTTTCCATTTATATTCTACTCGACTGTCTGTCTCATTTTTTTTACATCACACTTCTCCGATAGACGAAAAGACTATAGACATCCCAAAATACATAAACCATCCAACTGTATAAGTGGCTTCTCTCACCCACAACATTTTATTGTGTTCCCTTCTGGGTGGGAGTGTTAAACCGAACATTTCAAGAGCAAAACCAAAACAACTAAATCACAAGAGACTATTAAAAGTATAAACTAAACCATAAATTAATAGATACATACATAAAGCAAAAGATGGAGGTATATTAATTAATAAATAAACAGAATGCTAACTCACATAGTCGACATAGCTCCCATCTTCTAGGAGACAGGATTGGAGAGACTCCGTTCTTTCCTTATACTAAAACTATACCCTTAACTTCATACTAACAGACTCTAACTATTTTTTCTCTTAGCGTTACTCTAATCTAATTGTTATTCATTCATTCCTTTACAATAACACCCTTATACCGCTCCTGTGGTCATGACACTGTTCTGTTTTATAAACTTAAACCCTTCAATGCTAGACCAAATATAGTGACAGGTGGCAGTATAACTAGAGGATGAATGAAAAATATTTGAATTTAATTCTTCATAGAAGTGTGCATTATTTTTGAAATGGCTTACTGGTAGAGATAACACTTATCCTCAAAAGAAATCTTGTGGATCATTTGTGATGTAAACTTTTTATGTTAAATACTGAATAGCTGGTAGTCATTGAGTGTGAAGTTGGTGATAGTGTATATTGTAGTTATGGCATATATTCTACATATGATTCAAACATATATAGTAGTTTATATATTTAAATGTTTATAAACATAGTATTCATATTTGTTATTTACGTAAATATTATATACTATGCATCAATTGTGGGTATAAGCCTCTGTCTTTATCCGCTCCTGGGAGTAGACCAACTACAAGATGTCTCGTACTTGGAGACAGATGGTAGTTAGCAGGGGTAAAAAAAAAAGAAGTGTCTACAGCCATTTCTGAACTGTTCAATTGGTTTATAAAAGGGCCAAACACAGGTCTAAAGGTTCAATGCCGGCTGTGCTGACGGAAAAACTCTTAAACTTCCTCATCACGGTATCAAACGCATCACAACTGGCTTAATTACTCCCAGACCGAATCACACAATGTTGATTGATTTATGAATTTCACTAATCAAATGGACGGAAAAAAGGTCCTTCAAAATTTCAATTAAAAAAAAAAGAAATTCAATTTAGGCGTCTGGTTCGAAATAGGTTTAGAAAGCGCCAATTAATTTTTCAAAAATTAATTAATTACCTAAAACAAGGGCGTCAAGTTTTTAGAGTTTATACCACTCTCATACGGAGATTTAGCTTTCAATTAAATGAAAAAAATCATTTTCAGTGAACGAGGCTAATATGGTCCAATCTCTCTCCTCTTTGTTCTCTCTTGGCTCTCATTCCTCTCAAATGCTTTCAACTATTATCATTATTATTTCTTTTTTGTTGCGTTTCCCACACACACAAAGGTGCTTTGGGAAGAATTTAGCTTTTGACACGTTTTGTTTAACCGCGTAGGACACCTCTTTCTGCTCTTATTATCAATGAGTCTGTACAAAACCTAAACTGTCCAAGAATTTAAGTACATAACACTTTGATTGTTAGACAAGAAAATATTTCATAAGTAATGCACAGTATGGGTTAATTTTTCTAAAAAAAAATTTTGCAATTATACTGTAATAAACTATCAGTGGATGAGACCCTACAGCCATGACCTACTATTAAACTTAGACCCTGTAGATCTATTCAACACTACTCTTGATATTGACTACTCTGTACTAACTGTTAGGGTGGAACCCTCCGTTGGACTAAGTCACCATGACTGTAAGCCATGGAGGCATCTAACTGGGCTGGATAGTAAACAGAAGGATCTTCGAAGAATAATCGCTTCTTTCATAAGTATTGCACAATATACAATAAAAAACTCGACTTAGTATCGCACACTTTCATCAAGAACTCATTTCAAAAGTAATGCACACTTGAACTGAGGTAGTAGTATTGACTGAACTGAGTAGTGGATGGATTGACTATGTTTATATTGTCGTAGAACTTGTAACCGTTACAATACGCCATATTTACAAGACTCAGTGGTGCCAACACAAATACTTGATTAAGGGGAGTGTTGGCTTTGTCACCCATAATCATAGATGACATTACCTCATCCTTTTGCTATCCCAATATTGTCAGTGACCAACCCAGGTAATTCACGGGGTTGTTACGGTACTGCAGCACTTCTGAACTAACATTGAAAGGGTTAACCAATACACCAAAACAGGGAGTATTTTTGTAAGCTCGTTTGGAGCGGGATTTCTCAGACACTTGAAACAGTCTGAAAATATTGTGAAGCGAAACTTTCAAAATGTGCTCCTTAGCTTGGAGAAAATATTTTCTAAATCTGTCGGCACCCGAGAAAAAGCGCTTTGATTCAAGTCAAAAGAAATATTGAGGATTTGAAGAGCGATTTAAAACAAGTTAGAACGGCGGGTGGGCGTCGCATTAAAAGCGTAAATATTTCAACTTTGAAGAAAGAAAAGAAAAAATTGTTTTAAAGCTTCCCGACGTAATGAGAGGTTGAAATGCCAGTCATCGGAAAGAAGAAATTTAAATACTACAGAAATATTTCCTCAGATCTCGGGCAATTTTATTCTTTTTTTCCCTCCCAAGATAAAATCTCGAATTCAAAACTCAAATAAACGTGACAGTGCGAAAAGAGAAAATTCTCTGACATTCTTATGAGTTTTATTCTCTTCGAGGAAGAACATTTTTCTTTTTCTCTCTGATTACTTTCGACGAAGAAAAAAGGAAAAATGAAAATTTCCTCCTTTTATTCTGGTCTCGTTACACTGCTACAGTAGCAGACAAAGAAGAATTTGATTTTAACATCCTGTTTATGTGAACTTGTTTTATTTCAATTCAAATACTATGTCGCCTGTAAATCGTCTTTCTTCAGACTCCTCGTATTGTTAGAAAACTCCTTTTGTGTGTCAGATTAATACTTTATCAACTTATATTCTTCACCGCAAAATAAATATACTAAAAATTTATACTTTCGTCTCGAGCGTCAAAACCAATTCCAGAATTTTCATTTATTATCTAAGACTATGTTAGTATATATGGATTGGATGAAACAAGTGCGGTGAACCGATGGCTTTGAATAGCATATCAACTCTTCTGATGATATCGAATCCTTTCATTTTCATCGATAGAAATTGAAATGAATTATAAATAACTTACCTTGTCAAAAGCAAGTGGCCGATACACACGGTCTCGCTCCGTCTGATCCATAATGTGGAGGGGGGTACGGGGTGCCAGGAAGGGGGACGGTCCTACCCGACCTCCATGGGGCTCTGACTGCGCCCCATCGCGCCAATCACCCACTCATGATGCCTAAAAAAATGAAAACAAAGTATTTAGACTATAATTTGGTTTGAGCTTTTAAATTGTCAAACACTGAGGTAAACTCAACAATATTCTATCAATCTTCTGAGGAAGTATAAATTTAATTATACTGACAATTTTAGATATACATTAAACACAATTAGTTATTGTTTAGTCTTGCGGCCATCAATTCAATGTAAAGTGATTCTTCGGCTCAAGGCCAAGAGGCAGCCCGAATGAATCACTTCATATACCGAATTGTAAAATGATCCAAAGGCTCAGGTATGGTAAGCAAATGTTTCTCTGATATACTGGGACATCCTGATGGGTCATTCAAAGTAATAACGGTTTGCAAACCCAGGTTTTTGGGTATAAATACTGCCCTGAATCATTCAATAAACCATTTCAAGGAATCAGTGGTTTTGTTTATTATAACCTTACCAAACTCCATCACCATAGTGTCACCAAAGACATCAGAGGAGTTGTCCATTGACAGACTTCCTCACACCGCCATAGGGAGAATCAATCCTGAAGCGTCAGGATTTTCTTCGTTCGGAAGTCCGAACACCTATTTTATAGTATTGTCAATAACCATGTAGCACATGCACACACACATCAAAATAGTAACATCTATATAACATTTGAGCGAGTGATAGAGACATATCAAACATATAACTCAGCATTGCTCTTATTAGTTATATTTTCCGTTTGTATATAAAATCCTTGAATTCCAATAACGGTCACAGCAGCTATACCATAAACGCAATACACTCAGCCTAGAGTTTGTGTTTGAGAGTCTGTCTAAGCTATGTGACAAATGTTTAAAAAGATTCAGTCAATTTTATACTGAGATTCGGTGAGAAGTATAAGAAGTTAGCCAGAGTTTGAAATATTTTATAAAAGTATGAAGGAACATAACAGACAAAAAATTATTATTATTTCAAATCAACCACAGTGAAAGATTAAATAATTTTCGTATAATAAAATTATTTTAATTTTTTATCTAATTCAGAAGTAGATAAAGTTGATTTTCAAAATCACAAAAAGTGAATAATTTGGATCAAAAATTTTTGTTTATTCATTTAGAAAGATTTTCCCTTTTTGGAGGCTAATGTAAACTAATCACTTAAAAGCCGATTATATAAAAAAAAGAACTCTCAAACTCTTAGATTAGAGATTATCAATCAATTCAACAAAAATATAAAAGTGAAATCAAAATTATACACGATTTTTAAAAATTAAAAACAGGATTCAACAAGAAACAAACACAAGTCTAACCTCAACAACAATTCAACTTCGAGTGTTTTGTATACCTGCAGAATACCATATTTAGTTCTCGGTGCCGCCGTCCAGATGTCACTGTTTCTAAACAAATCTTCGTTTTCAATTTTTCCTGGACGATTTTCAAACTGAATTTAATTCTATTGGATTTAAAATACTTTAGTAATTGTGGTAACTCAATTTTTTGGGTTTAGTCGTGTAAAAAAAGTCTAGAGCAGAGATTCCCAAACGGTTTTGTGTGGTACTCTTTTCCAGGAGAAAACTAAACTACATCACTTTGCCAGACGCAGGCATACCAACACTGGTTCGTGGCGGGTAAAATCGGTATTCGAATTATGCTTCCACGACTTATCGCTTAACACTATTTACACTGCTACATGTCTTTGTTGTCTATGGTTGGCATCCTCACAGACTCCTTGCAAAGTTTTTTGGTTCTGGGTAGACCCCCTAATTACCTGATTTTTGTAAATTTTCACTGTATTCACTATCGTGGACCCCCATTTTTATTTCATGAACCCCTAACACTTTTTTTCGCTGACGTAGACCCCTTATAGGTTGTCGTAGACCCCTTGGGGTCGATATACACCACTTTGGGAATTACTGGTTTAGTGCTTTTATGCATCTGAAGCAATTGAGTGCAATTTACAGTAACTGCTTACATACAATGGACATCGGTCACGAAAGTTTAAATAATCCTGCTAATAATTTGAATTTTGAACCCTGTAGAAGTCAGATGGAAAGCCATTTCTCTAAAAGAGAGTCAGCTAACGTACAAAGGCCAGCTGAAAATTATTTTCGCTTTCTAGAACTATCCATCAAACAAAACATAGCAGACTATTTCCTCATTATAATGATTTAAAACTTATTAAAATGTTTAAGCGGATGAGTGAAGCTCCACCACAGAACCGGGCTACAGCACAGATATTATAACTACTCTCTGTCCAACAGCTGGTGATACGATTATGACTTGGCTGTGTTGTATTTCCTGTGGAAACGGAACCCCAACTTGCACTTGATCACCTATTGTTGAAACAAGAAAGACCATCAAGTATGTTATTACGACTCTCTAAGATGTAACATTATATTTAATGTTGAAACATTACCGCCTCACTGAGCCATTCATGGGTAATGACTCCTGAAGGGATGATTTGGGAAATGTTGTATTTTGAGAAAAAAAAATTATCCATAAGCCGGAAGAGGGTCATAAAACTCGGCGCCCCCGTAGATTATCCCGTTGAAATGTGTTTGAACTTTCACTTGGAAGCTTTAAAAAGTTTGATTGACAAAAGCTATTCACCAGACATTTGAATAATGTGATTTGGTAACATGTTAAATTTTGCCTAAAATTCAAACGAAATGGAATTCAAAGTATTAAATATAAAAGTAATTTAATTTCTTGGACAATATGTGCTTTAACGCATAACGTAGAAAGCCTTTTGAACTTTAGAGATCAAATTCCACCTCCACACACCGAGATCCGATAACAATCTCCTCCACACAACAGTGGATTGATGACTAAAACCTTTTTCGATAACCTGTTATAATGGTTTCCAAGAAAGATTTATTTAGAGAACAGACCAAAGTCTTAGCTCAAAGAATTAACAGATGACACTGTTTTGACCATGAGGTGATGTCCTCTTACCATTTCCTATAAATGGGTAGTCAATCATTCAACCTCTCGAATATCTCCCAAAACTTTTTAAATTAAAAAAAAATTGTTTCGATAAACTATGCTAAATATGCCAATCAATAAATATGTTAAAATCAATCGATTAAATTCTAAAACCTTTTTTTTTGTCGATATCATTTTCGAAAATATTTTCTGATTAAATTTTAAGAATTTCTTCTCCCGGAATTCTTTTGCGGAATTTCTTAATTACACCGCAATCAGGCGATAAAAGTCTGGCCAAATGGGCGTTTAAGAACGGATTCGACTTCCTTTGACGAGAAACCGGTAAATTATGAGCTTCCGTTCTTAAAAGACTCTTCATCCAAGCGTTTACTATTTACAGCACGATTTCTTCTTAAAAGTGTTCAAAACTCATGAAATCAAGCGCGCATTACATATTAGGTGGACGGGAATATAATGCCAGCTCTATGCGTTACACCTATTTTACGGTAAAAGTGATAAATCAGACGAGAATATATAATTTTCAGTGATTATTCATAATTACCAAATAAGCTTGGTAAATGTGATAAAGCTCAATCAATGTTTGATGCATGACCTTCTAGGCACTTCTTCATCTCTTGTGTTTTGCCAATTCTTATTCCTTCCCTGTTCCCGGCATAGACAACTGCTTGGCTTGCTTGTGTTTTGTCAGAAAAGTGACAGACGCCAAGCTTGTGAACAAACTTTTATTAATTTTCCAACTACGAGTTGAGCATTTTATAAACTAGCCCGGTAAATGTGATAAATACTCAGGGATTTATCACATTCACCAAGCTTATTTGGTAATTATGAATAATAGCCGAGAATTGTATATATCATTAACATCACTTTTACAGTAACAGATATACGATATTATATTTCAGTCCACATAATACAAATTTTTATATAAATTGTACATCATATTAATATACGGACTTGTCGTCTTGTGTTATAACTACAGCGATTGACTCTACTTCAGGATATGTTTGGGTCTGGTTTTACGCGTGTTCCTTTTGTGCGTCATAGAAAAATTTTCCCGCGAACGTAATTTCATCACAAATGGCGTCAGCAAATGTTTTTGGAAAAAGAAGAAGAAGAAAAAGATTTTTTTCCCCACAAAGTAGAAAATGTGACTATCCTGGTAAATACAGAAAAAGCTTTTATTTACTTATTCAGCACTCCAATCAAAGAAATTTTCTTTCTTTATTTTAATTTTTAGCGAGAGAGAGAGGAAATGGGAGAGTAAGAGGAAAATGTTTTTAAAACCCACTTAATCTTTATCAAATTTAAAATATTTTTCCCCCGTTTTCCCGCCTCTCTTTACCCGAACTCTTTTCCGCTCTACTTCCCTGAAAACCTACACAAGAGGCCTTACAAAGACTTTTTCCCTTTTTAACGAGAACCGGAAAAGGAAAGGGAATAAATATTTGGTGGTGGTGGTTTTAATACCATTTTTCATCCTTAATTTTTGGGTATAACATGTTACCCTTCCTACTCAATCAACCATGATAAAAATAAGAAATTTTAAACGACTTTGGGATTAGTAACACAAACCGTAGTCTTAACTTGATCGGTTTGTTTTCACACGGTAATTTGAACATCAAACTGTGACTGAGAGAGTATTGCTGAGATATTGCTTCTCTAAGCTGTATCGCAGGATATCAATTTCTGAAAAACCCGAACTCCAGCCAGAACCGTCCTGACCATTGGTTCCTCTCTTATCCCATCCTATGGACAGTTGTGACCAAGCCGCTACAATTTCCAAACTCCTCTGTCTCCTCATTCATTTTTACTTTTATGTACTCGGGTGACTCAGAATCGCATTATTATTGTTGTTTGTTGTTGTTACTCGTTTCCACAGTTTGAGGTTCTCAGTGATAACTGGGTAAGTGGACAATTTAATATTATTATTATTTAAGTCTTAATTGTTAAAGTTTTTAATTATTAAAAGCTTGTATAAGAAATACTCCAGAGCTATTTTCCCAACTTTGCTCTACGGCTGTCAGACCTGGGCTATGACCCGGAAAACCGAGGACGACCCAAAGAGTCATGAAGAGGAGCATCAGAGGTGTTCGGCTTATCGACAGGATAAGCAGCCTAGGAATCAAGTAGGTACAGAAGATGCTGTCCAGTTCATTAAGAGGATGAAATGGAAGTGGGCTGGCCACCTGATGAGGGAAAGCGACGGAAGATGGACCAAAGAGACCACGCTATGGTCTCCGACTCTGGGGCACAGAAAAAAGGTCCAACAGAGAAGGAGATGGGAGGACGACCTGGTTATCTTTGTTAGCTCCCAGTGGCATAGAAGAGCAAAGAACAAAACACTGGGGAGAGTAGCGGGAGAGACTTTTGCCCGAGATGGGCCTAGTGGAAAATTATGACTCTAATTTATGTAAAAATGTAAAAATGTAAATGTAATTCTACTAATATAAGCTATTATTATTATTATTATTATTATTGTAAGAAATCTATTTAAAACTTATTTACTATAACAAACAGGATGAGAGAGGAGGATTCGAACTCACAGCCATTTGCGTCCAAGTCAGGGACTTAACCACTACACTACTCCTCCCACGAAAGGGTATAAATACAAAAGAAAAATCAAAAGACACCAAAATTTCTCAAAAGGCATATTGAGGGAATAGTGAACGATACCTTGTGGAAACTCTCTCCTCGCTTATATTACCTAATTGAATTTTTTATGATGGTAAGAGGAAGAGAGAGAGAGGAGAGGAAGAGGTTAGGAAGTGGTTTTTGTGCGTAGTAGTAGTTCCCTCGCGTGTTAAGTTCACTTAATTCGAACGGTCAGACGAATTAAAACGCAGCTAGAAGTTAATATAGCCCCTTGTCTCCTTTTAATGCGGCAGTAAATTAATCTTAAAAGCGAGAACGACGACGAGGAAGAAGGAAGGGAAGGTGGGCAGGAGAGAGAGGAGGAGGTGGAGGGAGAAGTGGGATGAGAAACAAAAGCGAGATACGGATGGAGGACCTTAATTGAATTTTGCAATCCATCAGGGACTAAAAAGATCGGCGGGGGTTAAAGTGTCTTACAAAAAATCGATTTCCGGTTTTTTTGATTGATGACGAAAAAAAGTTTGACATTCTCACGGACTTGGTGTACTCGTGTCTGGTATTAACTTTCTGACATGATAGGCCTTCTGTTTGATTTCCTTTTTTTGCTTATAAAACCTCATACCCACATCCAGACAGCGTTTTCGTGTCTTCTCTCTTTCACGTTCTAAATTCTAAACTTTTTATTTATTCATCTAATTATCTATTTCCGCTTTTCCTTTCTTTCTTTTAACAAAAGTCAGGGTACTGTTGGGACGGTAAGCGGCAAACTCATCATTCCAAATATAAACTATACAAATTTGAAATTTGCTCAAACAGCCATTTTGCTGTATAGGCAAGTTTGCTGAGACATTTTTATCAAATTGATTGGGGTTAAAGGTACACTCCCTTGCTTGCCTTTGTTAAATACTGTATCTCTCAGCTTGACTTACTGTAAATTACACAAAACATGGTATCAGACTTATAGAATGATGATATTTAGTTAATAAACAATATTCCGGGCCTGCACTTAGCACTTAAGAGTCGCTTTGTAGAAGAGTCGCATCTTATTCGCATTAAAGAAAGTTACGTTACGAGTTTATAATTTAAAACAACTTAAAGTTTTGGGGTCAAACACTACGTATACAGTTTTACAGAACATACCAGCATAAGACACTGTAACTGTTAATATTTGAAAGTAAAACAAATTTGGACGTTTTGTCCACCAAAACTCACTGCCGAGATATTCATCAAACAGTAACACTTACAGTGTTGTCTGTTGTGACTCTGCTGTGGAACTATATACGCGTTATTTGACCCCAAACTTGTTTTGTATTATAACACAACCGCGAAAGTCTACGAATAAAACTTTTCAATCTTCACAAAAATCGCTTAACTTCAAGCAAAATGAACCGAAATGAATGTCAAAACACGTTAAAATATAGCCAAAACATAGTATAAAACCCTAAAACAAACTTTCATTCAAACTTATTAATTTTATTTATTGAGAATCTCCACAATGAAAACAGTTTTACAGCTTTCCCACAATTTTTAGTCTCACTTATTGCGTCTCTAATGCTATTAAAACGATTTGACGTGTCTTTGTACGTTTTATAAAACAAATTTTATTAAACGAAAAATTGTTTTGTTGAAATGATTCATTTCCTCATGTAATTCCAATTAAAATCCAGTCTTCTTACGTTTTAGAACTGAATTATAGTTTATTATGTTAATGAAACTTATTTAAACTTAGACCACTGGTCAACTGTTCGAAATTCAAAGTTGAAGTGTAAATAGACTTCCCATAGAGTAAGAAACTGATAGCGTTTCCGGGATTTCGATTCCGCAGGAAGTAGTCACCGGTATAGGCGATGGGGAGAGTATGTCAGCCATATTGTTTTTAAGTGTTTTTGAGCCATAATTTTAATCCAGTGCCATCGCGCATAAAACAAAACCATAGAGCGGTGAGAATAATTTTTAAAGACGTCGTATTCGGACGCAAACTTGTTTTCTGTTCTCTTTTCCAGCTGCTTAGGGACACGTTGAGAAAATTTTCCGCTTTCGAGCCGACCCTTCGACGTAATTATCTCAAAATTAGAAACGTGACTTTGTTCTTGGGATATTCTCATCCAAACTACAAGCTCCCATTTTCATTTTTGTTTATTTTTTTGTTTTTGTTTATTTTTTACAATTTCCTTTGTGAAAAATCTTAACACACCGCCTAATCTCTCCCCCCACACCCACCTCTCTCTTTATTTCATGAATCCCGACGCTTAAAAATGAGCATTAAAGAGAAAACTTGCTTTTAAAAATTAATTGAAAACCTATTGATTGTTTCCAAAACGGCCCACCAGACTCTATGAAACATATTTATTTTCTTTCTTAATTTTTTTTTTAAACGGTCGGCAGAATTTGTGACCTAACTATTAAACTTGTCTCTGGTTCTTCTCAAAGGAATTGAACACAAAGAACTTCATTGACAACTGAAAATAAAAAAAAATATTTTCAAGCTCTTAGAAAAACGCGCTATTTCGAGTGTGAGCCAGTGGCGTAGGGTAAAAATTGCTGACGGGAACATTGTGAGAGTTATATTCCGCAAAACTTAACTTGTTCTCTCTATAACAAATAATAGTATATTTTTAATAGGATTATGGTTTATAAATACTTAAAACATTATAAATGAACTGGAATATTATAAATATATTTTGTTTACTGAATGTGAGAAGGAGTTTGTAGTGAATCAGTGGAAGCTTTTTTGTAGAATTTTGATATCCAGCATGAAACATGGTAGTGTAAAGCGTGAGTTCGTTTAATCTAGCTACGGATGGGAGTTATGACTTGTATAACAAGACAAAGCTTTTATCTGAACTAGGCAGATATGAATCAGGAGTTCATCCGAATGTAACGGTCTATTTCAAATCATCCTTACTGAACATAAATCCTTGGTACTCAAACTGCGGTCAGCGGGCCACATGCGGTTCATCAAGTTCTACTAAGTGGTCCAGTGGTCCAGTGGAAACCGATTGAGTGCGAATTTGTGAAAGGTTGATTGCTCATTCTTAAGTCTGAATTCTGGATACAATATGTATACAGAAAATACATACAGAAACAGACTGACAGATGTATTAATACATACAGATGATGCCCTGAGGGTGGACTGTATGCGTCGGAAGCCGGACTTGTAAAATTTTTGTTTGGTAAGTCGTGTGGCCCAGTCGCAATGGTCACAATGGAAATTTGGCCCGGGAAGGAAAAAGCTTGAGTACCAAGGACATAAATACACTGTACTGATGCACAAGTTAAACAAACTGACTATAAGAACATACGACCAACTGAAGAACAGTTAGTGCAGTACCACAATAGACAGCAGCCAGAAGAGCAGATGGAACGTCTGGTAATGGGCCTAACAGCATAAGTAGCCACACAAGTCCAGTTCCATCCCATCCATTTCTTAACCACGTATCTGTTATTTATATTTTAAGAGCGATACTTCAAATCCTCCATGTCTTCCACTGATACACTAACATTTCCAAAAAGTTCTAATCCATGTAAAAAATCGCTTCAAAAAAGAACGAACAACATGAAAAGGAGGCAAGACAACGAACAACGACTTCGAAAAGGAGGCAAAAATACTTTTCGACTAAACTCATAACGAATCTTAAAAGGTAAGAAATCATCGATTCAACTGTAACTGTAAAAAAAAAATTTCCCGGATACAATAATTCAGTGGAACGAGAACGGCGGAAAGAAAAGCGTAGGAAAAGTGAAGAATGTTAAAAATTTAGGTCAAAGAGCAGAAAAAGAATTGTATAAAACGGAAAGGGAAATGGATGAAAGGTAGAGAAAGAGAAAGAGAGAGAGAGAGGAAAAGGTATTAAGGAAATGTTGAGTGAAGAAGTTTTTCTCAGAGCGGGAAGAGCTCAGCCTTTTCAGAGGAAAACGTCGGAGAAAGGTTTTTTAAGAAGGTTTAATTAAGGACTTACCTAATTTAATTAACTGTTTGTTGATTTAAAAGAGAAAAGAGAATTTAAGGTTGCCATAGCCATAAATTTTATTTATACACCCCCGCTCGGGGAAGAAAGAAGTAAACTCCTGAAGGGATGATTTGGGAAATGGTGTACTTTCGAGGAAGAAAGAAAATTATCTATACGCCGGAAGGGGTCGTAAAACCTCTTACTGTCGAGGAAATTGTTCAAACTTTCACTCCGGAAGTTTAAAAATTTTCCACGACAAAAGCGAAAGACCAAATCAAGATACGAACAGAATTCGACAAAATTTGATGCGATGGTAATTTAATTTATTTTCCCTTCGGCGAAATGTCTTTTGATGCAAAATTTCTTTGACAAAATCTTAAGATGGTATAAAGGCACATCTACTACATAAATACAGTTAGGCCACTTTCAAAATAAACGGCTGTGATCTTTCTGAACTTTCTAATTTCAAATTTCGCTCTTGTTAGTCCATACCGTAACCTTTGTATTTGGATTCGCATCCTCCTGTTCAAAAATCTTTTTATCTCCAAGATAACATAAAGCCGACAACCTGTGGCCAACACTCGTCATACAGAGTCGTGGGGGAGGGTCGAAAAGGGTTGATAATTTTGGGACGAGCAAAAAAGGGTTGACAACATTTTAATGAGGACTCTGGGATTCGATCAAAAAGTTTTATCAGAAAAAGACCGCTGTCATTATTGGCCTTTGAGGGTGTTAGAACCTCAAAAATTCTACGAGCTTTTGAATAATTTATAAAACTTTTAAACCGACGGAGCTTTTCCCTAAAAGCGTTGTTTTAAAAAAGAAAAAAAGTTTTAATTCGGGAAATGTGTTCCGGGGACAACGCAAATCCCGTTTTTCCCTCCCTTTTTCCTTTTCCCTCTGTTCTCTCTTATTGTTAAAAATGTAAAAGGTTGGAAAGGTAAAGCTGACGGATGACAAATACGTCAGGAGAGAAGGAGAAGGGCGGTTTTGTGGCTTAGAGATGACTTTTGGGTGAAACAAATTATTGACATGTGTAAATCGTTTTTTTGGGGGCGTGCTGTCATATACAAACTCGTTCTCTCCCCCGTGACCTTTATCAACTACAAATTTGTTTTGTTTTTTGTTAAATTTCAATTCCAAAGCTCGTTTTCAAAACGAATTTGATTCTTTTAACATTTTTTTTCTATTCCCAGTGAAGGCAAAGTAAAAACGTCTTGTATCTCAACAATGTCCCATGTCTCCTTCTGTGGTCTTTTCCACTCCATTTTAATGAAAAGAAAAAAAAATGAAATCGGAGGATCTGTGAGCGACAGTAAATGACATTCTTGTAACTTTTTTGATGTTTGAATTAGTTAAAAAAGAATTAATATTTTGAAATTTAAGGCACACCCAGTCGGTCACAGACGGAAGGAAAGGGAAGAAAAGGGTTGTAAACAAAACTGTCACAATCAGGTTCCCACTTGTGGGAATTTTATTCCTCGATTACGTCTCTCCTATAACAATCCCACATTAAATCACACCGTTTCGTTTCAAATCCTGAAAGCTCTTCACTCGAGTGTACTTTTTTACATGGATACTTCGCTCACCACAGCCCACAACATACGTCTTCGTGTTAAAGAGAATAAATATAAATAAATGAAGGCCTTGGCGGAGGAGAGGTAGCGTCCTCACACGCCATTTCAAAGGTAGTGGAATTGTATGAAGTACCTGGAATGGGTGCCAATTTTATATTTCAAAACTAGCAATCAAGAAAAATGGTATCCAATTCATCATGGACATCGTGAACCTTTAATCATTTTAAAGATTTCTTCTGGTCCTAAACTTCTCCTCAACAAGACAAAGCAGCAGAATAGAATGAAAGAGAAAGATTGTACATAAGATATAGGGATACACACCATCAAAATTTGTAAATCTGGTTCCAGAATTTAAACACCAGCTAAAGAGACAATGTAAATCACTGACAATCTTACACACTTACAAAAGAGAAGAGAAGCCAGAAACTAAAGAATGAATGAGAAATAATAAATAATAAAAGAACAAGCTAGAAAGGTAATATCAACCGCAGATCCGAGAGATTAGAGAAACGTTAAAAGCAAAGTCTGTAATAAAACAGCACCGGCGTTAAGAGCACTAAGAACAATAATTGGTGAGAGGGGAAAAGAGACAGAGAACACACAAAACGATGAAAATATGAGAAAACAAAACTGTCAGAGAGAGAGAGAGGAAGAAATTAGCGAGGTAAAACAATGGAAATGCATCGCGGAGGTGAACCAAACAAATAAGAGGACGGGGAAGGGAGGAAGGAAAGGAAAGTCTTTAAAGATAAAAGGAAAGTGACGCGTAGGAGGAGAGTGGGAGGTGGAGGAGGATGAAGGATAAATGAAGAAGAAGAAGAAGAAAAAAAGGCTAATAAGGAAATTTTTAATGAAAAATGAATGGTAAGTAGAGTTAAGCGGCTTTTAAAAAATTCCAGGCAATAAATTTGTTAGTAGTCTCGATTTGTCGGCCATTACGCGGAGTAAAAAATTTAGGACAACATTATTGCCAACCCCCATGCTTTACCGAGACTAAAAGGTTGTCTTACTCCTTGTTTTATTTACTTGAGAACGAATTCCGTCGCTGAGGATGACTAAATATAACATAATTGCTGTGGAGTTGGGTCGATGTCGGAATTTAACCTTTTTTGTATATATCCCAGAGTTTATGGATTGAAGGAGACATCGTGGGGACAAAAAAGTGCAGGAAGAAGAGTCTGGAGAGGTTTATATGCTGCAGGTTTCAACCTGCAGCATATAAACCTCTCCAGACTCTTCTTCCTGCACTTTTTTTTTTTGTCCCCACGATGTCTCCTTCAATCCATAAACTCTGAAAATGGCTACTTTGGATAGTAGTAGCTGGGACCACAGCTCCATCTTGTTTAGCCAGCTTCTTGAAGTGTTTTCCAAATGCTTATTTACACGCTATATAAATTAATGCGTTCCCAAAAGAGGATTAAATTTAGTTTATACGACTTCATCAACTGACCTTTAGTTAAAGTTTACATCTCCGGGAATTACACAGGAAACCGCTGATAGTTCCCCAGATAATCTCCTCCCAACGGGTTACCGTGGTTTTCTACTAACTTCCTCTTATCTCAGATTTCCCTCTAAAACTACTCTCATTAGACAAACTTAAAAGTCACGCGTAACGTTTTATTGACTTTGTTTTATGAAATATTCTCATTTTGAAGTCACCTTCCATTTCTCCCTCGGTTGACATTAAGCCTTTCAAACAAAAAAGGATTCCTTCTCTCAGTATTATCTCTTTGTGCCTTAGAGCAAAAAAAAGGAGGACTTTTGAGAAAATGAAAGAAAGTTTGTCTTGGAGTGGTTCGTTATTTTTGTAATTCATTTTTGATGAAATCGTGCAGTACTTATAAAATGGCCTCCTCCTACAAGTTTGCTTTAAGGTGTGCAATATTCTTTGAGAGGAATATCATTCAGGATTACTAAATGTAGTTAACTATCAGATCTACAAGTGTATGTTGATGTATTTATATACAATTCAACTTCTACTACTAAGATTGTGACCTAGTGAATTTAGGGTAGAATACTGACATAAAAATCGAGGACAATATCATATCCAATATCAAAATCGATATTATTACTTTATTTCAATATATACTTGTGATCTGTTGGTTCAGAATCCCAAACCGAAAACACCCAAAGGTAGGTTGAACCTGTTCGGTAACCTATTTAACATAGGTTAAGTAATGACACAGTGCAGTGTCTTAGTCTTTTGGGTGGTGTTTATGTGAAGTGTTAAGTGTTCGTGTTGTATTACTCCGTATTGTCTTGGGACTCCTGGGAAGTCGTGTTAGAAACGAATTCGCGCTACTTCAAGTACGGTTCTAACATTAGGTCGTGTGTTGTTAGGAGGAGTTTTAAGTCCGACAGTACCCAACTGGCCTTTGGGTATACTATGAGCATTTTCTCCTACCTACGAGAAAAGATGGATTCACCTATGGCAGTGCTGAGGATGAGGCAATTAATCGGAATGTTTTATTGAATCAAACTGAATTGTATTCATACCCCGAGAAGTTTATATTATAAGAGTTACAGTATATTAGAATGACTCATGGGGCCGGCCAGTCACCATTTGCCAATTTACCATTTTTTTCAAGAAAATTTTGGCCTTTTCCCGGATGAGTCACCCTACAATAAAGTCATTAATCTTATGACTACGTATCCAAAATGAATTTTTATTATATTTAACTCTCCTTCTAGTTCCAGAGAGACATAATGTAGTAGTTCGTCGGTCTAGTCGTGAGAGGAATTTTGTCTGATAAACAGACCAGCGTTTTAGTCCCAGAAGCGGATTCGGAAACGAGAAGTGATGTTGGGTTTGATAGTTACTGTGAGAGTTAGAGAAAGTTGGTGGGTAGAAGAAGAAGAAGTGTTAGGTTCGAGGAGTAGTAGATGAGGGAAGGAATTAGGAAAGTAGTAGAGGTAGAATCCAAAATGAATAAATTCAAATTCCGATTCCGTCAGATTGGTAGCAGGTTTGGTCACTATTTCTCCTCAAAAGCTTTTTCTCTTCAAACGAACTCATTTAGAAGTCTGACTAGCAAATTTAAAATAAAATGCCAAGAGACGATTTCAGGAAAAATTTCAAAAATGTCAAATTTAAAAAGAAAAATAAAAGAATCCACGAATGATTTGAGGACAAAAAGAAAATATATTCAATACACGACTTCGTCTATATAAAATATTGCAAGTGTCAGAGCCTGGTCAATAAGAAGCTAAAAGGAAACCAGAAGGCAGTAAAGAAGTTTCCTCAACGAAATGTCTAAGTCTCATGGATGATAAATGTTCGGTTTAAAGAACAAACGGTGACAGTGACTTATATTCCCTCCTACTCAGCACTTTCATATTTTCAAAAATTCTTTATAAATTTCCTTTCACAAAACTTTCCTTTTAATAAAAGGTGTTTGTTTGTTCAGAAATTTCCTTTCATTCATTTTTATTTGATAGAGAAAAAAAATTGAGGGGGCTTCGTGAAAGCTGACACCAGAAATTTCTTCCCAGCTCGCCACGCAGATTTACTTTATACTTGACTCTGAGGCAAAATAACAAAAAAGATTCTTGAAATAAGTGTGCGTTACTTTTGAAATTAGTAGGCTTTTGTTTCTTCTGTTGGGGATGGTTTCAGATAAACAATATGTGATTATCCGGATGAAAGTCGATATATTCTTTGAAACTCATACACACGGCCACCCACTATACCTATTGTATATCAACCACACTCTGACGTCAGTTATGGACACCAGTATAATTCAGTTGATTCCCAAGTGAGAGTTTATTCTCATATAACCGTTGAAATTAATATCGAATTGTATACTACAATAATGCACAGAGCATCAAAAAGTATGGGCCAAAAAGTTTCAAAGACTTTGAGCGGTACATGCTTTACCAGTATCTGGTGGAAAGTGTGTTACAGTATGCGGCGGAGGTCTGGGGATGGAAACCCACAATTCGAACAGCTGCAGAGGAAGTTCCCCAGATGGACCTTGGAACTCCCATGGTATGTCCCAAACTACGTGATCATGGAGGAAGTAAAGAAAACACCAACACCAAGAGTGTTGTAAGAGCAGCAAAGTTCGACTCAAAAATAATGGCAGGCAATAACGAGCTGCTGAAAGAGTGCCTACGACTGAGCGACAAGAATGTAGAAGATAAGCCGAAAGAGCTTTCTTACAGAAGATTGGTCTCAGCGTAGAGTACGTCAGAAGAAGGAGAGAAGAGGAGCTGAAAATCCACAAGGAAATCCAGAGAAGATGTGAAGATATAGAAAAGGCGAGTCGGTACCGGAGGATGGAGCAATCCAATATCTGGAAAAAGTATTTGGACTTCGGACCTCCTGTTCTATCTGAGCAAAAGGTTGCAGCCCCATTTAGCGTGATCCTATTGTAAATATAAATTATTATACAATATATTATTATTATATACTACAATAATAATGGCAAGAGACCTATGGGTAAAGGGCCCGACTATGTAAGTTATGGTGAGTTCGAATCCTCTTCCGTATCCTGTTGTGGCGTTCGCCACATTCCATTCCGGAATGGGTACAGTGAAATGAAGCAGCCGACAACCGAAGCCAAATTCATTCAGTCCCAGAGCTCCGCACCATCAGGATCCTTTCCTTTTCAATTCTAAATTATAGTTATAATAACATTTTATATATCAATATACATATACTTTCGGAATTAGTGTTGTCCATCATTCGTTCATCTACAACGACACAACTTGGTTCCAACACTGTTATACCCAAGGGTGTAGAGGGATATAAAATATCACCAGCGAAATATAGAGGAATTACACAAAAATAAAATTAAATATAAATAATAATATTACAGTGACCAATGAGGGAACTGTGGTTGAGTGGTTAAGGCACCTGACTAGCGGAGTAAAAGTTGAGAGTTTAAACCCCTATTATACCCAAGGATGAATAACGAGATTAAAACTCAAAAAAAAACTGAAACAACCACATAAAACTCTGCAAAGCAGGATTTAAATCCCTTTTTACAAGATTAACTTAAATAATATAAATAGATACAAATCAATATATAAATGTATAATAATAAATAGACCGATAGATTTACCAAATTTCTTACTAACACCTACCCTACTTTTCAAATTTTAATTTATAAATCACACCGCCACCTTCCATTCGATTAAAAATTTAAATTCCACTTATACAGTTCTTTAAAAATATATTTTGAATAGACTATAACACCCCGTCAGCACTTTTTATCGTGTTTGCCAGCTCCCTCAGTTACGGAGTATAGTCACCGAAAGGACAGGAAATTGTTGTCGGAATAAGTAAGGAGAATTTGCTAAAAATCAAAAAAGCATTCGTGAAGAGATTAGGAATAGTCTTAGCAAACAAAACAAAAAAAAAGGAAAATAAAAGAGCCTGAAAGAGGAAAAGCTGTAGGAAGGAAGAAGAAAAAAAAAGCGAAAGAGGATTAAGATGATCGAATACGATCGTTTAGAATGGGTCTTAATTGATTGCGATCGCAATGTCTGACGTCGACGACTTTATCCCTGAGGAAAGGTGGGATATTTATTTCGCCTCTTTTTTCTCCTCCTTTAAGAAACTTTCATTCATAGAGTTACCAATAAACAAGACTGAAATGTGATAATGTTAGTAAATCTATATCCTCAACTACTCCTGTGACGTCAAATCGGAACTAATTGGAAAGGTTATCTCTGTCATTTTCTCTTCCTTCTTCGTATTATTAGTGACGGAGAACTGGGTTTTATATAATTAAAATTTTCAAGGAACTCATCAACTCTGCTTCTAGATTATATACTGACTGAAAGGGTTTGTGAGATAATATATTCTTCTAAAGATAGTTTAAAGGCTGATTTTTGAACAAAATGGGTATTGCAGAATACTATTTTCAGAGTTGAGACCCGCCACTTGCCAATCAAATCTCAACTTCAATATTATATACATTATATACAGGGGTTGGACAAAATAATGGAAACACCTGACGTATATATTACAGCACTTTCGATTATGTGGGTGTTGAAATTTGCTGTCGCTTTTATTTCTGTATCGTCTGGCCATAATCCTGGTTCGTCAGTGTCTGTGCGTTGACGCCGCTGGAGACACGTGGACACTGTCGTTTGTGAGACGTTGCGTTTCGTCACTGAAGCTTCCGCTAACCGAGCACCAATAACTCGACATCTTTCAAAATCTGAGAAATCACACATTTCGCCGCTTGGATGTAAACAACGTCTACAGCACTAAGATAAAACCTATAAGTTCTGACATATCAACTCCGTTGGAGTATTTACAGGGAAGCAGTGGTGCCAACATAAACTCAACTCGACTCCATCACATGGTGTTTCCATTATTCTACCCAACCTCTCTATATATGTGAAATTTGATTTAGGCAATAAAATTACTTAAACACAGAGTAACGCCGACAAAGCATTGCACACCCTCAAAATTTACTAAAACTTTCTAAAATTCAAAAAACCATTTCATACAAACTGTCAGAACATTGCTTGATGAGCTCCCCGAAATGTCAAAAATATCAGCTCAAGAATTTCGGTAACTATTTATAACTATCAGTTCAAATGGTGACTTCCCTCCTCCCCAGGTCGTTGGCACACATTAACTCGAAACAACACACCGATCGATCGTGGGCAGGGACTGAAAATTAAAAAGAAAAATTCCAGTTTCCAGGAACGATGACGTCAAAGCTCTTAAAGTGCACACGATATTGATCAGAGATAAAAGAAAGTTGAAAGACGGACAAAAAGAAAATCCTTTTTCTGTTTCGGGTCAAAGCTCAAAAACCGGGCGTGCCATTAACATTTAGTTAATGTAATTTCTCACGCCTTAAATATTTTATTTATATTTATTAACTGTAATAAATTAAAGTGAAAAGTCTGACTCGTGTATTACGGAGAGTTAAAACATTTTCTTATTAACGCCTTCCTGTACTTCCTCCCCCACTCCCCATCTCTCCCACACACTTATTTATTATCATTATTGTTATTTATTAAACTAATGGAAAAACACTTTGTTTTAAAAAGTAAATAAACAAAAAAAAATTTTTTTATAAATACTTATTCAGTGATAAAATTAACGAAGGAAGGTTTTGCTTTATTTGAACAGGTCACGTGGTCTCTTTTTCTGGGCCCTTGTTTGACTGTTGTCTGAACCTTGTTCGTTGGGTGAAATTTTTTTCCATTGTTTGATATGCTTTGTGATATTTGCCAACAAATTACATCGATTTACCTCTCACGCAAATATTTAAAATTATTGTTATTATTGGCTTTTTGTGTTAGGTCATGCATGGGACGGAGTTGCGCCATAATTTGGGGCTAGGCAAAATAATAAAAATTCCAGGATAAAATTAGAATATTGGTGCAACAATTTGTTGGTCTTGTATTCCTCCGCGGATCGATTAATGCTTTACAGTCTTTTGTATTTATGTCTTTTTTTATCAATTTCATGTTTATTCTAAAATTATTTTTTGATACACACACCTGAGACGCATGTTCTCAGATTGGGTTTGTGAGAGAAAAACATCTTCCACACTCGTTGAATTTTTTTTTATATACACAAAGCGGTCAAGCCGCAAATAGTTCTGATAGCAATGCGATAAAACTGTGAAGGGATTCTTGTTCAAACACAATTTCTATAAATGTAATGCAACAGTTGGTGCTAAAGTAATTTAACAGTTGAGGGAAGGAGAGGATGTGGGAGGACTTTGTAATGCAGTATAGATCACACGCACCATTTTCGATTATTGGAAATATTGTAGCCGTTAAAAACTGACCCAAAGTATTTTTATAGTTTTTATTGCTTCTACTCAAAAAAAATATTTTCTAAAACATATTCCCTAATGTATTCTCATTAGGTATCATTTAAAATCATCATAACACGTGTTTCTTTCCACACAAAGTTTTAATAGTTCCATTGAAAATAATTTTATACCCCAAATTGAGTTCTCATCGTCGCCATTTTGTTTATTTCATCAATGAAGCTCAACTTTTCAAGAATTTCTATTTTGGATGTTGTAGATTATAGCGAACAACCATTTCCTAAGTAATACTGATGTGCCTTGACCGCATAAACTAGTCACACTGACTTTAATTAACTGATTTCTGAATACCGACTGAACAAACTGATTTCCGGTTACTATAACTGATCCACTGACTTGAGGCTCAGGCTGTATTTATAGGGGTGAGACTCAACCCCCAGGTACAAGGGTTGAAAATATGAGTCTACCTGTTTGTTTCAGAATAGTTCAAGCTTCTGGGGAAAATTCTTCTGTAAACAGAGCTGGTATACAACACAGCTCTACGAAGAACTCATTTCAAAATTATGCATACTTGTAGAGAATTGTATAAAACGTGACATACGCGTAACTGAATGAGACATTTCCTCGTTCAATAGGTTGTGCATCGACAGGTACAATTTTAACGATTTTACGCGGTTTTAACGATCACTAATTTATTATACAATACTCTCACAGAGGATTCGTTTCATAAGTAATCCACGCTTCTGAGAATAATTCATTTCTTAAATAATTTATACTTTGATTCATAAAAATTCATTCCATTAATAAATCAGTCGACAAAAATTATAAGATGGGGCTTTGAATTTATGTAGCCGATATTATAGAACCCCTCTTCTTAAGTTTCACAAAAAATTTGGCTCTGGAATTAAATGTCAATCGTTGTCCTTTTGATATTTTCAGACTAATGAGCTCGACGGCCACTGATTTAAAGAAAAATTTTACATAAAAATAATAAGGGTATATTATACTCTCATCTGGTTTTTCTAGATAATTTACGAGCAAGACTAAATATCCTGGAGTCGTTTATAGGATTATGAATCTTAACAACACTCATCTGTAAACAAAAGACTACGGCACTTCATTTTTAATGACGACAACAACTACAACAACAGCAGCAGCAGCAAAAAAGAACTTTTTGTTTTAATTTATTTATAAATAAAAGTCCTTTAATTCTATTAGAACAAAAACACCTGAATGTGGCATACATTGTTTTCCGGATGTTGACATTTCGCTCCCAGGAACCGCGATTTATAAAACCCCTTCAAAATCTCCATAATCCAATAATCCTAAATAAGTATTACACGGCTTCTCTGCTTCTAAGCTCATTACCCGGTGATCTGGTTAGAAAAAAATGGTGGAAAATGGTCGAGGCAACAAACCAAAGCGATATCATTGTTCCAGATTAAGAGAAGGTGGAAGACCTGTAAGCTGGAAAACTTTCCACCAAATCTAAATGCTTTGTTTAATTATAAATCTAGTTTTTAAAAAGGCTCTTTTGAAAATTTTCGAAACCGAATTGGAGTATTTCGGATTTAGAGGGTCTCTCGAATCCGAGGAAACGGAACACGTTGGGCTTCTCACCCCCGCCCCTGCCTAACACCTTTCGGTGTCTGCTGGAGAAATGATTTAAATTTCATCTAGCCACTTTTCCTTTCGAATTATTTAGAATTATTAGAATTTTTCCCCGTTTCGAATTAACTCACGACCGATGTTTGTTTTCGTGGGTTGGTTCACTTTCTTTTTGACTTAAGTGGAAAAGTTTTTTTCCTCATTTTGAACAGATTTTGTAAAGTTAATCCTTCACACTGTACGTGAACCCTCCATCTTGGTACTTGAACATAAAAAATGTTTTAGTTTCTCTACGAATTTATTTAACACGTCGTCTGTAGTCGAAACCAATCATCAAACGTCTGGAAAAGGTGACAGAAAATTGTCTGACTCCTTCGACACAGCGTAACAGCCAAAAGTTACACACTAACATCTTGAATAACTTCCCAAGCAATCATTTGCTACACTTTTCTGAATAAATCTTTTTCTTTCTATAGTAAACCTCTCCACGCCATTTCGCTATTTACACGTCAAAATCACCAAAAAACAAAACCGCAGAAATTATTTCTAGGAAAAAAAAAACCTTTTGAAAGGAATAATTTTTACGACTTTTGGTAAAAAAATAACCTTCCATCTTTAATGGCTTCCGCCGACATTTAAGAAGTCAGATCAATGATTTTTAACAAAAGAATTTTCACCGACGAAATTGCCACAGTTATTTTCTTCGTGTCGTTGACAGGACCGTCTTCAACTTCTATTCCTTCTTCTACCTCCTCCTTCTCCTGCCCCACACTTTTTTTTTGTTCTCATCTAAACGAGTTCTCGAGACTTTTATGACTTCCTTTTTCATTTTAATTGCTACTGTTTCCGGTTTTTCTCTCTTTCTCAAAAATAAAAATTTGTTTTTGTTAACCTAATTTCTCTTGACGTTAATGACTATATTTAATATTTTGCGAGTATACTCTTACGTGGAGGAAGCAAACTTCAAGTCTGGATTCGCTGAATTAATGTTAAGCTGGCTTGAATTTCCGACAAGTGGGGATAGAGGAAAGGAAACAGGAAACGAAACTTGTACAGTTCAGAGCTTTGGGTTACATCAAAAAATCATAAACACATTTCCTGCCAAAAGCTTATGGTTTTGAGTTCAACTACCTTGACTCTTTTGCCGCAACATTTCTGGAGGTAAAAATAACCGTTCAACACTTTTTCTTCTGAAATAAAACTTGTGAGGGTTAGTAAATGTTATAACGAAATCCCTTTGGAGCGATGTTTCTTAAAATAAGCCCTGCCATCCCAAATTTAATTGGTTTGAGTTGGACTATTTGAGTTCAGTTATGCGACCTTCTATTGCATGACCACTACGTAACTCCAAGCTCATGTGAGGTCGCATAACTGAATGCCAGGAATCGCGAAAAGTTAGCGAAAATATTCAGCCAAAATTTAATTACTTGTGTCGGGGGTGTTGAACTCTGATTTAGAACACGGGTCATTTAATGCAACTGGTAAGATTCATTGCGGTTCTAACAAATTTTCTCAAATTTCAACTGAGGATTCCGAATAATTTACCTAAAAATACATTTTGTACTTATTCCCGAGGCTTATTTTTATAACTACCGCTTTGAAAACCACATGAGACCCACTCATCATCGGTTTGAACCCATCCTTATACTGTATAATAAATTTATTCTTACTGCACAAGTCTCCATTACTTATGAGATGAGTTCTGCGTGAGATTGTGAATTATTAACGAAACCAATTTTGTAAAAGTATGTGATATTTTAGAAATGAGGTCTCAAAATAAAACACATGATTCCTCCGCCATCGCCCTGATCTACGGTAAGAACCATTTCCTTTGCAAATGATGATTCTTGTTTTTACTTAATATCAAAAGGGACTAAAAGATCACGTGAAAAACCACATCTGACCCGCAAGGTTTCGTTAACAAATTTCCCAACGTAGAAAGTTCAAGAACAAGTCCTAATACGAATTCGGTAAAACCCTCGAATGCAGGATTACCGTTTAGACTTGTGAAACGGTGAATATTGTCATAACTAACATTTGAATTTGCCTACATTTTTGAAATAAATTTTTGGCAACACTGAGAAACAACAATTTGATAGCTGAAAGTTTAGGTTTAGTAAAAATGAACGCAAAGTTTGATTTTAATAGAAAACAAAGGTTTTAGGTTTTAGATTAGGTTACTTTTCACTGAATCATAAAGTACATAAATTAGGGCTGCATACGAAGCCGTGTGCCGTTTTTGCCGGCAAATTTGCCGCCGCCAAACTTTCATATATTGTTCAATAATGAAAACACGTTGTTGTCTAGCATAACGCTCCATTCTGACTAACCCTAAGTTGTCAAATTGTTTTTTCAGGGCTGCCAATAGTTCACTTCAAAAATAGCGGCAAATTCAATAATATTAATAAAAAGCTTTTATCACTGTTAAATATAATCCATTTAAACCTTATATACAATCATTCAAATTGCTAAAGAAATTGCCAACAGATTTCAAACTCATAAATAATGCACACCTAATATACTGGTTATGAAGATTCTTCAGATAAAAAAAGAGTTTAACGATCACTGCTGAAGACGAACATCTACATACAATAGATGAGACCTTGCTAGGTCACTGTTTCATGTCGGTGCTTAACCCATCGCTTCCACTGATTCAAACTTTGTTCTACTTTTTGCTTTTCAATCCATTCAACAAACAAAGGCCGAAAAGGGGGAAAAAAGTTTTCCTCATATTTCTAAAGCTTTTCCTGTGAACGTGAAAAGTCAAATTGCTTGCACTTTTGTCTCAGGAATGGGTTGAGTAAAAGGAATCTTTAAGATATACTCTCAGTAATTTGCATACGTATGTGATAGTATATGTTTTGAACGTCTAAAATTATACGTATAAAGTGGAGAACATTTTTTTATATTTATTTATTGCTGTAGTACGTGACCAGTGGTTCATTAAAAAATTATAGAAGCGGAACGTTCAACTATGGTGAAAGTTTGGTCATTAGAAACAAAGACTAAATCGATTTTTATAAAACGTACAAAATACTCGGCTTTGAAAATGAAATCCTGTTAAATTTAAAATTTATTTTCAAGGCAATAAACAATAGAACATGACAATGTAGAACGCAAACCCATGACAATGTTGCGGGGTTTCATCATTTTTGTTTTCAACTCGCTTAAAAATTATTCACTGCGCTCTCATCAGAATCGAACTTCTTTCATGACTTTATATTATACGTAACAAACCAAAATTGTAGAAAAAAAACTTTTAGTATAATTATAATATCGGCTTTAAAACTCCTTCTAAACTTTGTTTACAGATTTTTGGTTCGAAAGCAAAATTTTCCGTGGCGGAGAGCTAAGAGGGAAAACTTTTGTCGAAGCGAATGTTACAGCGAACACGGTGATTAACTAACAATAACAGTAGCAACTACCAAAAATCTTTTGTAAGCAAAAATAAATTTTTTTAGGACCCAAATTCCCATAACTGTCTAGGAGGCAAAGTTATAAAATGAATTATTTAGTTCATCTTATAAAATCCATATTCCTTAAATTTATACTTGCAAATTCACTCTAGTATGAGTCTCAAACACCAAAATCAGTTATGTGAATAATCAAAGCAAGAAATCAATAAAAAAAATTTGTACAACAAAATCATCTTACTGCCCTAACAATATTTTGCACATTACAACATGGTTTCCATCATCAAGAGTAACATATTCTTCTACTCCACCCCTGACCTAAACATTCTATTTTAGAGAAAGTAATTAATTAATTAATTAATTATTACAAATAATTTTAATAAAATAAAACCAAAATTCAAAACACTAGAATCACAGTGTAGTACATCTCCCACAAGAGGACTATACAAGATGGCAGTGGTTTTGTGATAAAAATAAATTTTACAATTTGAATAAAAGATTAGTGACAGCAATTATTAATGATTAATAAATTTATGTTATTAGTATTGTATTATAGATAGCCTCTGAAATGGTTAATAATTAAGGAGGATGATGTTGTATGTAATAATAGATTTGTAGGAATTATTAAAGAAGTGATAATAAAATTGCTGGCTCAAAGCTTTGCTTAATCAAACTTAAATGTCTAAATTAATAAATATAAGTAGCTTACCTCAAGGTTTGTCATACTGATGTTGTGATGAACATAATCAGAAAAATAATTATTATTAGCACTAATTTTTAATAAAGTTCACCGCGGTCGGAAATGGAATTATAAAATGAAGTATTACACTCTTTTCTCCTTGTCTGTGATTATCAAAAGAATAACTGTGTTAGGGGGAAAATTTTAAAAACCATTTTATTCAAATTAAAAAGAGAAAAAAATGGAAACCCAAAAAAAGAGAAAGAAACAGAAATAATATGCACACAAAATTAATAACTCACGCACAAGCACTCGTATTCAGTTTGGTGTTTTTTTCCATTCCATTTGGAAACTGATCAGTTTTCTGTCAATAGGAAAAAATGGACAAAAATTTTCCACAGTGAAAACCCGAGTGGGAAATTTCCGTGGCGAAGTTACCCGCTCTCGCCCAAGCTTGTGAGCGAGTGAACGCTGCGCGGGAAACTTAAACTAAAATCTTTCAAGCGCAAGTTGTCGTTTAATCTTCACGACGTTCCGATAACCACATTTCAAAACTGTTTTCTCGTTATTAGGCTCCTTGAAGCCCCGCCGTGGAAAAATATTTTACATGAAAATGCAAATCGAGAAATCGATGTCTCTCCAACTCATCTCCGTCCGCCCACTTCTTGTTTTCCCTTCCCGGAAGAAGCTTCCTTTGAAATCAGGGCAAAGTCGTTGATTAAGGTCTAACAAGGTCTGGAAAAGGAAACCCCGGGTTATTTGGTTACAAGATTACAGCTCACCGAATGAATGTTCACCCAGTTTCCTTAATATTCCCCTTTTCTTCTTCTCTTCCAAAATCCCTTCCAACTATATTTGCACCGTTAGCTAAATTTGAACAAAGACAAAATAAATTTTAAAACAAATTATTTATTTAATTCCTTCACAGCTCAACGAAAATAAAATTCATTTTTCACTAAAACAAGGCAAATAATTTGGAATGAAACAAAATGACGACAAATTGTCAGAAGGTAGAAAGGCAAAAATCAAACAATAGAAAATGTCACTTTTAAATTTCTGGGACTGGATGTGACATCACAACTCATTCTGTACCAGAATCCAGGATTTTGGACAAAATGAGATTCATGTTAATTGTTCTCACTCATACAATTCAACGCTTTCCATTTCCACCCTGCTTAAAACCGCATTCTGAGGATCGGTAAGCTTTCACAGCCTTCTTTCAACAATCCCTGTCATAAATGAACAGCAAATTAAGTGTAAAAAAACTTATATTAATAAAACACTTTTAAGTCTTCCGTTTTTATTTAACTTCAAAGGCTAATACAACCAGCTTTTGTATTCTGTTTTAGAGAAAAGGGCTCTGTTATTCCCCAAAAGTTCAATTAACCTTGAATGGTTTATCCGCTTCCCTGAGGCAAGGAGAGAGAGAGAGAGAGGAAAATTAGAAAAGGGAGAGGCAGAGAGAAGGAGAGAGTGGGAAAAAACGGTTTCCAATTGAGAATGAAATCAGCTGTACCAATTGGGTGTTAAAAGGTTGTGAAAAAGTCTCTGGATAAGAACAAGGGCTCGGAAAACATCCGCGCCTTTTAGTGATGAACCCAAAGCGACGACGCCTGGAAGGGAAAAAACAGGAGTGGAAGGGAAGGCTGGAGGGAGAAGTCCAGGGCCAGGGAAGGGGTATTATATCGATCTTCCCGGAAACACTTGGATTTGAACGGATATTACGTCACTGAACCTAATTAAAAAATCTAACTTTCTGAATAGTTTTTTTTCCCCCCCAAGTCCCGAGTCCGAATTCAATTAAAAAACAATTTCCCACTTTCCCCTGTCCAAATTCCAACAGATTCCCTGCTGTATTTGAACACAAGTCAATTTTTATGTTCACCGTAGAGGTCACCTGGTTGAGTTTCTCTTGAGGAAAAATGTTCCCGCTGATGACACTTCAACCTCCCTACCACCCCAGACCCCAACCCCCTAGAGCTCTCTTATCCTTGACAACCTTTTTAATTAGTGAACTTAATGACGGTGATTCGATTAACCGCTAATTGAAAATGCTGGACTTTTCACAAATATTAAGAAAGGTTATTGGACTAATTTAAAATTAAAAATCATATTTATGGGGGATTCGATTCGGAATTAGGTGTTCTGTAGATTTTATTTTCATTCCCGAAAGCCAAAAATTCAAATCTCAAAACTGAGAGTCAAATCATTTTTAGAGGATTCAAAAATCTAGTCGAAAATAAATATTTTATCTGTAGGAAGAAAGTTATTTTTGTTTCACGTACTTAAGTATCGCCTTTTCGTCCCTAAAAGACACAAAAAGAGATTCAAGAAATGAGCAAGACATTCTGGGTTGGACAAATGAGCTCAGCAATGCAGCGGTGCAGTTGAAAGAAATCGAAACCGAGACAAAAACGGAACCTTGCACATTGTTCACCCCCCTCTATACCCATTTATTAAAAAATGGTTCGATCCGTCCGTGCAAAGGAAAATTTAATCCCGGCCACTTTTAACTCAGGGTTTCCAAAATTTTCTCTCTCAATCTCCTTTTTTTCTTTCACAGCTTTGACATTTTATTTATTTTTCATTTCTGTCTTCGAATTTATTTTTGAGATTATGAGACACATTTACACCATTCGTTTGATTTCTAAATCAAGAACTGACCTGAGAATGCAGCATTTATTGCTTACATATCATCCAACTCAACTACAGTTTAAGGGATTCTGGCTTTCTTTAAAAACAGATAAGAAACAAAAAGGAGGTGGACCTTTTAGCTAAAAACCGGAATGAAAGTGTAAGAAAATCGTTTTAGATTGTTTTTCTCATTGGGAAAAATTTAACCGACGACAGCCAACACTTCCAGGCGCCTTTTGACATTTCAAAGTCGGCTGCAGATTTCTCCGTTGGCATTTTGCCCCAAAAACACACCCACAGACAGATTAACCCCTTGGGCGCGCACTTATCGGACAAAAAATTTTTGTTGATGGCAGTAGATAACATCTGTTTCCATCGGGTTTTGAGGTTGTGTAACCCAAAGTACTGTTGTGTTTCGACTCATACAAATTATAAGCAACAATGTTTTCATTTCGTTGAAGTATCGGAATGTCATGTACGACCTTGACCAGATGGATGATTCATGTTAAACCAAAGGGTTAACGTTCGGTATTTCCAAATTGTTTCTTTTAAATAAACACCGTAAATAAAAGATAAATAGTACATAAAAAAAATTATAAAGCAAAGAAACATAAAATTAATAGAATCATTAAAAAATTTTGATTAAAAAGTACAACATCTAAAAAAAAAACTTTATTGATACTTTTATAAACACACAACATAAATAACACAAGTGTGTAATACGAAAATAAATATTCAAAAGCACTATTAAAAAATAAATACAATAAATTAAATTCAACCTCGTACATCAACAGAGAAACCACAAATTGAGGGTCTTTATAAATTTCCATAAACCTCTGAATTCGTTCTTGACTACGTCACCATCTGAATCAAACAAATATTAAAAACAATTATAACTCCAGCAAAAGGAAAATTTATTTATTAAGTGAAAATAATAATTTGGCAAACATCCATTCTTCTAATTTCTTAATATTCACCTCTAATCTAAAATTTTTGTTACAATTTATTTCTCATAGAGATTTTGATTATATTAGTACACCAAAACAAATTTATATATTCAAAGCTAACTACAATAATAATTTATGTACTGTGTTTGTGTGAACACAATTTTGCGAATCAATTTTCAATCTTACATACATACAAGTTACAATTAAGGAAACAAATATGTCACCTTCTCCTGAATTTCTTTGTCAAATCTATATATCAAACGTTTAGTTGAAATAGCATTACACGTCTCTTTAATGGAAACAAACAAAACTTGAGAGCCAAAATTTTTATGCAGTGCAATGGAATGTCACGTATTTTTATAAATTTATAAAATTACTCCACTAAAATTGAATTCAAATTTGTAGACTAGTGTCATGGTTGATTTGAGAAGTGATAATTAAATATCAAATCAGTGTTTAGTTTTAATTCCGTTTTTTTCACCCTGGTGTACATCGGGAAGAATGAAGAGGCTCAAACTCTTAAAAATAGCTTCGGTAGTCACTCTATTAATAAATAAACACCATGCTCACAACTAATGACATAACCAGAAGAGCACTCCTGCTAATAAATTCGCTAATAAACAAACTTATAAATGAGCAACGCCAAGAAATATGCTTATCATTATAATATATCTATACTTTCAACCTATATCTTTATTTATATAATAAATCTTCACAAGATTATGCGCAGTATTCATGAAATAACTATAACAGAAACGCCGGGTAACCAACTACTTTTTCAACTTAAAGGGAAACACTTCAAGCTCATACAAAAAGATATTGGTTTATAAGAGAAGCCAACCAAATATTTAAATGAATACAGAGTCACTAAGTTCAAAACATCGGGTAAGTCTAATAAATAAAATAAAATCTATTTCAAATAAATAATTAAATAAAATACATAAATAAACAGTAACACACTAACTACTTTACATACAATAAATAGAAAGCGGATAATTAAATAATGAAGAACACTCTAACAAAACACTTAAACATAAATATAATAACGAAATAATAATATTATAACTATTCGGTGTCGTTTAGAACTGATTCTAATTTATAATCAATAGTAATGTACTAGGGTGAGTTTTACTGACACAACAAAACAATACTATAAATTGTAATTCTAAGTATTTATTCTCTAAATGCGATTCTTTGGCTTGAAACTATCACTAGTTAATATCTACTAAAACTTGTATACTAAATTTCAAAATTTTGAAGTCAAATCAAAGTTGTTGAGTTACTAATAAAACTAAAAATAAAGAAATTAAGCAGGATCGTTTCAGAGTGGAATGAGAGTTTAGTGTTCTATTTTATCAGTGACTCATCTTTCATTTTGAGGATTTACTTTTAAAATAATTGCCAACATCACTGGATCCGGTTATTTGAATTAAGTTGTCACGGGATGTGGGAGAGGGTTAGAACTCAGCCATTACTTTGCTAGTCGGGGGATTTGACCTCTCAACTACAGGCCTTTCTTCAAAAGTCTGGCTATATTGAGAGCTTTTAAGAATCAAAGAAAACTTTTTAGATAGGAAAATAATAATTAAATTTTTCTCTTATTATACTGCCAAATGTTTTCTCAAATCTGATTAGGAGTTTTGACTCCGTAAAGTGTACAAAAGAGCAGCTCGATTCACATCATACTCAGCATCCAAAATCATACGTAGCAGAACCCTGCGGGGAACTTCGGAACCGACTCTTTCTTGCAACTCTACCACAGCCTTTTCCAGCTTGGGACGGAGCGAGGAAACAATTCTCTCATAATCGGTGGCTTGAATTCCCATACTGAGGAAAGAAAAGAAAATCAGTCAAATTCAACCTGATTAAAATAACTCGAATAAAATTTGAAGTCGACGCTTAAGTTTCACTTCATCAAGTTACCTAGTAAGACGCTTCTTGAGCATCGTTAAAGACTCTTCAAGCTCCTCAAGGGAGTCATTACAAAGAATGTTCACCAAAATTGAATTCTTTGTAGTGTAACCTTTCGAACAAATTATGGCTTCACGTTTAAGATTATCCGGTAAATGTCTAAACCGATCACTGGAAACAACTGAAGGATTCTCGGTTATAAAATCTTCACAGAAACGCTGAAATAATTAAAATATAACAGTAAGACGGCTGTGAGGAGGTCAAATACCATTATTTCAGGTACAGAAGAAAATTACCTTCAATTTATTAGCATTATACCGATCCGCCAGGTTGAATAACGTAAAGACACACTGCTCGTCGATGAAATTCCTCAAATTGAATTCACAAACTTCTTTCAAATGTTCGAAATCATACCTATCACTTAAAAGCAATAGTTTAAGAAAGTCATCAAATGTTATCTTCAATCTGGTCAGGTTGCCGGTGTATAAGAACTCGAGAAATAGTGAAAACAAAGGAGCAGTGATGTGAATTTCAATTTTTCTGGTTATATCTTCTTTCATACCTGTCAAGAAAAACGAATTAAGGTTTTGTTTTTAATAAAATTAACTCAGGTGGGCTAATAGAGTTTAAAAGATTCATCAAAATACCTGAAGCCAAGGCTAGTCTAAACCAATCACACCTTGAGCCAACTATTGCTCTATGTGCCTTCACTTCAAATCTATCTAATGGAGACGGGCCTTTCTCTTCCGCTTCCGAGTTCGAGTCAGAGTCGAAGTAAGAGTCGGAATCTGAATCGTCGGAATCACTCTGCGTGAAGTTGACTTTACTTTCTAGTTCTTTTGAATGAATCACTTCAAAAATCATGTCATCTAAATCTCGTGATTCTAACAAATTATTCCCCATCACAGAAAGATGACTGAGATATGCCGGAGGAGATTTATACGCAGATTCAACCACAGGAAACTAAACCCAGAAAAATTTTCAACTAAAATTATTTTGTATACAAATCTACTTTTTAGACAGACACAAAATACAATGAAAACAAGCAAAGCTAATAAAAATGACAAATACGTTACCCTATCATTCTCCCGTTTTTTATCTTTTTCAGTGACACTAGTGCTTGAAGGAGGATCCAAAAAACCAAGTGCTACCACACACTCAAAAAATGAATCTCTTTCAACCAAATCACAAAACTGAAGAAACAAGTCCACAAAAGATGCCCTTCGAGCAATGAACCTACTCGTTAGATCATTCTGTCCCCCCCCAAAAAATCTCATTAGTACAATGATCTATATGATGAATCTCAAGTCATTAAAAAAAGGAAAAACTCACCGTTTTCAGTGCAACTGTTCTCATTCCAAAATATACCTTTCCTTTTATTACTTGCTTTTGCAAGAATTCTATGAAGTCCATGAAAGAACCTCTAAAACCAGTTACTTCAGCCAGGAACTCTTCTAGTGCCAAAGCAATCAATCGTACTTTACTCTGAAAATCAGTCCTACTAAACCGCCGCCTAAAATATAAATTTATCGAAAACAAATTAATATAATCATACTGTCAATTGGATTTCAAATTTCTTATGATTTATAAATGAACAAAACTTACTTTTCCTTTTCAAAATGAAATACTATGCCTTTAAACTCTTTGGCGAAAAACAAAACAGTACTCATTGGAGACTCATCAAAATCAGAATCCAGATACTTTGAATGGTCAACATAAAAGTCATCATAATGATCTTGAAATGCAGATGCTACAGCTCCAGAACTTTCTCCAATTTTCAGTAAAATTGATGATACAGTTTCTAAAATATCCTGCACTTTTGGAACCAAATAAGCCAACAAGCTGTCCCAATAATCAGGAACAGCACGCATCCTTCTAATGGTGCTTATTAAATTTTGTGTATATTCCCTTAGTTGATTATTGTATAATGGGACTTTTGATAGTATAAATTCAAGTATTTCAAGGTCATCCTCTTGAGATAGTTTCGTTCCTGCATTGGCATATATTTTACATATCAAAAGAAATTTAGCAATACCCACAGCAGCTTCTTGAAATGATTTTTTCACAGAGTAGTAAAGTGCCTCAAATTCATAAGAGAAAATTTGAAATTTCATTTCTGACTTTGTAAAAATATCCTCATTTTTGATATACACACACCCACATCTAACACAAGATCAATAATTTCTGAAACAGTAGAAAATCAGACAAATTTTTTAAAATTTGATAATATAAATTAATTTTATAATAAACAAACCTGGCATAAACTTACTATTTTTAAGAGCCAAATTTTCCTTTTGAAATGAACACAATGAAAACAATTTGTCCATTCCAGGTAAATCTTTGGCCACAGAAATCACATCATTGAGATTTTGTTCACTTAATCCATTAGGTAAGCACCCACTATACAAAAAGTGCAAAATGGTGCTGAGGACTTCCTCGAATAGCCAGAAAGTGGTGGAGGATCGGCAAGCCAATCTAATTTTGGTGCTGCATATTTTAAGATACATCTATGAACCTGAAATTCTTTTTGGTTACTCGCTTTAATAACTAAGTCTGAAAAATAACTGTTCTGCAATGCAGGTAGAAAATTAAACGGAGTTTCCACAGGATATTCTCCATATTTATTTCCTATCTTCCTACAAGTATAGCTGCACCATCCATCGTTGAAAACAAATCCACCTGTATTTTGGATTGATTCAATGTCACAATCCACAACATGACCATTGACTGTTGCAAACTTGAGTTTACAATACGGTGCATAGGATGACTTGTGAACAACATATATTCTGCAAGTCAATAATGGGAAATTGCTTGTATTTTTTGCGGTTTTCCAAATAACGTGTCCTGTAGTAGTGAGCTGAAACTCAGTTTCATTAATGTCTTTCGAATCACGTTTTCGTCTTCCAGGAGCTGAGTCTGAGATCTAAAAAAAAATTTATTCATACTTCCCTTTAATAATAACACTATGTAAAATTCTTTGGGCAGTTAATTGAGTTGAATAATTTTTTAACTTAAGTTGAATATTTAAATGTAAAGCAAAAGATAATTCTAAGAAGTGATTCGTAGAATTAATAAGCACAACGGGAAGTACATACCTTCCAAAATCCGTAAAAGAAACGCGGAAGTGCCATTATGTATTTAAAAAAAAAAATGATAAAATACAAGATTTAGACAAATGTAAAATCGATATTTTAACGATTTGAAAATTATGTTTCTAGCGCCACTTTTCTGCATTGCCAACTGTCACAAATTAGGTTGGCTGCTGTGTACACCATACACAAACAGAACCTATTCACCTAAAGTTAGGTAAAATTTATCAAAATGTCATTAGCAGATGAGCTTTTAGCTGATTTAGAAGGTGAAGATGATGCTGATTTCTACTCAGAATCAAATGGCATTGTCGAGAGACAATTGGATTCTCAAAAAAATGTGGATATTCCTATGGAAGAGGGTAAGGATGAGTTTTGAGAATACATATATTTATATCCAACATCTACTTTCCTCCTTATTTTATTTATTATTTTTGAATTTTAGATATTAAAATCAACTCGATTAGACAGTTAGCATCTTTAAGAGATTCAGACCACTTGCATAAAATTATGGAAGAAATAGAAAATTATAGCAAAAAAGTAAGGAGACCCTCAGATATTATTGGACCAGTGGAGGCAGATCCAGAATATCAATTGATTGTTGAAGCTAACAATTTAGCAGTTGAAATTGATAATGAAATAGGTTTGTATTGTTTAATTTACTTTCTGGTTAAATAAAATATTTCAAGAATGTATTGCCTGTGAATTGAAGGGTTTTTAAACCAATGTTTTGTCAGATAATTTATTTGACCAAACCAATTTTGGTATAACTAAGAGACAACTTATAAACCAAGTGATTATGACTTTTCTTAAAGTTCTTTTTATTTTGTCTGTCTAGCTACAATTCATAGATTTACAAGGGATAAATACTCTAAGAGGTTTCCTGAACTGGAGTCTTTGGTGGTTGGTCCATTGGAATATGTTAGAACAGTAAAAGAATTAGGAAATGATTTAGAGAAAGCAAAAAATAATGAAGTATCACAGCAGTTCTTAACCCAGGCAACAATTATGGTTGTTTCTGTCACCGCTTCAACCACTCAAGGTCAACAGCTCACTGAATCAGAAAGAGAAGAAATTGTAGAGGCATGTGATATGGCAATTGAACTTAATAATTTCAAGCAAAGGATTTATGAATATGTAGAAAGCAGGATGGCATTTATAGCTCCTAATGTTTCTGTAATTGTTGGGGCATCAACAGCAGCTAAAATTATGGGTGTGGCTGGAGGTCTTACCAAACTTTCAAAAATGCCTGCATGTAATATTCTTTTGTTGGGTGCTCAGAAGAAAATGCTGTCAGGATTTTCACAAGCTGCCTCATTACCACATACTGGGTTTATTTATCATTCTGACATTGTTCAGGATACTCCGCCAGATTTCAGAAGAAAGGCAGCTAGATTAGTCGGAGCTAAATGCATACTCGCAGCCAGAGTGGATGCTTGTCATGAGAGTACAGATGGAAAAATTGGGCAAATGTTTCGTGAAGATATTGAAAAAAAACTTGATAAGCTAACAGAACCACCTCCTGTTAAGTTTGCCAAGCCTTTACCAAAGCCTGTAGATCAGCCGAAGAAGAAGAGGGGTGGTCGTCACGTTAGGAAAATGAAAGAACGATATGCCATGACGGAGCTAAGGAAACAAGCCAACAGAATGAATTTTGCAGATATTGAAGATGATGCTTATCAGGAAGATTTAGGATATACTAGAGGAACTATTGGAAAAACTGGAACAGGAAGGATTCGCCTACCTCAAATTGATGAGAAAACCAAAGTTAGAATTTCTAAGACATTACAGAAAAATTTACAAAAACAACAGCAATGGGGTGGTAGTACAACAGTTAAAAAACAAGTATCAGGCACAGCATCAAGTGTTGCTTTTACACCATTACAAGGTCTTGAAATTGTGAATCCTCAAGCAGCAGAAAAAACAGTAAATGAAGCTAATGCTAAATATTTTTCAAATACTTCAAGTTTCCTGAAAGTTCAGCGAAAGTAAAATAAAATAATTGTAGAAATTGGTATTTATCCATCTTCAGACCACCACCAGTGTGAATCAAAGCCTAGCGCTATAGAATCGTTTTAGGATGCTATTATCAAGAAGCTACATAGACTTGTATGACATCTAAGGTCTTTGACTCTTACATTCTCAAGGCAATGTTTGGCTTAACTTACAGTTTAGAGACTAGGTGATGTCTTGTTTGATCTCTATCATTATAGAATTTTGCTTCCAATTTCCTCTATCAAAATCACCTCCTCTTCTCTAAAAAGGCGTAAAGCTCTTCTTTTCATGTTGTTGATAAGGCTCTTCCTCAAGAGGCTTTTCTGTTTTATATATATGGACAAAGAATAAATAAATTTCTTTTTTATATAAAATATATTTCAATAAAATTTTTTTAGTCATCATGACTGTATGAACACACACCATCAGAAAGAGGACACTTATCAGGATGATTATTATGAAACCAACAACTTCTTTTTTTCCATTTTAATTTGTCTCCATTTGTTAAAAGTTTTGTACTAATTTCTAACAATTCATTTGGAGATCTAAATTGTGCATAGCCATTACTAACTTCAAAAACATAATGATGATTCTTTAATAAAGTCTGTAGTCCTTTGCACTGTACTTTTAATTGCTTTAGGAGTTCCCCATCAATGCCCTTGGCCAGTTCAGATATTGGTAATTTCCCTCCTCTATTCCAAACAGTTGTTGAATTGTTTTTTGTCACAACTAATGGGGAATTATGTTTTAGCAGGCTCTCAGTTACAGCTTTTAATATTGTATTGATGAGTTCTTGTTGAAGTTTTGTACAGTTTCTGATTTTTTCCTTTGATTCTCTCACTTTAAAATTCAAAGAGGTATCATTTAGTGCAGCTCCTTCTTCCTCTGAAAGAGAACATGAGTATCTATATATAGCATATGTAAAAATATATTCGTTTCAAAGATTGTGTTAAATAACAGAGTGAGGTAAAAGTAAAAATTCATAAAACTAAATTTATATGCAAACGCCAAGTGAAGAATTACAACAGTGCTAAATTGCAACATGATTCACTTTCAACAGATTGGTTTAATTATTTTTTCCTTTACCTGTTTCCCCAATTTTCCTTTTTAAGTTGTTATTTAAATGTTTAAACTCCCCCCGAATGAAATTCATTATTTTCACATTGGTAGAATTGTATTTCTCTTCTGGCATTTCTGGCTGAGCTAATCCAATTAAGCAAACTCTTTTGGTCGATGGAATTCTTAACTTATCAATGTATGTTTCAAATTCACAGAGTTCACTTATGTCTTTCACATAATTTATAAAATCCATATATGAACTTAACCCACTATTTCTCCTTTGAAATTTTTCACCATTTAATTGATATGGACAACATGGAAGTACAAAATACTGACAGCATTTATTGCTTCTTCTTGCCATTATCGGAATCCATGCTGTCAGTTCATCAGAATGATTTCCAATCAGCCAGTCAGCATCTGGATAAATCGTATCTGTGGTTGGATTAACAGTTTCTTCCTGGGAAACAAAATTAATTCCAAGTTGATTTTTATTAATACAAAGATAGATCAACATATCAAAAAAATTAACAAAAGATTACTCTTAGAACAGTTGTTGGAGGATAAGTATCCCAAATTTTTCTTTTTCTTATATCCAGCCCAACTCCTAAATGACCTTCCGAATTTAATATATGAACGAGTAAACCATTACCACAACCCAAATCCACAAATTTTATTTTCTCTTCTTCTGATGATTGTTTAGGTATGTTGCCATTATTCCATAATAACATCAGATATGTTGCTATTCCGATGTCCTCAAACACAAACTTGAGGATCTGTGTTTTCCGACCAGTTCTGAAAATAATTAATAAACCTAATACACACCCTTCTGAATTTGAATTTAAAACTACAACCAGTTGAATAATAGGTTAGAAGTAAATTGGGTAATTACCTCAATTAGAGACTTTGCATATTTTAGTTTCATTCGTTCATAACACTTATAATACTGAACTACGTCTATTTTACTGGTGAAATGTAAACTGTCAGAATTTTTATTTCTTCTGTTAATTTCATTGCTACTATTTCTCATAATTTTAATAATTTTTTTAATAAATATTTCTTTCAACCAATTAATTCCTTTTTCACCCAAATCTCTTGTATATGATAGCTGTATGAAATTGCTATTGTACATTACTTCAATTTGCTTAAATTTTAAAATGAATAATGGGTCTCTTCCAACAACTTCTGGGGAGTCTGAAGTTATATTGAAAGTATCTTCCCTTATGTGTTGAGTATAGATATATGCCTTAGACAGCTGTTTATCTGAAAAGTGAAAAATTTATCTTATTTCAGATCTCTAGCATTTCTTCAATGAACTCAGTTTGAATGTTTAGAATTTATGAATTGTTGTAAAACAATTTCATTATCAATTTAATTAAAATTGAAATGATTCTAATTACATAAATAGGTGACTCACCAAGAAAAATTCGTAAAAATTATCACTACCACAATCCATTTTTGGAATTAATTTTCTTACAAGCAAACACATTTCATCTGTGCCTGTGAAAGCAGTGTCTACATCTTCCACATCAATGAATTCAAAAATCCCTTCATTTTTAAAATTATCACATATGTTGAGACCTTTTGCAAGATAGGTAGATAATTCATGGTATAATTTAAAACATTCATTTGAATTTAAAAATGATTTAAATTTAGCACCAAATACATGCTCAGAGAAAATGATTTGCTTGTTTATACAATTAGGATGATTGTAATAAATTCTTAAAGAATCCCAAAAATTTGATATTGAACCGGAAAAGTTGACTTCGACGACTTCCATCGCTTGTTGAAATTCCTTTTCGGTCATGTTTGATGAAGAACTTTGGTCACTAAAATAATATTAACAAAAATTTAATTTTCGAACCAATACAGTTTATTAACTTAATTACAAATTTTAAAGTTTGATAGACAGTCATTCACACATACCTTAAATAAGTAATTAAGGATAATGAATATACTAATTATCAGTTATTTCAGTTTTATTTAGATAAACCAAAATTTCAAAAAAAATTAAAACACCCTCAAAGTGGAGGTAAAATTTACAGCATTTTGCTCACGTTGTAGTTTTCGTAGTGGAAGCAACGACGCAAAATTTCCAAGTACACGACTTTTTTAAAAAAGGGCGCGAAGGAATCGGTTGGTTTTAGTTATCGTTATATAATATAATTAATTAATACTTAATTTCTGTAGTTTACTAAATTTAGTTTCTAGCATTTATAATAGCAATGGTGAACCTCACTAGCTTCAGAAGGCTTTGTGGTGTGTATAAATCAAGTCTTTCATTACTAAAAGCTCTTAATTTTAAAAAATTAGAAACACCAAAGAAACATAAGCTCGTCGAAACAAGCCTCTTACAAACACAGTGATCAAAGCCTTAGTGTTAGTAAAATAAAAAAAAGACTTGAACTCATTTTTCACAAATTTTTGTCATCACAAATATAGAAAAGAAGCAAAGAGCTTGCTCAAGTAAAATTTTCACTGCCATCCAAAACTTTTCCTGAGCCTGATTCTTCATCTTCGCCTTTTTTATTAAAATTTTATATACTACCTTTGACAGGAAGTTTTAGGACTGTGTAAATGACCAAAAAACTAGATAAACCCTTTCTTCCAAATTAAGTTTTTACATATGGTCTTTTTTATCTGGGATTATCAACCTACTTAACTCATGTTAAGAAATGCCAAACAAAACAATTTTAACCACTTCTCAGAAAGTGATTTGCTACCAATTAACTAAGAGGTGCCAGATTAAGCATAATTCTGCTCCTAATTATCAAAAAGAAATTTGAAATGCGTATCAGTTTTAACGCAGATTTTTCAAAAATTATAACCTTTCAACAAAAAAGGCCGAGGAAAACAATGAAAACAACTGTCAAAATGACCAACTCACTCGAAAAAAGGTTTCAAATTTGGCGCTTTTTCTTTGAAAACACGTAACAAAATTCAATTTAGTCGACATTATGACCCGCGCAACGACCTAAACAAGAAATTCTTGAGTTCACAGGCTTGAGCCGTAACAGGTATACAAGGTAGTCAGGATGCTCTGAAGTCAAACAAGATCCTGAAAATTATTTAACCGTCTTTGACAATGGCAACTTCTTAGTTTATTAACTTAACTGCTGGATGTCTTATTTTTAACTAATCACTATTTTTAAGTTCAATTTTAAGATGGTGCTCGTCTCAATGAATATCGCAATCGACAAATGGTTCTCTTGGAAAGAATCAAAACAAAAATGCGTGCGTGTGTACATTTGAATGCTGTTAAATAATTCTGGATGCAGTTGTTCTTGTGAATTTCTTCGTATTTGTCTTTTAAAAATATTTTTATTTCGGTACGGTGGCTGTGATAGTTTTTGAACTTTTTTTAAAGTTTGTTTTAAAGTTAATATGAAGAAAAATCAATTTTCTGGAAATTTCATTTGTTTATGTTTTTTTATTAAGTGCCAGTGGATAACCTAACAGGCGAACTGACAATAAATTTACCAGGAGTAACTGACATTTTCAGCAAAACACTGGTTTCAAAAATTTCTCAACTTTTCTCTTGCAGAATCCTTTGATGACCTTACTCCAAAGTGCATTGATAATGAAATCAAAAGTGCAAAAATTAAAAACAAAAACTTGACATGAAGTTATCATTTTATCAAAAATTATTTTCGCCTACTATTTAAAAAAGTTATCTATTTTTAATAACTGAAGAATTAAGTTAGGACCATTGCGTAAGACAAACCTAAACACATCTATTTATAGTTAATTATTTTATTTAATAATGTCGTCTTGGTGAAAATAAGTTTTTAATAGAAATTGTAAATATTTAGTCAGATAAAAAAACTAAATATTTCATAACTTGTGAGTGAGTGAGTGATTTCATAACTTTTTATCTCACAAGCTTTTGGGAGTATACTGCCCTACCTCATTAACAGAGGATATTAAACCTCAAAAATATAAATTTAATATTTGAGCAACTCAAAGAGAGAATGATTGAACAAACTGGGCAAGTGGTTAGTTAACTTTGGGTTAAATTATTTTCATGACTTCTTTTATCTTCATTATTGTTATTTACTGTTGGGATGTGGTTCTCACACTTGAAAAAATTTTTAAGGTTTCTTTTCACTAACAACTATTCAAAAAAATTGTATCCTGAAGTAAAATCACCCCAAAAATTTATGGGGGAAAAAATTTAAATTTTGGGTGTAGTATGACTCAAAAAAATTGTTTTTCTTTCTGTCAACTAAGCTATATCACATTCAACAATCACTAACAACAAATGTTTTAATAAACCAAACCAAGACAAACATTATTGATTACATTTATTCAATCATATCTAAACTCTAATAACAACTTAAATACAGTTGGCTTGATTCAATGAGAATTGATAAAAATGGCGGTTAAATCGTTGAAATATTCAAAGACAACCGGATTTGAATTTCATTTAGCGCCTACACCAATGACGCGAAAACTAGAAGGCCGTGATTGTCAAGAAATTTTTTATAGCTTGCCTTTTTGGCAGAAAATGTTGAACTTTAATCTAACCGCGTGTAAAAATGGAGTTCAGTGAAAATTGAATAAGAATAAAGTGCAAAGTTTTGGTTTTTAGTGAGCTTTTTCAGAAATTATTTTTATTAGTCGTTCGAGAGTGGTCTAAAGATATTTTCAACCGTCTCGTGCCAGTTGAAACATGTTTTTTCAATGCAGAACAGTGCCTTTCCTTTTTATTGAGTAAAAATTTGTGTTCTCAAAAATTATTTTTTCTTTTAATTCCTTTTTCTTCATAAAAGAAAAGTGACATAATTGGTTCTCTTTGATTTTCTTCTTTCTTCTTTAATAAAAAAAGAAAAATGGCTACACATCAGGATTTTGAAAGGGATTTTGCCGCCCTGTGTCAAGATTGTTACGACTGTTGGACGAAGCAGGGTAAGTTATGTTTTTCTTTTTTCTTTCTAATCGATAACTTACCAAAGGATTATGTTACCCTTGACAATTTATTTATTGAACTTGAAAATGAGTTGATTATTAATCATAGTACTCACTTTGGAATGAATCAAAATGGGATCTTGGGAACTTAACAACAGGCCAATGTTAGTCTTTCTGCTAGACCCAGCATCATGTTTGCTATCTTCAGTAAGAAGTCTGCTCAAACACTTCTAATTTCCTAAAAAAATATATTAAAAATAGTATTCTTAATATAAAAGAACAATAAATTAATAATATAACTCAATTAGGACTTTGGCAGTAAACGATTTGCGAATACAAGACTTCATTGCAGATTTTTTGGAAATACACTAACGACTTCCATTATTAACAATAATTCTAACGGCTGTTTGGTGATTTGTTGGTTGACCTTGAACAGGAAAAAATTGGAAACCAAAAACCTTGCTAAGAATTTTGTTTTGATCAATATTGGCAAAAGTTCATCAATAAGTTTCCTCCCAACTCTTCCTTGTTTCCGTTGCCAAATGACAGTGCCAATGAACTAGAATTCTCTTTACCTCAAGATTCATGACTCAGTATTTGTCTAATAGTTATTTTAACCCTTCAAACTTGACATGTGTATAAACAAAACAAAATGAATTGAGATACTGATAAATTATTATTAAATCAGAATCATATAAGAATTATAAGTATAATAATGATAAACTTTTATTTTTATTTATATCTATATATTATGGAGAGAATTAAGAAATGTATCAAGGCCATAGCCATATTGTTGAGCTTCAAACCAACTTATGATTCAATTCAAAAAGTGTTTTTCATGAAAATTTTAGTCACTACAAAGCCTTTTTGAGGTTATTTGTAAACCAAAGGCGCCAGGAGGTTGAAGTTGGCTATTGTAGCAAGTGCTGTAGGCGTCCATTCTGTGACTCAGTTTGTTAAATAATTCAGAAAGTAGTGAATCGAATTATCATTACAATCCTCCGACTGATTTCTTTAAAATTTTTTGAGTTTCTCGAACTATATACAGTATAAATGCCATTGCGAAAGGTTTATTAAGGTTACAATAATATTCGTAGGACATTTTTTTAATTTTCAAGACTTGAAAACTTCTTTGGGCCAACTCCTTAGTTCGCAATATAATTTCTTCAGGAATTCCTTGTTACAATCATTAATCTTGCGAAGGAGTGAAAAATTACATCATTGTTAAGTGAATTAGGCTCAAAGGTCGAGTTTTGTCCATAAAAAAGGAAAATCTGCGCATTTAAAATAAGAAAAATGGAGAGCGTAGGAAAACTCTGAGTTTTTTTCTTTTCACTTCATCTTAAGGACGCAAAAAAAAAATTGCGAGTAGGTGATCGATTGCGAAATTAAAAAAGTGGCAAATCGCACGACCGTTCGAATGTTTAAAACATGGCTATGAAGTTGTCATTAACATTTTCCAGATGTGGTGGGCAAAGAAAAAAATTCCCACACAAGTCAGAGCACTTGTTTACCCCAAACATATTTTTGGATCTTTGCTAACATTTTTGATGGGCCAATGGCTGAGACTATTCATTTCTTTTCGTTTTTATGATCATGTTTTGCTGTGGAGTGGGTTCATAAACTCACTAAAACCTGAGCTATTTAATGCAACTAAAACCATAACATAGTTGCAATGTTTTTATTAATTTGCATCCTCCTCCGATATTTCTCATTATTTAAATCAAATGTCAGATGTTTGATAACAAGAAGACTTGATTTCAATTAATTCAAAATAATTTCATTTCAGTATGTTAACATAACATTTGTCTAATTCTTTCACTTGAATCCAACCATATAAAGTCTAATCTGTAGTAATACAAGAAATAAGTCCCGATTCGATCAAAATTTGACATGGAAATGGCGCTAACCGGTTACTTATTAAATTACTTTACTAGTCTGAAAGATAAGTACACAAAAACAGTAAAAGTATTTGTAATCGTAATTTTTAATTTTTCACGTTTTATAGTGCAATAAAAATGAAATGGAAGTTCTGCTTTTAGTGTTTTGCGAGTTCTCACTCCAATGCTGTTTATGGTTCTTTGTGGTTCTTCTGATAATTAATTCGATTTGGTGCTTAAAAGATGAAACGGATTCTAATCCAAAATGTTATCAAAAACGGTCATACCAAACGAGGTAGACCCTGACGTCATTATTTATTTCAAGTAGTCGTGAAGAGAATTCTTATTGTTTTGCTAAAGTTTCCTCGCTTTAAAGTAGCCTTCTTAAATCAATAATCGTAGAGGCTTACAAAGCAAAAAAACTGTTATCGCTCCAGAAACACCGTTCCATTGCTAAAATTTCACAACGATCAAAGGCAATATGTCAAATTTCTCGAAATTTTTCGCTGAAAACTCCACCGGACCATAGAAAATTTTGTAATAAATTATGAGAACCAGGTCGAGTCTGAAGTTTAAAAAGATTATTTAAATTTTATGAAGACGCATTGAAGCGCTGCTGCAACCATCCGCGTTAAAAACTAATATACTGTAGATGTGGTGATGTTTTGTTGTTAGGCTAACTTAACTTTAGTTAAAGGCTCTAATAGTAAAGAAAAGTGTAACTTATTAAGAATGGATGCTCACATGGAAGTGAAAAGGTTGAGAGTGCACGGTTACGGTCTCGTACAAATACAATTTCATGCAACAGGACATTTTTTAAAAGTCAATTTGTCGATATAAAGATAAATGAGTTAGACTGATATTTGTTTATCTGTAGATAAAGCCCTCAGTAATTAATAAGTGTATAGTTTGGTAATGGTTTGAGGTTGTTTATGTTAATCTTAGTTGCTCGCGGTCGTTTCCTTTTCCTCCATTTGATATATGAAAGTTACCTGAATATAGCTTCTAGGTGAGCAAAAAGGTGGTGGTCGTGTTTTGTAGATAAAAATATCCTGCAGTTTCCATAGGAAACTTATTGACACGAGCTGTTTAAACAAATATGAATAAATTAAATGGGGGTTTCCTTTTCACAGAAGATAAATACGACTAGAAGTTAATTGACTGACCAAGATTTCGTAACCCATTATGCGTGTAGTTGGAGCGATTTCCATCATTTTTAATTAAAGCAAACAAACAAGTCAGGTTTTCGAGAATTACAACTTCAAAGGATTTGTTCAGATATTAAGGTTGAAAACCGGGTTAGCAAAACCAGGAAACGCGATTTGGGAGGATCCTTTTTACGAAGGCACGTACTTCAATTTTGTGTTTCGAATAGATTATCAACCACTCCGTTAACCCAAAAAAACGGCGAGACTAAGATAATTAAGAATTGTGACCAAAAAAATTAAATTTAGATGATCAGAGTGAACGTGAAGAAAGGTCAAATTTTTTCTAAAACAAAGAATTTATATACACATAAAATTTTTGGGTTTATCACTAACCACGTCACTGTCCCATAAAACGCACAGCACTCAAAACACTAAAAAACCCCTCTCAACCGAGAGAAAGAAAATTGTCCGATGTTTCGCTAACTTTAAGCTGTTAGCATCATCAGAGTTTCAGTAAGACGAATCTAAAAACTTCAGGTTGAGGAAACAAAGGTAGTTTTGAATGGACAGGATGAATGAATTTGTCACAATTGAAACAGGACGAGGACAAAGGGTTTTCGGTAGGAAGGTGAAAACAGGTAGAGGAAGGACTGAACTGTGAATCAGCGCTGATTCTTTATATAAATTATGAAAAACGACAGCAAAAGTTTAAACACTATTATCAAGAATTGTTTGAAACAATGAAAACAGAAGAAATGAACGACAGAAATTATATGGAGCATGTATATATATATATAAAGCTCTTGGGTAGAAAAGAAACGGGACTAAAACTTCGGCTCGTGGACCAAATTGTATACAGTCAATCTTTCCGAAAACAGTAATCGAAGAAGTGTTGTCTACTCACCTGTCAGTCTAGATTCGGGTGTCTCCCATCAATACTTATATTGTTAATAACGTTATAACTAACCTTGGTTCATTTCATCTTGTTCTTGTATTCATCTCTTAACTAATCTATACTTTTATATAAAATTCATTTGAAAAGTATTAACAAGACTTTCTTTCATAAAACAACGACTTAAAAAAAATTTATGACATTATCTACTGACATAATAGATATAAAAGGGCATGTCTTCTTAAATTTAATAAGTAACTCCGACCCTTAAAAAAATGTACTGTTGGTATTTGACTCTGTTGACTAATGAGTTTGCCAACCACTTGACTAAATGATTGATGAAAATTTTGATATTTAAACATTATCAAATCAAAAAGATATTTGCACTTGTATTAATTTTTTTTGTCCTTGATAAAATACCAAAATTGGCTTGAGGAAGTAACGGTGTTTTATAAAACTGCATAAGGTTGTATTATTGCAGGTCAATTTTTTTATGATAGAAATATTTCTAAAAAACGTGGTTATGTTTTTATACCTTACCTCGGTCACGTTCCTCGACTTTAAAACGTTTTCTATTTGACAAATGAATATTAGAAAACAGATCTCTGAATTTTGTCCTTGAGTTTTGTATTATGTTGTAGCCCTCTCTCTGGAAGTGTTGGGAAGTGCTTCTTAGTTCCTTAGTAAACAATTATTGTTAGTTCTTAATTGGATTAAATAAAGTGTCAGGATAAGAAAGTATAAATTAAAGTTTAGAGCTAAATTTTATCCGCCATTCTACCGAAAATTTTGGAACCATTCCAGAGTATAACACTTAGAGTTAATGTCTTCTTGTTTCTTCCAAATCCCTTATTTGAAAGGATCCCCTGATACTAATTTTCAGGAGATGAGAAAATTTTTTTTTCTGGATTATTAGCAACCTTAATTTTGTGCTTGATCCCCTTCCAGACGAATGTCATTCTTCCAAAGGTCACAAGCACCTCCAGCCCATAATCAACCCTCTGTTTTACTCTTGTGATGATCTTTTCTTTATTACTGACTGTATTTTGTTTTATTCTTTTCTATTCAGAGTCTAATCTAGCTTCCCTGTTATTTCCTGAGGCTAAGATTCTGGTCTTCGAGTCTTTAAACAAATTTAAACCCCTAAAAGACCTCTGGCAACTGCTTATTGTCCCTTTTTTGGAAGCCAGTGCCGGTTCACTGGAGTTTGAAAAAAGGAAAGATAAAATTACAGATAGCTTCACACTTTCTACAACCGTATACAGTCTCGACAATGAAAAATTATCAAATTATTAAGATAAATCGCTTTAGATTCAATAAAGTTGAAAGATTTCTTTTTATAAAATCAGCTACAATTTTAGAAAAGAATGAAGTCTTCCTTTTTATAGATTCCTTTTCATTATACCATACAAAATGGAAACACTATTGTCGCAAAGGGCTGTGGTGAAAACAAAAGAAAGCTCCCGAATCAGTTTTTCGAATCGTCAACATCTGTATACAGAGATATTAAAAATTTGGAACTAGTCACGAGAAATCCGAATTTTATTTACTCAGGCCATGTTAATGTAAAATATGCTCTACAAGTCACGGAAATATGTCGTGGCTTTCCAACAAAGCCATTGCTCCAGAATGGGTGAGAATCGTGTCCTTAGGAGACCCAGAAATAGGGAGAGAAGTTGAAAGAAGGTGGTTCAGTCACATTTCTAATTTACGACTAAATTTTTCAATTTGCATTTTGCATTTTCATTCATTTTGCATCGCTCAAGGAATTTTAAAGAATGGTAGAGGGCTTTAGGCTGTAGGCTACTGTTTCCTTTTTCTTTCATTTTACGACTCCAAAGATGGTTTTATTTATTTATTTATTTTTTAATATCAAGGATCTCTCTCTCTCTCTCTAATCTTCTTAAACAAAACAAGTGAAATGAACAGAATGCATTGTTCTTTGTTTTTGTTCTTTTATTATCCTCACGTCCTCACGATATTCTTGTTCCAAGTCTTTTTTTCTTCCCAAAACATAACCTAGAATAATATTTAATGACATTATCAAAATCGCGAAACATGGATATTTATAATAATATATATAACCAAATAAGGAAACGTAAAAGAAGACATTTTTAGAGCTATATAAACAGCTGGTGAAAGATTTTATACTTTTTTATAGCACACTAATATCAAATATGCTCAGAAGACGCGGTTAACAGTTGCAATCTACTTTAATGGAGTTTTCCGGTTGAGCGATCAGGGAATTTGTTTTTTTATTTTATCACTTGTAACCGGGCGGGGTTTTAAGATTTTGGTGAAGAAAGCAGACGACGAAAGAAAGAGAACTATTTAAGTGAATAAAAAAAAAAAAATCTGAGCCTTTCATCGGCACCTTATCATCGAAGATAGTCACGAAGACGTGGTTAGTTTTAATGATTCGTAATAAAGCAAACTCGAAAGGTTACCGAAATGGAAAGTTTCCAGGTTTGACTCGTTCGTGCCGTCCAAGATATTGTAAACCACGATGTTTGTATCGAGTTTAATTACATGGAAGAAAGGTGGAGGAGGAAAGAAAGAAAAATAGTTTTGCAAAGTGAGATACTAGGAATTTGTTTATAAAATAAGTTCAAGAGATGAGAGCTTCTTATGTAAGACGATAATAGTAATAATTTGTCGGAATGATGTTCAATTATATGTAAGTCGCAAATTTTTGAAAGGGAAAGAAGACCAATTGTGTTACCATCTTCTTTTCGTTTGTGTTATGAGATTTTTCCTGGCTTTGTTTCTTTGAACATGGTCTGTGAGAAGTAACCTCTTGAATAAGTTCAAGAGGTGATCAGTTCCTTTGTATGGAGGTGTACATAATAGAAAGGAAGACTGAGCTCTTTATTATTTATTGTTGGCGTTTTGATGATTAGATTGTAATATAAACTGTAAAGACCAAAAATTTTAGGCGGCGTAATAACCAACACAATAACAATACTGATATTAATAGTGGTTGCCGCAAAAACCTCAAAACAGAATCCAGCCGAATTGATTTAAGGAATGAATGTGGACCAGTAAGAATGTGTATATGTATTATTATACATTTTTGACATTAGGACAGTGTTTCACTAGAATGTCCTATGATTAACACTTTTTGTCTTCCTTCTCTCTTTTTTGTTACTATGTTCCTGTTTTCTCTGTCTCGTTCATCTCCTCCTTAGGCCTTTTCTATTTCTTTAAGTCAGTTGGTTTCATTGACTAAATTATTTACAACATCAAAGATCTTCTTTGTAAGTCTGATGTTGTTTATTCCATGAATGTGTCTATAGAATGGTAGTCGGCTTTTTCTGATCATTAGAAATGTATGTATATTGTAATAATTATGTTCTAGTACCTGTATTTGATGTATAATGTCAATCAACTCGAAATCAAAAATAAGGAAGTAGTTAAAGGATTAGGAAAAAGGAATTACGATTCGCACTACAATGTTCACATCTACCATGTTAGAATGACGTTATGAGTCAGAATGACTTAGGGGTGTAACAATAAGGGGAAAACTGCACGTAATCATTTTTTTTGATCAACCCTTTCTTCTCTCAAATCAATAATAATAAAAAAATGAGTCAAAGCGTCTAATTTTAGGGGTCATTGTAAATGTCATAGGCAACTTTTGCCGAATTGAATTAACCGCGATGAGTATTTTTGTTATATTAATAGATAAAACAACATGTGAATTATCACTCAAAGTTCAAAAGCAATCACTATAATTGACGATAACGTCACCATAATTAAACGTCATCGTCACAAATTATAGAAGCCTCAGTTGGAAACGGGAAAAGCGAGGGAATATATCCATTCGCGAACGGTTTAGTTTTTCAGAGGTTGGCAGCACCGAGCGATCAATACCGTAAGGCTTCTGTTCGCACATCAGTTCGTTACATCGTTAACTTTATGCCGTATTTTGGATTGTGTATGTGTTTTTCCGGGGTGAATTTGGTGTTTGATTGTGATTTTTAACAGCAGACATAGTTTTGAGAAGAATTTATGTCTGAAAGTATCGTTTTCAACATTCTTCCGGGGTAAATATGCTGAGGGTAACTATCTCCTTCCCCCCACGCTTTCAACGTCACGTTTTTTAACACTTCTTCACTTCACAGGAGAGCTATATTATAATTATATCATTTTTGAAAGTGTTGCAAAAAGGAAAACAGTTTTTTAGTCGTTGATTTTGTTTATTATAGTTATTTTCGTGCTCGTCATCCTTTGGATGTAAATATTTAAAGGTTAAAAGGTTCATGAATGAAACAGCAATTTAAGTCACATTGTTAATATGATTTAGATGAAGAAAGTCTTTTTCTAACAAATGAATAAAAGAAGCTCATTTTTTTAGGGAAAAGTTTTAAAACGGAGCTTTAAATTCAATTTAAAAAGTTATTTTCATTTGTGTTCCAATTTAATTGAAGTTTAAACCGCATACAGTAATTAACACTAATTGGCGCATTGCCTCAGGAAACTGCTTTGGTGGATCGATGAAAATCAGAGAAATAAGGAAAATCCTTTCTTTCCTCTCGATAAGAGTTCATAAATTTTGTAAAAAGGAAAAGAAAGAAGAAAAAAACAATTCAAAACATGGCTGTAAGAGTTAATTAAAACGTTTTAAAAAAAAAACCTTTCATTAGTTAGGAAACAAGAGCGAATGCTATCAAGGTCAAGTTCGGCGAAATTTTCTACTTAAGGGATAACAATGATGGCTCATTTCTGCTGCGTGTCCACCGCTTATTTCTTTCAAAAAACCTGCAAATCCTGATAAACCTGAACGAATAAAATCACCAAACCATAGTTCTAGCACCCAACTTTCCAAAACCAATTTCTTTTGTTAGTCGTTTGTTTAGGATGACTAACCAGTAAATTATATGTTTTATTAATTTTTGAGTGAATATATCAAGTTCGCTAGTCCCATGTGACTATAAAACATGGACCGTTTTCTTTAGTTAGAATCCTAAAAATCTCACGACAGCAATGAAAGTCGCATCTTGGACTTGATGAGATGTCCCGCTTAAATTACGTCACACACACCCTAGAAGACGAAACACTAATCGCATAATTGGCGCAGACGATCGGCATTAAAAAGAAAAATTTGCAAGTGAAAGTGGCCCAAATATGTTATTTCGCCTCGTTTATGTTTAATAATGAATTAATAATTTAAGAAATCAATTTCGCTACCTCACCTTAATCAGACAGTAATCTATTCAAATCACTTGTTTTTCCTTTGTTTTAACAAATTTTCGATAAAAATGGCGATAAGTTGATACTTTCAAACGTCTCAAATTATTTATTTACCTACCATTGTTTGTTTTGCGTGGAAATTTAAGAGATGTTGGCCCTTGTGAAAGATCGTAGGATTTGTCAAATTTAAATTCGATACAGGTTTTAAGATAAGAGAAAAAAGGGCGTTTTAGTCGGAGTCAGGTTTCGATTCTGAATCATACTGGCCGTGCCTTAAGGTGGTTACTACTATTTTTCGGCTGCTTATTTTGCATGTTACTGTTAACCTGTTTCTCAGTCCAGTCTTATTCTTCGTGTCATGGAATTGGAAGGCGTAATGTTTGGTGATATCGTCGATAGGTTATATAAGATACGGTACTTTAGTGTCTCAAAAGCTTCAAGCCAGTTTATTGTTTGGTACTTCTGATCGAGGATAGTGTCTACTCCTAATATGGAGGTTTTTGTCTCTTTAAAACTTGATTTATGGATTTCAAGTAAATATCTGTTTTCACTCAGGAGAGCCAGTTAGACTCGTAAGATAGACTTACAACTTTTTGGCTTAAGTTTAAAATTGGTTTATCGATAAATAATGTCGGAAACGTCTTTAAACTCAAAATCTGTTACCATAAAGGAAACATAAAATCAAAATAACACCAGTTCGGGATCAATTTTTATATTTTAATATTTTATAGATTTATACTAAAAAGAATTTACGTCTCAAATCTGTTGTGGAGAGAAATACAAACTTTTTAATTTAAAGTAGGTCAAATTGGCTTAGTCCTTATACTTATGGTTAACATTAGTAACTAATTAGCACTGGGTTTAAAGATGTCGATTATATAATGGCTATTTTTACTGTAATGAGCCAATTTGACTCATAATAAAATTGAAGTTCTCATAGATATTATAAAAGAAAATTGTTTTAAACGAACGATTATTGTTAAAATTAAAACAAAAATAGTTTAAAAAGAAAACAATAACAATATAATGTTTGAAAACAGATAAAGTGACTCTAAAGTTAAGTTGACTCTGTCCTTAGATCGAGTGTTGAAATGAGCTTCTTTTATTTTAATTAGGGTTTATTAAATGTTAATTATATCTTAAGATCAATTGAAACAAAATCTGTGAGTTTATTTTTGATTTGGTGGTCTCTAATATGCAAATTCTGTCCAAAAATCTGAAGGAAACTAGTAGAATCAGGTTGTTCGAATAAAAAACTTTAGTGAAACATCAAATTGAATGACCCCCTTTATGCAACACTCTTCAAATCAAATGTGTTTGTTTAGAATAATTTATTTCAGTGATGTCACTGACACGTAACGAGTAATACCAATACCGGGCGCGTTCTTCGGCGTAAAGCAATAGGTGCGAATGACAATATGAAAATGATGAGTTAAATATTTAGCCTTTGGCTATAGTTGTTGAAAGAAACATGATGGACTACGAGTATTTCGGATTTGATGACGATGAAAGGAGCATGCTGCAAGGTAAGTGAATGTCTGGGTCTTTATTGATAGGTGAAAGCTCCCTGTTGTTATTGTTGTGTTATGTATTCGAAGAGTAAGACGTAATGTTTTCTTTTGGATTATGCGGGTTCTTTCGAACGTTTGCCCCCCAACGAAGATTGATATTATCTAATTAGGTAATAGGTTCAGAATTGACTTCCCCGTAGGAAAGTGGAAGCTTAGAAAGTAATGATAGTTATTATCGTAGCAAAACAAATTAATTAAAAAGAAGAAATGTCTCGATTGGGTCACGGAAAAGGTCACCATTCTTGTTTGCATGACATGTGAGGAAGAATTTAGCAAAAATCGGAATCATGCTTTTTATTTATTTATGGATTTGTACATTGAAGAAATCAATAACGACCGTGTTACATGTTATTAATTCTGAGAGGGTGTTCGTCTTCAGTTTTATTGAAGCGTGGCAATAGACACCGCCTCTAAATCCTCTAGGCTGGAGATCATTAGATGTTGATCGAAGACCGACGTAGAAGTTTTCACTTGTATTCTCAAGTTGTTTAACGATTAGATAAACGAGACTAGTAAAAATGATGACTTGTGATGACAACTCGAGAACTTTATTTATTTATTTTATGCTCGTGTCACGAGCGGTTAGTGATTTCAAACTTATGCGAATAAGATTTCGAACTGAAATATTCATTTTCAGGGAACAAATCGATCTGTTTGATTTATGTCATTTCCTCCACAAGTTTTATTTACATAAATGATGAAAATCTTTTCGTTTGTTGACAGTGTCAACATTTGTAATAATTTTGGGAGAAAATTTCCAAACAACAATTCTCAAGCAATTAAGGCCTTTAGACTAAAGAACCAGACAGTACAAACATTTCAGAGACAGAAATAAATCGTTTGAATTTATTTTTACTGCTTTAAAAGGTTTTTCCTCTAACTTGACCTTTGACTTAATTATGTATTCTGACGAAACGCGGGGAAAAACTTTTTTTTTTGTAGGACAATGTTGTCTTTTATTACCTCGTGTTTTGGAACACCTTGTAGACAGAAAACCGTTTTTTTAATCTTCGTCAAAGTTTGGAGACAGGTTTGGTTGAAATGATATCAGAAAGTCTCAATCAGTCTTTTCTAAATCCTGTTAATCGAATATTATAACTGTTTGCATGATTAAGCGCATGCCAGAAGTGGGGAAAATCTATTTAAAAATTTGTCTCGAGGATCGTTTACGTCTGAAATAGTTGTGTGCTCTGGTCTTGAGGTATTTTAGCGGAAATAAACTGGCAAATTGATTTTTTTAGTTTATTTTTAGTGTTATGGGTACAACCTAGTTTTCTATCTGACCATTAGCTTGTTGGTTGTTAGCAGTATAGCCTTCCTATAATATGGTATCTGGGAATATAACCTTGTTGTAATGCGATGGGGGTTCCCTGAAATTGAGGGAAAATTATTTCCAATGCGATTTCATGGGTGTATATGCCTCATCAGCTTGGTGTAGCATTTGAAAGAGTGAAAATTAAAGTGTTTTTGGAGTGGTAAATAAAGCAATTTGCGGTTTTGGAGTCATGCGATACTGTTTTCAATGCATTGTTTTACATCTGGTTCAATATTGACACTTCTGGATCTGATTCCACCACCCAATATTGGTAAACTGGTTCTATTAGAATGGTGGAAAACACAGAATGACTCAGAGAAAACCACTATTTCCGGTTTTGGTCTGACCTAAATTCTTTTTAAAACTTTGAAGATTCAACAACTTGAATAATGAAGTGAAAAATTTGCAGTTATTCCCCAGACAAGTGAAGAACACTCTATATAGGCATATGTATATGTAAATAAAACCAACACCACACATCTTATATAATATGATTTTACATAACAAAGTAGAGAATTATTAAAACAGTGTTGTAGGAGGGTTTTCTGTATATAACCATTTTTATAGTTCTTTGAACATAAGCCGTCGAAGGAAAACAATCAAAAATTGATTCAGTAAGAGAGTTTGTAGAAAGAGGAATGGACAATATGAATGGATTGATAGGTAGATACATAGATAAGAAGATAAACAAGTCGAGTAGAGAAGTTAGGTTGTAATACAATAAGTGTAGCGTGCCATTTCAGTGATGTGACGTGATTGCCCAAAAACCAGAAATAATAGTTTTTGTTAGAGTAGTCTAACAAACAAATCTTTGGGTTAATGTCTTTCTAAACTATAGTTTTGCGATGGGAACTTTTAAAGTTCTACACACAATTTAGGTATTCGTGTTTTGTTTTTCGTGATACATCTACCACATCTCATTGTTTGTGTTGTAGAATAAATTTCCATACATTGACAATAAGTTTTATTTAGAAAGGTCAAGAATTCAAATTTTGAAATTTATTTATTTATTTTTCTGTTTACTTTTTAGTTGTTGTCCTGTCCTCGAATCCATAGTTTTCCCTTTCAGCAATCGGCTGAATCAGGTACGGTTCGGTGACAAAATACACGAGTTACTTTTAAGGAAAAAAAGGAAAAAGTTGTACACCTTGCTAACCCAGTTCTCGGCAATAGTTTTGCCCGTTAGGTACACGCATCACTCATATTAAATTCGAAAGGGAAATCTGTAAGAAAGAGTTTGAAAAGCACTGAACCAGATCATCGGATCATTTAATCAGATACCATGAATCTAAGAATATTCATCAGATTCCCAGACGCCATTACGTAGGTAGGCCTTACTTTTTGTGCCAATGTTATTCTGTCAGTTATTGGGAGTATGAAAAAAGGTTTAAATACTACTTCCTACTATGATCTCACATTTCAATTGAATAAGAAAAACAAACGACTTCATAAATATTAATGCTGAAGTTAATAGGAAATAATTATTTTTTTCTTTTACGAAACGAATTTGAAAAATTAAATTGATGACTATGAAAGAAGGAAAAAATAGTCGGAGACATTCAGTTGTTTCTCTCACGGTGACGCAGAGCTAATGGAGTTGTGGAAGCGCTTCTTTACTTGTATTTTGTACATTATTTAAGTTTCTTTTGTGAAGAGTTTACTTGAATAGATCAAAACTAAAGAAAGATGGTGTGAAAGAAACGAATTATGTATGTGGGATGTTTAATATGACAACTTGATAGAGAGTGTTGTGAGGAAGCGATTTATTATTACACACGTGATAGCTTCCATACGTCATGTAAAGTATGGAGGTTTTACTCAATCATGCATGTGCTGACTACAATATCGCAAAAAAGGTTCGGCTGATTCCATCCACTAGGTCATAGGTGGGGAACCTGCGGCCTCCGCGAGGTTCTTGTGCGGCCCTTTGCCACCTAGTACAAAATGGTAGAGTTCGTTTCAAACGACTATTGTACATCAACGCCATGACAGTTGCGCGAAAAATCCAGTCATATTGTAATATTATATTTTATTTTTTCTATATAATGCAATAAATTGTTAAATCTATGGAAAAACTATAAGAATTTCACAAAAGTCACTTTCTTAGGTCAATCAGCTTATTGCTGCCTAATTTAAATATGGCCTCTAATAGTAAAAGGTTCCCAATTCGGGCATTCGTACCCAATTTGAGTGTTTGGAATATTTTTTGTACAAGTTTCTCTAGGAAGCTTTATTTATTTATGAAGCTGTTTTGGAAATAGAATTTGCACACAGTTTTCCTATCAGCTGATGTTTTCACACACCAGTGAACTCCAAATTTTGGCACATAAACATGTTTGAAGTAACTCGTGAAGTTTGATGAATGGGAAATGGGTTTTGATGGTATGGGGTGTATGTATAATAAATTTTCAGTTTTTATAATGAGGATGATATATTCAGTAAAATCAATAAAAAATTTGGACAATGGCCCATTTCTTATTTTCACTCTTAACAAGAGTAACTAATTTTAAAAAAAATGTATTTATTATTAATTACATGTCTTGACTAGGTGACAGTTCAAAAATTATTTGAACTCTTTGACATTTTCAAATTCTTCGAAAAATACGGGCGAGATCATTATCGAAATAATGATTTTAATGAAATTTCATTTTACGCTTCGTTTTCCCAAAATAGCGCGACATAAAAAAGCGTTAACGGTATCTTTGAATCATTTAAGAACTATGAATGGATTACTTTGAGATTTTTAAATTTTATAACATGAAAAAGCAAATTTGCGACATCAAAAACAAATTTCTTTTCCTCTTGTTTTGCTTTTTTTCCTTCTTTCTGGTTCATGGTAGATGTCACAGGAAGACCTTTTCAGAACGGTTGTTTCCACAAAACTATTTCTTACATTTGTTGTGTGTGCTTGCAGTGTAGCGGAGAGATTTCTGTCACTCATTGATGGGTTGCTGGTCATATATGAGGTCATCTCCTAACTCCTGGAGGTCTAATGTAGAGGTTCCCAAACTGTTTTGTGTCGTAGACCCGTTGCCATGTTTTTCGGTTTTGGGTAGACCAACTTCTCACTGTAGTGAAGTAAATAGGTGTTATTAGTATATGATGGGATCCTGTGGACTTCCATTCTCATTTCATGGACCCCCTAAATTTTTGGCCCTTGCAGGTTGTCATAGACCCCTGGGGGTCATATAGACCACTTTGGGAGTCACTGATCTAGTGTTTACATAAGTAATACAATATTGTCCAGGTAGTTAGCTGGGATATCAAGAACAAAGAGATGAGACGCGCTTATATTCTACTTCAAAGAATCAGAAGTACAATTGTGTGTTGAATCAAAAATTAAATAAAACACTCTAATTATCTCTGGGAATGATGGAAAACGACTGAAAGATTTTTTTAAAAAGCATTCTGTCATTGTAATTGCAACGAAGATTATAGTATGCGATTCGTAATTAACCCGCAAGGATAAATAAAGTAATCAAAGTCCTCGAGTTTCAAATTCAGCGTATGGGTCTTGGTGTCGACCGAGTATCCGATTACTTTCACTGTCGATTCATACCACTATCATCCCTTCATCGGTTAAAGTCTTATTTCTTGTAGCAAATCTAAATAACTAAAATAGTTTAATAATTAATATTTGTCGGGCTCTGGCAGGTGTACTCATTTGACAAGCCTAAAACAATAAACAATTGTTTATTTATTTATTTTTTGACTTTCTTCCCTTAACAGAGAAACTTGTGAGGAAAGAGAAATTGATTTAAAAATTTTCCTTTTTACATAAGGAAGGAAGTAAGACCGATTCTTGTACAAATATAATTAAATTCTGAATTAACTACATAAGATTTTTAATAAAAATAATTTGTTCACGATTTTTCTCACATAATATTTGTTATCTTTCGTGAGTCCGTATGTGTATGAATTTTCATGACTTCCCAAAAATGATTTTTAACTTTTTTTGTCGGGAAGAAGAGGATGGCTGAAGGGGGTCGGGTCTTTGTTTTCATTTGGAAACGCGGAAGCTTCTTGAATCAATGCAACATGCAACGATGATTCTCGGAGTTGAAAAGTCGTTTTGAATTTGAGAAAAATCGAAAGGACCCCCGACGGCTATTTATTTTATAGTGATGCCTTCCCCTCACATCGGATTCTGGTTTTGAGTTTGTGCGGGAGTTTGGTGAAAAGATCTAATGGATAATAACCGTGAGGTTATATTTACGCGGGCAAAACGATTGATATATTAACTTCCGGTATCTTTATTATAAGTCAAGATGTGACCAGCAATAAAATATAAGATACACATTTTTGGCGAGAAATCTCTTAGCCGATTGTCGAATCACCACTTGAGGATTGTTACTCATGCATTTTTTTTTCTGGATTTTTGAAAAGAAGAGGACTTTTGAGATTTTTTTTTTGACAATTTTGGAGTTAATTTTGTGCTTTAGAAAGCGGCTTTTGTCAAGAGTTTTTTAAGTCTTTTGAGTCGAGAGCAAAAACCTTCCGGTAGGATTCACTTTTTTTTAAATGTCGATTGAAAAGTAACTCTTTCATTTTTCTGGGTTCGGCTAAACTAAACTAACACTAAAATTGTAGTTTGAAAGTGTTGACTAGAAAACAAAACGCGGATCTTGTGACATTACCTTGTTCTTCTTATTTTTAGGAGTTTAATTAGTAATTTTCTAAAAAACTAGTTTACGGAATAATGAGCCATCTATTAAGGTGATGAAGATGGATCTATGCTGTAATTTCTCTTTGAATATGTTTGTGGATATGTGTCGCCATAACTAACCAACGAATGAATGGATTTTGACCAAATTTTATCAACTTAATTGTCTTAAGTTTAGAGAGGATACTGTTAGCTTAAATCTAACGTGTCTCATCTATTTCCGAGTTAAAGATTAAGCTGGGTTATTGTAGAGATGTCCTTTTATGAAGCAGATGAACACTTTTTTGTAATTTAGAGGAAAACATTTGGAGCAGGAAAGCCGTCAATAAATATTTATCAGACTTTTAGAAGTGTATACATTACTAATCAAATGAGTCCTTTATATAAATGCGATTTGGAATTATGGTTCTAATTTTTTTGGATGCTTGGGTAGTCGAAGTGAATCCTTCATTAAAGGTTGCATTATTTACGGAAGGAATTTTTGATTTACGAAAGGGATTAAACGAAAGGTTAAAGAGTCAACATGGACATAATTATTAATCAAAGACGCTATAGACCTAGATAGATAGACAGAAACTATTTCTAACCTAATTTCAATTAATGTGAGTGGAAAATTGACCGAAATCCGTTCATGCGTTTGTGAGTTTTTTCCGGTACAAACCCATAAACATTCTTTTAAAAAATATATAAATATATTACAGTATATTAATTAAATGAACAGCAGACAACGAGGTAAGATTTAGTGTCACGAATAATTTTTTTTTACAACACGTCTTTCCCGGAAGTCGGTAAGTACACCGGGAAATGGTAAAAGTAATGCACACTTTCAGAAACAAAAAGAATGTCGGTGAATAATTTATTGCAATGAAATGACCGACAGTGAGCGAACAGAAAGCAAGCTCATTTCTTTATATAATATATATTTTTTGGATATAAATAAAATCGAAGATTGTTTAAAGTTTTCGGAGAAAGTGGTTACCTTTTACTAATTAGACGTATCGGAAGCTTTCATAGGTATTATTGTGATTAAATGATTAATTTTAATGAGTGTTTCTAAACATTTGAGTAAAACGTGTTCATTTCATTCAGAAACAATTACAAAGAAACATTTTTCCTCTTATTTAGAGAAAAAAAAAGTTGGAAAGTTAACAAAGGAAATTATTTCCTTCCCGGGATTTTCACCGAAAGGTAATGCTCACGTCGAACTTTTACATGTACCGCCTTAAAGAATATTATGCATTTCCTATAATTCCGTCAGAGAGTAAAATCGTGGATGGAAAAAAAAATTTCGTTTACCGCCCATTAAACAGTGTAATTGCTATTAATTGCATCTAAATACGAACGCTTGAGTCGCGGACTAGACTTAAATAAATATAGTGTGTCTTGAGGAGTCTTTGATGGGTAAACAAGAGCTATAATTTCTTGTGGTCACTTAATTAACCTACGAAGGAAACAATCTCGGTCTCATTACAGCAATGCCAAATTAGGGAATCGTGTCCCAAAATTTTGGGTTTGGTTGGAGTCTTTGGGTCTTACCAAATAGACCAAGTGTCACTCATTTCGATAATGGATGTGCTATACTTTTGGCTGTTACGTAGCTTAAGTTAAAATTTTGCAGCGATAGGTGACTGCTGATGTTTACTTTCGTTCTGGTGGAAAGGTGGAGGAATCTTGACTCTTAATTTAAAAATAAATTTTACTCCTGCCGCTTGCAGGTAGCGAGATATGGTAACACCCTTGGTCATAGGAATGAATGATATTTATGACCAACAAAATCTTTGGGAAACAATTAGAAAAGGATCATTCTTTTGTTTGCTTTTGTATCATTCAATTCTCAGGTCAGAAATCATTCATTCCATCATTTGTCATGAGTCTGAGCAGAAGATTTAGGTTGTTGTCGTTCTGATCTCAAACAGTCAAGACGCACCACAGGACGGTATAGAGTTGCATCAATCATTAACTCATAAGTATAATCGGATCATGACCATAACATAGCAAGTTATGGTATTGTATCAGTGTTTTGAACTTGTGGGTTATTAAACATCATTCAGACTAAGGTAGTGCCGAATTATTATTACTAACAACAATACTCCTACTAACAAATGTTTTTAATTTGACCAAAATGCCTGAATTAGTTCTAACTAAATTCTCTTTCTCTTGCTACAAAATTGACTTGAACGGCGTAACAGCAATAGCAATAACCTTACTAACATAGTGACAGCAACGAAAATCTCAAAACTCATTATTTCTTTGATTGTTTATTTAATTACACCAAAAGTGGCGATTGTTTGGTCGTTTGTTCGTCTGACGTGTCGAATAGAATTGGCAAGCTTTGACCCTAGGGTGATGAGAATCGAAATCTTCGACTTGTGGGCCAGAGAAATTTTTTTTAAAAGAAGACTAACAGGCAAAATGGGAAAAATCGTTTCAAGGCAATATACGTGTAACAGTTGCCGTATTTTAACGCTAGTCAAGGTTGTTTTATTTTGCATAATTATTTGTCTCGAGCGGCTTTTTTCTCTTTTTAATTAAAATTAAAAAGTTGGGATATAAAACTTTAGTTTAAAATCTTTACTAAAATTATTTTAGTATTCCGACTTAACGTTTAGATGTCAGCTATGATTTTTCTCCATTTGTTCATCCAGGTTCTTGAAGTTACGCTATTCATTTATGTATTTGAGTTTTAATCTCGTTTTTTATACTCGGAAAAAGGCTCTAATTCAAAACTATAAGTTCTATAGTCAGCCGCTTTTATCACCACAACACAAACCTTCCAATTTATTTCAATAATATCAAAAGAACAACAGTGGTTGTGAGCCAGAACCTACTTATATCATATTAATTTCCTATTAATACTTAAATCATGTTGAAATAAATGTTTATTTTGAGTTTTTATACAACTCTGACTACTTTTATACCGAGTTTTTATATTATATTTTTGAGTAGTTGTTCTTTAAGTCAAGATCTTAGTGGATTTCCTCAAACCTCACTTTATTACTTTTACTTCCATGAGACGTCATTTCCTCCAAAAATTAATTTCGAATGGTTTTAAAGTTATGCGATTTGATGATATTAACTTTATTTGAGTTTATTTTAATGGTTATCAGATGAGAACTTATCGCATAAAAAGACCAGATGAATGAATAATATAATAAAGACTTAAATCCATTTTATTGGTCACAAAAAAATAAACATGGAAGACATCTTTACAGTTATTGTAATCACAAAATAAAATTTTGGATTCATTGCTGTCTTTCAAGGTTTTTTGGGTTCCACCTAACAAAACGCAGAATGAGTTAGAAGCGATTCCTTTCCGGATGGGAGAAGGGAAAAATTGTATCTCTAAGGCGGATCCTTGACATGCTTTCTATTCATTTTTAATTTCAGTTAAGTATTTTGTGAGTAACTTAAAACTTGATCGTATCTAGTTCCTCCAACTGATATTTCACCCCTAATTCAAAATTGAAAGCATCATATTCTGGGCAGAGTACCGTGTGACAGAAATAATGGAAAAAGCTTTCACGTTTCAACTGGAAATCATATATTCTTGACGTTCACGATAAGACCTTTCCTCTGGTGAGATTTCTCTCCTCGTCTCCTTTTTCCTTCGGGTGAGAAAAGATGCTTTATATTCATGGGTATACAGGCCACGTATGTTTTCACTAATTACAAGTCAGATGTGAGTAGTTGCTCCCTCGGTATTATGGTTTATAGATTCGAAATTTTATGGTTGGTGTACTGATAATTGAACGTATTAGTGAATCGATCAGTGATTAGCGAGTTTTGGCAGGTACCTGATAGGTTCATTTCCCTTTCTGTGAGTGATTTCATTTGGTTTGAAAATATGACCTCTGAAAGCACTGAGGTGACGGGAACTGTCTCAACTCAGAATATTTAAATGGTTGGCTACATACATGGTAGAAGTATGTTGGTTGCGTAAGAAAGAAAAATTTGATTCTGTCCTTCCTGAAAATTAATTACTTTTAAATCATTTTCATGCTTTTATTTAATTTCCCTTTCAATAAGAATCAATGCATAACGATCACCCAAATATGAGGGTGTCCCGTCGGCAATAAATATCCGAACAATGCATTTCCCTTCAATTGTGTCAGTTTCGTTTTAAGACAGTGGTGAACAAAGTCGTCGGTTAGAAGAGCCAGACATGATCACCGTAACGATGGAAAATGGTTTTGTCCCATAAAATAACTAAAATGGCGGGATGGTAATCAAAGACTTATAGCGGTGAGTGACTAATAACCTAACTGATTGGGTATATTCAAGACGGAGATTGGTACTTAGTCGAGGTTTGGCAACCACTGTCCTAAAGAGAAAATAATTGTTCTCAAGATGGACATTAAAGAAAATCCGCCTTCTATTATTCTTCTAAAATCAATTGAACGCTTTCTGTAAAGTGAGAACTGCTTCCGGCTACAATCTTTCCCTTTGTTGGCCCGTAACCTTTAACAAATTATGGTCCTCGTACGGGCAATAACGTCCATAATTTGCAGGCCATATTGAGAGAAGGAAAGAGTGGGCGGATGTCTTTTATTGTTATTTCTATGACTGTTTATATAATACAAAAACCAAAAAATTACTTCTTCGAAATGTTCACTCGTAAAAAATTTTCTTATCCTAATCAATTTATTAGACAAATAAAAATCGGTTTTCTATTATTGAAAGATGATCTTTTAACCCAAAACCATCTACTCTTTCTCGTCATGAAAGCCTTTGTTTTTACAGTGTCATAAATTAAATGGCCCACATGTCCGACACGTGACTCCTACCACCGGAATGGATTCATTCGATTGCCTTCAATCACGGCGTTCTCATTGTTTTAATTATTATTATTATTCTTTGACACCGGTACTTTCTTCGTGAAGTCAACTCCAAGTCTGTTCTCTGCATGCGGTCGGAAGAGTAGATTCACTGTAAACACCTACTGGGTAGACCGGAGAAATGCCTTATATTAGAAATGATGTTGCAACATGACAACCAACCGTTTCATCATGGTTCATCGTGGGAAGGCTCTTCTGGAATTTTTAGCAAACATCAAAATTAGGTTTTATTAAATTATGCGGTTAGGTAGTTAAAACTTTGAAATAAATTTTCGTCCGGTTAATGGAAAGTTGTATCTTACACGAAGCGGTTTCATCTGTTTCTCTCGGTTTCGTGTCTTGTCTCTTTATCTCGTCTACCAGCACTACCGCGCTTTGTAATGCTGAATGAATTCTTCTAATGAGGGCGGTGCTAACAGTCGAATTCGTTCCGCGAAGTAAATTCAATTCGAAGATTCATCTTATTTCTCTAATTATCGATGTCTAATTAATCAGTTTTTCTGTTGATATATATTCCACGAAGTCTACAACTTTCCCTTTAAATTAATTACCCTGAAGGATTGAAGACAAAAGCAAAAACATTAAAAGATTCGATTCTGTTTCCTCAATATATATCAAAGAGAGAGAGAAAAATGAACATCCGACATTTTTATGAATCAAAATCTCACTCAACAACGTTCTCTAAAAGAAGACATTGATCTCTGTGTTACTTTAATTGGTTTTCTTTTTCTTAACTCCGGAGTGGATTCATCCGTAACAAATAACGACCCTGATGAAAGTTACAGACGGTTAGATTTGTTGATGTGAAGACAAGGAATATAGAAGGAAGATGAATATGCAGAAGAAAGGTTGAACCGCAGGACTTCCCCTCAAGGCCCTTAAAATATGTTTTGCCTGACTGAGTTCATTCGTCTTATTGTCACAGGCATAATCTATCATTAAGGTTTTGTTTAAAAAAAAAATTCAATTGGACGAGATGTGAGTCATGAATAATGCTGAGATCTTGTAGAACATTAAATGGTCAGTTGGTTTTAATGTTACACTTATACCTCGAATCTGGATTAATTGGCTTTTCAATTAATTATCAAAGAATTCGAAAATTAGATTAAAACTGACTTATCAGCGAATATAATAATCTAATCCGTTGTTAAGATGAGAGTTCAGCTTTACTCTCACTGTTAGTGTAGTTGAATGGGTCCAATTTATAAACACTAGACCCTTGGTACTCAGGCTTTTCCCTTCCCGGGCCAAATTTCCATTGTGACCATTGCGACTGGGACCCTCAAGACGTCATCTGTATGTATATCTGTCTGTCTGTTTCTCTATGTATTTTCTGTATATTGTGTCATAAAGATTTGTTGAGGCAAACAATTTCAGCAGTTTCTGAGCACAGGGCCGAATATTTTCGTACTAGTCAGGCACTATAGTTCAGACTTAACAATGAGCAATCGACCTTTCACAAATTTTCACTCAGTCTCCACTGGGCCACTGGACCACTTAGTACAGCTTGGTGGGCCGCAGTTTGAGTACCAAGGCACTAGACTTTGGGATAATAAACTGAGACAACTATCATCCGTTGTGTCTACTCTCTCTCAAAGCTGAATTTAAATTTGAAAATGGCCTTCGATTGCATTTTTAATAAATTTATTTCGAACTTGCAAAGAAATTTATTTAGTTTTAGAGTTAAAGATCTGAATTATGAGGGAAACAGACCTTCTTGTACGTATTTAAGAGAGAAAGAGGAAGGACTTCGCAAATTGCGGTTTATTATTAAATTGACGCAACAGCAATTGTCAGTGACAAAATAGAACATTGCGACATGGAAATCGAGCGAAGGAGCTCGAAACTCGATTTAATCAAAAGTCGCCCTTTCAAAATTCTTCGCAAAACCTGATTGCATTCATCCAGAATAATTGATTCAGGTTTAGGTAGAAATTAAAAAAAAAATTCGTGCCGATACGCATTAGCCACGAAAACTTCTCGTTTTTACTGGAAGAGTTTGTTGGGTCGTCCAAGGCGATGAAATGTTTCGTAATTCGTTACCATTGTTTTGCCCAAGGGCCCTCCAAATGAATGGAACAAAATGAAGACGGACGGAGATTTTAGAAAGTGAACCTTTTCACTATCATGCGATGCAAGGTTAAGTGAAGTTTTCATCGTAACGGTCGAATGGCGTTTCCACCGAGAATCGTGCGGGCTTGAGGCTCTGATTTTTTGGCAAGAAAGAGCCGATAGAAAGGTGTTTTCGATTCCATATCTCCATCCCTTATAGCCACGACTTTCTACAGCAAACGAGAAGTCGTTATAGGGTGATCGATAATGGTTCTTCTAGATTAATATTAATTGCTTCGGTTTCACCCAGTCTGTGCAATTAATTTTATCGATTATTTATAACGATAAAGTATATTGAATTCGATTATTTTCATTCTGAAATTAAATTCTATTCAGTGAATTATAATTCTTAAATAGCTTTTTAACTTTTGACCCGTCGTCGTTGTGTTTGGCTTCTGCTTTTTTGATTTATCTCTTCCAGTTGTATACTCAGACACGGGTTCAGACTTAAAAGGTATGAACTTTGTGAGTCAACATAATTTGTAATTTCACTCAGGTTTGGTTTTATGCGTTTTTAAATGTACGCTATGTGAATTTTCTTAACAAAGTTTCCATACGAAATGTAAGAAGAGAAGTGAGTCCATTTAAGGAAAGTTATCAGTGTGTGTTGTGTTGAATTTTAGATGGAGAATCACTCGGATGTGGGAAACCCGCATAACTCAAAATACCGAAAAATCACTTGAAAAAGTATAAAACTACTTGTTTTGGGTTAATAATTGAATGAATAAATTGAATTATGTTTGAATAAAAGCTTGAATAAAACTTCTATAATTTCTGGAAACTTTTTTTATGCGAAGTTTAGATATAGCTCTGAAAAGTTACACAATTTTTATGAATCGCCAATTTGCCCTCTATTTCTTTAGGTTAAAGTTATATTCTTCGAGCGATAATGATAAGTCTGGTTAAATGTCTATAATCTCCAACTACGACTGAAACCAGACTGTTGACAAACATATACTCGTTCTAATTGTATTCACTTAATTACTATTCGATTGCGAAAAAGTCTAATTACAATTTTGGAGGTCTGAATCGAAAATACTTTGATTTACGAGTAAAGTAAAAAAAGTGAGCCGAGGGCCAAACTTTCATTTACTTTTTAAGTTGTGACCATTTTTAAGCAACTCTTTTCGAATTCCTTTACTCTAAGTATTTAGAATGGAGCGGAACAAAAGAATTCGTGTTATTTTATCAGTGGTCGAGAATGTTTTACGATATCAGATCTCTTAAATTTCGAGGATTAATTAGCGGCCATTTGCGAATTACCCCTCCTCCTCCTCCGTCTTTATCGCCTCCAACCCTTCGTCTCAAAGACATTCTATTCAGGTAGTTCTTTCACATCCACTCTTATTTTCTCCAGAATGTAGCGAAAATCAATGGAAATGACGAGGAGAGGCCAAGGAACCGCTCCTGGCTATCGTCATCGCGTTCCACCTCTACCCGATCACACCGGGTATCCCAAGATGTGCGACTAAAGAACAGACCAGTTGTCGACGTGAGCACAGGGCATTCGCTTCGACGTCGAGTTGGTTCTCAACGCGCGTTCATTCGCGAATCCTTCACCCGAAGTACCTTCCTCTTCAACTGTTTTCCTTCTTTCGTTTTGCGGTTTTCCGTTTTTGTTTCCCGTGAAATGGCTTCAATCGGTTTTGATAAAAGTAAGCTCGAATGTTTTTAGAACTGCAAAACCTCGCGAGTGGATGTTTTTTAGTGGAAAATTTTTTTATTATTTCTGGAGGAAAAGTTACCATTTTTTTGACAAAGTTGTGATATGAGAAATTTTCAGTTAAAAGGATTTTTTGGAGAATCATTGGAATTTTTGGATTTGTAGTCCTTGAGAATTTCAAAAATTTTCGTTTTTTTCGTCTTAATTAGATGAACACAACATTTCTGAAGGTTTTTCCCTAATTAATACTTTATCTCGGAAACAGTAGAAATCAAAAATTTTTACAAAAAAACACAAATTACGTAAATGGAGGTGAAAAGAGTTCGCAAATTTTCTGTTGTGAGGTGGAAATTTTTGAGATAAGAAACCCGTTCCAGGTTTAAGGTTTTTCCCCAAATCTGGTTATATTTAAACTTTGTCCTTGACGCTACCACATTTATGTTACCCGCCGGTTATGAGTCGGGTCTACGTCTTTTGATGTTATTCCAACTCTCTCAAATCATCCTGTATGCTGGATGTGAGTGTCAGTTTGAGTTAGAGGTAGACGCAGTGTTTTAAGCGAAGCTTTGTTCGCATAAAAATTGAGGATACGGAAGAAGGAGTAGGTGGTTGTAGGTGGATGATGAACTGTTTACTAAGTTATTTATTAATTAAACAGAGAAATAATAATTTGAGTTTGTCTTGTTACAATTCATGGAATCAGACATGGTTTCCTGTCTTAGAGGCATCCGTTATATTTTTATTTAACCATTGAATCAGAATAGCTGATTTCTGAAATTCTGGTAATAATTGTGAATAGATAATTAATATCTGTCTGAAGTTTATGAAATAAGTTCCTCGTAATAGTGTGCATAATTAATGAAATAACGCGGAACCAAACAACGAGAGCTTGTATGAAACGATTTAAAGTCAGAAACTAAAAGTAAATCAATCTATTAGGAAATTAGTTTTTCAATTTGTTGTGCATTACTTTTGAAAGAAGTTAGAGGAGGAACACTGAAGCGTTATCGTATATTATAATATTATAAGTTAAAATGTGAAGTTGTAAGAACACTCACAGATAGATATGTCCCTGATTTGAGGTAGTGCTTGTGAGTAGTTTGAGGTGATTCAGTTTATATGTGTTGCTCAGGGAAACACTCACAAAGTTATATTCTTTTAAAACATGTAGATATTTATATAGATAAACTCTGTTACGTTTAATTACAATTTTGAATAAAATAAAAATGAAAACCGGTCGACGCCGGGATTTCTGGTAACATTAAAAATAAAATTTAAACAAAACGGAAGGGACAAAACCGTTGAAGGAAAATTTAACGGTTTGAAGTGAAGTTTATCTAGTGTCAGTCATGCGAGGATGAAAGTGAAAATTCCTTTGTTGAAGGGAAAAAAAATTTTTTTTGTATTCCGCACATTTCCGCACTGGTCCTCGATTTCCATTCGTCTTGTTTTGGTCTCCATCGAATGATGGAAACAAATCAATAAATAAAAATTGTTTGTTATCGATATTCAAGGCAAGCGAAATTTTGCAGACAAACAAATCAGGCATCGGAAACAATGACCCGACCCAAATCTCGCAGACGCATGAAAACAAAAATTGTTTTTATTTATGGGATCGTCTTCAGGCCAAGCGAGAACCATTTTGAATTTCGAATCCAAAACAATGAAATTCTAGAAGTGTGTTACAAAACACCCGGAGTTATAGAGGAATTTGCAAATAAAAGATTTTAATTTTTGAGGAAAAATGCAGAAGAAAGGAAATGATGATGATGGTGGTGGTGATGAAATCGGTTTTATCTAGTCAGACTCGCGATGGATAAATGGAATTGTTTTGCTCTCGTTGTTCAGTTCCTTCTTTAAAAATCCAGTCATTTATGGATAAAACGGGTTAAGTCCCCATTTATTAGATGGCCGTTTAAGACTCCATTCCAAACTAGCTGGATACTGTTAGAGTGATCTGAAGAGATTGTTTAGAGTTATTAATGAAACTGACATTAATTAGGTGAGTTATGAGATTTTCGAGGCTATTATATCACCCGATTTTAGGAAGAACAACATTGATAACATTAGTATAAGTTGATTTATACTGTGACAGAGTCATGGTTCTGCGGTGTTAGTTGTCCTTCGTTGGCTGTAAATATCTTTCACGAGTAACCCAAAAAAGATAAAAATTGGAGACAAATCCTAATCACCATTGTGTTTGTTTTTATCTGCGTGATTTTTGTGCCCATACACATTCTAATCTACGTTGATATATCTAAATAGATGATGGGATAGATAACTAGTTAATACGTTTTCATATTTGAATTATTTAGGCTAAAAATTAGTCTCTAAATTACTCTGAAGGAATTTTTATTTTTAACTAATTAACGAAAACATGCGAATATGAGACTCGTTTTACGCGGTGATTACGAATAATGGCATGCTTTACTTGGAACCGCATTAAAAAGGTCTTATTATATTGATCGACTCAAATGTTGATTTTGTAACCGCTCAAATTTAAGGAAACTAGATAAACAACTCGCATAAAACGAATCTTAGCTGTAATTAAATAGAGAGGAGGGTGGTCATGAAATTTTATAGTAGGTATAGACATATGGGTGTGCAATATTTATGAAATGAATGTTTCGTTTATGTGTGTAGTTTCTCGTAGTCACTTGAAATAAATGGGGGCAAATTATCAAATTCGCATAACTTAAAATCTGGTTGTGAGGGACAGAATTATTATCTATGTCTGTGTTTCCGGTTTCATTTCACTTTGACTTTTTTTGTTTAATTTTCTAAGGAATTGTAATTTTCTGAACTCAGATTCTGTCAAAGTCTGAAAGAAGCCTGAATTTCATTTATTGAGCTCAAAACCCCAAAAAGGACTAGGCTAATTGCAGAGAGCCTCATGTAATTGCAGAATGGAGGACTAAGAATAAGAGAGAGAGAGAGAGACATCATTAATTTTAATGATCTTGTCTTTCTTAGTACCATTCAATGTTTTTATTTATTTAGGTATATTCCCTCCTACAAATCAGGCACACAAACCTTTGACTTCCCTTCCTCATTCGTGTAATTGGAAGGGGTGACTCGTCCAAAACCTGAGACGTCATAACGGTACGTTACCAACCTTCAAGATTCGTTCAAGGTTTTAGTATCATTCTGGCTATTACGCCGCCATTTTGTTTTGCATTTTTTTTTGAACACACCTGTTCTTCTATAATATCGGTCACCTCGAAGAACAAGTCTGAAGTCGAAATAAGAAAAGTCGCCGAATTATGCAATTAATCAATCAGTCAATCAATCACTCGAGTTGACGGCATCATGCCCAAGGCAAGCCCCCAGGAATAAGATTCTGCATTCGGTCTTGATTTGATCTTGCGTTTAGAATTTTTACTGGTTTCAACCTTTCTATATATACTATATTTATCAATTAACTGTTCTTCTGTATAATTCTGATCTAAGTATAAATAAATTAAAATATTTTTTTATTAATATTATTCCCAAAAGTTATAATGAACGTCATACTATTCGCTTCCTCCTCTTGTTTATTAATGAACCTTTCTTTATGTATTTTTGTGACCGCGTTGTATACATAAAATTGTTATTATTATTATAAATATGATATCTATATTACATAAGTATTTGTGGGTGGCCTGTGGTTGAGTTGTCAAAACGGCCGACATGCCAAGTAACAGTTGAGAGTTCGAGCTCCCTCCCACATACAGTTATTTGAGTATAACCAGGATTAAAATTCTACTTATACAAATGTGTTACATTTGTAACCCAACATATGTAACATATAACCCAATGTATGGTTTAGAGTTTAGTTCTAATCTTCAGTATAACAGGACACGGGAAGAGAATTTGAACTCACGACCATAACTCCTGTGTCGAGCACTAACCACTACACCTGAGCTCCCGCCTTTTATCTATGTATTTATTTATCAATAAGAGTTTCAGGATCAGTTTGTATAAATAAATAAGAAAGTTATTATTAAATTAGCTACTACCAACATTAACACGAGACAGACGATAAATTTATACAGCCACCAAAAATTGCATCGGTGTTAACACATACACGGATTATTAAAATTACAACTTAACCGTTTAAAATGCAAGCAACAGGAGCGTAAACAGGATGGAAAAAGGGGCGAAATATTCACTTTTAATTTACATAATATATATGTAAAGTAGAAAAGTTTTTTTGGAGAAAGTTATCGACGATTTTTTTAACCAATAATTTTCGATTATCTAATTTGTTCTGATAAATACGTCACCGATCTAATTGTTTACCATTTTTAGACCGTTTTAATAAAATTCACTGATTACAGATTCGATTTAATAGTTTTTGATTGGTTTTAATGATAGAACGACAATTTTTTGAGTTTTTAATGTTGTTCGTGTTTTATTGTTATTCATTTTTAATGTTTGAGCTTTAGTTTTCTGGTTAGTTTGATCGTAAAGGTGAATAGTAGAACGTGGTTCTCGCGCTATAAAACGGGAAGAACTGTGCGAGAATTCGCTGTGAAGTGGTTGGTAAAATGGTTTTATAGTTTATAGTCGAATCTCGGTTTATGGGTTTAATTCGTACCGGAAATTTGTTTTTGATTTAAATTGATTAGGTTTAATGGAGACAGTAAAGACTCAATTAATTCGTTTCAAAATCTTGCACTTGAGAGTTCTTAACAAAATTGTTGTTTTGGTTTTTGTTTCATAAATATTGCACAGTGTATTTGAGATTCTGTTTTATAAGTCCTGCATACTGTTACGCAGAACTTTTATTAACACTATGACGTTCCGACGCCTATAGTAAAAGTTTTTATTGTCGGTGACGGTGGAACTGACTCTCATGCTGCCTGAGCACCAATATTTTAAATTCACAACATCCAAACTTTAGTGGTAATCGTCGACATATGTAAATAAGTATAAGATCGCCAGTGACCCATGTAACGTCACCGGCACTCAGCCAATAGTGTTTGTGAAATATTTTATGCTACCACTTTGGGGTCACCGGGGGTCAACGGATACTGTTTCCATGGCCCTACACTGAGGCCACCAGACGTCATAGTGTTAATTACACTCCCTCGTGAGGGCGGCAATTTCCAAGTTTTGCACAAATTTGTCTGCGATTCATTTCATAGCACTCCTTGTCAGCTATAGTCATTTGGTGGCCCCACCCAAATGTGAATCGTACGTTCTCCACTTAAACAGGAGAACTGGTTCAAGGCTGCTCTGGATCAGGTTAGGGTGATGGAAGGTTCAAACTATCAAGTTAGAGTTTGGGTCTGAATCTCGTTCTTCATTTTTGGATATAACAAGGTATGGGAGGAGGCTCAAACTCACGACCCTTTGACCATTACACTCTGAGCCTCCCACACTAGGTGGTGAGGAAAATGCCGGCTGTGGGGTCAGGGAATAGCACTGTTCTAGAAAAGTCAATCTCATTTGAGTTTTCTATTTCTCCTAAATGTCATCGGATCTGTATTTCTAGCACAGACAGCAAAAATTTCTAGACCTGTGAAAACAGTCGTAAATCGAGATTTGACTGCATGTCTTTATAAGCCATACCGTACCTTTCCTTCTTTAAATAAGAAAGATTTCAAGTCATGATGTAAAAGTTTGTCTAAAACTCGATGTTAACAAGACGAAAAAAATTGTTGAAGCCCCCTGAATTCATTAGGAAAGTCTTAAATTCATTAGTCAAATGATTTGAGTTTTTACTTTGTAAAATCAATATTTAGGTTTTCAAAATTTAACCTTCAGAGTTGTGAACTCTTAAATTAAAAAATCTTATCGTGAGTAATTACAAGTCATAAACAAAATGGTAACTTTTAATAACTCTCCTGGTTAAGCTTTTAAAGTCTAACAAGTTTTCCAACTTCTCCCACTCTCCTCCAGTTTCTTTGACCGAGATTGTAGTATATCTCTTGTAGTGATAATCACAATTATTATTTATTTATTTTGTTTAAATCAAAAATAGTTTCGAAAATCGAACCCAAACGATGATAATAATCTACTGTTAGTCCGACTGTCAGTCTGTAACCGACTGTTAGTCCACTAACAGCGGACAAAGAAGATATAACAATGTGAATGAAAGGATTTTCGTTGGAAGTGAATTATTTCGTGGAAAAAGGAGACAATGATAACGGAGGACGGACCCACGGACTGGGATGAAGAAGATGGAAGGTCGGAAGTATCGGGAACGAAGAGGGATTCGATGAACCTGAATTCTCTCGATTGTTGGGATTATTCAATCGAACTGGAATGCCTGAAAGGCCCAGAAGGTAATGTTACTTATATTAACAAATGTCAACAGGTTCAACTTTCTTTTCGCCGGTCCTGATTCAGAGCCATTTTTGGATTTGTATTGAAAACTTCGCTCGCATTCAAATTTGGACGGGTCGCTTTCAGTAAAGAAAAAAAGGTCGGTAACTCGTGTGTGTGTCGGTATGATTCGATTGTCGTTTATCTGACAGACTTTCCATTTTAAGCTACTTCCCGTCAAGTTTCTAAGGCTTATCGACTTATTTTTATGGGATTTCGAAGTTGAGGACCTGATGGGGAGGCTTAGGGTTCAAAGAATCTGATTTGAGGAATATGTCTTTGAAAAAACTTCTTTTTGTGTCTGAAAGAAAGTTCTCGGTAGGATATGATGTTATCAGCACCGTAACTGCTATGGACTTTTATCTGAGAGCCCTGAAGGCTATAACCGTTAGGACGTTTAAAATCTTAGATCTTTTCATATAGCAAACTGTTATTTTTGAAGGAGATTGGGACCTGCTTAACTCTCCAAACCTTGTGGCTCACAAAAGATTTCACTCACCTGCTGTGGTTGTGCAATAATTTGTTCGGGAATGGGTGTGGTCGAGTTAATGTAAGGGTTACTGTTATGTTTAACGACAGTCTGTCGAATCGAATGGATTGTTGTCTTGTTTTATGTCTCAAGATTTATTGAGACACTGTGTTTGCATTCAATTTCTGGTCTTTATCATGAGGAAGATCGCCAAATGATAATTTTTTATCTTTAATCAGCTTCAACAAATTCACATTTCGTCTTCGATATAACTTCCACTCTCTATTTCAAATTTTTGTAGAATGACTTAGCTTCATGTAAGGGTGTTTATGGTGCGTGAAAAAAATTCTTTTACGATCGAACTGAGATTTTAAAAACCAATACGCATTCACTATGGCAGCGCTCAATATGTGACAAGGCTCGCACCTTTAACCTTGAATACCTTTTGATCAATAGTCACAAATCTTAATCACATCGCAGAATTTGGTCGCTGTTGAAAATTTTTGTTTTAAGTGACTTCCCCAGACTTATAAATTATGTTAGTCTATCTAATTCTGTGTTTCCACATACCCACAATCTCAAAATAATGTTCATGGTTCTTAGGCTGCTATGCTGTATCAAATACTGAAATAATACGACAGGAGGAAGTTGAGGTGGGTGAGCGGTAGGAGAAGATTGGGTCAAATCTATAAAACAATTAAGTAGAATAGAGGACGTTAGGACAGGTTTACGGAAACTATTAATAGTAAATAACACCACTAAGACCCCAATAACTTACAACGTTGGTGAAACGTTTGGTTGTGACACAATAAGTGCCATATACACTTTAAACTTTATGATCCCAATTAATGTTTGCGAAGTTCAGAAACTAGGAATAAGGCTCCGGCTCGAATGAAAAGGTTTATTGACATCACAAATTCATGTAACAGCTCGAGATTAGTTTTCCTTAACGTAATTCACAAGTCTGGGGCAAAAAACCAGTTAACTGGCTTGCAGGCTAAATTGACAGCAAGAAAAGTATCTGGTGTTATTAAAAAAAAATAGAATAAAAAAAAATTTTTTTGAAGAAACTAGAATTTTCAATTATTATGATTATCATTAGAGAGAGGAAGGGCGGATAATCGAGATGAAAGGAAATTCGAGAAGAAATTTAGTTGTTTTATTGTAAATCACTGAAATGAACAGGTGTTACGTTCGGATGAGAAAAATCGGTGCCAGTCTTTATTGACAAGTCTCGGCTGTAATCACAGTGAGAGTTTTTCTATTCACAAATTTGCCCCAAATAGATAATTTTTATTTCATCAATTGAAAGACTTTCGTCTTTGACCCGAGTGGATCAAAGGAAAAGGTCCAGTTCAGTCATTGTAGACATCGAGTTCATTCCGTCGAGATAATTAACGTTTTCCTAATCCCTAAATGATTCAGGTGCGAAATTGGCAAAAGTAATCATTTGGTAAAAGACTAATTGTATAAAGTCATGTAACAGCACACCGAGAGTGGAACTGCAATTTTTCTTACTTTAAGAATAATCGTAAGTAAACTATGGAATACGGTTCAGGGTCGACCGGTGTTTGTATGTGAGTTTGTGTTTGTGTGCGTTTTGTACACCGCAAACCACAATCGCGAAAAGGAACAGGAAAAATTAGTTCTTTCGGTAGAAGTGCTCGAATCAAATTACAAGAACATGAGCTTGAAGAAAGAGAGAAAGCAAAGGAAAGGCGTGAAAAGGTAGAACAAAGAAAATTGCTACATAAAAGTGAGTTGTGAGCTATTATGCTTGATAATAAGCCTTGACTATCAGTAATGAGATTCTGAGCTTAGGCTGTATTCAACATTGGCCTGAACCCCGTTGAGGGACACTTCCTTTGTTCCTTCTAGAAGATATATTATAATTTTTCAGTATATTTTTATTGTTCTTGTAAATAATTTATTTAAAGTGACAAAAATCGAGAAAGGGAATAGAATAAGGAGAAAGTGTTGTATTATAGATCAATCGCACATGACAGATTTCATCAGCAACCTTTCATCCGAATGCTGCTTACCAAATTATCACCAACCGCTTCCACTGATAGTATCCGTTAGTCACTAGTAATCATCAGCTCTGAGTTTATCTGTTTTGTAATTTTCAGTATTTGTTTGAGTAAATCTCACTGAAAAATTACAAATAGAAGAGATGAACAATTTCTGTTTAGGAAATAGACTTTAGACGGTGTTGTCCATTCACCCGTCTGAGTAGAGCCCTGAAAGGAATAAACCACACACCTAATTTGGAAAGAAAAAAATTTTTGTAAATTTTTAACGCACAAACAGGGAGCAACAATCGTTTTAATCATAAACACTGGTTACAAAGAAAGAAAAGTCTTTCAATAAAAATTTCTACAAAGGCCGTTATTAGATGAAATTACGTTTAAGGTGGACACACTTCTCCGTCGATTTCATTCAATAAATTTGTTCGAAATTTAAAAAAATTGATGGCACATAATTTATTTTATAAATTATTTACTACCGTCGATTTCTTCACCGGAAGACTATTTCCGACTTTCGACAAGCCGACACACCACCGCCAATTTGTGAAGAGAGATTCATGGCGAGCTACCGTCTAACTTTGAGTTTCAATGAGCCGCTCATTAGATTTCCTTAATTATTGGAAATCATGGCTGTTTGGAAGTGGCCCTCGGGGCAGGAGTTCCATAAGTGCAACCCACCACGCATGCTGTATTAAATTTTACGTGAGGATTCATTCTCACAAGAAATTGAAGTGTTGTCTCGATGAAGAGGAAATGGTACAGGGAGCTTTCCATAGGCTGCGATGAAAATTAATTTCAGGTACAGGTGCTCGTAACGTGTTGTTGATTTCCTTTTCGTAACGCCTGGGAAAAAGAAACAATTAAGAGATTAATAAAAAAAAATAATAATGACATTCAAGACCGTTCATTTCTTGCTTTTTAATCTGCTCTACTTTGGATTGTTAAGTAAACAAATTCTGATGGGCCAGTGTTTAACTTATGGGAATTCAATTTTGTAAATTCATTCATTTCTTTTGGTTGATTGCTTGAATTCTTCTGGGTCTTTAACTAATGCTCTTCCTATTTTTATTTCCTTTTTTTCTTTTAATCATTCACAAACAGACGGCGTTGATTTTATTTTTCTTCTCCTTCTAAAAACGCTTCACGAAAAGTCTTTTGTCATCTTCCTCATTTTGGTTTTGTGGTTTGAGCGGTGTTGCCATGTCCCACATCTCCAACATGATGCGATCGAGTATTAAAGCCTCCTTATAAGTAGTCAGTGGTTAAGGGTGAAGGATGATAACGTTATACGCGGTTAATGCGCACGAGTAGGTACGGTTCAGGGTGGAACAAAAATGTTGGTTGTCTAGCTCAGAATAGCGTAAAATGATTTTAGACTGAAAGGAGTTACCAATGCTCAACTTTAAGAATTTGGAAAATTTACTCGCGTAAAACGAGATCTGACTATAATTGAATATTATAAACATCAGGGCTATGATGGGAAATGTGTTGGTTGACCCAAATAAATAAGCACATGTAGCACTTAGAAAATGAATTTTTGTACAGAATTTATGAAATTATTTCAGGGTTAAAGTGTGCATTATTTATGAAATAAACAAATAGTCTACATACACCGTAATCAAATACAACTTATATTAAAGCAGTCAAGGACTTACATACATAAGAGAGGCAAACATTTGAATGAAACGAAAATCTCATTATATACTAAATTTTTAAAATCAATTAATATATATTGGTATTATTATTTTAATTCAATATAACGGAGGATAATATAATAGTATTTTATTAAATTTATTAATAGTGTTAAATTTCTTTGTTTCAGATTTGCAACTTGCAGCCGAATTAGGGAAAACATTATTGGAACGAAATAAAGAATTGGAAACGAATTTGAGGCAATGTCAAAACATAATCGACGAACAGGCTCAAGAAATAGAGGTGAGCGAAACATAATTAGCTAGGTTATAGATAGATATTTGCGGTTTTCTTTTTATCTGAAAGATCAGAAAGGTTCGTAAACGCTTGTAAGGGAACCATTTTCTCAGCTTATAATCAGCAACGATTGGAGTCGGGGGCAGGGGGCTCAACTTAGCGGATCTTCTCACTCTCCTTCTCCTCATTTCTTCCTCTCGTTTTGTGTGAAAGTCCTTAAAACAGTTTTCAAAAAAGAAAATAACTTTTATGATTTATTATCTTACGAAACGCTTACAAAATAAGTGTAATATCGTAATTTCCATTTTTTTAATATTTTTATAATAAAAATGTTACGAACGTAAACATTTATTAATCCTTCAAACGAAACTAAAATTAAAACCGAAAATGAAAATTTAAATGTTGGAATCGTGATTTTCGTGCATCAAATTACGTTCAGAGTTCAAGGATTCGGTAAGGGAGGAGGAAGTGGAGGGAAGAGGAACAAAAAAACGGAAATCATGGCAAAAATTAAAATTTATGAGTTTCAATAAACAGTCGGTTGTTAAGAAAAAGAGAAAAACAAATCGCCTCTGGCGTAACAGCGTTTTTGTTTTTCTTTCCCGTACCTGAAATCATAAGGAGTCATCAAAAGGCGACCTCGTGCTAAGTCATAGATAGCCCTTATGGAGGAGGGCCTAACTCCGGAAGTAACAGTTAGGCGGGTTTCCTGGTGCATGTGCTCCCGAGGGTATTTTTGTTTAGTAAGTAAATAAATGATAATGATTTGATGGTATGTGATTTAGAGCACAGTGTTCGTGGGGGGCGGTGGTGAATTTAAACCACCCTCGGGCTGTTGGTATTTGTTAAGGAGTCCGTTGAGAATCTTTCTAGCTACTTTCGAATGATCCACGCCCTGTTGTGTTTTCATTTCCTGTTAATTGATAGAAATCTTTCCTTTGTGAAGTCCTTTGTTTATTTGGTTCGTTTTCCTTAATTAATTATCTGTAATTTTATTTATTTATAATAGTCTATTAATTAAAATTGTGTTTTGGTTATAATTAATATCCCTAATTTTGATTCATTTGAATAATCCGATAGAAATGTCAAGGAAATTACGTAAAAGTGCTTTCGTAACTCTCATTTATTTCATGAATGCGATTAGTTATTTACTTATGTTTGTATTATCGCGCCTCGAGTTGTCACTCTGTAAATGATACCGTCGTTTAATTCAGGTGAACACTCTTCGAGTCGTAGGACTGTAATCAGGTCTCGTTTTACGCGGTAGATAGAGACCGGAGAGATTTCCGTTAGTTGAGTACTGAAAAGAGTTGCGTAATTCAATTAAAATCGCTTAACTTCAAAGACGAAATTAAAAACGCGTTAAAAGTATCCGATAGTTTGTATGGAAGTTTGCAATCAAATTTAAATTTAAATTGAATTAATTTAATTATTGAAAATTAATTAGGAATTTGTTTTATGAGTTTTTCGCAATTTTTTTGATTAACGATTTAGTGTGTGTGGGTTATTGGAATGAAGTGACCGGTCTTTTTATATTTCATGAAACGAGTTTGAAGAATGTTGGTGTGTAACTTTTGGCTATCACTAACATTAAATAGCCGAGAAAATCTTAAAGAATTTTGAGAATTTTACGAGCGAAGGGATTTATAATATAATAGTATAAGATGAAGTGATTATTTATAGTTTTTTTGTTATAAAATAAAAATGGGGGCAGGGGTAGCGTAAAAAAGGGAAAACTCAAAATCTGAAATTTGACAGATGTAAAATATTTCAGGGACTAACGCTCTGAGGAAATCATTCCCTGAATGAATGAGAACCGTGGAGAATGAAAATTCGCACATCTAACTGACGTGAATATTGTGAACAAACTTTGCAGGCACATTCTTCGTTTGTTTAACTGTACAGCCAGAACCATAACTTCATTGAATCCGGATGCTGAGTTCCTTATAATTTCGCCTTTTCGGTTTGACTTGAAGACATGATTGAATGCAGGTTCTCATTGAAGACTTGTTAAAAGGAACCTTATTTAGGTATGGGTATGCAGGTTCACGTTCACACACCCTTGAATGTTTAAGGGTAACCTCATTCTTTTATTATATTTGCTCAAAATCGATTTCAAGAGCGACTTACCCCCGTTCTCAGAGTAAAAGACCTTTAAGCCCCTCCACTCTTCCTTACCCGCTCACAATTAAATTGGCACATTAAGACAACATCGGCGTAACAGTTTCTTAAATCGTGAGCCTCTCACATTTAGAGGACCAGAACATTTAGCGGATGTGAAGACGTGATTGACCCCAAGACGATCTTTTCTTTTTAATGGAACCCACGATCTGGCCCGTGGTAATCAACACCATCTATCAGCAAAAGCCTTTTTTTGTGAGGATCCTTATTAGCGAAGACCCAAGATCTACATTGCTGACACTGATGAGTTTGTTTTGTTCGATTCGTTTCGGCCAATCATGATGATCGCAGGCTAAAGTTTTTCTCGTTTTTATTTTAGTTTTCGAGTTTTGGCACGACGAGTTGTAGGAAGCGTAGAATAAATAAACAAAAGCCGATGATTTTCATTTTTTTTCCCAGGTTTTTCTCTTCATAATTCAGCATTCGTAACGCTCATATCTGGCCACAACTTATGGTTTCGCTGATTTCTTTTGTTTGATAATTTAGAAGTGTGAATCTGCTAAATCATCTCTTTCTTTTCAGTATATGAATTCAGTGGCTCGAGACGATTAATTCTGATACCTTTGTACTGGTTTCCTTTGACGATGGTCTCAGCGAACCACATTCGAAAAATTACTTCGGTTTTAACGATCTTAAATCGTGTTCGTAGAGAAAATGGCGATTCTTCGGTTCCGTTTTATGTAGATTTATAGTATATCTATCTTTCTTCTTAGTTTAATTATCTGGAGTCAGTTTTCACACTTGCTTAGCAATTTTTCAACTAAATAGCAGGTCTAAGATCATCAACTTAAACCGTCCACCACTTTTAACAGGTTTTAAGACGTTGCAGAGGAAAGCAAACAATTTGCACATCTTAGCGAGTCAAGGTCATGTCGACCACCTGATCGCCTTGGAATTCACCGGCTTAGGTGGTAAAAGCAGTCTTTGGTGTCTGCAAATTCTTGCAAGAAAATTTAAAACCGTTTTGTTTGTTTATTGGTTTCGATTGGAGAGTGTAAATTCTGCTGTTTTTTAAGCTTAAATTTCGTTCAGATGTTTTTGCCAACTGGCAATATAGCCACCCGGCGTTTTTATGAAATAAAACTTGAAATTTATGTGTCCACACAAAACTGACTGTACGTCTAAGCTAAGTGGACAAAAAATAATCTGAGTCACTGATATAGTTAACTGTATAAATAATTATTTCATGTTATTACACCCATACATCGCTTTACGGCCTAGATACGTTCCAAGAAACTTGGCTGTAAAGCGAAAAGCCGTATAACGAATCAATTCCGTATAAGGAAAAAGCTTTCGACAAATTTTTTGATGTTAGCTGTTTGGATACAACAGGCTCTGTCTCTTCATCAAATACCAGTTCGGATTGCAAATGAATGAGCTCCTCATATGAAAGAGGTTTCAGCTTTAAGTAGATCAAGCACATCACGTTCGTTCAAACCTTCAAAGCCGAGATCATATTCTAGATCCAAATTGTTTTGCCTAATTTCAGGAAGGACACTAACTTCTGTACCAGTGCTTTTGACACATTTTAGGCCGTAAATCGAAAACTTGCCATAATTGAAGAAGGCCGTTATAGCGAAATGCCGTATAAAGATCGGCCGTATAGCGAGGTATGACTGTATTGACTTTCCTGATAAAATTCCCAAAATTTATAAATTGAAGTATAAAAAGACAGGTTGCTTCATTTAAAAAACATCAGAAACCTTGTAAATGGTCGAAAATTGTGGTGTATATTATATTTATCACTACTATAAATATATTTAAAATAAATACTAAAAATTTGGGTTTAGTATAATTAATTAAACGTAATCTAAAGTCTTATACTATTTTCTGAAACTTTACATCGGGGTTTTAAACAGAAACTCTGAAGTTATACGTCTTTATATTATTGTTGTGTTACGCTTTGTGTCAGTTACGTGACAGTAGGATTAGGAAATGTGTTACCGTCTTTTAAATTTAAATTAAAGTCGTTACAGCGCCAACATTCGCTTATGGGTATTGTTCGGGTTCCATCAATCGCATAAAACAAGACCTGCGTGTATTTTGTCACGCGGCAGTATGTGACGATCACAACCTTTCACTGTTACTAGTGATGAGGGTTTAAAAATTTTTTTAATTTGTCCCAAGGAAAGTATTGAGAGGAAAATATCGCTACCAGGAAGACATAAATTTAGTATTTGAATGATTTGAGTGAATCTGTGTATTATAAAAAGAGAGGAAGATGGGTTTTTGCAGTTGAGAGAGAGAGAAAGGCGGACAATTGAAAGCAATTGAATCGTTTAAATTACTCGGATCCCGTAATTCGAGGGATTTTCGCTCCTCTGGTAAACTAGTGAAATTTAAAAAAAATGAAAAAATTGTTTTTTAAATCTGAACATGCCCCCAACAAAATGTCTTCCTTCATGTTAATTTGGGAAGTTTGAATAAAATATTTTATTTATTAAAAAAGAATTAGAAGATGAACATGGTTGTTTGGGGAGAATAAAACAAATTTGGGATTTCGTGTTTCACGTTATTTATATTCGGTTTTCTTTTCTTTTCTTTTTCTCATAGCTTAACTATAATTTTTCTTTTAGTCACAGATGAACGGTTTTCTAAAATCGTTGGAAAATATTAATGAGGGTAATGGTGCATCTTGCTGAGGAGAAATCAACTTTTTTTTTCTTTCTTTTTTTTGCCCTGCTACTTTCAATTATTCTCCTAATAAATGCAAGATAAATTAACGCGTTAAATAAAAATAATAATTTTTTTTTGCATATTTTTTTAATTAATATGTTTCGTAACTTTCTTTTTTTGGCCTAATTTTGTCTGATGTAGACAGATCTATGGTGATTGATGGCTCTGAAACCTCGTCGGCAGTTCGCGCCAAATGAAACTTCCTTATTACTGCTATCTATTGGTGTACTGTACTAAAGAAAAGTTTGAAATAGTTTTGAAGTGAATTTTTGATTAAAATTTAAGTTGTGCAAAATTTATGGAATGAATCCATTGTAGAAGTGGAATTTGCCACTGTTCGAACTTTCGAACGAAGAAAACCCTGACGATTCAGAGATAATTCTTCCTGTGGCGGTCGCTGATGATGAATGAGGAAGATAGTCAATAGAAAATTCCTCTCCTGTCTTAGAATTACCCCTGTGGTGATGAAGTGTGATAAGGTTAATTATGGAAACCACTGATTCCTGAATTTGGAATGACCCATCCGGACAGCCCATTACAATAATGAAACATTTGCTTAGCATACCTGAGCCTTTGTCGGGATGGGTCATTTTACAATTCGCAACTATTTACAGGTATCTGAAGTGATTCGTTCGGGCTGCCTTTTGTGTCACTTTCCTTTCTTTTTGAGCCTTTTGGCCTTGAGCCGAATCACTTTACAATGAATGAATTAAGCAATTTCATGGTGGCAAGTCTGAACAGCTACTGTCATGAAAGTATAGATAATTTGACGGTGGTTTTAATCCCGTTTTCACCCATTTTGGGTATAACAGGATGCGGGAGGAGGATTCGAACTCATGACCATTTGAGTCCAAGTCAGGATCTTAACCACTACACTACTCCTACCACTGAAAGTATAGATAAAGGACATGAAGGGTTGTAGAATTGTTAGGTTGATTACATTTTTTTATACCCTGCTAACTACCACCTGTCTCTAAATACTAGACACCTTGTTGTTGGTCTAATTGTGAGAATGGATTTTGACTGAGGAACAGACCAACGTCTTAGTCTCAGGAGCGGATAAAGAAGCTGGGAGTGATTTTGGGTTGGACCATTAGTGGGAGAGATAAAGAAAGCTAACAGGAAGTGAGGAAAGGAAGGAGAAGGGATAGCGAGAAGAAAGGTAAGGAGAGGCGTTAGGGTCAGGGTAGTGGGTGAGGAAGGTTTCAGGGTAAAGTAGGAAAGGTTGATTACATAGACACTCTTTTGGGAGGTATTCCAGAGCCCAATAAATTGGTAGACATACAGAAAATATTTTTTTCTTTGGTTTTAGTTGGTAGGATTTCGGCGAGAATCTGTTTATGTGTGTGTTTCTTCAGGAAGTACTCACCAAACATCTTTTCACTTCTATCCGTCTTCTCTAGTCAGACTTCACAGTTTTCTCCACCCGACTTTGTTATTTTTAATTAAAATTGCTCATAAAATTAGAAAATGCCGAGCGATGTCGGAATGCTTTCTAGTCAGCAATAAATTTTAATTGATAACTTGTAGAGCAATCCATCATGTTTTCAAGGAAACGATTCGTTCCTTCATCTTCCTTTCCGTTCCAATGTAAGAGAAGATAATCTTTTATTATTCTAAAGTTGTTAACAATTTACACTTTCGGTTTCCGTCGTCAAAAGAGAAGGTCTACCGCAAAAAGAGTAATTGATATTTTCTTTTCTCCTTTTACAAAGGTTCACGACTTAATTGTTGTGATATTAATTGGCGGTTTAAGCCCCGCTGAGATTTTTCAAAGAATACCTTCAATGAATTGAGATACCGCTAAGCGTGATTCGGTGGATTTTGAGCTACTTGAAAGATGGCCGCTTTCCTTCAACGTGTACAGGTACAAATGAAAAGGTTTCGATTTCTTCCGGTTTGTAATGCGAACGTTGTGAGTGGAAAACGAACCGCTGGGAGGAGGGAAGGAGGGTTTGAAAACCTGACCAGTCCTATCAATTAGGTTTTAAGACTTATGTAACACTCGCACGTGATGCAAGAAGGTTCCTAATAAGAATAATTTCATTTTTTCTAAGGCAAATTTATAAATTCGACTTTTGGGCAATCTCTCTTGGACCAAATGAATCATTTATGACAAGTTTTGAGAAGCTAACAGCTAATTAATTTGCTTTACTTGGTTTATCTCCAGAAATCAGTTCCGAAATTCCTCGACTGCATGTAATTAACGACCGAAATGTGTTTCGATTTTACAAATATTGTTCATGTAATGTTAGACATCTTGAGTTTCTTGTTATTTCCTGTCGATTTTTTACTGCCATTGAATTTTTGTGTCGTGCTGCTGGCAGTTAATCGTTTTGATCTGGCAATACAGAGGTTTGTCTTCATGGAAATTCCTCGAGGTAGTCGGAATCCCAAAAAGCAGTTAATATCATAAATTGGCGAAGACAAAGAGCTGAGCTCACATTCAAAGTAAAGTAACGAAGGATTTGGTGGTATTCGGGCCCAGCTAAAGCCCTTTTAGCTCAGTTCAAGGTTTCCTGTTTGGGAATGATCCGGTGAGGGATAGCATGTAAGGGTCAGTGGGCTAATTTAAGGCCACCATCATTGCGTCAAGATAGAAACAAATATAATAAATTTATTTGATGAGAGCTGTGTGGGAGGGGAAATGAAATTTTAGACGAGATCAGAATGCAATCGAAAAGTAGAGCCAAGATCAGAAGTATAGTTAATGAAAATAACATTGATTTCGGTGATAAGACCCTTAGAGCATAACCGATCGATGATGAGTAGGTATGTACTAAATGTGTGCTCCAAGTGTGCACTTTGGTGTATGGTAAGTGTTAAGACGGATCAGACCTCAACCGCTAATTAATATTAAGTCACGAAGCGGAAGAAATGCGAACCTTTTCTTTACATTCTTTCAGGAAGGCTTTCGATTGGGTGAAAGGGCCAATTTCACCCGCTTCCGTCCATAATCCAGACAATAAATTGCACAATTTTTAAAGGAAGAAAAAATCTAAACAGATAATTTAAAGGTTTGGTGTTAGCGTGATTGGCTACCGATAGAGTGGTGGCCACCTGCGGCCATTCGTCCCACCTGCCTTTCTGGAATCTAAACATCACTTAAAGACTCAACCTTGGAGCTACTGTAATCATCAGCAGTCATTCTCCAAACTACCTGAAGGTTTTTAATGTTGGTATTGTGTTTGAACTATACCAGTCAAGTTAGTTGTTATAACCTGTAGGTGACAAATACAAGGCAGTAGGCTATGTAGACAAAAGAGGAACCAGAGAAACTGGGTATATGAGAGGAAAGTGAAGGGCAAAGATTCCTCCAGATTGGAAAGTTTTTAAAAAATCTTGAATTTAAATTTTATGCATAGAAATAATAGAAAAAATGTTTAATTATTCATAATTAAGGGCCGATTCCATCAAACTTCGATTCTATTGTTTGTCGCTTTTTGTTTTGGAACGCAGTTTCACAGATAAATTCTTTGTCTAGAGAAATTTTTTTTTAATAAGAACGTGGAATTTTTCGCAGCATCACAACTCCGGCTTTTCTTTATTTTTTCATTTTCGGGGCGTTGGTTCCCAAGGTCGTCCATTTTAAATGTCATTCCTTACGCGATCACTTTTAAATTCAAGGTGGAATCCATGTGAGAGGTTTAAGAATAATTGAATTTGTTCCAATAATTAGAGCAAACTGCAATTACACATAAAATGATTTTTTTTGTTTTGGGTGTGTACATATGTGGGAGTATAAATCCAGAACGTATAACTCTATTCCGGTACATTCCGAGTACAGTTACTGTATAAGTGGATATAGTGGAGTGTCTTTCATGGGTCGTAATGTAATGAAGTTATAAGTCTATTCACGGGACAGAACACCAAAGTTTTTGAAGATTTCTCTGAATCGGTTTATACCCTACGCATTGGAGGAGTAGGAAGACTATAAAATGACATATTTCATAGCACAGAGCCTAACAGTGAACACTACCGCAAATTTATTTTCTTATTTCGTCCGGTAATACAATGGAAAGCGTTTTGAAAGGAGAGGGGTAGCAAGTCGGTCACATTATTCGATGTGATCGCTTTTCCTCTCATCACGATTTTGCGTGCGTGTCATATTATATAGATTTAGTTTTAATGACGGGAAAAATAAAGTAAAAACTCAAAAGAAAGTAGAAGACGAAGAAACAGAAGAAGATGCGAAGGGAAAAGATAATTCACGGTTTGTTCCGTTTCGCATCATTAACCTAATCAACTTGTATACGGCAAATTAATAATGAAAATCTGCGAGGAAAAGTGGCCAAATCGTCCCTCACCCATGGTGATGTTCTTTGGGGGTGTTCTTGTGTTGTTTTTTGATGGTGGTGCCATTTTCATCGAACATCTTCCCCACAAAGTTTGACTGTTTTTCCGAATTCTATGGTTATGAAAATCTCACCCCTAGTACCATGTTCATACGGAAGAGTCTAATCCTCTGACATCTTTTCTTTCTTTCCAGTATCTCACGAAGCAATCAACGGCGCTTCGAAAAACAAACGACAACAGAATTCGAATCTACGAGAAATTAGAGGTGAGCATTCAAGAGTTAGAAAGAGCCAATCAAAGGCTGGCGCTGGATAATTCGACGGATAAGAAACAGATAAAGTCGCTATGTGCCTACCGGGACATGTTAGAAACAAGATGCGAAGAGCTGCAAAATGCGTTGGACGAGGCAAGAGTTCAACAGACGATTCAGAAAGAAAAACTTCGAAGGTTGTCAAGCGCAAAAGAAGAAGGAGAGCCGAGCGAAACGGAGAATTCGCCGACTTCCAACGAGGCGGTAGACAGTCGAACGACAGCTGAATCAGCCACAGAAGATTTGATAAATCAGCTCTCGACGCAAAATCAAGAGCTCAAAAATCAAATGTCAAAGGACCAAAGAAAAATAGCCGATCTTGAAGAAGAAATCTGCAGGAGGGTACAAGACATGGCGCTTTTGGAGGAGGAACTCTGTCAGAGAGAAGAACAAGTCAAATCTCTTCGGGAGAAAATATCTAATCTGGAAGAACTCAGGTATGGTAGCAGACTGCTTTTACTTTTAAAACACATCAGCCTGGACTATTCACAACGTGTTATTGACTTTCAACAGGTCCGAACATCTTTGTGCGAGGTGTCTGAAAGAGATCGACTTGAAAATACCGCAGGAACTTCAAATGTATTTCGATCCTGAAGAAGAATCGTTAACAGACGGCGAGAAGTACTGCAGCATTGGCCACCTAGACAGCAAGGTATGAATCTCTTTAGTTAACATCCTCTCACGTTTCCTGAACTGTCTACTTGACATTCAGGATGTTCGAACGGTCGCGAAGTAACAATCCAGGAAATAGAAACTCTTAACGGATTTACCAAAGGTCGCACAACTTTAAAATCTAATTTCTTTACGCCTTCCAAAACGAGACTCGAAGTTATGAAAAGTAGACTCGTTAATCTGATCTTTCTAGACTGACCTCTGCCTCCTCGTTTTAATAATTTTCTTCCATTTTGGCCCACAACACCCATGTTCACGAGTTTTCTCGTTTTCTCATTTCCTCTTTCTCATGTCTAATTACTTACATGAACCAAGGGCAGGTCGTGTTTTCTATTTATTAATAATAATAGACGCATCGTTTTTTATTAATGAAAATGTTTTAATAAGCATTAACGATGAGCGCACGAATACCATATATATACGGTGCCACAGTGTCACAGTGACGTATCCCCATTCGGATTTGAACCACGTTTCTCGCTTTCTTGCAACCTTTCAACATTCCAGGTACAGCTATGATTCTGATTCGTTCTTATTAAGCGATTCAAACCTCATCTTGCTGGAGAGAAAGATCGATTAATAATAAAAAAAATTATTTCAGGAACGTGACTATACTTTTCATCGCAAACTAGACGAGTTTAATAGGAAAAAAAATTATGTAGGCCACATTTTTTTTATTTATTTTATTTTTTTCAGGTTTCCATTCTGTTCGGCTTTAGAAACGGTTTTTTTGCGCGCAATTTTTTTTTCTAAATCAAAACTCCGTCATACTGTAAACAGAAAATAGTTTGCAGATGAAAGTTTTCCTCAAAGTTTTTTATTTACTACAGCGTCGTAACGTCATATTTGACCTCGCGTTTGAACGCCCACATTCGTTCGCATTCCTCTATAAATTCCACGTTTTGTTTATTTATTTATTTTTTGGTTTGGAGTTGTTCCCATTGTTCTACCGCGCATGTTTTAAACTCTTCTCGCTGTTGCTATAATTCCTGTTGTAGGTGGTTTTGAGTTTTTAACATCCACACAACCCTCAAAACGATGGAAGTAGCTAGTAGAACAGACAACAGTATAGTCAGATCTTGTTTTGTGGATAAACCGGATAATTTTCCTTTATCTATTTAGTTAGATAACAAGTCCTTTAGGTTAAAAAGATGGGGATGAGGTTAGAATTCACACCGAAACCGCATAACTCTAAGAACGATGATTCCAAGTAAAATATTGGGGTCGAATAAACTTGGATTTAGTTGTAGTTGATTTATTTTATTTATTAATGATCACAAAGTGTAGTTATTCTCTTACTTTTTATTAGTTATTGCCATTAGATAAATTATCTACACCGTTTGGAAAGTAGTTCAAAAACAGAGAAGGAAATAGTTTTACACCGGTGATAGAAATCGTAAAAAGTTTTCACCGTTTGGCACGAGTTTTGGAGATACGCGAGCTTTTGAAACATGGTTCTAACTTGTAAACAAGGTTTAGTTTGTTTCATAAATTTCACTAGAAAAAAATTATTTGAGGAAATTTTAGTGGCAGACTTTTGAATAGCCTACATCCAACAAACTGTGCCTACTGAAGATGGATAAGCCGTTGACTGTAGAAAGTCTGAAAGTCGTATAAACTTCCATGTTTTCGTGAGGAAAGCTTATAGTTTATAGTAAAATAAAGTGTCTTCGACGTTTTTTAATTATTATCTTGATATCAGACCCAAAACAATGATCCTTTCGGAATAGTAGTATTGAATGAGTCCACTTGTAAGATTTCATCAAAATATAGTATAATTGAGGAAATATAAATAGCGTAATTTGAAACTTTGGCTAAAACGAGACGTGTGTAAAAGCGATAGCCCAGCGAGTTTAAATTATAAACAAATGAATAATAAAAGAAATAAAAAATCAATTTAGTCGTTTTTTAAGTAATCAAAGCGGTTTGAGTTATTACGAAACACGATTTATACAGCTGTCAGTGGCACTCCTTTTAAGGAACAACTATCACTTCAAAGTTCACATGTTTCATATCTCGGAGATAGCACGACAATAATGATGACACGAGGCACGAACATAACAATCGAAAACCATATTATTTTATCTAATTATGTCATGTGCGTATCTAAGAGGCGAGGAGGTCTTTTGCATGGATAAACTGCCCTCAGGGTCACTTCGATATAGTCTCCCGACATGTCGAATTGATCACCGGCGAAATGTATTTATGTATATAGAAAGCATGAGTACGAAGGTGGAGTACTTTGATCACCTGTCGTTGCAGTGTCAACAACCACTTGTTTCTTATGTTCCTTACTTGGGTCCACAGGTGTCCGGTAGTAAAATTTATTGGACAGTTTTATGGGTTCTTATGCGAATTAAGTCGGCAAGGACCGTGAGCTAAGTCTCCGGTAGAGATTTTCAAGTTTTGAAAATGCGAAGTGGAATTTTAAAATATGAACCGCCTATGCTTTTCATATGAGTAAGCTAGTCGTTTTGAATTTTTAAACAGCAAGTTTGTTGAAATTATACATGGGGGTTATGTAAGGTTATTAATTAAAATTAAAACTTATTACTCCGGGAAAAGAGGAAGAGGTGAGGAGGTAGGAAGTGAGGATGGATGGGGGGGGTATTGGAGGAAGAGAGAAGCATACAGGTGGCTGGACTTGCAACGAGTCAAAGTAGAAACCTGATCACTTTCACCGTCTAAGGTTTGCATGCATAAACCTTGAAGGAAATGTTTAGGTGTAAGGATAGTAACACCCCCAAACACTAATTAACAAATAAATAATATAAATAAGTTATCACGTTCTATACTCACAAAGTAACAGTGCATGCGATTTCTCGATCACACCTTCCATTAACTTAGACCTATGTATAATAATCTCCTCTTATTTATTTTTATTTTAATATATAAATGTGTTTATGGTTTTGTTTTTTGTTTATATATATATTTTGTTTTGTATAAATAGATAGAAATGGTTTTTGACTAATTTTTAGGAAGAAGGTTTCATGTCAAAGTGTATCACTTGGATACTGTCGAGCTTGTTACAAGTTTTGTTTGGTGTTTGGCTGTTTTGTAGGATGAGTTTGCTTCCGATGTTTATTTATTTGGCATTTTTGCCTTTGCACATTATGTTTAGAATATTCGTCCAAAAAAAGACACATCAAAATTAGTCCAAGAGTAAGTTATAGTTTAATTTATATTATTTTATATAAAATGGTGTATCGGTATGAGGGAATTGGTGTTGGTTGGATGTATGGTCTTCATCTCTAACTCGGGCCCTTCTATCTTTATACTTCGTTTGACCGAACGTCGGTGTTGGATTCTTATTTATTTATCTACTTCTTCCTCTGTTTATTTATTTTTCTTTGTTTAGTCATGTCTCTAATGTCATTGTTAGCCTATATTGTTCGTGTAAAAGAAAGTATATGTGGGAGTATGATTTTAGAAAGTATTAATTCAATTTGACTCTCGTTAATTACGATTTGGGGAAGGAATATTGTCTGTATATCTATGTATGTTGGTTTGGAATATGTCTTATAAATAAGTTTTTATTAAACATGAAATAGCGTTGTTATATGATTTCTTATATTTTATAATATAAGCTTAAACAAACTGCTAACGGGCACGGAGGGAAGGGAAGCGGGAATCTCTTAGAGAACATCAACGAGTATAAGGTTGGTGTGTAACTTTTGGCTATTCGGCCACGTCTAATTTTCTATTGCCTTTCTCAGACGTTTCGCCTTCTTTCACGTCTAAAGGTATCTTAGCAGGTATGAACGCTGTTCAGAAAGGTATCTTGAAGCAACCAGGTATGAACGCAGGTTCTATGAAAACTCGTTGCGTGGACAACTCCTTGCGGATGCGTTCCAACGCAAATTTAAGCCAAAATTTTGGTGGTTTTTCGGCGTTTTGTTATTAAATATTTTTAAATATCCACCTCTAATATTATGTAGCATATTAATACATAAATTAGCCCTTTTGGTCGTCTTACATCCCAATTTTAAATAATTAAAACGAAGCAAAAGTAATTAAATAATTTTAGTGAAAATGCCAAAATAATTTTTGGGTTTCTGTATTAAATTTTATTTGAATATTAAGTGCTCGTTTTAATTAGTATATTAATAAATAAATTTAAGTATAAATTTTTAATTAACGTAACGTAAAATTTATTGAATGGTATGAGAAGGGTTCCCAGGAAGGAAATCACAAAAACGAGTTTTGGCTTAAATTTGCGTTGGAAACGAATCCGCAACGAGTTGTCCTTGCAACGATGTGTCGGGATCTCTCAAACGCAATCAATCCTTTAAACAGAGAAGATGTGGAAGAAGACGAAACGTCTGAGAAATGTGATAATAAATTTGATGAGGCCTAATAGCCAAAAGTTACACACTAACACACTAAAAACAGTCGCGAAAGTTTTTTAACTCACCAACAAATAGTTATGCGCTATTTAAGAAATGAATTCATCATGAAAGTGTGCATTAATTATGAAATAAGCCCTTGAAATGAATTTGAAGACTTTCTAAGTGAATTCTTTATAGGATTGTGCATCATTTTGGGAGATAGGTAGGACAGCAAAGTCCGTAGATAAGGTTTATAGTAATGTTGATGAGAGACAGAGACGCAGATAACATTTGCGATTTGATTTTAAGGAAGTTTGGGTGAAGTCGGTTGTAACCACTGGAACTTATTTATGGGTATAAGTTCTTTATAAAGTTATAATAAATTCGTTTTGTTTTTGAAATTTGGCAACGTCGGATTGAGTCAGATGTTTTGTGTCGGTACGAATTCCAAATCTTGAAAGAATCGAATTTTCCGGTATAACTCTCATTCAGAAGATTCTTTTATTTCTGTTTGTCTGCTTTTCGATTTATACAAATTCGAAACCGGTCTATCAGTTTCCTCAGCCTGTTTATCTGTGGTTTTGCCAGTCATTCTCTGAACGAGGAATCCGGTAAGAGGCTTTTAATAAAAGTGACTTCCACGCTTTCAAACGATTTCACGCCGTGAACGCACCTTTAATAATTTTCCTTTTTATAAAGTCTCTTTCTGTCATTAAAACAAACAACCATTTAATGACAATGTTATTACACAATCTTAACAGGTCTAGAAATTAACCCGTGAAACTGTTTCCCTCTTGCCCTCCTCCTTCCTCAACATTTTTGTTGCAAAAGACGAAACACTTTTAACTTCAGCAGGAAACCTTAATTATTAGCTAATACTCAGAGTGGAGTCTCCGATTTCGACTAAATCTCTTTAAATTTAAATTTAAATATTAATGTTGATGTTGGTATTGTGTTGACTGTAAATTGCTTTTTAAATAAAAAGATTTAACGGAAGGATGTAGCCAACAGTATACCAATGCTAACATTAAGTGATGACAGCAAAATCTCTGACTGCGAGACTGCATAGCCATGGTACTTATTTGAGGTATCGATTTTAATTTTTGTCTTTTTGTTATCTTAGGAGGACAACCCGTACAGGACTTTGGCCGACATGTATGAGTCACTAGTTAAGGAGCAATCGGAAAACCGGAAGCTAAGCATAGAATTTTCAAAATCGAGTCAGTGTCTCTCTCTGCAAGATGAACTAAAACCTTTCAATTTCAACGGATTCAAACAGGAACCGGATGAAGATGAGGAAATCCAAAATAAAGACGAGAGGAAAGAAGAACAGAGGAATATGGGGAAGAGCAAAATGTTGTTAACAACGGCTGCTGATTTTTCCGAAGCAGAAACCTCATCTTCCGGTTTCTCTGACGAAACCAGTAACAAATCTACTCAAACGGAAAGAAACCTCGTGCCCGGTTCTTTCCTCTGTTCCATCGCCGATGGAGATGACTGTAAATTCAGCATTTACGATGATGCCTGTCCCATCGAAAGTCGGTTTAGAAAAACTCCCGAGTATCGAACCCTGTTCAGAGAGATATTCGCGGTTCTCAAGAGAGCGGCTGAGGCGAAAGACAACGGAGAACAACTTCCGTTGTTGGATGACGCGACGCCAAGTTCGGAATTGCCGAAAGTTCCTCCCGTGACACCGGCTAAAGAAGAACTTCCGATCGACTTTGAAGACTTGCAAAGTTTGCCGGAATCTTCAAACATGTCAGAAGCGGCGTCGGAAACATCTTCAACAGTGGATTCCAGACTGGACGAAACACTGAAAGACACTTCTCAAGACAATTCGCCGACTCACGAAGGTCCCGGACCATCGAGCAAACCCCGGGATATTAGGTTAACCAATGACATTTTAGAATATTTATCCATCACGGTGGGAGTGAAGAAGAAGTCGAAAAGGAAGTCGACCAATTCTCCAGCGAGGAAAGCAAGAGAAATGCTGGAGAAAATGGAAGGCAGTTCGCCTAACTCGCCGAAGAGATCCGGAGGAAGAAGAAGGAAGGAGTGGAAGAGTTACGATTCTCCTCGAACGGGTTCTAGAACTCAGTCCCCGGCTACTCAACCTCACGTTCTTACCACTCTCGAAAGGAAGGAAAGTTTCCCGACGTCTGAGAGCAGAGGAAGTTCTTGGCTGTTCCAACCTTTCGTGAGCACAGCCGCCCAAGAAATGGCCAAACTGAAAAAATTAGAAAAGTCTTACGCGGAAGTTCTCAGACATAAACCGACGCCTAAAACCTATGGTCGAACCAAAAATGGCCGACTAGTCTCGTAAAGAAGTGTAGACGGGGGGAAGGGGTTCAAGGGTGGGCTTAATTGTGGAAAAACGTTGCTCAATTGAATGAAGGTTTTGTTTTAATAATCTTAAACTCTGTTCAAGGAGTTACAACTGTAACAATTGTAACAGTAGATTTGTCGAAAGCTCGTCTGGTTACTCTCTGAAACACTGAAGAACCAATGAGTAACCAATCAAATTTGAAGAAGTCGAAACTGCATGCCCGAATGGATGAAATTTCCGGGGAAAAGGTTTTTGAGAGGCATGCACCCAAATCCTTTTTTTTAAATCTTAACTAAAAAAAGGTTTTTAGGATATCACTTTATTTTTATTTTAGTTTTTGAATAAATCTTTCTTTTCTTTCATTTCTTAAAACTAATTTTAACTGTCAAAAGTAAAAATTTTTCTTCATGTGAAGACAAAATGGGTGAAGGGAAGAAGTTGGGAACGAACTGAGAAGATTTAAATTTTTAATTTAGTTAACACTAAAATGACGAGTGTTGAGTTTATATAGCTGTTTTAATGGAAGTGAGCCAATTTGACTCTTAGTATAATTTAAATAACAACATAAAACCTAAACCCAACTTTGAAATTTTTTATTTTATGGTGAGTCAATTAGACTCATTTCGTTACTACACCTAAATGATAGTTTTATCATTCAACACGTCACTGTTTTTAGGAAACCAAACATAACAAAACGGGGATAAAATCTAAAACGAGTCAAATTGACTCTGTTTGTCTAGTTAAATTTAAGAGTGAGATATGGATGGATGGTTTGAGTTTGAAAATTGGACTCACATGAAGGATTCTGTATCAAAACCACAATCGAAAGGATTTCAGATACACATAAACAGCCTAAAATGAGTTAAATTGACTCAGGCTGTGTCGAAAACGGATTTCAAGGAGTGATACAGTGCAGGTGATGAACTCATGGAAGGTGGGCCCACAGGTATTGTCCCAGGACGTTGGCCTGGCACTTTTCAAATCCGTTCACGAAAACCGCCCACAGACAAACTGATGGGCCAAAACAAAAGAAGAGCAGACGCGAGAGTGGGGGACCAGGAAACCATTCATAACGGTTAATAGCACGGTTGTGGTGTAGCACATCCAAAATCAAAGACACACCCAGGATGTGGATAGAATGGAGACAGAAAAACCAGAAATTGAGCAATCGTTCTTCCCATTCCTCCTCGGATGTTATTTTTATTATTTAAATAAAACCACGAGCAACGGGTTAATAAGTTATTAAACCGTTTTGTCTTCGAAGAAATGGGTAGATAGAAGGGAGACGGGGTAATTGTGTCATAGATAAATAGGCACAGATAGAATATGTATACATAAATTACGTGTGTGATATTACTTTTAAAACGAAGAAAACGGATGATTTAGTAATTTTACAGTGTTATACAGTTATTATACAGTTTTTAGTTTTCCAAGGAAAGAACTTAAATAAATTTTCTTTTTCTATGTGTGTGTGTATTGTGTATGTCATATGCTAGTTTCCAGCATCGTAAACGAAATGTGCCAACTGTAACTTCAGTCTGTATAAAGTAAAAATGTATTAAAAAATAAAGTAACTCGTCTATTATTAAAGATTAATTAATTAGTCATTATTAAAGAATTTTAATTAATAATTTAAATTTTTTATTTATTTGTGTCTGTATGTGTGTGGCGTTTAAATGTTGGCAGGAAGCCTTGGTCGGATTGATTTTGAGTTTGCTCGAGATGACAAGCGAATGTTGTTCCAAACCCGGATTCCGTTTCCCGCATTCCTTTTCCATCAAACATCTTTTTCGAAAATGAAAGTCTGTTAAAAGGGCACTAGGTCTTCCTGAAATTGGTTTTGTGGTTCTGTCTGTAAAATGAATTTCGTCATTACGGAGAGAGAGAGGAAGATCTGAGACCTTGGTACTCAAGCTTTTTCCTTCCCGGGTCTAATTTCTATTGTGACCATTGTGTCTGGGCCACAAGACTTACCAAAAAAAAAGATTTTAACGCATACAGTCCACCCTCAGGGCATCATCTGTATGAACATCTGTCAGTCTGTTTCTGTATATTGCCTCATAAAGATATGTTCAGGCAAACAATGTCAGCAGTTTCTGAGCACAAGCCCAAACATTTTCGTACTGATCAGGCACTATAGTTCAGACTTAACAATGAGCAACCACCTTCCACAAATTTCCACTGGGCCACTGGACCACAGTTTGTCTACCCAGAATCTAAGAGATATCGATGAGGACGTTTAGAATCACGCAGATACAGTAATAAAAAGGGAAGTAATTTATAAACACTCCTTAAAAGTGTGCATTATTTATGAAATGAACTCCTCAAAAGAATGTATGTGTTTGTTACTTATCAAATAAAGAAGACCAGAGGATGCTTAAAATTGGATCTCGTAGGTCACAACGGTATCGTTATTTGACTGTCATGTTGGTAATCTTGATCAAAAAACAGCGCGAAAAGTTGATTAATAAGAAACTAATTAAGAAACAAGAAAAATTCATTAATAATGAAATAGAATAAATTATTATAATAGAAAGAAAGGCCCAAAAAATTCAAATTCAATGAAACTATTTCATCGAAGAAATGACTTCCCCGTAAATCACTTTCTTTTCGCTTCAAATTGGCCTTAACGGTTTTTTAGTTAACTAAAAAATTATTAAAACTTTCATTTTTCAATAAAGGAATTAATTAATATTAATTAATTAGTAGCCTGACTAAAAAATTTGTTTGAAAGATGTCGGACAATGTTCGCTAAAAGCTTTTCTCTTAGGTTCCCATATCCGAATTGAATGTATTAGTACTCACCACTCCTGCTTTATTACATTTCACTACAACAAATCAGGCGTAACCTACAAGTGTACTAACTACAAAGTGTAGTTTTATTCTTAACTACCAACAGCACTAGACACCATATAGTTCTTAGGAACAGTCTAGATGAAGTCAAAGGAAGGCTGGAGCTAGTAGAGAAGAGCAGGAGAGGAATACCGGTGTTTGACTACGAGAAGCATATTTGTGAGTCAAGTGGTTATGTCGTTTAAGACGTTTTGAGTTGGGAGTGTGCAATATTTTTGAAATGAATTTTTAATTAAAGTGAACAATGCCTCTAAGGTCTCAAATTTTTCACCTTTGGGGTGTTAATAGTATGTAGGAGGAAGCTATAACCGGAGTCAGGCGTTTTGATCACCCAAACACAGGCCTTCCACCTCGATATTCAGTATAAAATATTTATACTAAAATTGTAATCACTTCAAAACACACAATTCCAGCACACCTTTGTCAAAAGCAATTCAACACCTGAGCTTGGCCAGCTGCTAATTGTCTCGCTTTTGGAGGCAGGTGATTGTTACCACGCAATAATTAATCAACTTCTAGTGAAATTCTTCACAAAGTGTGCATTATTTATGAAACGAGGTTTTTATGTATAATTTCTAGTTTTCTCAGGCTTTTTCGTGTCTTTCTACACTAATTTTCCAGTGTCAAGATGAAGTTAAATGTCCAGTTCGACGATCTTAAGGGATGAACCCTGCGTCCTGCTTAAGTCGAGTAATGCACTCTTTCAAGGGATTCGTTTCATAAATAATGCACACTTTTAGCAATTATCTGGAAATGATTTTATTTTTGTTCTTACTGCAAAATTCATTTCATACATGTTTCACACTCACAAAAAATTCGTTTTAGACAGACTTGAAACTACTCTCTTCTAGTTGTATCCGTCATGCAGTACCCGAACCCCCAGTTCGTCAGCAAGTCTGGGTTCATTCGAGGTAAGTGTTAACTAGAAGATTCAAAATATTAATACAGTTCAATAAGAACTCTGGCGATCAAGGCAACACTCTCAGGCTTATAGAAAAGTGTCTGCACGGAGGATAGAAATGGAACACGCGACCAACTGTCAGTCAGTGCAGTACAACGAATTGGCGGTGTTACGACGACGATGTTTAAAAAAAAGGAAAACATAACACAAACTATGGACCAGCCGACTATCCAAGAATAAGTCTTTACACATAGAATTACCATACCATGGATGACGATCTCTTCTCCAAACCTTTTTTTAATGTGTTACTTTATTCTCTCTCTATACGTGAATGTTTTAGTGTTCAGCTTTTGTTAACAACTCTACACACCCTGACATAGAATTCTGTACTCCAAGCGTAATTCGAAATTCTGTATGTAGCAAATTGCATGTGCACTCACCAAATTCTGTCACAACTTGAATCTTGGCGCTTCAGTCGCGATGAAACGGAGCCTTTAGTGAATGATAACAGGTGGAGAAACTCGAACGGCAACAACGGGCTACCATTTTGCAGATACTCTTGTAAATATTGTTATTTCAATAAATTTGTTCAGAGCTTCAACACACCTCATTCCACCAAGAACTACTTAAAATGCGGTGGTTTTAACCCCGTTTTGGGTATAACAGGACGCGGGAGGAGGATTCGAACCCACAACCATAAATTCCAAGTCAAGAACTTCAACCACTAGGCCTCCCGTAGAACTAATTAAAATATCGAAACCTAAGTTCCGTTAAATAAATTCGATATAACAAAGGTTTGAAGAGACTTTAAAAAAAGATACACACTTCTCTCAAATAAAAATTATAATCTAAAACTTACACGACAGTATATGTTTCACCATAATACAAATAAAAGGAGGAGGGAGGAAAATTTAAATTCAAATAATTCAGTGAGTTAATAGTTTTGAAAGAGGACCAAACCTCACGTATAATCTACAAAACTCCAAACTCTCAAACACATCTTAATGTCAATTCAATTTCCTTCCAAAAAAAAATCGAGCACTACAAAAGCAAACCAAAATTACGATTGTCAATTACAAACAAAAAAATTTTAAATAAAATTATAAATCCAATCAAATTTTGTTACAAAAAAATTTTCTTTCAATCTTTCTTCTACGCCGACAAGCATTACAACAAACCTTAAACATAGTCAAAATTTCAATCCAAAGGCCTTTTAGCTCGAGAAAAACTACAACTCAGCAAATCTTACATATCTGAACTAAATAAAACTTCGATTCTGCCGATATTTGACCTTCGATGTTCCTCAGATTCTGTCCTCGACGATTTTCTTTAAATTAAATAGTAAAACATTTGTAAGCTAAATTCTGAATTTTTCGGTTATTTCACACCAGCTTGACTCGATACAGAGACTAACATAAATTAACTTCCGTCAGTAAGGCCTTCGAAGTTATTAAAAAAAAATTTTATTTCAGTATAACACTTTAAACCCATGTAACACTTATACTTGATAAGTAGAATCAAACTAAAAAGGCCACAGCAAAACGGCAAGTACAGTTAGCTTCTAATTAGAGTGTATAGCCTCTACATATTTCCATCAAATTTATTAAGCTAGATAGATAAGCAAGATAAAAAACTTTAACACTAGACTTAGGGATGGAGCCAATTTTGAGTTGTTAAAAAAATTTTTTTTCATTTTATACACAGCAAAGTTTAAGTTTTAACAACTTAAAGACAAAAATTTTAGTCAGCAATGTGAGCTGAGATTTTATACTAAAGTGTAACATTTCTGAAAGTAACTTTCCCAAAAGTGTGCAAAAACTACAAAACGATTCCCAGTTAAACGCGATATTGGTGGTTTTAGACCCGTTTTTGACCCTTTCTGGGTATAACAGGATGCGGGAGGAGGATTCAAACTCACAACCATTGCGTCCAAGTCAGGAACTTAACCACTACAATACTCCTCCCACCTTAAACGTGATATTCAATAACACAAAACCACATTCGAGATGATATAATTGCCAAAAATTTTAGTCCAGTTGAGTTAAAACGGCTCTTCTTCAGTTAACATCAACATCCATACATCTAGCTTTGAATGGTTCCTCAAATTTTAAAACTACACACACGAATCGAGGACAATTTTGATTTTCTTCCTTTTATTAACAAAACCTTTAATTAAATTCAATTTCAAAATATTTATCGTGTAAAAAAGACTTGAGTCAAATCGACTCAAAAAATATTTAATCGAAAACCGTAAATCTAATTTTTTTAAAAAACATTTTTCACAATCTTTCTATAACTACATCCAAATGCTCAGCTTTGAAAACAAAAAGATAAGAATTCACTTAGCAGCAGATTTATAAAGGGGACAATTTGACTCATTTTTTACCCAAAAACATAGTATGTAAGCAAAAAATGGGTTTGATTATATAATATAATAATATTTCTCTTTATGTCATTAAAGGGTTACCAACGAACAAACACATTACTTGATTTGAACATCCATTTTTCATGACAAATTATTAACAGTACCTCAAGAGGTATAGCTGTGTTATAGTACCCCTTTTCACCCTCTTCGGGGGGCATAACAGGACACAGGAGTATTTGTACCCACGACTATAACTTAAGTTTAGCCCTTAACCGGTACACTCCGAACCTCCTGCGTGCCTCAAGAGTTTTGACGCGGCTGTAGTATTGAGGGGCTTAAAAAGGCGTATAAATAACCAAATTGATAGTTTAACATATAAATAACTTAACCAAGTTAGAATTAACCTATAAATGGGTTTGATTAGTGTTTAAATGATACCTCTTTAACCCAAAATGATTCTGTAAAATTTTGTTTTTAGAAAATTGAATTATGCTGTATGAGTCAAATTGATAAGATACAAGTATATAATCAATAGCTGTACATCTAGTGTTAATTCTATACAAAAAGAGTGTCAATACTTTCAAGTAGAAATACAATATCCTCTTGAAATATGACACCAAGCTTTCTTAACTGCTCTTCGCGTTAGTTAATACAATTCTATTTGTTTCTAACATGTAAACCATACTAATAAATAAATAGAAAGCTACACGATTTGAAGTAACCTTTTACCATTTCAGAAACTCATTTCGAGAAAAATCTTTAAAAAAATTTGAAATCCAAAAGCGATTCTAACAGATTTTATGAGTTTAGACTTCACAGAAGTGTCCTTGTAAACGTATATTAGAAAGGTTATCATTGTCGATCGTAGCATGTTACATGCACAGAAGCATCCTCGTCTCAAGATGTTGATTTCTTGTGAAGAGCCTTACGAAATGCTGTCAGGTCTACTTCAACCACCGGCTTCACTCCTTTGTCTACATTTAATCTATGAGGAATAAAAAAATTTGAGAAATTCAAACTTCTCAGATTTAAAAAACAACCAAAAACAAAAATTGAGGCAAATTCAGTGATCTTCACCTGTTGTTAACCAATAAGCACTTCATTGGTTGGCCATCTAATTGTCTGTTGTGATAAACATCTACTGCTTTAACTGCATCTTTATGTAATTTGTACACGACTTCAGCGGTGCCAGGACGTACTACTTTACTTGAAATTAGTTCACCGATATCTTCAAAGAGTTCCTGGACAGTTCATTTTTATTTTAAATTCAATTCCAATCTTAATAATTATGACTATTCTAGATCCTCTACTTACTAATTAATTACTAATTTATTAAAGGTTTCACTGTAACCTACCTTCACATCTTCATGGGTTACAGATGGCACAAGATTTGATACAACAATTCTGTGACCAACAGTTCCTTGAGATTCAGGTGAACCATTTTTGCCATTTTTTTGACTGGCTTCTAATTTCGCCTTCAATAAACTAATTTTCTGAGCTGATGAATTCCCATCATGACAAAATCTTTCACTTAATGTTTTGGTCGGTCCTTTTTTTGTTGGTGGTGGAGATTCCTTTATTATTTGAATACTTTGTCCATCATGTACATTATTAGATGAGCTCCTACGATTATAAAAATTGTTTAAAATTTCTATTGAAGGCATTTACACAGGCAAAATTTAACACCAAAACTATGGTCTGAGAATAATTTAAAGGTAGCTCACAAACCTCTTTAAAATACCAACAGTTTCCATTGGTTTAACTTTCTTTGTAATAACGATTGGTGTGTCATCTAACTCCCAGCTAGCACCTTTACTCTCTCTCCTATCCTCATTTCTGCCAATCCCAGCAATAATCCTTGAACAAGCCCTTATAATTGGAATGTCTCTAGCTTCTGCCGCAGATACATATAATGGATTTTTCCAGGTATAAATATTCTTTTCAGGTTCAATTACTCTAGGAGGTACATTCATCAATTCATTCACATCATTTTCAACAGTTCTATATAAGTTGGGAAGATTGGGCATGGCTGCCAATGGGTAACTGTACATATTATCCACTACTGGTCTTTCTGAATAATTCCTCGTAAAATAAGCAGCATCATTTGTGTAATCCATTAATTCATCTTCATATGCAGGATTACTCATTAGGGGCTGGACAGTTCGCTACAAAATTTGACGTTCAGGTAACCTGACTGGCATGGGTAGTCTTCCTCTAACAATACTTTCTCTCTTTTGTTCCCTTAACTTAATTAAGCGAAGTCTAGCATCACTTTTTTTTGCTATCTGTGACAGTTTCTCCCTTGCATCTGTCATTTTTTGTCTCTGCTTTTGAATTATTTTTAACCTGGCATCTCCAATGGCGGATTGTCCTTGCCCCCTCATGCCTTTTAATGAAGGGCTTCTCACATTTTTATTAGATGGCGAATTTTTATTTTTAGTCGTTCTCTTAATCGGATCGGATAATCTTCGAGGGGGTTTTTTCAAATTTCCAGCACTGTAAAAGAAAAAATGAATAATATAAGGATTATTAAACGAAGTGATTTACATGCTCACAACTAATGTAGCGTGTTGAACCCATGACTTAAGATTTTACGGAATTTATTAATTAAAATACATTCGAATAAATAAAAATCGAATCCTTACTTATTTCTACCCCACTTCGGACCAGTCTTTGTTAATTTTTTTTTTATAATATCGTCTAAACTCAGCTCTAAATCACCCATTTTTAAAACACAAATTATCAAAATATAATAACAATCGAAGCTATTTTTTTTGGGGCCCTGTGAGTGACAGCAAAGCAACGTGTCGATTTAGAGCATTCCCAGCAGAAATATTTTTCCGCCCTTTTATTTTGAGAGTAGAATTCCGGTCATAATTTTCTTATCTTCATCTAGTTCTAATTTATATGTTTTTTCCTTTTGAATTTCAAACTAATAGTCATAAGCTAACATTTGATTTTAAGTTATTTTTAAAGGAACTAACATTAATGACAATACAAGCAATATTTAATTTCCTTTTGTAAGGTATTTTTAAAATTTGTTTTAAATATTTTTACAGTGAATTTTTATTAAGCGTAATTGGTATTAAGAGAAATAAATTTATTTTGTTTTCATTAGCCGTTTTAATGGAGGTTAAATGCAAAAAAAAATTGACGACGAAAAACCACTTGTTGGCATTTAGAAGGTGATCCAGGAGGCAGCAAACGAGTGAAATCAACATGCCAACGGTTGTTTTTGTTAGAAAATGGCCGACTGTTTTGTTGAACCGTTATGTGGTGTAGAACAGTCTAACTCTCGTCCTGTGGAAGCTCATGATGTTTTACATAATATTTCAAGTGATATCAAACCTAACATTGGTAAATATAAAAATTGTTTTTCTAATTATCTAACAGTTTTCACGTTGCATTAACATATGTGGGATGAGTAATTATATGTGATTGTACAAACAATTCACTCCTCTAACTTGTAGTTTAGTAGTCCACTTCATATTAATCTCACCAATTCTGTAATCTTGAAGTTTTTTCTTTATTTTTTAATAATGATACTGCCACACTGATTATTTAGGAAGATTAACCCTGTGATAAAAGAACATATGTGCAAATAAAGTTAGTTAAAAAAATTTTTAATGATATGATGCATTCAGATTCCAGTCAATAACATTCAATTATTTAACTTTATAAATGTTTAAACTGCTTTTTAATGAGTTGGGAGTTGTTAACTATTAATGTTTGCCATGGTTAGAAACTTTGGTTTAAGGGTATTTCCATCAACATTTCATGACTAATCACTATTGATTAAACTTTGTCATCAAAGATTATTCATAGTTCATCAATTTCAGAAAATTCAGAGATTGATGGAAGGAAATAAAATTAATTATCATTTAGGATAGTTTTGAGTCTTTGAGTTAATTTATGTTCTTTATTTTTTATTCTAGATGCAAACACAGTAGGATTGCCAATTATAAATGAAGAATGTAGTAAGCCAACAGTAGATGTTCAACCAATTCCAAATGGAGATATTCGTAAGTGTTATGATTTAAATTAATTTCAAAATGCCTTGAACCACTTGTTTTTGAAAATTTAATCAATGAACTAGCTTGTCCATTTATTTTTAAATTCTTTTTCCACACAAAAATTTTATTATGCTGATTTTGTGGAGAGAAATTAAATCATTTTGCCTTTGACAAATTTTTTTTGTTTTCTAGTTTAATTTTACAGACTCAGAGTATATTTTGATTTTAAATTAAATTTGATTGTGTTAATGTCTCACCCACATTTACTGTAGCTCATTAAAGTCTAGTAAATGAAAATAACAAAATCAGTTTGTGGGTTTAGTTATTTAAAAATATATGTTAATGTTTGAAACAGATGAATTGTATAGTTTTTGAGTGTCGAATCAAAAGCAGGTATTATCTGAGTAAATTTATTCAAACAAATTCAAAGCAACCTTTAATTATTTTATGAATGGTTTTAAATTTAGACTCACATATGTTCAATATTATTTTACATGAAGGATTGACTCACATTAAGTGTTAAATTCACTTTTTCTCCACCCACTTGTAAAACCCTGTTATTGGTTATTGAAAGACTCGGATAAATATATATTTAATATGTGTTTTTTAACCTCAAAAATTATCTATTTAAAGAAATTTGAATCGTTCCACCTACAGTGATTTACATTGATGTCTGACATTGAATTAAGAAAGTGTCAAGCAGTTCAAGCGCAAAACGTCATGAAATAAACAATAATCATTTGATGGTCTTCAGTTTGGCCTTTGGCCAGTTCCTTTGGAAAACTTTGGCAACAGATTTAACGGTTCTCAAGAATTCGCCGAACTGATCTGACTTTACTCCCAACTTGCAGTTTGTCTTTTATTATTAATGTCAGTGCTCCTAAAGACCAAGACCGCATTTCTAAAAATATAATTGAGCGTTTAACAAAATTTTGTTTGAGTTCTTAAGATAAAAGAGTCTCAGTTCGAAGAAAAGAAACCGCAGGCATAAAACCTTGAAAAGAAAAAAGCAAAATTTGAAATGGGGGCATCTCTATTTTTAGCCTTCCTGGTTTCCTACCCGAAGGTAAAGATGTTGGCGCCAACACTTGGTTCTCGGCTTCAAATAAACTTTTATTGTTTTATTTGACCTATGAATTTTAACAGGGATGGGAATACTATAGTTGAACAATGATGTTTCTCATGTGTTTACTTCCGGTCCAGCGTTTCTATGTTTGTATCTAATTAAAAGAATTATTTTTTCACTTCCTTAAATTAAAATTGTCAAAGGTTTGGATTATTAATAATAATATGTTTAACACTGGTGTTAATTAACTTTTAAGCGAAACTTTCTATACAGTTTGGGTATAACAGTATACGATTTGAACTCAAGACCATAACTTCTACAGTCAGGCATTTTAACCACTATACCACAGGGCTTCCAAAATTATTAATTAATTAATTGATGAGATTCAAAATTGTTTAGAAAGTTGGGTAGGATATAAGCTTTTGGTTAAGGTGATACTCATCAAAAATTTAAATTCTTTTAGAGTGACTCTGAACGTAGAAATGTCGGTTCTTACGGAAGTTTTATGTCTCCCCTTCTCTTTTCCATTAAAAATTTAATCACGTTTACAGACTTGGTCATCCGAGTGCATGGTCAGAAAAGTTTTTTTATTTAATAAATTTAACATACTGAAAGTAAATATTCAAACTGAAATCACTCACCTATTACTAATATACAAAGCCTAAAATTTATTTTTTGATAATTTATTATTTTCTCTTTCTAATTTTAGGTTTATGTAATAAGCCCTCGACGCCTAGAACCTGTAACAATGAAGGTAAGATGTTTCCTTCAAATTTTATTTACAGTGAAACCTCTCATAGCGAGAATGTCTTCGCATGACGAGCAAATTTTGCAACACTTAAATGGGGAATCCCCCGACAGCTAGAGAAAAAACTCCAAATCGGGGCAGATTCAAAGTTAAATCTTTCTGTATCTGTCTTATTTTCTTCACTACCACCCAAAATTCTTTCATTTTCACATTCTTAAGCTTCTTAGCTACTGTTTTACTTTTGCTAAACACTAAAAATAACTTTTTTCGGTCTGGAACGCATTTTACATTGTTTTATATGAAAAAAATTGTTTCGCATTACGAGTAAAACTCCGGAACGAATTAAACTCGTTATGAGAGGTTCTACCGTATTTTTCTATACAGTTGATTCTATATTGTTCAAGTAGCGAAAGGAGGTTGTTCTGAAAGCTTTAGGTTTTCGTTAACAGGACTTAACGTTATTAGTTTTGAGGTTTTCACATGGCCATAAAACATTTTGATTAGTTGGATCGACTAAAGACTAACAAAAAATGTCGGTACGTAATATTGTTATTTTTGTCCGCGAGTTGACTGACTAAACGTGAAGTTGCACCGATGTTGCGAGTAGAATGTACCCAGAATGTTAAAATTGATGTGGCGCTTCCATGAATCGAAGAAGGCCTTGCCTAAACCTAAATTAGCCATTGGAATGTTAACAAAAAATACTCGACTTCACCTGCAAGTTTTTTTTAAAGCCCGGTTTTAATGAACAATGATATAATACTCGAAAAACAAACGTTACTGGGTGTTCACTGTTTTTCTTTTTGTTTGTCTGTCTGTGGTCTGTTGTTTTTTTGTACTAAACTAAATGCAAAAGTTTTTTTTTGGGTACCCGGTCGATAGGATTACATCCTATTGGATTGGTTTCCGTTCAATCAAATATATAACGTGGGCATTGTTAATTGATTGGTTAATTAATCAGTCGATCGATGGGAGGTGGAGAAGGTTTCTTTTCAGGATTTTTAGAAATGATGCGGGGGAAATCACGCGTTTAATGGTAGAGTGAGTGGAAAAGCTGGATTTCTGAGACCTTGAAACGTTTCTAAGGTTTCACGAGAGAGATAATTTTTGCACCGGTGGAGAGTGGGCTTGTCGTAATTGAAATATGGAACTACAAGTAATGAAGAAGTGGGCGTGAACGGGATCGGATAGGGAAAAAAAGAAAAATGAGAGAGAGGTCGTACGGGGTCGTTGAATAGATTGGAGCACTTCGTCTTTTAAAACTTTGTCACATCTCTCTACTCCGTGAGATGGATGAGACCGTGAAACCCGTTTAAAGGACATTTAAAAGACGTGTGTGGTGATTTTTTGGACTAAAATCGCTTAACTTTGACTCCAACTTAAAGTCAAAAAATTTTCAGTTAGGTTGTCTGTCTGAAATTCTAGTCAGAAATTCGTTTCTCATCCTTGGGTATAAGAGGAAAATTTGAACTCACGACCATAACTTCTATAGTCAGGAACTTTAACCACTACACCATCTCCCTTTAAAGGAAATTTTATTTAGTCTGAAATTCATTTCGTGTGTTAAATATTCATACAGTATCTGTAATTTTATACTTTTTGATCGTGGTTTTTCAAAATTATTGAAATAAACTGTTCCACCTTGAAAAACTTCACAGAATGATGGATTCCCTAGTGGATTAAAAGTGAAACGCCTTGTCTTCTTACATTCAAAATGAATCAAATTTAAAATGACAAATTTCATTACATATCAGCAATACAGTAAACTTTTATTAAATTTGAAATAAATAAATTTTATTATGGAATAGAAGTAGCGTAACTTTGAATATCTGTCACTGCTAAAGTGTGGTTCATTACCCAGTTAATCTGCAGATAAACTGATTTCCTCCGTTGATGTTTGATGTCAAGACCTATCACTGTCAGGTTACCATTTACAGCTTGTGTATTGTTGCTCACTTCCTAATTGTTTGGATAGAGAAGATGAATAAATACTTTGTTAATTGATCTTATTTTCATTTTAACGGGTGTCTAGTAGGTAATATACAGGTTATCTAGGCGATTTGAGAAACGAATCAATTTTTGGTACTTCAACGTGTCGTCTTATTCAATCTGGAGGTTGGCTGGGTGATGTGGCAGATGTTTTAGGGGTGATAGACTCACAAAATGTGACCTCTTAGGTGTTATAATGTGTGTCTGTGGTCTCAATAGTGAGTTAGATTGGCAGTTGATGTTTACAAGTCAGGTCTATATAACACAGTACTGTACAGTTCTTAACAGGGGATGGAGATATGTTGCGAGGAATAATTCTTCTTGCAAAAGCTTGGGCTGGATAGTAACATGAGTCTTTTCTTGGTTTGGCCTTTTTTTAATTTTAAATTGAATACACGATATGAAAACGAGCAAATGAGACACGCATTCGTAGAAAAAAACACGCAAGATACCAATTAAAAAGTTTTTATTATTGTTTCGGAAGTCCGAGGAGAAGGACATGATGTACCCAAGTGCTTTGACTATAATTTAAAGCGTTGCGTTAGCGTATCAGTTTTTTATTTTATTATTTATTTTACTAAATAAATATTTTGTATTCTATCGGGGATCGGGAAATGTGGCGTGGGCCCAAAGGGAACGAAAGCGTGATAAATTTTTTAAACGCATACATCACAAATTTTGGATAAAAAAAATTCACCTCCAACTGGTTGAGAGAAATCTTACTTCCTACCGAGAATTTTTGAAAAACTCGTAAATTCATTTATTTTGTTTACTTAAAACTGTTTTGAATTTGTCTGAAGGTATTATTTGCTACGACACGTACCACCTCTATCTTTTCAATAACTTATCTATTTCTTTAAAAAGATATTGTGTGTTTGAAACGAGTTTTTGTGTCAGATTTTTTTGTTCCTGCTCCTTCTTCTTTTTTCTATTTAACAATCGTATCTTTGATAGTTATCTCATGTTGGAGACATTTTTACGTACACATTTTTCTACTTAAATGCAAACGGTTTTGAATGACAGCCAAAGGTCTGGAGCCGAATTTAATAGTTTAAAAATTTCAATTTCCTTCATTCACTTTTTGAATAATGAATCTTGCTTGACAAGAAGTAGTTGGTTAGTCGGTGATCGTTTTGTTGTGTGATGGCCGATCGAACCTTCTAGAGATGGGATATTTGATGACGTCGGTGATACGAACGTGTGAAGGTGTTAATTTTAGTATATATGATCTGTCTCGTATGTCTTCTTATCACCTTGTACGTATGGGAAGATCAGTTTTAACAGATGGAGACATCTTCCGAATGGTTTTGGGTCGCTTTGAAGTTGCGTTGTTGGAAATCAGGTCCGAAATTACTGTCGGGTGGCTGGGAATTTGGCTTAGGATTCTAATTGTAGTGTTGTAACCGAAATTTTTTTTAGATTTTAGGGAAAATTACAAGTTGAAGGCTTTTAAAAATGTTTGGTCATTGTTATTGAGTTTTAAATTATGATTATTTATTAAAATAAATTAATGATTTCCGTGTTGGATGAAGATGAGTCATGGGAAACAGCAACTCCATGTTAGTATTGTTATTTTCTTGGGTGTTGCATCAAGTTTCTCTCGAAACTGTTTATGCAGTGTGGTAACCAATGAAATAAGTATACCAACATCAGTAATAGTTGGAATACCTTTATTAACTTCGGGAGATGTCGAAGTTCACAGAAGAAAGACGAACTGTATCACCCCAGAGCAGATTTGAAACAGATCGAAGAAAGCTGGAGTGGTTTGCTGTCTTTCATTTCTGTACGTGTATTCACATATAAAAGTTTGGAACAAAAATTTTGGTGTACAAATTTTAAATATTTCAAAAACACTTTTCTCTTTTTGAGTTTTTGCTGAATTAATGTGTTATAGTTTGAGATCTTATACTGTTATGCTATACTGTATACAGTTTACTAATAATACTACCAAGTTTGTAAGTCTTAAATAATTGAAGGAAGAAGTATTGTTGGTACAGGAGAGCATGGGAGAGAGGCTGGGTAATTTACCTAGGTGGGGCAGATCCAAAAACTTTTGGGATTGTAAGAGAGGCCCCTAAACTGCGTATTATTATTTGTTTACTTAAAATGAAAGACTCTAGAAGCAAAATATTTGCGCCTTTTTTAAATTTAATAGAGGGCGCTGGAATCAAGCGAGTCATAGAGTAATATACAGCAGTATTCATTGTGGTAGTCGTATGTGTTACGTTATCTGTTGGTGAGTAAGTTTTTTTATCTACTAAAATCGAATTTCTAGTTTCGTAAATGTATGAGGAACTTTTAGGTACGTTAATTTTGCTGGTTAGGTCTCTGATAAACGAATTAAAAATTTCAGCGCCATGTTTTATCTCGTTTGGCCATCTATGAACTTTGCGGTTTCATACTTTTTGATTTTTTAATTTTTCGTGTCTAATCTTTAAAATATTAATATTAATATTAATTAATTATACATAAAAAGGATATATTAGATTAATCACAAAATTATTTGAACAAATAGATTTATACTACTTCAAAAACAGACAATTCAGTTGTTCGTTGTGTGTATTATTATGTATTCTTGACAGGGACATGTTGTTAAAAATTCACAAAAAATGGCGGAAGGCTAGGAGGAGGATGTATATAACAGTCGAAAAGAATTATAAAGACGAAGTACATTACCTCCTTTATTTACAAAAATCGTTTAAAACTTTTAAAAAATAAAAAAAAGAGCAGCACATGGAGTAGTTGAATAGTGGCGGTTGCTGGAATTTTTTACCACAATGGTATCATCATTATCATTACCATTATTACCAACTGTTTAGCCTTGCGCGGAGTCGGTTTACAGTCACGTCGTTTGAGCACCGTAAGAGCGCAATGTCATTTTCACGTTCATTCTTCGTGAATCGAAGAGTTGGAGGGGAAAAAAGGAGAGAAAAAAAAATTTCAGTTGCGCGCCGGCACAAGGCTCGACAAGATTGGCGCTGAGATCGACTAAGCGAGTCAGTTGAACGCGAGATATTGACGTAAGGAAGCCGCGTTTAGGTGTTTTCCTTCTCCATGATATCACCATTTGAATGATTTTCTCTCTTATCTTGACACATCTTGCCTATTACGGATGTATTAAACAAACGAGAATCATCTGTTTTGTTGGTAACTTGGTTCGTTAGTCGTGAAATAGTTTTATCTGCAAATAAATCCGCAGCCGAATTGAAATAACGAAAATTAAAATGGTGGATGCTGATATGGTAGTGTTTTCATTGATATAATTTCATCCCGGGAGAAGTTTCTGATTTGTTTTTGTTCTGGTTTACTTTATCGTGTTTAAAAAAAGTGAAAAAGTTATTGGAGGTGCTCATGCGTAAGATTTATTTTTGTTTTAAAGAAAAATTTTTTCTTATGTATTTTTTAAATAAGCCGTGAAAGTGAATTTTTAATTTGTGTTGCTAATAATTGTTTTCCACCAATGGATGAAGAATTTTTCCTGGAGTAAACTTCTTTTCTTTTTCTCCTTTAAGAATATTCTTTGAATTATTCAGGTTTATATGCTTTAGAACCGCCATTAGTTCTAAGCTTCTTGGCGGTTAATTTTAAGAACCACTACTTAAGCCCCTAATACCTTCTGAAACAGTGGAGATGATTTTCTTGCTATAAAAGCCTTTCTCGTGAAGATTTTGTTTTCCGATTCAAAGAATTATGATATTCAGAGGGCAACATAAAAAAAGTATCCCGGTCACGTATGGGCCGATCTTTCTTAAATAACTTCCTCCTCCACTCCACCCCCTGAAAAAGAGAAAAAAAAATTTTTTTTCTCCAGTTTTATGGTTCATTTTGAATAAATTTATGTTAATACTTAATAGTGCAATTTTATGTTTTATTCATGTGTGGTATATTTATTTTAGTGCATTTATTACAATTTTATTGGTATAGTTATTAACATTGATTAGATCGCACTGAAAATTCAAATTTGATGGAAGTTTTTAACGGTTGTGAGACACATATTCAAATTTTGAATTTTTTATGGAAGGAAGTCTCATCCAGTTTTCCGCCATTTGTTAAGAAGTGGTTGTTGTTTCATTTTTGAATTAGGTTGGTAGTCTTGAGCTGCAATATTTAATATGGTCGAGCGGATCGTTACTAATTATTTAAGACTTTTCTTGTTGTTGTCACTTTAGGAACAGCAAAAAATGTGGGCATTTCAATTCTCACCTTCTGTAGGAAGGGCATGTCGGTAGCATAATTCAAATAAGTGTGAAATTAGAGTCAACAATTAATTTCACACTTTAAAGCTTTGGACTGAAAAGTGCGGTCAAATCGTGGGAGAGGATTTGAAGTTGAGTAAATATTTAAATCGTAATAGGTGTTCACTGCTCTGGGCAATAGAGATGTCTTGAAAATCATCATCATCATCATCATCATTATTATTGTTGTTGTTGTTATTATCGTGATATCAGATCAAAACACTGCGTGAACCGAAATACAGGTTCTTATTGGAAAGGCTTGTGAAAGGGAAAAATGCAAATAGCAAGGATTTTAATAGGCTTGTGGGAGTTGAGGGTTTGGGTGGGTGGTTGGGGGTAGAGGTTGAAGAAGTGCAAGGAAATAAGTCAAAACATTTTGGCGTTGACTTCATACTTAATAAGTTTTCATGAATGTAAAGTGAACGCCCCAAAGAACGCGAGTAGAGTTGCAAGCATTTTAAACGAATTGTTATCGAAGACTCTAACGGTTCTCTTTGAAAATAGCAATATTTTGACACTCTTGGTATGCGGATGGTTATATCATCAGGTGTTGTTTTGTGATCTTAGTCGAATTACCAAGACTCGGTCTTGTAAAGTTTCTATCTCTCTCTCTCTCTGTCTTTGACACAATGCTTTTTATACGCCGACTTTGGAATTTGACCCAAGTCGGAGAGAATGAAGGCCGCCTGGTTTTGTGAATAAGAATCTCTTTGATTTGGATGTGGGTACGTATCTCACTAAGATGATGATGATGATGATGGTGGCAGGGATGATCTTCATTTTTGTACACGGTTGATTGATGGGTTTATTGGTCTGTGATTGATGTTACGGTACCGCATTGTTTTGTAATAATTATTTGTAAGCTCTGGCTAGACGTTTGAAACCGATACTGTATTTATTATATCAGTATTATGTGGTAGTGTGCTGTTGAAAAAAATAATTTTTTTTGTCTTCCTCTAGTCTAATATTTGTAGAAAGAAATTTTTTTTTCTGTGTCAAAAACTTTAAAAGAAGAGGATAAGGAAATGGAGGAAACTTTTGTTAGTCGTATCAAAAAGAAAGAAGAAGTTTAGTATCTTGAAGAAGCAAATTTTATTTATTTTACATTAGCGTTTACGCCTTTGGGACCGCCATTTTCAAAACTTTATGGAGGATGTCGTTTTTGCTTGGCTTATCAGGCGACTCTTGTTGTAGATTTTCTGTGCTGGAGATAATTAGACAGATGCGGAGTCTCTAATCCTCTGATCGGTTAAGTTTATCTCACCGTTAATAGGATATCACAGACTGATATTGAGTTCGTAAAATAGGTTGATAAGGCAGCCCCGTGTGATTTTAGTTACTTGTCGCAGGTTTTTGAAAAGACTCTGTAGGAATAGTGTTAGTCTGTATGTCTTAATCTTAAATTTTTCCGACTAATAAAGCGCTAAAAATGAAAACAAATTTTCGGAGCAAAAACTTCGAAATGTATCAGAGAAAAGGCGAAGGTAACTGGAGTCCAGAAAAAAAGGTTTCTCCGTTCGCGGGTAAAATGTTCAAGTCTCAAATTACCAACACGGTGTCTTTAATTGCGTTTGAGAGTAATTCAAAATGAAGTTTATCAGGTTTTCAACGCGAGGCTTCTTCATTCATCCGCGAGTTTACCTCCACCCGTTACAGATACATTGATCGCAATTGAAAAATGTTCGACTGTGAAATACTGAAACCGTGAATAATGATCACAAAAGCATCGGGTAGAGTTAGTTGGTAACACAATCGCTCAAGACCTTGAGTTAATGACAAGCCGGAAGACATACGTAACGGAATAAATTGATAGAGAGCTTTAGAGTTAGCTAGAGCTTAGACGGCTAAATGAAATTTATTTTGATTCGGTGTGATTTGTTTTTTTAAAAAATCTGGCTGGAAGATGTCTGAAATTAGCATAATCATTATTTTTTCGCTCGAATTTTTATATATATTTTATAAAATGAGTTTATTGCGTCTCGATCGAGAGTTGAAAGCAAATTTTCAAGGCATTATGGGATGAGAAAAGAAAAGTCAAACGTTATTGACGTGTTGTCTTCCCAACCGAGTCGTGATTTTTTTATAGGAAAAGAAAAAATTAATGTTGGCATCACATGTGGTCACGAAATGATATTTCGCTGCTGAACGTAATGAAGTTATTTTGAAGGGCACCTTCTTAATAATGCAAATTGCAGTGATGTACTTGTTAGCGATTCGGAAAGACTTCGAAGGGACATGAATGTGTGGGTGGTGGAAGGTTGAAGAAGAAGTCTACTGAAAACATGGAATTTTTGAAGTTGTCTTTCATTAAAGTTCTTTTATTCGTATTGCAAAAAGTTCTGGAAAAAGGCCAATCGAAGTTGGAGTTTTTGAATTTTGGAAAATTTGGCTTCATCGCGCGCCGATTTTCATGCCAAAACGACGGTAATTTAATAGGAAAGCTTTTAGTGAGTTATTTACTGCACGCAGGATTTATGAGTCAGGAAAAGTTGAGCTTTCGAAAGCGCTTCGTTATTATTTTTGATCTCGCGCATATCCTTTTCTAACACGTGTGGTTTCTGCACATCTTGCATTAATTTTCATTTTTTCAAATTTTTTGGATTCGAAACGATGTTGTTTGCTTCCTTTTCTCTAGCGATTCTAAAAATTTCGCTGTGCCATATTTCCCACATTATTGAAAGTCTGAGTTTCGGGATCTTGTTCCAGCAGACAGTCGAGGAGCTTGTGCGAATGAAATATCTGAAGAAGATGATTTCAAGAATGAGAACCCGCGGCTTCTTATATCACGTTCGTGAGTGATTCGTTTCTCATGTTTAAAGAGTTTGATACGTGCCTGTTAAACCTACATTTCTTTTTACTTGTGATTGGCTCAGACTCGGTAGCATTAAAGCATCTCATTTACTTCGTCTTTTCTAAATTTTTGTCTCTTGACATATCGTTTTAAAAGTGTCGTTTGAGTCTTGAAAGCCGCTTTGTACCGCGTCTCATCGTTCCTCGAACGTGTCTAGGAAATGATCATTCGAATGAAAATCGAGTGAAATGTCCCGTTTTTGGTTAGCAGTATCATGTGACTGTCAAAATATATTTCGTCACGTAGTCGTCATGTGTTGTCATTATTCCAATCTTGAAGTCTATACGTTTTTTGGTGTTCGCGAATAAGTCTGAGGGAACGTGAAGTGAAAACGCACTATTTGAAAATTGGTTGCACTATAGTTTGAATAAATTATTTTCTTTTCTTCTACCTAATAAATTCGCTCCTGTTTTTCGTTATGTGTTCACGTCACATGTTTTTCCTATCAAACCAAAATTTGAAGAACGTTATGCGGTAGAGCTTTGGAATGAAAGTTTGCGGGGAAGCATGCTTGAAATATCCGAAATTCAAATTCCGGGTAGAATTGGAATGTGGGACTTATTAATCAATATATTCGAATCCCAAAGGGATTTTGAATGAAAGTTTTGGGATGAAGTTATAGTCTGTATCGTTATTGACAGTTTCTCATCTAGAATTCGAGTCACGGTGAAAATTTTTATTTGACCGAAGTTAGCTTTAGCTAAAACTCGTTCAGTCAGATAAACTCATTAACGAGTGTTGAAGAGTTGGGTGCCCTTAGCTTTAATGGCTTTGAAATGTTTAAGACATATACTCAAACGTAATTAATGAGGAAGGGAAAACAGAATAAGAGTTTTACATTACAATAAAAGTCATATCCTGTCTTTTGTAAATTAGGCCTAATTGAATTCTCCCGAAAAGTTTTGGTTGGTTGTGAAGGGGTCAATTTGATGGTTCACGAAATTTGTTTTGCGAACATCCGCAAAATTCAATCGAAAATCTGGCCGAAGGCTGTTGCTAATGACTAAAGCTTTTAGGCTGCACTGAGGGGAACAATAAAGTGGTACGAATGTTGTCGCACGTCTTCAACATCTTCGTTTTCTGATAGGTCGAAATAGAAAAGAAGGAAAAAAATTTTAAATTAATTTACGTGTTGCGTAAGCAAAGAACATTCATCATATATTAGTTTAGATTACCAAAGCGTCGTGAATATAAATTTTCATGGTCAAGGTTATTTGTGCAATATACCGTGCTTAGAGGTACGCAAACATCATTAATTTGTTTGAACTTCTGAATTGGTGTTTCGAATTTTTTAAAGCCCTAATGAGCGAGAATCATAGGTTAAGTATGTGGAATAAAAATCTTCTGGGAAATTAAACGAAATGAAACTACACCCGGTTCCAAACTAGAAATGGACTTGAAATCAGCATAGAAATCTCATCACGTTGTCAGGATTGGGATTTGGGTTTTTTTATTATTTTTTATTTTATTATTGAATTCGGTTCGTAGAAGTCATGTTGATCCTTTGGAACCATTTTCGACAATCCCCTGTCCTTGCTTCAACGTTTTTTGTGAATTCTTTAAGGTGTTCTGTTTCGTTCTTAATAGTTTCGGGACTCGAGCTGTATGTCTTCACTTTTTTTAATCAATTTTAAAAGGCTCTTAAAGTTTGTTCTGTAAAACTTTCAATAACAAATTTTTCGAAGTAAGTGAAATGTCATTTGCCCTGAGTTCTAATCTCATCAGAGTCTAATATTTATTCATCATATTCAACCTTTGATCCTTGCCCCCTCCTCCGATGAGAAGTTTAGACAGGAAAATTTGAAATTTATTGAAATGAAACTTTAAACTGCAAAGACTCCACGAACTTTTCGGATCGTTGTTAAAAATAAGACGCACTTACTATGATTCGTCTCCGTGAACAAGATGTTCACACACGAACGCTGTTGCCATCGAGTTATCTTCATATATGACGATCCAGTGGGAGGTTTCCCAAAACCTTGACAACTTGCCAAATGACTAACAGAATGAAAGAAAAAAAAGTTCCCTGCATTGTTTGTTCTTCATTTTTTTTTAATTGCTTGAGTTGTAGGGTATAGTCTCGGAGGAATGAGGGATTCGTGTATGCTTTGGGCTTGTATTAAGCCCAGAGCCGAGTTTAAAAAGTCAAATTACCAAAGATAATCGCTATTTAATAAGCGCAACATTTCCATAGGACCTGGAAATTGTATTTATTTATGTTCATATGCCCTGGAGTTGTAGGCGCGCGTTTAGAGAGAAATAAACTTTACAAATGTGGGCGCATTTAAAACGAAAATGTAGGATATTGAGCAACGCTTGTAGATTTTTTTACTCGTGTCCAAAGCAGCTTCTCGTTTTTCTTAAACTAATTAGGAATGGTTTGGTTGGGTAATAATTTTTGGGCGAAGGTTTTTTTTATTTTACTTTACCTTTGGTGTGCAAGTAGTTTTTCTCGGACCTCGGTTCTTAAGGCATCGCAATTGAAGATGAACATATGAAAATTACCATGCTGCTGGAAGCATCAACCATACGTTGATTTGGTGCCATTATTTATAAAATTACAGCATTTTAAAGTCCGTCTGTCTACTTATCTCTTTCCATCGCTTTGCCTCATTAGGAGCTCACCATTGCCAAGGTTCGGACGTCGCCCGCTCCTATTTTGGTCGAAAACTATTTTTCTACCTTCCTACAATTTGACCGGTGGTTCGAAACCTTGATTTCTTTTCTTCTTATAAACATATGATTGTTGCTAATATATAATACCTGGAATCGAATCAGGAGGCTCTTTTTTGTGTTCATAGTTTCCAGTTGTGGTTGTCGAATTCGAATCCTCCTTTTGTTGCTGATTTGTTAGCATTTTTGATGTATTACTTCATAAGTGACGCACACTATTAGGTTGCCCCATAATGAGACATTGTCACTTAGGTAACTATAACTGCTTAATTATTTGTCACATCATACTTATTTGCTGAAACCTGTCTCATTTAAGACGGCAGGTCATAGTAATGAGAATATTTAGTTAGGAAGTAACTGTTACTGTAAAACACCAGACGTTATAAATAATGTGTGTGTGTATAAAGCTTGGTCAAAATAAGCTCATCCGTTTGAAGTTCTTCTGCCACATTCTAACGCACACATATTACAAGTTGAGACAATGTTTCTGGGTGTGTCTTATTCTCGGAACACCAACACTTGAGGAAAATCAGAGGAGGACAACCTATGTAATTCTATTTAATACCTTCGAACGTATTTCCTGTCAGCTTTTTATCAAATTTAATAAAAAATTTTTACTAAAAGCATTAATACTTAAACCGGTCGACTGAGATTTTCCGAACTTTTTGCTGTATTAAAGAATAATCTATCGATAAGAAATCAAATCCTGTCAGTTGAGACGGGGGTAAACTTTTAAGAGGTTAAAAAAATGGGACTTTGCTTTCAAGTTTTGAGTAAAAAAAATGTTTTTTAAAACCAATCAAAATGTCGCACGACGTCGTAAACACTGGTAGCAATTTGTTTTCTTCTTTCGAATCGAAATCATATAGTTTATTTGTATTTCTTCGGTAACAGAAAAGTGGTTTAATAAAAAAAAATAAAGTTCGTAATATACTCCTACTCAGTGCTCTCTGTTTGGTTTAGGAGTTGAATAGGTCATGTATAATTTACATACTTTAAAGAGATTTGGGTGTTCGAACCGTTACACAATGCTCACAATAGGAACTCGATGTCCTTATGACTGCCATGTTTAAACCAATACGAGGATTCTCATTAACACAAAAAAATAATCGAAGTCTGCTCTTTCCTGGAGCAGACATTAATACGCTTTTCAAATTCTCGTGGGCTTTGGTTCGTGCTTTTGGGTGGGATGACTTGAATTTATCGGTTTAGAGAGAGAGAGAGAGATTCTTCAGGAAACCGCACGTAATGAATTTAGAACAGTTTGAAAAGAACAAATTTTGCCGATTCGGTAGGATTAAACTTAAAAAAGATTACCGGAAGTTGAGAGTAAAAGCAAATTTCGGAAATTCTCGAAATGCACGCCTTTCTTAACAGCCATTTCTGTCTTTTAGTGTGTTCATTTTACAGTACTCTTGCTCAAGGTGTTTCCTCTTGACGTGTTTGATCATTTGCCAAGATCCTTTTAACAATGCGTGAAAATATTTGTGTGTGCCTCCGCGTTTCGAATCGTAGTAGTGGTGGTAGTCGTATTTATATTCGAAGAATTTTTTTTTGGTAATGGTGACAGTTGTAAAGTTCTTCGAAACCTTGTCGGTATAGAATAATGACATCTTCCAAATTGGTCTTTGTACGGAAATAACTTTAACTTAGGTTACTTTATAGCAAAAGTCTTTTTTTTAATTCTGAAAGAAAAAGGTAGGAGATGGAGAGGAGGAGGAAGATGGGAGAGATCAAAAAAATAAATAACTGTTGCCACTCCGTAAATCCGTCAAATTGTATAAATCCGCAGTCAGATCATGTGTTTATCATTCTTTGTATATCAATGTGACAAACACTCCCACAGTGTGGTTCGTAAAAAAAGGAATCAAGCTCCTCGGAAGAACGTCAGTCAGAATGCAAACAAATTTCATTTCAGATGCAGCTTAAGTGATGTTGAAACAAATTTAGTGACGATATAGTTTGGAAAAATTCTTTTGTATCGAAACTGTGTCCTTTATTTTCGTTAAAGAAAATTTTTTTTCGCTCGATTTTTCCTTCCAAATGACGCATTAAAACAAATTTAAAATGTGAAACGGTAAAGGACCTTTTATAAAATATCAAAAAACGACTTTTCTTTCGGTCAGGAGTCGAAAGAAATTAGCGCGTGTGCGTGTGTGATATATAAGAATAAAAAGAAAAAAATTTTTAAAATGAAAAGAAAGGTGAGGACGTAACGTGATGATGTCTATCCGCGTAAGCGGAGTGTACCTAGTACCTACTAGTCCGGTAGAAACGCCTAACAGTGGAACTCCTACAACCCCAATAAAAACTACTAACATTATTCTTGGACCTCAGAGGAGTAACAGTTTGGATTATTTAAATTTTGAAGAAAAGAGGCAGATCATAGCTTCGAGCTTATCGCTGTCAGATTTTCTTCACCATGGACCCGCGGTCGCTGCTGCAAAAGGCGTTGAAGCGACTAAGGTCATAGTTGCCGGTGAGTAATTACTTTATCAGTTTAAGTGTTAATAGCTCCCATTAATATTTATCACTCTTTGTCTAATGGCTGTTTTTTGACATGCAATTTACCAGAATGAAGATGAATTTTTATTTTTATTTTTTACGTCGTTAAGTATCTGCGACCCCCTTAGGTTCTTCACACTTGAGTTGTCTGTTGACAAATTTGGTGACTTGTGTCGTTCATGCTATGGCTCGTATAAACCACTACTATTTGAGAGAGATACATGGTATTCTGCTTCTGAGTACACTCATACCTCGCTTTACGGCCTAGATACGTTCCACGAAACTTGGCCGTAAAGCGAAAAGCCGTATAACGAATCAAGTATTCTAGTATAAATTCATACAAATTCAGTGAGATTGGTTCCAAATTTGTTAAAAATGTAACATGGTCTCTCATTCAAAATGCATTTTATCTCGTTTAAATCAGAAATACATACATAACAAGTAGCCTACATAGATTTGTACATAAAATATGTATATGTATATATAAATAATTTTTAAAAATGGCTTTGATCAGAAGACGATGAAGAAATAAAAACCTGCAGATCACTGTCGTCATCATTTTTGCTGGTAAGAATGAGCCTGGCTTTAAAAAATTGTCCAACATTGTTGGTCATAGCTACGTTCGACATCAGGATCGGCTTCAAGGAGGATGTTTAATGATAAACCTTCAAAGCCGAGATTATGTTCTGGATCCAAAATTTTTTTGCCTAATTTCGGGATTGCCTAACTTCTGTACCAGTACTTTGACACATTTTGGCCGTTATATCGAAACATTTTTGGCCGTATATCGAAAACGTGCCATAATTGAAGAAGGCCGTTATATCGAAATGCCGTATAAAGAGCGGCCGTATAGCGAGGTATGAGTGTATATAAAACCACTGGAACTGTAAAGGTTTTGGTGCGGTTGGTGGTTGAAGTGTTATTCAGTGTACAGTTTGTCTTTTGCCTAAAAAAATTTTTTATTGTCCCTTCTTCGTCCACTCGAAAGCTTTTTGTTTTATTCTTTAACGTCCCGTTCACGCTTCCATTTGTTTTTATGTAAGTTGTGTTTGTTTAAAGCTCTTATTTACTGTCGAATTGGCAGCCAATAAATAAGCGTCTAATTTCGCAGTTTTTTGCTGTATTATGTAATATTTATTGTTAATTACTTTTTAAAATTATTAATACTTTAAGTATGGATTTATTGATTCTTTATAAGTAAAATCTCTGTCTAGCAAAATCCAAAATGTTGGAGTTATACTTATTTAGGCAACCTTCTTTGAGTTATAGCACACACACACTGGGTCTAAAAATTTTTCTTTGTGGCTCACTCATTGTCTGTTTTCACTGTTTCAAACGATTTTATTAATGTAATCAACTTAAATAAATAAAAAAGTTGATATTGTTTAATTTTTGGTAAAGCATCGGATGAGAGGTTATGAATAAGAGTAATTTTGGGGAGGTGGAGGAGAGAGAGAGGCATTAAAGCTCTTAAAGAATGAATATACAAATCGTAGGGAAAAATTGTAATAACAAACAAAAAAGTTGTAATTCTCTTTTGTTTCACTTTTAAAGTTTTTCCTCGGTTATTTATTTATTTATTTTTCCTTTCCCCTTCTCGTGCCTTTTTTTTTGTTTCATATTTATACATTTCCCCAACTTGAGTTTTGGTTGGGTTTTTGGGTTTTTTAAATTCCTTTCTGTTATTAAAACTTCTTTGAAGTTGTCACTGTCGGGTTATAAAATTTCCGATTTAGGAGTTTCAGAGTTTTGACCTTTTTCCCGAGACATGAAGTATTTTTTGGAAAAGTTTTTTGACTGGGATTAGATTATTTTTTGTATATTTTTGGGACTTGATGAGCAGTGTATCTGAAAGCATTAGTTCGATGAAGTTTCTTAGTCGCCCCGAATTATACAACCGCTTTTTATAGGCCTGTATATTCAAAAATTTTTCTGTGGGTCAAATCTCGTTTCGAAAACACGACTCATTGTTTTTCACATACATCGTAGTTAATTTATGTAGAACTATACAGTCATAAATTATAGGTGAGATTCAGGAAAATTACTATTGATACAAATATTAAATTAGAGATCTCGCGGGTGGTTATTTACCACAATTTATCGAAAGTATTAACCTTTATGTGAACTGCTCTTGACCCAAGTAGAAGGTTTGTATCACCAAAATCCAGACATAGTGCTCAAGCTTGGAAACGAAGCTTTGATTCTAGAGGGTGTAAAGAAAGTTGTAGTTATATTCCATCCCTTCACGTGTGAAGGAATAATGGCGTGATTGAAGAGTTGATTTTTTGCAAAAACATTATTGATTCTGCATGAAGTGAGTCAGATATTTTAATTTTAAATTAAAAATGGAGTGGGAATCTCTTTGTAGTGTTATTATGTTCGTCGGTATTCTTGTGACTCGAAAGCAGATCCTCCATGATTGAATTTTACCTTGAAAGATGCAATTTAAATGTGTTTCCTGGGGAAATAATTACTTCAGTTATAGTGTTTGTAGCTTATTGTAGTGTCATTGTATACAGTAGGTTCACGTGATGCGTTTTTACTTTTTGTGTGTTTTTGTTCCTTCGTTTCGGTTATTCAAGAACCATATCATTTCAACTATTCTTTCGGAGTTATTCTTCTTTCTTTTTGGTCTCTTCGTTTCTACCATCCACCTTCCATTCATTTTTGGTTTGGTTTTTCTGCAAAACTTGAGTTTTTTAATCTTCTTGAATTACCATGTTGTTGTATCGGGAATGTCCGGATTACCTCCTGCACGACCTTTTATAGAATTGAATCTCAAATCGAGTGGGACCCAAGTTGATGATGGTAATTACAAGATTTAAACGTTCGCGATGAGATTATGGGTTGTGTGAAAAGAAACAAAACAAAAAAGATGGACAAATTACATAAATTTATTAGTCCACATAGTGAAAAATTTTCAACACGGACTATGCACGCTGTCGATGGCTTACACCGCATGTCATTCAAGATAAGGACTAGTCAGAACTTGTATTAAATTACATGTCTGCATTAGTAATAACAGTGCAAAGGCCGGATGTAGTAAATGGATACTGAAAACACGCTTCACGTTTCCTTCCGTTGTGCTTTTTCTGCAAGCTAGAAGTGCTTCGGGAAGAAATAGCTGACGGAAAAAATATTTGTTTCTCTCCGAAATTTTCGTTATAACATACTTCCAAACCGATGATTGCTGTGGATGAGGAACAAATAGAAACGATGTTGATTACCTTAGAAAGAGGTTTCGGTTTGTAGCGTTAGATACCGTTTTAGATCCGTTTTTCTTCGTGCAGGTTTGTTATAACAGCACATCAAATTAACACCATTTTTTTAAATATTATTCGGTTTAATAAGTTTCACTTTTACTTATTTTATACATATATTCTTGCTTCTTTTAAACAAACATTAGTAGTGACCTCATTTCCCTCTTATTTTCTATTGTTGTTCGGGTTTTTAAATGGGCGTGAAGTTTTCATTTTTTTGTCGGATGTAGGCACAGGTTTCTTTGGTTTTGTAGAGGTTCTGCACCTTGTTTTTTAATCGTTTACTAACAACCCCGAGAGTTTTTGGTGTTCATTTAAATTTGGTTACTAATTTTGTTCATTTGTAGGCAGTTAGTGTTGATTCTATCTCAATAGTGCGCAAAGTGTTTCCGACTGCGACCCCTTGAGGTAGATGTTCACAAATGCGATGTATAGTTCGCTCATTTCTTTCATTATATCGAATAAAAATATCATCGAATATGACACATATTAATTTTATTTATAATTTTATGAAAATACTGTTTATACAACATAAAATCAGTAGAATCACCCTTTAATGAGATGTATGAGGCTGTAGGTTTCTACTTATCTCATCCATGTTCGGTGATAAATTCGAAATTTAGAAAAATTTGGCAATAGTTTGCGCAACTCTGTTCTATCTTATTGTCTGTATAGGTCTGAAATATTGTAATCAGTGCTGTTGTTGTTTTTAACCCAAAGTAGTTGTATTTAGCACATTATTAAGCTATTGCCAACAAATTATTAAAATTTTTAATTAATTCATTTCTTAAATGATGGCTGGTCATGTTAACACTATTGTTTTGTGTTAAGAAGTAAATAGCATAAAACTATGTACATTATGTACTGGGTTATTTTTTACGGGTAACAGTTACGTGAGGGCACAAGCCGGGCTTGTGCCCTCACGATGACAACTTTGACGAAACGTCGGTTATTCGTAAAAAATGATGCCATGTAATGACCCAGTATATATTGTATATATAGTTTCAAGTTTAAAAGTGGCCCAGAAATTTAACTTGTTTGATAAGCAAATAGCTTTTCATTGACGACACTGTAAACCTGAATCATAGTTCCTTCCTGTTTGTAATAAACCTATGAACAAACTTTGGTCGAATTCTGTCCAGCCATCTTTGACTTATACTAGCACATATAAACAGTCATTCTTGTATACCTTCATCAATATGTTAAATACGTATCTTGTTGTTGATGGGTTCTTTTGAACCAATTTATTTATTTATTTTTTATTCAAAACTTTAAAAGTGGATTAGAGAGATTTCGAGAGCTATGTTAATTTTACACATGATTGAGTTTCAACATAAACATTAAAATTACATATGACTTGAGGTGAATTTGAAATTTTCATTTTTAAACTAGAAATTTATCATAATTATAAACTAGGTTAATTCCATATTTGTAAAGCCAAAGGTCAGGGATTATGCTTTTGAATTTATATCGTATTATGCTCCGATGGAAAATTCAAAAATAAATAATGGGAAAAGGGTTCCGCATAAAAACGGACAGGTTTTAATTAGAGCATTATAAAATGGCGTTCTAGATGCACATAAAACAAAAGAGGGCTTGCGGTTAAACGAACATTTTTATTTAATTGTTAGTTTTTTGTGTTATTAATCTCACATACTACTTGTTTGTTTGTAGCCGGTGCACAACATTCACTCCCAGAGGAGAGAATAATATTAAATTGTCAACGTTGATTTTATTTTTAGTTCTGTGCTCACAAAAAAAATTTTCTTTTGCGAGTTTTCCCCGCTTTCCTGGAAAACGTATAACTTTTCATAACTTTTAATTGATCCTCACTTCTTCCCAGCGCTTTTCGTTTGAATCCCTGGAAAATTAGGCTTTTACATAAAAACGGTTTTATGTGCTTTTTGTATGCTTTTAGAGTTTCCCTCTTTCGTGTTTTTAATGTTAAGGCCGAAAATTAAATTTTATCTTTTGGAGCAGTTTGCAAAATTTTGGGTTAGCAAGATTAAGAGCTTGTAAAACGTGAGAGTGTAAGGCAAAAGTCTTAGCAGTGAGTTAGCCTGACTGATTTTTTATTTATTTAGCCCTTTTTTTGTTTAAATAGTGCTTTTCGAAATTTTCCGGACTGCTGTCTTTTTCTTTTTGACTTAATGTTTACCCTCTCGTTGTTCAAACGTTTGTAGTGAGACGGCGCTTTGGGTTTTGTAAGTCATATGTGAATTAAACCACGCATTAAATGGGAGGTTTGCGGTGTAATGGTTAAAGCGTTTGATTACAGATGTTAGAGATGTGGGTTAGAATCCTCTTCCGTAACCTGTCAAACTCTAAAATGAGATGATAGTAAACCAATAACTTTTGTATATAACACTGAATATATTGATACGAAACACTGAGTATCATAATCAAACCCATAATATATATTAAAATTTGGTATTTAAATGGCGCTCATTTGTTAATTAATTGTTGAAGGAACAAGCTCATATGTACTATCGAAACTTTAATTACTATACGACAGTAATGAAACTCGGAGCTGTTTCTTAAGGAATTTTAAATTTATCGAATTGGGTTAACCTCTCGTCGCACATTTTAATGGCTTTTTGGGGGTAAGCCCTTCTGCAACATTCAGACTTTGGAAAATTTTTGCGGTTGTGTTCCCCCACAGTAATTTATCCGATGTAAATTATTAGAAATGGCTCAGAAATTTTTTTAAAGGAAAACTGTTATTAGAATCCCAAATTAATAATTCAGATAGGAGCTTTGAATTTGAACTTTGCCAAACTGTAAGTTCTCATGCGATGTTGGCTAAATATTATCATTATTTTGATTATGGTTGTATAGAAAAGTTGAGTTCGGGATCATAAAGAAGGAAATATGTAAAACAGAAGAGAAAAAGCTACAGTTGTTGATGCGTAAGTGGGTGTGCACTAGTCGAACGGATATTGAGGAGATAGAATGAGTATGTGTGTGTGAAGTCTTTATGAAATTGACGTAGGTGGTGCGACCATGAACTTTTAGACTTTGGTAAAACTGTAGATAGACGGGGAGAGGTGTTTTATGTGAATAATAAAAATTGAAAATAAAAAAAAAATTTCTTCCTCACTTCAACCGTCTCTTTTCCAATTCCCCATATCTCTTTCTTGCCGAATAGACTATAAAGATAGATTGGAAAATTATATTATCGTTTTCGGATCAAAATTGTGCGATAGATAAAACACATACGATCACGTAACAAAAATTCAGACGCAATCAGTCATTTCTAACACCTACAATACATGAGCGCTCCATTTTTTTTCCTTCTTCTTGAAGATAGTTGTTGATAAGTGAGATGACATCAGTCGGTAGTTTCTCGAGGAGATGATAAGTACTGCGTACTGTATGTACGATTGTGTGACGTTTTCAGATAAATTTTGTCAGGGAAAAGTAGGTTTGATAAGAGAGAAATTTTCATTCTGCGTGTGTGTTTGCTCGTTTATTTCTTTAAGCAAGCTCCGCGATGAAAATTTTCTGGCTCATTAGTCGGTAGCTCGGTTTATTGTGTCTACTTTCAGAATTTCTCACTTTCGCTTAACTTACAATCGGTTGACTTTTTTTCTTTTCGCATGTTTTCGGCGATTGGTAATGGTGACGGTGGAGGGAACAAAAAAAAGAAAGAGGTCGTTAACCGTACGTGTCTAAAATTATTAATGATATTTTGGGTAATTATTATTTGAATGCGACAATGAAAGGAAATGTTTTCGCGGTTTTAAAATAACGGGTGATTTATTAATCCTTATTTGAATGTTTGTTAACTCCGGTGAAATTCACGCCCTTAAATTTTATAAATTTGATTAAGTGTTACTCGTGGCGCTGAATCTCGGCTTGTAAGTGATTTCGTATCCTTATTCTTTTTAGCGTATAACGGTCGATTGATTGTTGGGATAGGATGGAGAGGAGAAGGGAAAGGAAGGAAGAGGAGAGAAAGTCATTATTTGAGTAAATAAAGAAAGGCATTCATGAAAGGTTAAATATGCTCAATCAGTTAGAAATACTATCGCGGTTGAGAATATTATTAGTTTGAAGTTTGTGTTTATCCTCGCTTCCGAATCTTATCGAACTTATCTTTGAAGTTTCTTTAAACAATATCGGCGGCCGAGATTGTTAAAACATTGGAGAATTATTTGAATTTTGGTTTCGTTGAAAGCTTGCTTTGTATCGGAAAATCAAGGACAGATTTTCCGCAATGGTATAATCTCACGCGAATATGATTGTAGGTGTTTAACCTAGCAGTCCTTCGGTATTGTAGGCTTTGGAACGGTACGCTGTTGCTGAAAACTAAATCCAACAATAAAATTTGCTGGTCTCAAAGCTCAAATTTTTTTTTATTTTTATATACACTATAAATTTATTCTTAAACGTCTGATAAAAGAAAGAATCAAAATGGGACCGGGAAGAGGAATGAGACGATGGAAGGTTTGACAATTAATTAAAGTTTCCCCTGGAGATTCAATGAGCCGACTCTAATAAGCTAAGGGTATGTCAGGACAAAGAGAACAGAGGTGATTATTCAAAAAATTTGACGTCAGAGGTGTTCCTAGTTATTTTTTAAGGATTCTTGGTGATGAATGAAGAGAGAGAAGGGCTATTTATTTTGATCGCATTTCGTAAAACTTTCAAAATCGGTCCTTTTAAAACGTCAAAAGCTCTCGTGATCAAAAGTTCTGAAGTTATGATTGGAAAGGAGGCCTGAGGTTGGGTTGTATTTCCTGGGATGAGGAGAGAGTTTTAATTGGCTAGGTAGTTTCTCTAGTTGAAAAAAGTTTCCTCATTAAAAAACGACCCTCAAATTTGTCTTTTTATGAAGCGATCAAAGAAATTTGCTTGAAGCTTTTGCAGTAAACCCGATATTTATTTATTGCCAAGTTTTATTGTTTAATCATTAAGGTACGATAATTATTTTTAGATAAAATAACGCATAAATGTCTTATTGAGGTTGATGGAGGCTGGCGTGCCTTGGGGGTTATATCGATTTAGTGTTTTATTGCATTCTTAGTAAAAATCAGTCGTGCCGCGACCTTGACTTGAAGTACTGCTTGTTGGACTCTCACGCAAACCTATCTAGTCAAACGGATTTTATTACTAGTAATTTTTTTTGGAGAATGGAAGTAGGTACCTAAAAATTAAAATGACATATTTATTGTATATTTCATATCTAGACTCTCGTTAAATTTTTCATTTAAAAATTCCAAGTTGAATGAATTAGGAGCAAAATATTGAAGCAGTTGAAGTTGATTTGTTTAGGGAATTTGGTTTACAATATACCTTAAAAGGCCTCATCACAATTTCGACTCGTCATTCTCTCAGTAGCCAGTTAGAGTTTCATCTAGTTCAAGAACGGCTTCCTTTATGTGAAAACAACAGAGGTTAATTATTTTTGTAGGCTCTTTTATTGCTTTTCTTTTGGTTTGTTTGTTTTGTTTTTAACGCGCGTGCCATTTTGAGTGTGAAAATGTGACGAAAAGTTGAATTTTTGTTTTTTTGGTTTCCTTTTACTGGTTATCGTTAACTCGGAGTTTCTAAAACTTAAGGGTTTAAGCCGCGTTTATGATTTTTTGGGTTGTATCTGCGAGACAGTGTGAAAGTACCAACATTATACTTGTAGTCAGTGAGCGAATGGATGTCTACTGTAACGGGCGACTAAGGGTTACTTGGGTTGGGAAAGGACGAACTAAATTTTTATGAATTTTGAAAAGCGTAAGGATTTCAAATTTTGGGGGATTTATTTGAAACTAATGTGAAATTTTCTTTTTTTCTTTTGCAGGTAAGCATTGTCTGCCAAATTATAGCTTAGGACAAATTATTTGCAAATGCATTTCCGTAAGTAATTTCCGACTAATTGAATTCCCAGAGTTTTCATTTCTATTATTGAAATGTTGACTGCGGAGATTGAACTCATTTTGTAATTTCATTATTGTTATTTCCATTCGAGAGAGTGATTTTGGGTTCCCAGCGAAGAGATCATTATTACAAGTTTGTTTCCAAGATATTAACAAACTGTTTACGGTGTTGGTAAACCGCTCAACTCTTGGCGAGATAATCGAATATTTCGAAACCTAGTTCTTCCCTACCGAAAAGAAGGGATAATGAGAAACTTTTTGAAAATAAGTTGGCACCATTGTTGTCGGATCTTTTCAATAACAAAATAAAAAACCACTTTCAAAAATTATTAATTAAGCTAATTTCGCCTGGAGCATTTTATCTCGAGGACTTAGAAAGGGATGAACCGGGAGAGAATTCACGTCGTGTTGAGTCATAAGTGTCTGTGTTGTATCCGGTTAGAGCTAACACGACCGCCCTCTAAGTAAATTTAATTAGTTTTAGTATATCGTTTATGTTAAAAATGAAATAAATTATTAATTTGTGCGCGTCGTTTATTATTATTTACAGTATAATAAAACTAAAGCGATAACAAATAAAAATTAACGAGCCTAAAATTGTGTGTGGAGTTTTTTTTTAGGCGTTGACAATTATTTTTATGACAATGTCAAATTCGTCAATTGTCATATTTTTATTTTAAATCATTCACTCGAATTCGGGTTGTGTATTTTAAAGGTTTTAGCGCCAAAATTGTGTTCGATATTTTGTCTGTAAGCAGCAGTGCGATGGTATAATCAAAGCCTTGCTGTGGGAGCCGGAAAATATTTTTTCTTTAGTGTTGTCCCGAAAAAGTTCTACGATACATTTTTTGTGCGACTTTGGGTTATTTTTTAATGTCCTTTGAAGTTTTTTTTATCCGAGTTTATCGATTCGCCGTAAATATTTGTCAGCAGGTCAATTCTTGGGTTGACTTTGACTAAGAGTTTGAACGAGATAAGTGTCAGGTAGATAAATCGTCATGAGCTGATCAGAACGACAGAGGTTTCTTTTTAAAGTGTGTCGAAAGGTTCTCAAGAAATTCCGAAAATTTATGCGAATCGATAAAATGACGTATTTCATTTTCCCAATATTGCACACATTTATCAAGAAGTGGTTTGTATTATAGTTTTTATACTGTAGATATTCCCATTTCGCGTAAAACAAGACCTTATTGTTTTTATTTGTAATCAAATATTAATTATATGGTATATGAGCGGAAAATCTATATAACTGATGTTACAGGGGTGTTCTTTTACATGCTTCGTTTTACGCGGGTAATTTTTCCTTTGTTAGATCTTATATGAGGGTTTTGTATTGTACTAAACCATTTTCTGCAGTCCCTTTCGTCTTATGTGAAACCTATGCCGTTTTCTCTGCTGTTTCTTTTAAAATACAATATAACTTTTGAATACCAAGTTATAAATCACTAAGATCAATGTTCACTTGGAAGGAATTACGGGTATTTCATTTTCTATTCCGTTCGGAAAATATTTTATTTATTTGTTTGCTTTGTCAGAGTCGAAAGAAAATTTTTTGATTGGGTTTTTGTTTATTCAAATATTTGTTCTGGTTCCATCCTCTCTTTGCTTCTCAAAATCTCAGCACTACGTCCGACAATTAGTTTTTTCCCATGAAAGAACATGTGTCACGTTTGAGACATGTGTTGTTCACTTATGTTCTCCTGTTGCTGTCGTTTATCAAACTAAATTTTAAATGTTAGTAATTAATGAAGTATTACGTCATCGAGTGTCAACGGTTTATGGACTTCAAAATTCTCGTTAAGGTTCATTAGTCAGGTCTCGTTTTTGTGTTGTTTCATGACGCTTTGATGTTAAATGACATTGGTGTGTTCTCATCTTTCACGTCGTACTGTACGAAATTGTAACTGTTAGGCTTTTTTATTATTGGCTAATTGAATGGATTATTACTTCGTGATGGGTAACGGACCTGACATTAAATAAGTTTGGAGAACGCTGCCAAATGTTAGTTTTAAATAAATTCAAAAGTGTGCATTTTTTATGAAATGAGCTCTTCTTAATAGTTTGTATAACGAATTTGTGATAATAGTAAGTAGAAATTGTAGCTCATGAAATAGGTTCATATTAGAACCTTGGTACTCAGACTGCGGCCCACCAAGCTGTACTGAGTGGCTCAGTGGAAACCGATTGAGCGAAAATTTGTGGAAGGTCGATTGCTCATTGTTAAGCCTGAACTGTAGTGCCTGAGCAGTACGAAAGTGTTTAGACTCAGAAACTGCTGACATTGTTTGCCTCAACAAATCTTTATGAGACAATGTACATGCAGAAACAGACTGACAGATATACATACCTTGCCTTTAGAGTGGACTGTATGCGTCGAAAGCCAGACTTGGTAAGTCATGTGGCCCAGTCGCAATGGTTACAATGGAAATTTGGCCCGGGAAGGAAGAAGCTAGAGTACCAAGATCTTAGAGTGTGTATTAGTTAATAATTAAATGGGAGGTTTGTTCGAACAGGTTCCAAAGTTTTCAAATTTGTTTTGAAGTGTCAATAAAATTTTTACATAAAAAGGTTTCGTTGTACACGTTTGATAATATATGAAACTGAGCTGCGAATAATATTTTGACTCAAAATTTGGATTTGTGTCAGAGCGAATCAAATCCCCTGTTATAAGTCGGTTTTCCTTTGGTTGGAAAGTATCACCTTTTCTTTCACGTTATTCGTGGTTTATTATCTAATTTTTCATGGTCTTCATTTATCGCGTAAAACGAAACCTTAATGTATCACGATGAACGAGTGCCAAAGGGCAAAATGAAAAAAAAAATTATTTCCGTCGCTGACGAGTTTTTAAATGTAGAAAAGTGTTACTTTGTAATTCGGGTTAAAGTTAAATCCCTAGGCTGTGTGGGGGACTGTATTTTGAGTTTTAATTTACCCGGTTTTTCAAATTATTTCCGCCTGTAAATTGAATTATTATTATTATTAATATTTTTTTTAATTCTCTTTGACTCGGCTTTTCTCTCTTCTTTCCTGCGTGGGTTTGGAAAATTACAAATTGATCCTTTTGTTGCTGTTTGAAGTGAGTGTGAAAACTGAATGAGCGTGTCGTCATTCTTTACAGTCATTGTAGAACAAATATGTGTCCAAGTCTGGAAATATAGTTAACCCAAAATTTGACTTTGTCGCCATTTTTACAGGAGATTGTTGGCAACCCTAAAAAACAATTTGACAGCTGAGTTTTGGGTTAGTGAATATGGAGTGTTATACAAAACAACAGCGGTTTTTTGTTATTGAGCAATATTTTAAAAAAATAGTTTGAGGGCCCTAAATTTTGACAAAAGAGTCGTATGCAACTCTAACCTATGTACTGTATGGTTCACTGAAAAATGACCTAATCTAAAGACGAAAAACTTTGTTTTTCATTGAATTCAAAGTCCATTTTTACTAACCCTAAACTCTCAGGTGTCAAAATGTTTCTTTTTCCGGGTTGCCAACAATTTAATGCTAAAAATGGCCGCAAATTCAAAACTTGCAATAAAATTGAGTCAAGTTCAGTTTAAACTTTCGAATGAAAAGCAATACAGTAAGATTTCTTAATAAAACACTTTGTTCACGAGATGAAAATGAAGCAGAAAATTTTTCAAGTCACAACAATTTTGTGTGGAAACTTTGAAAAGTGAAAAAAACGAACACAAAAATCGTGTTTTGGCTGCACCAGTTTTTCTCAGGGCCGACGAGAAAAACAAATAGATAAATGTAAAATCGTGAAGGTGATATTGGTGGCGGGGCTAGCGGGTTTGGTCGCTAACCCTAAACAAGAATTCCTACGCCGGTTCCAAAGATAAAAGCGGTTACCTGGAGAGTCTAATTGAATCATGTAACGGAAGAGTTATCGAAAAGGTGGTTTCGGTTGACGCGGTCGTAAAAACCGCAATTTTTGGGGGGGGTGGGGGGCTGGGGAGAAATGGAAAACTCGTCCGAAGTTGACGTTTCTCACTTGAATTTTCTTCCCTTTTTTTTTTATGTTGGAGTTCCTGACGGAAATGTTTTTCCTCTCGTATTTTGCATGGTGAATTATAAACCGAAGGAAAGGGATAGGAAAAGCAGGTTGTCGAGGAAAATCTTGTTCAGTTTTGTGAAGCATAAAAAGAAAAAGATGGCAGAGAACGTGTTTCACGGGGGAAAAGTCCCATTTGGGAACGCGCCATGTTTTATTTTTAGTACCGTTGTCACGTTTGATTGTCACTTTGAAAGTGATCGTTAAAGAATGACAAACAAGGTTTGATTTTGATTTTTATTTATTATTGCTCTCTTAGAGACAGTATCTAGGATGAATTGATGAATGAGAGCTTGGATCAAAAGGTTCCTCAACCTTGACGGAATGAAAGGAGTTTGGTCGGCTCGAAGGTGTACAGTTCAACCTAAAATAAACTTAAATAGTTCGACGCAATTACTTTAGGTCAGTGGTCATCCAAAGAACCAAAAAAATTCAAAATTTAACGCGAGGTTGTCTTTGCTAAATACTGTATGTCTTAGCTTAACTAACGGTACACTAAATAAAACATGATATAAAGATTTAGTTAATAAATAATACTCTGGGTAATCATCTCATAAATAATGCACACTTAGGTGATGTTTATTGTTACATATACAAGATTTCATTTCTTAAAGATCGCATTTTTGACACTCGTTTATGGATATTAAAAATTTGTTGGCATTGCTCTCTTACTCATTATGTTAAGATAAATATTTTCTTTGCACTATAAAAAGACATTTTAAGTTCATTTTAATAACTGGCGGTTTTAAAATTATTTATCTAAAATTCTTACTCGTTTTATGAATATAGGAAGACGTGTAATTTTATTTCATTTACATTATCAAATATCTCATCTTAAAATTAATTGGAAACCCAATTTCAATATCATTAGCAATTAATTAAATTTTAATTAAGAAGTGTCAGTGAAATGATGATACGCCTAGGCCGGATATCTTCTTACCTTGATTTTGGTTCGGTTGTGATCGACTCATATTCTAGAAGTATGTTGGTACATACCAACAAATACGTTTAGATATTTGAATAAGAGTCAGTGGAGGGGTGGAGCTGGTTATATCTCATTAACGTGATTTCCTCTTGATTGTGTATAAATTTAGTTGGAAAAATTTTTGCGTCTTAAAATTTTTTCATTTGGAAAACATAAATCGAATGCGTCACGTTAGGTCGAATCGAAAAGCCGCAGTCGAGTAAACTAGTTCTCGACTGTAGAGTCGAAGCAGCCATTGTCTAAATCTCTGGCCAAGGTTCAAAATTTTTTGTTTATCTCATTTCGGCGCCTGCATATAAATATAAAAATATTTATTTATTTCGTTGACAGAATGATGCTCCTCTTAACTTCTTCTGTGTTAAGTGCCATTCACAAGGTCTCTTTCAGCGAAAACGATATTTCAGTGTCAAACGGAGTGCAAATATAAAAAATGTTTTTCCTCACATTTTTGAATTTTGAAAGTGCTGCCGACCTTAAAACTCAACCCCCCACTACCCAACCTTTGGTTTTATGAAATTGATTTGTCTCGATGGGATTAATCTCAAGTGGGATAAATATCTTCGTGAAATGGATACATCGGAGGTTGGCCTGCCTGTCTTATTAAAATTATTTCATAGAGGTTTGAGACGGAAAGGACAAGTGGATTTACAACTTGATTTCCTTGACAAGATATCCGAATTAGATGGTTCATCATTGGGGTCTTGTATGGTGATTTCCAATCATTACATCGTTTAGCCTAATTGTTTTAGAATATCTCTCGAAACGAGGAGGCTGTTTAAATGGCATGTCGAAAGAATCATTTTAGTATTAAACGTCGATTCAGGCGTAAGATCGATTATTCTAATCCTGTTCGTCGATTTTTATGTGAGGAAAATTACAAGTCTTTTTGGTATAGAAGTGAATGAAATTTGAAGAATAAAATACAGGAGGGGGAGGGGAAGGCCCTTGGAGCTCAGAATCATGAAGAGGATTAAACGGTTTCGAAATAAGCCAAATTTATTGTATAATGGAGTCTCTTAGAGTGATATTATCGGATGTTTATTATGAAAAGACTTTAATTGAGTTATTGGAAATTGTTTTAGGATGGGAGAATGTTAATTAGGAGAAAAATTTATAATAATATTAATAACAGTAATCAGATCCCCTAATTTTCATAAAGACCCATTTAAAGCTGACCTCAGTTTATAAAGCACAGCTTTTCGAAGTAATTAAATTTGGGGAAAATTGTGAATTTAGAAACTTGTAGAATTCGTTTGTTTAACAACAATACACCATTTTCTCTTGTTTTGTCTTGTCAGTTGCCGACCATTTTTATTCCAACTCAAACTACTTTTTAAGGAGGAATTGTGCTGCGGGAAAACAAAGTTTGAAAACTCCTATACAAGGTTTTCTCTTAAGAGAATAAAGTTGAATTTAGTAATAAATAATTTAATTTATTTTACTTGAAAGAAATAAAATGAGGAAAGTACGGGTTTTATTTCAAAGTTAAATAAGCAACGAGTCGTATGAATAAAGTAACGGTTTTGTTTTTTAACATCTCTGGTGGTGTGCACTGGAGTTTTATAGAGATTTGAGAAAGGAAAAGAGTTCCAAAGTTTGAGTGTGTCGTGTGGGGTGCAACAGCATACTAGTAGTGTGAAAAGCGGCGACCTAATAAAATTCCTTTTGACAGGGGTTGGCTCGTTATAACACCTTTAAATAGCCATTTTCTCTTTTTAATAGGAAAGAAAGTGGATTTTGAATAAGAAAGAAAGGTCTGCTAATTAATATAAACGATCGCGGTTATTGTAATTAACTTAAGTGAGGTTTGGGTCTTGTTAGACTATAAATAAAAATCATTTTTGTGGTGTATTTGTTTATTATACTTATCGAAATTTTAGGGAAATGTGATGCTGTTGTTAATTTTGAAACTGAAAATTTCTGGATTTGTTTGATTTGAAAAATAATAATTTTTGGGTGCTTTGAATGTGTTTTGTTTTATTTATTTTTACTTTTCTCTCTCCCGGAATGTCCATCGATGTTATGATAGTATTTCTTCCGATTGGCGTTATTGGGAGGCATTTGTAAGCGTCGGTGTAGAGAGAGCTATTTTCCTCTCAGACACTCAGCGTCCTCTTTTGCGATCATTATGGATTCGCAATACACCTGAAGATATGTCTAAGCTTGAGGTGAGTTGTATAATTTTGTGGGGACTAAGGGCCAGGACGAATTCGTCTATCAGAAATCTCTGTTCGGTCTAGTCTAGACAGTGTCAGTGAGTGAGTTTTAAGATTCTCGTGGCTGTTATTATTACTGTGAAGTTTAACTGTCCAATACTTAGGGTGCCTTTAGTTGGAGAGGAAAAGCAAAACGTCTGAAAGCTAAGAGAAAATTCTCGAATGTTTTAAAAAACTTGACGCGGCGTAATAGCCCAAAGTTAGACACTAACATTGTCAATGGGTGCCGTCTTTTTCCACTGAGCGGTGTTAGAAGTTTTTAAATTTGTTTGAGCAAAGTCGCAATTTACATCATTTACAGCGGTAGGGTATTTTGGCAAACCTTTTTTTGGGACATATACCCTCAGAATAGGTGTTATCAACAGCTTTTAACAAAATTAAATGTCCCCCCCGAATGGAATTGGTTTTTTTATTTTTTTTTATTTTCAAATAAATGTGGACCCAAAGGGATAATAATGGAAGAGGAGAATTTAAACTCGTTTCGCATGAAAGTTGTCGAGAAAAAAGGGAAAAAAAAGAAATTTGGGTTCATTATAAGGGTGGAGAAAAGTCATTACATCTCTGGGAGAAAGTAAAATTGTTTATTGCTGAAATTTCGAGAGTGAACGGGTGGACGTTAAAGCAAAGTCGCATTATTTTTGATGATTTATGAGTGTTCATCAGGTCAGGCGGTATTTTCTCGACTTCTTCGCGTAAACTTCCTTACCGGTCGTAAATGTTTTAATGATCGCCATTTCTGAAACAATGTTTTATTAATCCATCAGCGTTTATGTTGAGCGAAGTAACCTCTATGTGTTTTCTCTTGATTTGTATGTTTTGTAACAAGTCAGCCGGAAAATATGGTGAAGAACATCAGTCGAGTCGACGAAGTACACTGAAATACAAACGCTGATTTTGCATCGTAGGTTTAACTGATTAATTAGTCGGACAGCTTGGTTTTGAAGTATGCTAAACGGTTTTTTAGGGAGTCTCTCTCTCTTCTCTACTCTCATTTTTGTTTTCTTTGTTTTTCTTCTTTCCAGCTGCTCTTTCGCCGTTTTGGATTTTATACTTTTTCCTCTTCACTGGTTTGCTCTGTTTTTTAAAAATTTATTTCATTGTGCACCTTCCACTCATTTGGGTTTTGTGTGTTGGGTTTTCCATTTCATTTCTTCTCATCGTGTTTCTGTAGCTCTTGTAAATCTTGACAGAGTTGTGTTTCGGTTTTTATAAACTGGTTCATTCTAGATTTCTTATTGAGGAAGTCCTTGAATATTCAACGAGACAGTCTGGTTGAGTCCAATTGAACTAGATGTTTATAGAAGCTAGACCTTTCTTAGCTTGTCGTCTGTTCTATTATTGAATCCTTTCCACGTATCTTCGTTACCTTTAATTCTACTTTTGCAAAACTCCGATTTTAGTGCTTAACACTGCTACAAATATAGCTGATGGTTGTGCAGTGGTGTATCAGTCGGGCATTTTTAGAAAAGTCTGTCCTTTAAGAAATATAAAGAAGCTTGGTGCCACTAGTTATCGGTCGCGATTAATTTATTTAAGTAAAATTAAAATATTTTTATGTTTCTCTCCCGTGAGTCAGGTCTTAATCATTTTATATTCTTCCGTTTTGAATTTTTTTTTGCTTCTTGTTAGCTTCTTTAGCTTCAGACGTAAAGGAGTGTTGGTTAAGTCCCACCCAGTCTTGAGAAGAAGTTGACTTTAATAGAATCTTACGATTTAGTTTTCTAGAAAATATTTTCACACATCCTCAGTCGTTTGTATATGGTATGTTTTAATTGATTTAAAACTTGGAGCTGTCATGAATCAGAACTGCCAAATTAAATACAATCGTATGTTGTAGTGTAGAAATTAGGTGGAAGTGTAGTTTATCCCCGATTTAACTCTCAAATCACGTCGTGGGTTGCCCTTCTCTCATTATATCATGTTTATGTATCTTAAAAAGTGTAATTTTCACAGAAATCATTTTCGCCCGATTTAAATTAATTTCCTTAATTGCTTCCGGGCTTGAATTAAATGGACCATACAATCATATATCTTTGACTGTTAACTCCTTCCTGTGTGAAGTTCCTTGTGTCGCGGTTTGTCTTGACGCTTTTGAAAAGAGTATCTCCTATTATGTCGGAATGACTAATGAAAACCAAGAGGTGTAAAGCTCATCTCTCTCTCTGTGGGAAAGACTCGAGGATGGAACATGTCTTTTCGTTCCATTTGGATTCTCGGTTTGGTTCTGCTCAACCGTTTAATTGGAGACATTGGATGTGTGCGCGGGAACAAAAGATGTTAAAACGCTTGAAGGTTTGATAGCTGAGAGTTTTTATTCTGGAATGAAACGTCTATCGTGGTTCAGAAGATTCAGAGAATGAAAATTTTTGGTGGTGGTGGTGGTGTTTTTGATGTGAAAGGTTGGGGAAAGGAGAGGAAAAGGTTGTGAAAAATTTAAAAACAAAGAATTGAAGATTTTTGAAATCCATTGACCTGTAATAGGTTTCATTCTGTGAGTGGTTATTACATAATTTATTTATTAAGAAGAAGAAAATTATTAAAAGAAGGGTTTCTTGTTGAGTTTCCGTTGGGAAATTATCTGCAGTTTCTTTCTTCAAATTTTTATTTTTATGTTTTTATTTTTTTTTTTTTGCGTTTATGGAAAATGAAAAGGGGAAGAGTGTCAGGGTTTATTTCCTTGGAACAATAAAAATCGTTGGAATGTAATTATCATATTATGTTCCGCTCTAATTGAAAACGATGTTTAACGGTTATTCAGGAATGTTTCGCGGTTGAAAGCGTTCGTTCGGTTTGAACATGAAGCTACATATGAAGTATACATGATTTGTACCTGGTTGCTTCTTTTTTTTTTGTTATTTTAACTTTGATTTGTTTTTATTGTCTGGACTCATCGACAGGTTATATTGAACATTTTGTGTGAATAAGAGGATGATGGGGGTGTTTTTTTCAGCCCTTGGGGACGGGGAGGATGTAAATTCGCGATTTTGTTAGACATTTATATGCGTAACGAAAAATTGCTTCCTGGTGTTGTATTACCTACTATAATTTGGGTAAACAAAACGGCTCGGTGGGAAAGGTTGCTGCATAATTTTTTCCTGTCGAGTTCAGTGTTAGGACAATGATGTATCGGTTGGTTTTGAAAGTAAATAGCTTTAATATTTTAACTATATAGATCAAACATATATTTTTCTAAAATAATAACATTATACTGATCAATTTCCGTATATACTTAATAGTAATGCTTATTTTGTAGTATTGTCAATAAGCATATACATTTAAAATAAAGATACTAACATTACAATACATTATACAGTTTGCACTCCGACAGAAAGCATAATTTATTAGTCGTCAGTTTTTAACTTTTATTACTTTACAAAAAAGAAATAACAACCATGTCACTTGAATGAACGGTTACAACAGGCACACCCAAAGCTGAGTGCATACAGGCTAGTGTTTGTGCTTAAGAGCTAAGACTTTTGAGACAAAAGCTGTAAACCTGCTTAAGGCTTGGTAATCCTTCTGGCAAATGTTTAAAAAGGTTTCATTTATTTTGTACTGGTTTCTAACCTCCTGCCATGCTACACATTCGAACAACATGTGATTGGGATCTACAGTTAGAGTTGCAATCGAGGCGTCTGTCTGGAAATGTATATATAGGTTTGTTTGTTAGTAAACGTGAAATCAACTGTAAAACTCGTGAATTGATTTGGCCAAACGTTACACTCATAAAAGAAGATTTCCTCATAAAATGTGCATTACTTTTGAAATAAATTTCACTTAAAAGCATGCATTATGCATGAAATGAATTCTTAACGCGTTATTTTTGAAATCGGTTACTCATCATTTGATGCCGTGGAAACATTATGAGAAATCAGCCCGGGGTGTGTGAATGGTTCAAAAATGGAGGAACCAGTGTATTTTAATGAATTCCTTTAATTGGATTAAATTTATGGGTGCAAAGGAAAATTTCAAAAATGGAAACATGAAAAAGGAATAATATTTTATTGGAAAAAAGAAATGAAAAGAAAAATTGTATCGGAAAACGTCAGGAGCAGTTTAAATGATTCAGAGAATTACGTAAAATTTTTTGGTGGGTGTATTTCCTCCAAGCGGTGAATTTGAATGAGAAAGAGAGAGAGAGGAAAAAAAATCAAGACTGCTGTTGGTTGGAAAACGTGCAAAATTTTAGAATGAATTGTCGTCAGCAGAGTTTACTAGCACAAAGAAAAAACGGGGAAAACGTGGAAAAGTTCATAAATATAAATGAGAAACAATGAATTCGTTCTAAATTTAATCTGTTGAAGAAAGAGGTTAAATCGATAAGTTTTAAAAGTAATAAAAAAATGGTAACACGGCATCGGGGGATACAGGTTAGAATAATTTTTCACTGGCTCTCTCGTCCTCGTCCTCCTACCCCCCCTCCGGGGGAGGAGGCTCTTGTGCTCCATTTGGATGTAAGGAAAAGCGTGCAAAACGTCTTACGCAGTAATAAATTAAAACTTTTTGACGTAGCGACTTCTAAACGAGTTAATAATATTTTGAAATAGCTGAGAAAAGCTTTTAAGAAATAATTAAATCAAAGGAAAAGGAAAATAATGAGTCAGGACTCCGAACAGGAACGTTGCAAGAATGATGTGTTAATAATCGTAGTCCGAGGCGAATGCTTTACTTGTCGTCTTATTCAGGAACAAATATGTCGTCAGTATTATTGGAAGAAATTATTTGATGACGATAAGGCGGGTTTCCGTCGATGAATTTGAATAAAACTGAAAACGGAGTCGTATGATAATTCTTAACGATTGTGTGCATTAGTTTTGAAAATAATTAGAAATAGTGGTCATTACTTATGAAGTATGGTGTTGGATGAGGTCAGGAGAAATTCTGTTGTCGTTCAAAAAATGAAACGCGGCATAATAGCCTGCATAACGACAACATTAACGTGCCAGTTAACTTACTCCAAGGAAATGATCCGTCTTCTTAGATTTCCGCAGAAAATTATGTGATTACGTATAAATACCCTGACTCGGAACACGTGGTAAAAGAAGACGCGCAAAACGAGATCTGACTGTTGTTTTTATTTTTAAAATCTTGTTAAGTTTGATCAGTTTGTAGGCGCGGTTATAAGAGGTTGGCCAGAGTGGGTGGACGAGTTGCTCAAATTAAGCCGATTGTGATATTAATTTAGTTTGATTCGAAATTTTTTTTTCCCGTGCTTTTCTTCTTATAATTTCCAAACACGTGTTTATCTGTTCCGACCACAATTTAGATATACGTATGAAGTGCAGTGCTCACACGTGAGCAGTCAAACGGGGCCTAACAGTTTCCTTTTTATGGTTAAAATTAAGTTTTTAATTTGCGCATTTTGCTAGAACGTGTTTGTTTTGTATTTTCATTCTGAGGGAAAACCTTCAAAAAGCGCTGAATTAAACTTAAATTTACTTTTATAACAATAGCGTCAGCTTTTAGTGGTAAGAATCACAATGCGAAGTTGGTTAAATGAAAAGTTTTGTACGTGTTCTGTGATCAACCACCGACAGCGCTTTGTTTTTCTTAGTGGAAAAGGTGGAGGTGGAGAGATGAGGGAAGAAGCTAGAAGGTAGACCTCGTAAAACATATAAAAAAATGAAATACTAATTAAACATTGAGGCCAGATTCGTACAGCCTCATTTTCATGCTTTGAGATTTACATCTTGGCGTTGATGTCAGTGGTGAATCAGATTTTTCATCTCAGAAGACTTCGTATACTTAATATAACGTGTTCCACAGGCGAACCGTGAAAATCTACTTAATTTATTGTGTTGATATTAATGGATCTCCTCACCACTCCCTTCTCCTTCCCTCTTTGATCTAGTTTATCTATTAATAGATAATCTCGAAGGAACCAGAGTCGAAGAATGTTGTTCGCTAAATTAAATAAATGTTAGTGTGCAGGATTTATGAGATGAGTAAAAGGGTATTGTTTTTTGTTAGCTTCTCTTGGGTTTCCGGTTTGGGTTGTGTTCACACACGTTTGTGTAACTGTTATGTATGTATTAATTTTTTTTGGTTTTCTATCTGATAAGTTCTCAAGGAATACATAGACATCGTTGTTTCGAGTCTTCAGTACAATTTGTAATGTGAGATTGAAGAATGTGAACGTGTCGAAAGTAGGCGAAGGAGTGGGCCCATTTTCTTCAGTTTTAATGACCACGAACGGAGGAAAATCTTTTGATGAAATAGATTTGGCAAACAGGAAAATTGTTAATATGGCTTTTGAAAGTTTGAAATCGTGTGGGAAGATCAAAAATCAGGTCGTCGGATTAATGAGGGAAATGTTCTTTGAAACCCTTAACTCGATGTCGCTTTTTTTTCCTGTAGGGTGAGATTTACTATGAATTAAGAGAGTAATGCAAACGGTTCTTGATATTCGGTTTTATTCGGAGTTTGGTTGTCATAGTAACTCCTCTCGGCGAATCTGTTCCCTTGCTTGCAATTACGGGGTATTGCTTACTGCAATCGTAAATCGTAGAATGTGAGTCGGAAGAGGAAAGCTTACTGCTATTGTTTGGAGTACTTTTGTTTTCAGAGTCGTTCCTTTTTATTGGTTTTAAGGTCTCGATTTCTGGTTGTGTGATGTTGCTTAAATTTTATTTTGAGTTTCCCTAATCGTGGGATCAGATTTTCGAGTCTTGTTGTATCAGATCTACAATCTAAAATTTTTGTTGGCTGGCGTTAAGTATTGCATACTTATGATACCTTCATTATTTTAATCTGAAGTAGGTATTGACCCTACAACTTCACCAGGGTAATGATTCTGGTGTTTGCGAATCCTTTAGTTACTGCGATGGTGTTTTCTTAAAGAAGTTCTTCTAATTTTTATCGGGCCCTTTATGATTAATTTTAAGATGATGGCCCACTTCTTTGCAATAGTTTTTAGTGACTGAAAGAAACTAAGAAACTTTGAGAGCTAAACAATTTACTCCTCCAATCGCGTGCGCCATTTGATCAAAATGGGTTCGTCAATTTTTTGATGAGAAGACCTGAAGATCATGACAAGGCGAGTGCTCGACATTCAAACAGGCCCAAAAGGAGAGGAAGACCCCCACAACCTGACTTCCGCCGTCTGAGAAAACCTGAAGCTGGCAAATTTAAACACGACGACAACACAGGACAGAAACGCTTGGAGAAGAGTGACGACCCCAAGTAAATGGGACAGGGCCAGGAAGAGTAGAGTAGAGTAGGTTCGTCAGTTTTTGGTGTTATGGTTGCACATAGACTTAGATACGAACTAACGTTGAACGTTATTTACTTTTTCACACATACAGTATATACATTACCAAAGAGGAAATAAAATGAAAAGTAAAACAAGTTAAATTAAAAACATTATCATTTCAAATTAAAAATCTTTGAGAACTCATGACACAATTTTGGGTGTTATTTGTAACAAGTCAGCAGTTACATAAAAGTCGGAGTCAAAATTTGTGCTCGAAATCTTTAAATTAATTTTGATTTTCAATTCAGTAGCTTTTCATTTATTAAAGTTTGAAATTCGGAACGAGACAATAAGGTTAATATATAACAGTATGAGCGACTTCCGTCTTGAATGAATCGAAGGGAACTTTTATTGTGTAATAGGTAACACGAATTTCAGGTTAGCATGACCCGGGGAGTTGACTATGTTCTGTAATTCCATTGAAGTCTGACTCGATTAGAAAAGGTTGGGAAGATGAGGACGTCGGGGATGGTTTAAGAGCCATCTCTTCGAAAGCTAAGGTTAGGAACCTTTTTGCAACCAGAAGGAAAATTTTCTCGTGAAATTGGCTTGTTCGTAATTGGATACATGTTACCGATGAGTTAGAAATTGACAAATCTATTGGAAAACGTAACCAAGACAAAAGGACTTTTCGAATTAAGGGAAATTAAATTTCCTTTTTTTTTCCTGTTGTGTACCTTCTGTATGTTTTCTCTTTTTTCGTTGAAAAGCTGTCTCCAACATTCGTTTTGTAATAATTTGTTTTTATTTTTACTCATTCATTATTCTCTGTGTTGTTATTGTCGTAGTCTTCACTGTTTATAATTGTACTTGAGAGCAAGTCCAAAACTGCAAACCTTTTCGTTATCCCACCCACGCCTTCGGCTTTTGTCCTTCTAATTTTCTAAACCGGAAATTGTTTTCTCTACTTTCTAATTTTTTCCCTGTTTAATTTGTGTGTTTCCTCATTTTTTTGTCTGTTTTGTGTTGCTTTTGTTCTTTTTTATTTTTTTAAATGGTTTGTGAGCACTGAAAACAATACTTAATTAACAGAATTGTCGCCTCACTTTACAGACGGAAAATTTTTAGTGTGGTTGGAAAAATTTTTCGTTTCCTTTTAAATTTTAGTCGGTTAAATATGTTTCCTCTCACGCTCCCGAAAATTTCCCTATTTTACATTATGTGGTCGAACTTTATTAGATTTGTATTTTGATATGCTAAATCGATGCGGTCAGGATTGGTTTCACGGTCATTGGATCTCTCCTGAAATTACACATTCGTCCATACGTGAAATTTTCAATTTTCGGAAAATTTAATAATAAATCGTCAAGGGAGGAAGATTTGCAATTGGTTTTGAAAAATGAAAAGAGGCTGGTGCGGATCTTTTAGTGTTTGGCTTTAGTCGTAGGTAAAATTTTTGGGATTTGTGTGTCAAAATGTGACTTTGAATTAGTCTAGTTCAGTGTGGCCCACCCCCCACAGGCGACAATTTAAAAATGAACTCGACACGAATTTAACCCTTTCGCTTTGGGTTATTTAAATTTAATGAAATCGGTGATAAATTTAACGAAACAAGCAAATTTTTAAAAAAATGCTGTTGGTATAATTCCGTTTGCCGTTACCAAAATATCAATCCTGTCGTGGGGAAATCCGGACGTTTTAAAACTCGCTAAACAACGCCGTTGTTCGCACTTAATTGGCCCAACTTCTGCAGGGTTCACATCATTCAGTTGATGTCAATTTGAACTAAGTGTCCATCAATTAATCGTTGATTTAACAAATATATTTATATGTATTGTATAAAAGTATGTATGGGGGATATAAAAATTTTAGAAATGTTAAGGTGGGGCATGGCTTAAAAGGTGGGGCAAAAGGCCCAAAAAGGTGGTCCAAAAGTGAAATTGTGTGGGTGAGGAAGCGCGTTTTGTTAGGTGAGGAAGCGTTAGGAGTTCTGTTGATGTGTATGTAAATAAGTAAAGAGGTGTACATGCATTGTTTATAAAATAATTAGGACGACGGTTGGAAGGGATCAATCATGAATTTTTAGGCTTAATGGCTATTTTATTATTTATAAGGGACAAAGCTCATTCATACAGTATCACTTTTTATGATTTTGATGATGGCTATTTGTGCAATATTTGAATGGAATCAGTTCTTCGTTTAGACCATAGGTGCAGCTCTTTTACTCCTTGGTTGTGGGTCTTCCATAAAATGTTTAGTGAGGTCCAGATAATTATTTATTAACTTAACAATATCTTTATAAAAGTATGATACCGAGGTATATTTATTGCTTTGGTACACAAGCCTTTTTCTTCCCGGGCCAATTTCCATTGTGGCTGGGCCACGATTTACCAAAAAGATTTTACAAGTCGGGCTTTCGACTCATACAGTCCACCCTCAGGGTCTGTCTGTTTCTGTATGTATTTTCTGTATATTGCCTCATAAAGATATATTGAGGCAAAGAATGTTAGCAGGTTCTGAGCACAGGCCCGAACATTTTCGTACTGGCCAGGTACTATAGTTCAGACTTAACAATGAACAATCGACTTTTCACGAATTTTCTCAGTCGGTTTCCACTGGGCCACTCAGTGAAGCTTGGTGGGCCACAGTTTGCGTCGTAAATTTAGTATGTTTCTGGCTCTTTTAAGTTTGCCCACCACTGGTTCAGGAAAGCGCACATTTTATGACAGAGAGAGGTTGTTGGACACAATCACAATGAAATAATGGGAAAAACAGGAAACTTTTAAATTTGGAAAGAAGAGGAAAATGTTAAAAAAGATGTTACAAGAACAAAACTCTCGAACTTGTCTGTAAACTTGTAAGGCGGAAAGCAAAAATAAATTTTTCCGAAAGAGGGATTAGGGAAGCGGGGGTAGTAAGTACATCGCTCAAAGTTTGAGCCTGTCGTGAGAAACTAGTTTTGCGTCTGAAAACTCATTTTGTGATGGATTGAGTCTTTGATGTTTAAGCGCTTTACTGTTTTATTTTTACCTTGATTCCCGTTAACACGGTGTGAAAAACAAGTAAGGGAAACGTGAAATGGGGGCCTGTGAATTATTAAAGGAAAAATAAAAGGAAAAGAAAAAAGGAAAAGGATTTTGAAACGGATTCGCTTCGCTAGAACACAACAGAATAAATCTAAACGAACTTGCGCTAAGGGGTAGTAAATTTTTTATCTAATTTATAATCCTCTATTAAAACTTTAATGAGATTAAGATTTTAAAAATTTAGGGTATAAAAACTCCCGACAAACAAATTCTCCGTTTTTCCGATGGATATACTAAAATTAATTTGAGCTTTTTGAAGGTAACGATTTTCTAAATGGTTAAGCTTTCATTTTGTAGTTGGGTCTGTTTTGTTATACATGTCATCAGAAATTTGTTATACAAATTAAGAAATTAGTAACAGTTTTAGTTCTAAGTCTTCTAAAGCTTTATTTTTTGGTGGGAAGTTACTGAGTAATTGGGGTAAATGTGTTTTTGATTTTTAATCCTTTCGCCCTCGGAGGGTTGTAAATTAGTTACGCGTTTCGGTCTGTTTATAGCGGAAAAAAGCGAATCCGTTCACGAACGTTTTTAATGAGGTTCATTATATGATAATAATGTACCCCCCCATTTTGAGATAAGTTCCAGTTGTAAATATGAAAGTTTGTCACTGAATCCGAGATTCAATTTGCTTATTTGTAGAAAGCTTCTTTTTGAATTTAAACTTATATGTAAGTTTTGGCCTTGGACTTACGCGTGTTTGAAGTAACCAGTCGGAAGTTATTGCTTATTACTACACTCATACGCGTTGAGGAATTAAATGGTGGAAAGCTTTCTCTTTTTACTACTCCTTCCAGTAAACAAATTTCTTATTTATTTGTTTTTAGTAATGTTATTAACGTTCTTGAGGGTTAAATTTTTTTTTAAAAAGTCGTTTCCCTGAGGTTTAGAACGGTTTTGTTAGCTTAAAGAACTCATTTGCTTGTTCTAGTTTCCTTTTAAAGAAATTAATTTCGTGTCGTCAACAAAACGTCTAAAGAAAGAGTAAATCTACGGTCGTAGAAATGAGGGAAGATTGATAGACAAAGAGATTAGGGAAAAGTGGGTAGAAAGCTTTTCTCGAGAGAACTCTCCTCCGTTTTTCTGGTTCCACCTTGTTTTTCTTTTTATTCGAAAGAAAATGAAGAAAGGAAAGGGAACTCTGGAATTATTTCCTTTGATCAAATTTCGAATTAAGAAAGCGAAATGATTTTTCTCCGTTTTGAACAAAATGAAAGTTTTCCTTCGGTGAAAAAATTCTTTTTCTCTTTTATTTTGTAAGTGACTTTCAAAAGCTTTGACCCGAGCATTTTGCTGCTGTTAAGCGTATCCGGGCTGGGGTTCCCTTTCGACTGGTGTGAGAGTCGAAATAAGCCGACGTTTTTATCGGAGTCTAGAGAATCACTTACGTGTTGGTTGATCTTAAACTTGACTGTCTGGTTTCTAATCAAATATGTAAAAGAAAAAAGGCGTCGGCCATCTTCCGAACGGAGAAAACTCTCTTGCTTCACGATTGATTCTCCTTGAAATCACCTGTGGCGGTCGGTGAAGTGTGGTGGAGGATTGGTTACTAATTAACAACTCTTCTGATGCTCTTAAATCACCCTTAGTGGTGACGAAGTGTGGTGAGGTTGTTGGAAACAAACCAAACGATTCCTGATTTCGGAATATTTTATTGATTCATTTGTGCCAGTATTTATACTCCCAAAGGGGTTTGACAACCGTTATCTATTGAATGACCCATCCGAGCGGCCTATTGTTTCATTGAAACATTGCCCTTAAAATTTCTAAGCCGGATGGATACAATTAACATTATAGTTTCAGGTACATGTTCAGCATTCATTTAATGATTCATCCTGCCAGCCTTTTGTGCTGTTGTTTTTAAAACCTCTTGGCCTTGAACCGGATGAATCAATGAATTAATGAAATTTGCGACATGGTCGCAAGTATCCCAACCGCATTAAATGCGTATTGTTGGACAGTATCCGGCAAAAGGTGATCCGTGACGTAATTTTTAACGGTCCGAAAATTTAAATTTACGTTTTATTTAAATTTTATAATCTCGTTAAAAATAATTTAAATTTATAAGTAGATGTGCGGTCAGTTTTTGTTTTATCCAAAATGGAGGAATCTCAAAAGCAGAGCTTAAAAACTCGAAAGGGTTGGAAGGTACTTTATAAATGTAGCACGCGTAGAATGAGACTTGACTGCGGTTGGATAAATTTCAGAGCAAAACCACAATTTAAATAAAGAAGGCAATAAGCATTTCTCTTGGAATGAATTATTTTTGAAAAGTGTGCATTATTTGTGAGATGAGCTTTTTATAAAATTACTAAAATATGACTTTTTCCGAAATTTTCCCCAAAAGTGTGCATTCCTGGTTGCGAGGACGTCATTTTTGACAGAAAATATTCTCAAACCCTGGAGAGTTACGCGCGTAAAACGAGATTTCTCTTCATACATAAATCATATTCTCAGTTGGTATTGAATCGAATTTTTTAAAGAATCATGATTATTCGTTCGCGAAATTTTAAATTCGGGATTCAGTGATATGCTACATCCCTCATTTGATGCTGTAAAATATTGCTCAAAAAAAACGCTACGTGGAAAAATTTTTGATTTTGAATGCAGTACGTGATCAGGTTAACGTAGTGTTGTTGAATTAGTTTTCAACTATTATTACGGAAGACCTGACGATGCAGAACACTATTAGCTGTCATGTGTAAATAACTTTTATCAGTGTGTTTGAGTGAGGCAGGATAACAGCTTGTTTGTATGGTCTTTAATGATTGTCCCCGATCGGTAATTTTCCAAAGGACTTTAAAGGAAAGTAAATAAACTGAAGGAAGTAGTGTTGGAGGGTAGTAGCGGTTCCTGTAAATAGTTGGTGTTCTCTTTTTTATATTGTATATAACAAAACTTAATATTATTCCCCAGCGAAGTTACAAAATGTTTTCGAGCTAGTTATTAAATTTTAGTGAGAGAGAGTAGGTGGTGGAAGTAGCGGAGAACAGGTGCGAGAACCCCGCGGTTGATTAAAACTTAATATAAAGTGAAATTAGATGTTAGCCAAGGTTAGCTCTCTAAATATAAATAATTCTTGCCGACTTTAATTGGTAGACGGAAGAAATATGATGAGCGTTTTTCTCTTGAGAGAGAGAGACTGAGTGGGCGCACGAAATGGAATCTGGAAGAAAAAGAATTTTCTAGTTCTAGTGAGGAAGGAGCTGAGAGAAAGTTGGGAGGCTGGGGGGTGGAGTAAAAGTTGAAGGAAAGGCGAGAGTAAAAGAAAGAAGAAAACGTTTGCTTGGTTGTTGCAGTTTAAATATTTAAACCGCTGGTTCCCACTCCTGAAAATTATTTGGTGTATACAACCCTAGAGTGGGAAAACGGGAAGAAAGACATACCGGTTTTCAGTTATACGCAAGAAATTTATATAATTTTATTCTTATATGGAATTGAACCGCTTTTTTACGTTTATTAAAATGTTGGTAATAATTTAGAGAATATAAAATTTTGATTTGAAAGATGGCATTGAACGATTTGAACAAAAAGTTCCTTTTAAAAGGAAAAATAAAGCGAAACATCGATCTGTATGGGTTGAATATGGTTTATATAGCTTATAGTTTGGTTTTCAAATTATACTTCATCTTCGGAAGAGAAATTTTTTATAAAAGTTTTCTACCATTTATTAATTGCAATAGAATCTCTAATAAAAAGGAGAAGAAGAAGAAGGGAAATAATAAAACGTCATTTCTCTGGAATTGTCAGATATTGAAAAACAATTTTCCGTGAACTTTTCTGTTCGATTCTGTCTGTTCCCAATATTCTTTCGGAATAATTTTATTTATTCAATCTATTGCGTTAGAGGTTTTATTCTTATCCCACAATAATTCACTCACTACCATGGTCAAAAAGCGGTCAGGTTTCGTTTTGTGCGACTGATGGGAATCACAAATTAGCTCTTGGCTTTACTAAGTCTTTGGAGATAAATTCTGCATTGTAGCTTCAAGAACAATGACTCAAAGCTGATTTCACACAAAATAAGAAGGTTGAAGTAACCTTTTGTTTAATATTTTAATAGTTTAATTTAATTTACATGAACACATTTTTATATAGTCTGAGTAGTTGTTATTAAAATGAAGTAGCACATCTTATGTTTCGGGAGAACAAATTTAAAAAAAATATTTCGTGTAAGATATAAATTTACTCGTGTAATTGCAATGAAATGTTATGGCTCCTTGGGTTTGTGAAATTGAGTTGATTATGAGGTGACATATTTTCTTAAGTTATTGCTATAATGTAAATAAAGTCTCGCTCTTTTTGTTTGCTGATATAATTTTTAATAAAATCTAAAAAGGCAGACAACTTTACTGCAGTAATTTAGTCAAATATGTCGTGTTTCCTTTGACTCATTTTGTTTAGAACAGGAAAACATTTCAGTATAGTTGTAACAAAAAATAGCTGGGCAGTGATTCCCAAAGTGGTCTATGTCTATCCCCAGAGGTCTATGACAACCTGCAAGAGGTCTACTTCAGCAAAAAAAAATTTGGGCGACCATGAAAGGAAAACGATCTCAACATACACTGATAGCACGTATTTACTTACATTATACTATTCTATACTATAAAGACATATATATTATTTAAAGCAAAAAATTTACTTCACTACAGTGAGAAATTTACAACGTCTACCACACAAAAAAGTTTGGTAACCTCTGCTGTAGGGTAACATAAGATACAATAACAAAACGCGAGGCATAATTGTAGTCAACGACAATCGTGACGTCACTTTCATATTAGCCAATGAGAATATTCCCCGCCAATTTTAGTTCCACGAACAATGGTGGCTCCACCGCTATATATAAAAGCGAGGTTACATGGCAGGGTGTCTCAGTTTTTTGAATATGTCGGTACGTCCAGTTCGTGTATTTAAGACAATGTGTGTGTCTATTGTTTTTAAACCATGTACGCCATATTTAAGTCTATTAATCATCTTATAAAAAGAAGATAACTGTATTTAAAATAATTATAATAAAATTAGAGGTATTATTATACAAGCACGGGGATACATTTCTCATCATTAACATTAAAAAAAAAAATTCTCAGTTAACTCAACAGAAACAAATCAGGTTAGAAAAGTGAAGTAATAAACACCCACTTACAATCCTACGATAATGAATTCAATTAATAGCCTATAAGCAATTACCACGAAGAAAACAAAAAAAAATTATTGAAAGCAAGGATACATATAAAAGACCTTCGTTTAGCACCTATTTCAGCTTTTTACTGGTAGGTGGATGTTCGGAGGAAGGTTTGTTGTTTTGCAATTTGAAACAAATTCGACTACAATAGAATTCTAATTGTAGTAAATATGCAATCTGTCTCGCTTTGTCTTTGCCATCGTTAAAAATGTTGGCAAAAGTGGAGATGAAAATTTGGTTGATAGTACGGAGAGGGAAAAAATGAAAATTTCTGGTTGGAGTGAAAATTTTTTTCTAAATTGGGGGTGGGAGAGAAAATATATTAATTCGCTATAAAAGCGGAAATGGTGAAATAACGAAATGCGGAACAGCTAAAGCGAAAGCTCTCTCCTTTTTGAGTGCAAGATTGTTAAAATTTTATTAGGGCTTTTGCTTAATTGAAATTTACATTTGCCCCGAAGACCTTTCTTCCATTTTTAATATTCTTTCATCGCTTCGTTTCCGCGGGGGAAGAAAAACTTAGAAAAATGTCTTTGCTTTTACAAGATTATGTATTCACTTTTGAGCGAAATTATTTGTTTTAATAGAAATTACTTCTTTAAACTTGGCTGATAAAAAATAAATAAATAAGAGAGTTAAAATATCGCCATTTTGTTTCTAAAAATATAATCTATTTCAAAGTCACCTAGCAGAACGGAAATGTGAATTATTTCATCAAAGATCTAAATTTTTGTTTTTTATAACTGAGAACAATAATCAAATATTAGGTCAAGTTTTGGACACCCTGTATTTTGATGGAATAAGTCATCGTCAAGGTCAATTTTAGAAGGTGGTTGTGTCCTTAGATTTTAGTTTGAAAAGTTTAATTGATACGGAAAAAGTATAACATTTAATTCTTGAGAGCACAGTAGATCCTCTCATAACGAGTGCCTCTCATAGAGAGAAATTCGCATAACGAGCCAAAAAAATGCCTCATAACGAGCAATTCTTGGTGACGTGTACATGGGGAATCCCTCGACAACTAGGGAAAAACTCGAATCTAAAGTTTCATGGTCAAGAAAATGGTTTAGTACACTACAAAACCCTCATATAACACCTAAACAAAGAGAAGACACGTTCAAAAAATTACCCGCGTAAAACGAAACATGTAAAAGAACATCCCTGTAATATCTGTTATATAGATTCTGCACTCATATGCCATATAATTAATATTTGATCACAATTAAAAACAATAAGGTCTTGTTTTACGCGAAATGAGTATATCTACAGTATAAAAACTATAATACAAATGTGGGTTACAGTGAAACCTCTCATAACGAGCAATGCTTCGCATAACGACCAATTTTTGGCGACATGTACATGGAGAATCCCCGACAGGTAGAGAAAAACTCAGAATCTGGGCAGATTCAAAGTTAAATCTTTCTGTATCTGTCTCATTTTCTTCACTACCACTCAAAATTCTGTCATTTTCACATTCTTAAGCTTCTTAGCTACTCATTTCCCTTTGCTAAATACTAAAAATAACTTTTTTTAGTGCTTTTTTTCGGCCTGGAACGCATTTTACATTGTTTTATATGAGAAAAATTGTTTCGCATTACGAGTAAAACTCCGGAACGAATTAAACTCGTTATGAGAGGTTCCAGTGTATTTTGAAGCTTGACTCAGTATTCTCAAAATAATAATTAAAATTTGGTTATCGGTTTAAGAAGGTAAGCAGGCGTTGGGGGAGGAGTGGGGGTACAAAAACGAAACAAAAAAAAAGAAAATTAAAAATTCCTGGTTGACGACATGACAAAGCCATCATGTTATCCGAGCGTATGCGTCCATGTCGAAGTTATCTTCCAAGTTGAAGAATATGAGGAGATAAAAATCGATTTATGAACCAATCAAATATAAAATTACCAGTCAGATAAAGATTAAGTGCAGTTAAACGGTTTGGATGTTTGATGAGTAACCGAAAACATAATTGTGTCGTAATTGGTTTTTATTGTCTAAATCGAGAGTGTCTGAAATTGCAATTCACGGCAATAAAATTTAAATGGATGGATTGTCTGATAGATAAAGTGTCGGAGAAGGGGAATCGAGGAGGAGTTTGATTTTAAAGAATTTGGCGCGCGGAAAATTTGTCAAATATTTAGGAGGAGAAATTGGACTTGCGGTGTCTTGTATTAAAGAGACAGGCATGTAAAGGACAGAGACTCTTGAAATTATTCGAAAACTAGATTCTAATTTAAGTAGAAAGCATTTCCTTGGTATAAAATTATTAAAAATTTCTTATTTCTACTTTATGACAGAAACTTAAATGTTAAGTTAGCTTAGTATGATAATTAAATTTGGGACGTTGGGTTTATTTATTCGGAAAAACGTCACAATAAATTTCTAAACCAGAAAAGTTTTTTTGTTGGGTCGGAAACTTTAAAAAAAAAAGGACAACAGCTTTTTGTAAAATCTTAGGAAATGAATACAAGCCATAAATTTTCCACCACGTGGAATTGGAAAATTTAAGTTAACTCCAGGTTTCTTGGTTGAGTGGTCAGTGCTACTGACTACCGAAGCAATGGAGAGTTCGAATCCCTTCCTCACGTCCTGTTGTATTCTGTGTTTATAATTTTTTTTCCTTTTGTTTACAGCCAAGAAACAAAATGGAGCCGCGCTACGGACAAATAGTTTAGGATCAACTGTTAGGACACCTCCACTAGAAAGGAAAAGTAAATTCTCAGCTTTAGGAAGATTATTTAAACCATGGAAATGGAAGAGAAAGAAAAAGTCGGAAAAATTCGAGGCCACGTCTAGATGTGAGTAGGATTTGAAGAAAATTTTTGTAAATTTTTTGATTTGTTGTTTGCTTGCTTGTTTGTTGATGTTGGAAAGAGGTAGGTGGGTGGGTGGTTGTGCGGGAGGGCGAGGTGGGTCTTAAAATTTTGTGGGATTTGAGTTTTTGTGGTTTAATAAAATTGATTTTGGTTTGTAATTTTGATTTGATTTGATTAATAGACTTAACCTGATTTGACATGAGTGGGGTTTTGACTTGTGGGTGAAATTTCTTGTGATAAACAGTACTGCCTCGGTTCACGAACACGTTGTGCTGATGGAATAATTTTAGTTTTGGTGATTGTGGCGTTCCCCATATTCCGGAATGGGTACAGTGAAATGAAGCAGCCGACAACCGAAGCAAAATTCATTCAGTCCCGGAGCTCCACACCATCAGGATCCTTGCACTTTCCATTTTGATTCTAAATTATAGTTATACTTTATATATCAATATACATATACATTCGGAATTAGTGTTGTCCATCATTCGTTCATCTACAACGACGCAACCTGGTTCCGACAGTAATTAAACTTGTTTCTTTGAATTTTGTTTGTTTGGTCGTCTGATCATTACAGAATCACGTTTTTCCAGCAGCTAGTTTTTTGTTTACCAATTTTTCTTCATCCCTTTTCCTGCCGTTCCTTCTTTCTCTTCCACGAAGCGATTTCTGTTGGATTTTCCGGGAAAATTGGGCTCTCTATTTGGTCTCACGTCGCTGAGTTTCATCAATTAGTTTCTTTTGTTTTCTCTATTAAGCAATCTTCGGACAGCGTTAGTTTCAACCATTTTGATTTTCTGCTAATGTTCTCGTTTTCTGATTATGTTTCTGTCGGAGAGAGTTAGCGTTTAAAGTTCGATTTAAGCGCCGCAGGATTGGTTACCTCCTTGAGTAGATTTTTCTTCATGCTGTCGAGTGAAAAGAAATTTTATAGAGTCGATGACCATTCAGTAAAAAGAACGGACTAAATTCGTGACCCAAGATCTTAAAATGTTTTGTTTAATTTTTATAATTTTTATGACTTTCTGTTGGACTTTAATCGTCTTATAAGCTTGAATGGTGAGGTATCATTGAGCCACTCATTAAATAGTGAAACGAAGAGGAAAATTTGTGTCACGACTTATTTTTTCTAAACTGTTTCGAGTTACATAATGTTTTGCCAAACCTAATGGATTGCTGACGCAGACATAAAACAGCCGACTGTTTTACTAAAAAACTGACACAAACATAGTTTTTGTTTAACTGACGAACACACTATGCAGTCATAATGAAATTCAAAAAATTTTTATTTGTAAGCTATAACAAAAGACAAATCTAATTTCAGCTTTGGAAAGGAAAATCTCCGTCCGTGCCAATAGAGATGAGTTGGTGCAAAAGGGCATCCTCCTTCCGGACAGTCCGTCCTTGCCTTCTTCACTTCTCATCAACTCAACAGGTACGTACCATAACCTTTTAATAATTTTTTTTGGTCTCTCATTTTTTTATGTTATTTATTAAATTATAGTTATTTTATTTTTGTCGAAAAGTTGAAATCCTTCAAGCGCTCGTCAAGAGGAGTATTTATTGTCTCTCACATCTGACATTGATTGAAAAACGAACGTGTAAAGTTTTGAACGGTTATGGTTTGTGAAAGAAAAGTTGTTTCACGGTTCAAAATTTTCCCGGGAAAATGATTAATCGAAGACAAAGGTAAAGACGTGCGCTTTAATGCCATCTGTCGGTAAATTTTAAAACTAAGAGTTTTGTTTTAGTTCTGGTGGGACCGTTAAAAGCTCTGATTTGTTTATCAGAGGAATTTTCCTTGAGATTTTGGGTTCGAACGGTTTTAATTTTGATTCGGAGCCCCGTTCTCTCGAAATTTTTATTCTAATTATTGGTATCTTTTTACAGGTGGCGAGCCTCCAGTATTGTTTAACTCTAACAACGGCCCTGCCTCAGTGCCCTTGTCTCCACAAGCATCAACGGGACAGTATACGTGCCCAACAAATAATCAAGGTATTTGTCGAAATTTGTTTTTGATTTTTAAATTGATTTCTTGGTGGGGGTCAGGGGGCTAAATGGATTCTCCTTTGCCAAATTTTCGTTCGCCATTGTTCTTTATTTTTTTTTGTATCTGCTTTTGAGGTTTTTCTTATTCAGTTAGGTTTATTTCACGTCGCGTCGACACGATCTATTTCAAATCAGGAATTTGGGAATTATTTTTGGGATCCATTTGAGGCGAATGATGATTTTGATTCTGGTCAAGGGCTCTTGGAGAATTCTAACTTTTGAGTCACTCGTGGGAAACCCGAAGGTGACGAATTTCTGTTTCATTGGAAAATCAAAGTTAACTCTCATAGCCATTAAGAGATCGTAAGAAGTCCTTGACATCTTTGTTGAAGACGAGAGAACCTGGTTCTTTTTACGATCTGTTGTCATACTTGTTGGGAGAATTTTTGTGGAAGATGTTTAAAAATTTGAAAAAATCGGGAGCAGCTAACGATTTTGATAGGAAACCGAATATCTGGCAAGTTATTAAATAGCAGGAAGAGAGAGAGAGAGAGAGAGAGAGGAAAGCGCTGGAGTTTAATAGAGAGTGGCGCCCACTTCCCGGTAATGCAACGGCGTCGACTCTGCCCCCGTTCGCTGCTCAGTATTCTGTGATATCCAACCTAAATTTTTCCTCGGCTTTCTGCTTCCTACGTTTTTTTTCTCCATTGCGGTTTTTTTTAGTTTTGCGGTAATCTTAGAGCTATATTCTTGTGACTGTTTTTCCTTTCTCTGAGCTTTTTTTTAAACGTGTGAGTGCTGCTGCGTTCTTTTATAAGCCATGGTTCCCTCTTTGATTTACTTGTTTTGGTTTGTTTTTGTTTTTTTGAGGAGGTGGAAGGAGTTGGATTTTGTCAGGATGTTGTTATGGTTGTCTTGTTTGATTTTTGAGATGATATACTGAGTGTCTTCTTTTATTAGTAGTCTTAATATTCGAATTTTGATGCTGAGGGGATTTCGTTGGGCTTGGAAAGTTTCGTTTGTGGTTGTTTTAATGACATTCGTTGTAGCCTGTATGTTTTGATGGCTTTTTTTTATTAGACTTCTTCTGGATTGATTGACTGGTTTATTGGAGTTTTAGATCTTTAGTCAAGACTGTATAGAATTTTTTTTAATCGATGTTTGAGTATACCGTAGGAGGCGAAATTTTTTTTATAGAAAGGTTGTCACGGTGAGATCAAATTTCCGTGTAATTTTTTTAATTATCGGATGTAAGCTGTAAGTTGAGACCTCTGTTCGTCACTGTCGAGCTCTCCCCGTACCCTATACTCCTTCAATCCAGTTTTATGGAAATACGTTATATTCTTTCACAAGAATCTCGCTCGGAAATTTTAAAAATTGTAATTTAATAATTTGAATAAAGGAAACAAACGAAATTTAATTTTATTGTTCGTATTCTCGTTTTCGACTCACAACTCCGCGATTTTACGTAATTATGAAAGATTTCATATTTACCAGGCCACGTCACATTCGACGAATGATTTCGTATTGGGTTGGGTGGTAGAGGGGTTTGATTCTTGACAGCGGTTCCTGTCGTGCCCTTTTTACCGGGTAATTTAATCGTCAAGATGAAGGGGGTAGTCTTTCTTGCGATTGTGTGCCCCCGTCACAAGAGTCGAGTTTTGTTGAGGGAAAAAGTTGCATGCGAGCTTACAAGATGTAAATGAGTTGCCTTTTAAAAGAAAGGCAAGAAAATGTTAAAAACATAACGTTTCTGGTTGGAACATGAAGAGAAACAAACATAAACAAAAGTAGGACAAGGGGAATTCGGTTAGAGATGTTGTTTTGGCAATCTTTCAAGAGAAATAAGAAAAGTCGGGGAAAATGGTCATAAATTTTTTGGATATTCTAAAATTAAATGAAAGCACATGTGATCCACGAAGTGGTCTTGAACAAACATAAAATAGGCCTTTCCGAAATTTTGATAATGGCTGTGATGTCGTGTCGGGTGATGTGTTTCACCTGGGGGGTTGGGAAGCTCGTAAATTGCAACGAACACCTCGGGAATTGTTTAAAAATTTAAGCGATGATCCTAACTTCATCTCAGCACTGTGGGTTATGTTTATTAAAATACGACAGAACGTTTTCATTTTGGGAATTTTTATTTTGAAAGAGGACAGAAGGAAAGTTTGAAACTTTTGATTGGGGTTTTGGAAATTAAATTTCGAAACTCTGTTTTGAGTTCTAATTAATTAATAATTTTCCTCTCTAAAAATCAAATTTTATGGTTACCCCCAAAAGCCAAAGTTCTGTAAATGTTAATGGGAATCGGTTTTTTCAGCGGGGGTGGGGCGGGGGGCTAAAAGGAAAGAGTAAACAACAAGCACAACATCTGTTCTGTATAATCAAGCATGAGAGCACAATGTTTTCTAAAAATCCGACTCGAAAGCTCAGTGCCGAATTTTATTTTTTCCGTTTTCTTAAATGTTTTTGAAATGAGAGTTTAAGATTTACAAAGTACGAGATTTTGAATTTCATGAAACATGATTTTTGATTCGAATCCGATCGATGGTTACCATGGAGTCTCATTGTTTATACACTTAAAGGACCGATTATCTTCCATTTTAGAAAGGTATAGGAAACCGTTATAACGGCCGCTTTTCCGTTTTAGAAACTTACAAAAACTAATTTGGTCGCAGAGTGTGTTTTTGTATTCCATCGCAGTTCCGGGTTTTAGTTTTTAGTCAGGTAGTAGTAGTAGTAGTGGGTGTGCGTGTTGTGTCGGAACTTGGCTGTAGAGGGAAAAGAACTCCACCTCTTCCGTTGCTTACCTTCGTTCTCTTTCTCAGCCGTTCGCTTTTCCACTAATTTTCTACTCCCCCGAAATTTTTGCGTGATCGCTTAACTTGGGATTATTATGAATAATCTTGCCCCCTCTGTCTTATCACCTCCTTCCTCTAACCTATTCTGGCTTTTGCCCCGAAGGGTTGTAGACTTTTTTATTTGATCTACCACGCTTGAAATACAAAAAGAGTTTTATTCCGCAAATAAATTTTACGTAACTGCTTAAATGATATTTGCCTGTAGGGTTTCCTTTTTTTTTGCATCGCTTAAATTTAAATCACGCTTTTTGAGTTGGTGGAAAATTAAATAAATAAACTAAACAACTGAAAGGATTCTCAGATTTGAAGGTTTCGGTCTTAGCTTTATGCCCTTGACTATTAATTTCCTGCTGGGGAGGGGAGGCGAGAAATTCGTTTCTAGGTATATTCAAAGTTCGTAAGGGATAAGACTGACGTGGAAAGATGTCCTCCTCCACTTCCCAGCAGAAAAAAAAATCTGTAAGAAAGCTTTTAAGAGTGAAGAGCATTGAGCCGTGTTCATTTTATTATTAAATCAAGCGTGGGCATGGTCAGTTTTGAGTTAGGCGCGGCGGTTGACGTGGCGGGGAGGAAGGAGGAAGCATATACACTCAAGTATGGGAACTTATAAGAAGCATGTGTTTCCTCAAAGACAATGAATGGCATTTACTTCTGTCAGTCGGCTTACTTTCTTTCGGGTCGAACGCTTTAATCATGCCAATGAGAAGCTAAGTAAAAGAGCGGAGTCGAAAAGAAAATGGGAATCGGGTGGCTCGAAACAAGTGAGCCATTGAACTTCTGATTTCTTTTTCAGTTTCCTTCGCGAATCGTTACGGAGTTTTACTGGCTTTTAATATTTTTTAATTACGTTTTTACATTTTTTTTTAAAAAGAAAATCCTCCGCGGGTTTGTATAGTTACTTGTCTGTGCTGTGGAAGTGATTTTTTTAAAAAAATTGATGTGATGAAGGAGTTTAGGTTTAATCCTTTTTAAGGCCCTCGTTTGGGTTAGAAAGCGAACATCGAAGGCACTCAGGTCTATCAAATATAAAATCAATTTCACGTGCTTAAATATAATTTCCAATCCTTTCTCCTCGGTTAGTGTTAATTATAATGTTTTATCACAAGGGAGTTGTCTCCTTATCGGATTTTAACGTTGATTTGAGGATGTCGTGTGCCAGTCTGGTTTATCTCTCTCAGTCAGTTCGTCATCGGGTAATATCTCACAAGTGAAAACAAAGTTGACGTGAAATTTTTCATTTTCATAGATCAGAAATTTAGGTTTTGTTTTTCCCCCTTCCGTAGCAGGAGTTGAAAATGTCATTTCGTTCCGCGGTCATCGTTGTAGCGTAAAATATCAAGTTTATTCAGTCGGCGGTGTGGTCCCTTAAGTGGATAATTGCATGAAACCGCTTTACCAGTGGATGAATATGTGGTTTATGTGCAAAGGAAATTGCGTTTTTTATTCGTTTAGTACTTGTACTCGTTTTGACGGGTGATGATTATAAACGGGGAAAAAAAGAAGAGAAGGAAAAAAAAGTGCCTCATTCATCGTGAAACGGGAATTTTTTCTAGTATTTTCGATTAATTTTGGGAGGAGGGAATCGTCACGCCGCGTCCAATGATGGGCTATATTATGGGGTGTGCCTGCTTTTCCAAAGGTATAGTTTTCCTATTTTTTTATTTGTAAATTTATAATATTTTTGTAAGTGTTGGAGTGATGTATTGTTTCATCGTAGAAGAAAACTTTGTTATGCTTAAGAGTTTATGCAATTGATTCATTAATATTTTGGACGAAGCTGCATAAATAGTGCACAGTTTCATTATGAATTTATGCTGTAATAATTCAAACCCTCACGACTCCTATATTATTTATTTTAAATAAAACAGACAATTATTATAAATATTAGAGATGATTCATCTTCTTAACATTATGACAGTGGACTGGTAATAAAGCTTTGGAATATAGTTTAGAGCAGTGGTGCGCAAACTTTTCCGACTGCGACTCCTTTAGTAGAGAGAAAATTTTGGCGATCCCTTGAGGTGAATGTTCACGAATACGATATATAGTTCGCCCATTTCTTTCATTATATCGAATAAAAACATCATCAAATCTGACACGTATTAATTATATTTATAATTTTAATAGGATACTTTTCATACAACATAAAAATCAGTAGAATTGCCCTTTAATGAGATGTGTGAGGCTGCAAGTTTCTACTAATCTCATCCATATTCGGTGATAAATTCGAAATTTAGGAAAATTTGGCGACCCCTAGTTTGCGCACCTCTGGTTTAGAGCAGTCGTCGACAAACTCGTCATCCAAGAGAGCCATATTTAACGAAATAATTAGAGTTACAAGTACAGTCTCGAGCTTGCCTTTGCTAAATACTGTATTTCTTAGCTTAATGTTACATTCAATAAAACTTAGTATCACACTTATATGATGGTAATATTTAGTTAATATATATTACTCAGGGTGTTTATAAACATTTTGTAGAAGAGACACAGCCAAAGAGTAAAAGATCCGCACTGTACAGAACTCTGGTTTGGATAATTGATAAACCATCAGCGAAGGAAGTGCTGAGTAAAACTGTGCATTATTTGTATAAGTTTGAAAAGTGATGTTTATAATAAGAGAACGGAAGTTATTTATGGTTCAAGATGATGTTTTTAAAAAAGAAAATGTCCGAAATGTTTAAATGACTTGTAAATGTCGTAAAACAATTTTTAATGGCTTCTGGATGGTTTTCTCGTCTAGAAAGTTTGCAAAGTTTCACACGATGCAGTTTTTCTTCCTTTTTGGGGAGGAGGAGGGGATTAACACGGTCAAAGTTTTCAACTTTGCGTTTAATTTTTTTATTTTTATGTTATTTATTTGATTTTTATTTTTATTTTTGCAAGTAAGGAATTAGAGTTCGAGTTTGATATTAAAAGCTGATAGTCGTAAAAGCTCTGTAACATAATTTTTGGTTTTTGTTGTTTTAATGCAAAACACTCGGAACGTGTTTTCATTTTTATTTTTTAATGATAGGTAGCCGAGTTAATAAATGAAAGCGTTCGTTGCTTTTGTGGAAAAGCCTTTTTTTTATTAGCCAGACTTCCTTAGACGACAGTAATGTTAATGGATTTAACTTTTTCCCCTTTGGACTGTGAATTATAAATAAATAAAATAGGGATTAGTGTCAAGTTTCATTTTACGCGATAAGTAGAGGCCGTAAAAAATGGAATAATAAATTAGAAGTCGCGTTAAAAGAATCTTTTGGGGTGGTGTATTGAAAGAACAAGCGTAAAACAAAACGTTAGTGTTATCGAATAAATAGTAGAGAGAAATGCAAAGAATTTTTTTTAGTAAACAGAAATTAGTACGTGGGAAATATTTATGAAATGAGTTTTTGCAGAACTGTGCAGTACTTATGAAAGAACGTGTACGAAAATGAAACGCGTAAAACAAGTTGATTAATGAATGCTAAGGTGTTTTACTTCAATAAGTACCGAAAGAATATAAACGAAAATAATAATATCGAGCTCAGGTACCAAAGAGAAACCCAGTTATTTGGGGGTTGCTTATAATATAAACAAAACCTTATACTAGGAATCATATAAGGAGAGTTGTTATTTGGTTTTGGCTAGAAAACACTTAAAAGGATGAAACTGAATGGAAGAGGGACTACTTTGTAGTTTATAAGGAACTGGGAAATGGGAACACTATATACAGGTTCGATGTTCATAATTTCAAAAGGTGACCCGAAATCTGAGAGATAATATAAATGTTAGTATATAAGTTTTGGGTATTACGCCGCATCAAATTTGATTGTTAGTCGAAACTTAACCTTCAAAGTTGTTAGGTGTGAGAGCTATGAGAAAGGTTAGAGGAAAGGGGTATAAGGGAATATAAGGAGGCTTAAGGGAAGAGGCTATATTCATATAGACAAAAGTTATATACTAAGATTAATAGTCACAACAACCGCGAAAATCTTAAAACTCGATATTAAAGCTATAAAGGGAAAGACAGGAGGCGAAGGAATATGAATATGGCAAAGAACAGGATTATATTCGCTATCTGACATCGTTATCTGTCACGTTATCAGTTTAATAAATAATTTTATCTATTCCACACACATAATTATCCACGTATTATGACGACTCTCGTCAGCGAACAATTTGTTATTAAATTGTCCTCAATTATTTTGTCTGAAATCGTGTGAGTCATTAATAAGCCACGAATCAAAGTGGTGAAATTAATTAATTAATTCATTCATTTGTGATTTGTTTCTCTTTTATTGTCTCTGTTAACTGTCGATGGAGAATTTTTTTCTGTTGTGAGAATTTTTCCATAAGATATCAAGTTTCATAAATGACGACACTTTTCCACCATTTACGCAAGACCGTGGACGAAAATCCGTTCGGTGACTGATTACCTGATCTCCGGGTTGGAGGTGGTAAAAAAAAATTTCCAACAGCGATGGAAAGGAGGAGGGAAAACTTTCACAACATATGACGAAACCAAAGTATCAATCAAATTGATCGGTTACAGAAGAAACGGCTGAAGGGAAAATAAAACAGAAAAAAGGGAATTTATGACCCGATTTGAGAGAAACGTGAAGCGAAAGAGAGAGTGTTGCCTAAGAAGTTAGACCATTATCATGGTGAAAACGTGTCGAGACGGAAGGAATTCACAAACAGAAATTTTCCAGTAACCTAATTATGAAAACATCATTCGAATGAATCATGTCTCATTATCAAAAAGTAATTTTTTAATGATTTCCCTCTCAGCTCGTGGCTATAACTGTATATTGTGTAAATACATACCGTCGGGACTCGTTTTACGCGTGTAAATTTTGTAGTTGAGCGTTTTGAAAAATTAAAAGAATATTTTGATTCTTCCTCCTGTCCCTTCCCCACTTCTTGATGGTAAATTAACGACTTTTATGAGCTGTATTATGTTTATAGAATCAGGTCTTTTTTTACGCGGTTGTTTTTAAATATTTTGGTTGTTTTAAAGTGGCCCTTATGAATCTTGTATTCACGCGTTTTATTTTTTTTACGGTTGAGAGAAGCTAGAAGGGTATTTGTACAAACTCTTCTTTCATAAGTAATGCACACTTGGGAATAATACTCAGATGTGAATAGTGTTTCTTCTTGGTTCGTTCGTGTTGTGAAGTATTTTTTGTTTTTGTTTTAACTGGGAATAGATTTTTATCGAAAGCACGAATTTCTGTCAGCACTGTCAGGGGGAAATAGAAGTTTTCTTTTGTTTTCACGCTACGAAAGCTCTCCCGACCTTCTTCCTTTTAATTTAAATAATAAAAATTCCATGCAAATGAACAGAGGCGATGAGCCGAGTCGATTCAAAATTCTTCCCGTTTTGTTCTGTAAGTCGAATGAATGGCTCAAGACTCTGACTGGATGATGGGTGAAATATTTTCGTGGTTCTCCCTTTGGTTTTTCAAAGAAAAATTTCTAAACAAAAATCACGGCTCTCTTTGTTGTTTTGAAAATGTGCCAAAATTTGGTTTAAAAAGAAAATTTTTTGTTTGGCCAAACCAGTACCTCGTGTCTTTATAATTTTTTTTGGTTGTTTTAAAACCGATTCTGAACAAATCTGTTTTGGATTTTCATTGGCTTTTCCCCCCGACTAGAATTTAATATTATATTATTTAAGTTGGAGGAGTATAGCTTAGAAAAAACTAATAAGCAAAGAATTTAGAAAATCTATAACGGTTTTTCGGTTTTCCCTTTCTTTTGCATAAAATGGAAAAGTGTTTTCTTGTTGGAAACTCCTCTGAACAGATTTTCCGCTTCGAGAAAAATAAAAAGGGAAAAGCGTACAGTTTGACCCTGTTGTTTATGCGTTTTCGTTTTATGGTGCCGTAGAACAATTTATGTATTCTAAATCCATCCTTCTTTTTCTAAAATGACTTTTCTTTAAACCCTGGGAATGCAAAACACCCTTGACGACCATAACCGGATCCGAACAAAAACCTTCGAAAAAGTTTTACTTTCGCAAGGTGTCTCGAAAGCGAAATTTATGTCTCGAGTAGATGGATGGTATTTGCTAAGCTCTTTCTTAATCCTTCCGGTGAAAATTTTCCGCTAGAATTTGTTTATTTGAAGTCGTTTTTTGATGTTTTAAAAATCTCTGCTGTAAAGAGATATAGTATGGTTGGGAGTGTTTTGTGGGGAACTAATTGAGGGAAGAATGTAAAATGTCTCGTGATGCAACTTTGACAGCTATTTGATGCCAAATTTTTGTTTATTTTGATTTTTTTTGTTATGCGATTGGTACAATGTGAACTATACATTTTATTTGACCTTGAGAAAGTGGAAATGAAATTTTTGACGAACGGAAGGAAAAATTTTTTTGGTTTGGGCAGTGATGGGATATTTCAATTAAATAAAAATCTGACAGATGGAGTATAGACAGATGTCAAAATAATTTTTGTTGTTAGTTCTGTACGCTATGGATTAGTGGAGCTCCGCGAAAAATTCCCTCAGTTATGAGAATCGTTGGTACTATTTGAATTATGTTATCTCTCATCACGGAAGTGTGTATAATATATATACACACCCGTGTCTGTATATATATATATATATTACTCATAAAACGTGAAAGCTGTAGATTAGGATCTAATGAGTAATTGATTTTATACATTTTAACAGTATCATTTATATATTAAATATCATTCTACTGCACGATATTTCGTAAAGAATTTATTTTAAAAGTATTGCACACAATTTATTTCACAAATCGTGCTAAATATTTGAAAAATGATTTCATTACAACTACTAGTATGTAGAGAGCGAGTGTCTCTAATAGCGTAGCACACGTATTGTTCAAATTTCTAAAAAAATAGAATATCAGAACGAAATCGTGTTATGGAGTAGTGAGTTATAGGAATTACCTGCATCATTGTGTGTCGTGAAATGTTGGAGAATATTTTCAAATTGGCAGTAACCAAAAGGTGTGTATATATAGGGTGTCTCAAAATGAACGAAATATTTGAATCTGTCGCCATTTTTGCAGCAGATAGTTGACAGCCCTGAAAAAGAACAGTTTGACAGTTGAGGGTTTGCGGTTAGCAAAAATGGAGCGTTGTATTATACAACAACTGTTTTCATTATTCAAAAACAATGAAAGTTTGGCGGCCAAATTCCGAGAAAAGTTGGCGTATGAATCCCTGATGTAGTTTAAGATTCACTGCAACAGTAACCTAATTTAGATTAAAAAATATTAATGACTTAGATGGTCGTGGAAAGGGTGTCCGATAATTAATCAAGACTTGAATGTGTGCATTATTTTTGAAATAGGCTCTATTTATTACCTATAAACTCTTGTCAAATTCTCTTTTTTCAGGGTTGCCAACAATTTATTGCAAAAGTAGGGGCAAATTCAAATCTCGCGTTAGTTTTGGGACACCCTATACCACTAATGGGCAAAGTAGGGCCTGGAAGGTATTTATTCAATGAGGGTTTATCCCATGGATAGTAGTAATACATGACCTGCTACAATTACGTTTTGACGGTCGAGAAGTTTAAAGTTTATTTCACTTAGTAGAATAATCGATATAGTCCACAGAAGTAGCTAAAATAGCCCCGTAGTCATGTGCTGCAAACTTTAGTTCCTATTTTATTTGCGGCCCGCCAGCAAATTTTAAAATTTAAGTTGGTCGTTGATGAAAAATTGCCCCTGCCCTATACTAACGTTAGCCACTGATTAAGTTCTACCACAAAGATTTGTCAGCTTTTCCTCTTTAAAAAATTTAAATTTTTGCTCATTTAGTGTTTAAATAAGAGCTAATTAAAACAAATAAATCAATAAATAGTGAAAAATTGATTTGGGTAGTGTTTAAAGTTTCACTGTCGGGCTTTAAAAAAAAGGGAAAATTTTATTTTTCGACAAAGTCGCAATAAACGCCCTTGGGAAACTGTTTTACCGACCCGAGTTGCTTTCATTTCTCGACAGATGTCTGCAGCGTCGCCGTTTTCCCTTTTTTCCATCTCTTTCGAAACGAATATTCTACTCAGCTCTCATACTGCTTACATTCAGCTTGAGAATTCTATCGATTTTTTACCGGAAATAAATCCTCTTTATATTTAATTTCCTTTTGTATAATTAACATTTTCATGAATCATATATGAAGTTATTAGGGTTCGGCGAAAGGTGGGAATATTTTTGATATTATCTCGCGCGTCCTATATATATATATGAATGGGAAAGGGGGGTTGGTGGGATGGCTTTTTGGAAGCTTTTCCCAAAATCGATTTTTGACTTGCAGAGGACAAAGAACTCTCCTTGCAGTTGACTGTGAACTTTAGTGACCTTTTTTTTGGGAGATGGAGTGAGAGGGGATGGGAAGTCCAGGGAAATATTTTAAATTTTTTTGTTTAAAATGATATTTCAAAGTGCACGAAAAGAAGGGAAATAGTTTGTATGTTGATTGAGGGACCTTGAGACTTTTCCCCGGATGTTTTGCTTGGATTTGAATGCGATATTTGAGTTGAAGGCTTTTTAAGGAGAAACCGGAACTGGAGTCGAAATTGTAGAATTTTATTATAAGATTTTGTTTTTGGTTGTGGCGTTTGGAAAGTAGAAGAATACAAAGCTTTATTGTGATTGTTGGTGTCTTCTCAATTAAATCGAGCAAGATTGGCTTGGCTTAGATTGAAATCCTTGAATGAAATTTGTTCTTTGTTCATCTTTTCTACGTATTGATTTTTTACTATTCCTCTGATTCATTCTATTTTTCTCTTTCCTCTTATTTCTCTAACTACCGCCACTGTTATTTTTTATTCGCTTCTACTATTTTAATTGTCCTCCTTCTTGTATTCGCTCCTGGAAGTAAGATATTCTGCTCTCTGGACAAACCCCCATCTTTTTATGGGTTGCTAGCGGTAGGAGTTCACTGTGGATGAATATAAATTCCATTCCGACTTTATTATCACACTATATCCTTTATCCTACCCTGAAAACAGAGTTTTTGATTTGTGATCGAGATAAAACACCTTAGTGCTAGACTCACAAATTATGCATTGTCTTGTACTTGGACACAGGTGGCAGATAACTTAGGAAGGAAAAATTTTTTTTTTTAAAGCTTTCGCGCAACAATGCGGCGTTCTTAACGATCTACCCTTTCGAATGAATGAAAAGCTCGTTCCGAATTTGCTGTAGTTCATTCATCGCGTTTACGAAATGTTTAAACCTCTCGAATCTTAGGGAAAGCGTCGAACAAAGGACCATTTTAAAGGATTGCTTCCATTATTTATTTCCTTGTCATCATTTATTCATTTACTCAATCTAAAGTTTTAATCTTATTTCGTTTTTAAATTTAAATTTGTCTTCCGGGCTTAATTCGAAAATTTTTATTTCTGTTGGGTTGGAGGGAAGGAATTGTAGTTCCGTTCTGGCTCATTGTTCTTCAACAATCCGGCGTCCGACATTAATTGGTTTCGTTGTACACCCCAACGGTGTTTACTGTTGTGTGTCGAACGGGGCGAATGAGAATAGTTTTTGTTATCCAGTCGTCAGGTCGGATTTAAATTCCAAACTTGTGTCTTTCCATCTGGGATAGAATGAAGGAGTGACGTAAGCAAATCCCAGGCTGGATGAATTAAAATTTCGAGAAGCGCGTTCATTCAGAAAGTAAGAAAGGAGAAAAAGTAGAAAATATTGTTGAGGCAATTTCGTAGGCGGGGAAAAAAGATGCGCTGCTCCTGCTGTTGCTGTTGCTCCCCAGTCATTTATTACTATTATTAATTCAAAAGGGTTAACTTTTTGAAGCGTATCTCGTGTACTTGGCTGTGTGTGTGTGTGTGATTATCTGGTTTTCATACCTAAAGCATTTTCGTGCTGTGCCTTTTATAGCACGTGAGCTTTTAAAGCTGCGGGGGGGGCTCTTTTTTTTATTTGATTTTTTCTCTCTCTTATTTTTGGAGTTGGCTTCTTATCCCACAAAATCACGACCCAAGAAATCGTTTGCTCTGAATCAGGAAAGTGAAAGCTTGCTGTTTGAGATGCAACTGAGCGTGCATGTGAAGACTGTGGGTGATTGCTCGGATGGAGGATTTATCTTCCATTTTTAAAGCTCTGTAAATCTGAGAAATTCACTCGTCGAAAAATCTCCAGAATAAAAGTAAAATTTTATCAAAACTTTCTTCTTCTTAGTGGGAGAAAGAAAAAGGAAAAAGGAAAAACCTGATTTGGGAAAATGGTGGTGGTGTGGGAGCTGGGGGAGAAGAGAAGTTTTTACAAATCCGTGACGGTTTTACCAAAGTGAAAAGCGAAAATTACTGAGTTTAGATGGAAAATTCCAAAGAGAAATGCCAGTTCTGTAGGATTTTTCCTTTATTCACTCTCTCTGGATTATTGATGGAGTGTTGTACTGCAGTCGTTTGGATTTAATACCGGAAATGGAATGGAAAGTTCGGTTTTATCCCGGAAAATCGAGGAAAGTTTTTTTTTTTAGAAAGTGACTCGGTTTTAATTATTCGAAATTATTGAGGGAAAAGTTTATACCGAAAAAGGGTTTTCGAAAAGAGCAGGGCGTTCGGGGGTGAAAATCGAACGGAGGTTAATCCCAATTTTAATTTCCGGAAACGGAATTAATAATCTCAGGTGGCGTCCTGCACGTGACCTCTATATATTCTAACGCGATGTGTCGAATCTATTAATTAATTACTCGTAATTTTCCAGTTTTGAGAAAATTCGAAAAATTCTAAGAATGCGTTCGCCCCCGGCGAAAATTTCAATGAAATATTCTGTTAGCTCAGGGGAACATAAATTTTTTGCGATTTTTTTGCTGTTGTTAATTTTCTCTTCCCTTTTTTTTTTTATTTCATTTATTCGGCCCACACGTTCTTTAAAGAAGCTTTCCCGGCTGTCTTACGCCCTACCTCGTTCTCCTCTCCTCTGTTCCTTCCTCGCGCTTTTCGTCTCTCGCGCCGAACGAACGAACGAACGGATTGGGAATGCGATGCTGCAGTCGTATCGTCAGCTCGGAACGAAACGTTCGCTTTTCATTTTTCTCTTGTTTATTTGTTTATTTGTTACTGTTCATTTGTTATTTTTCTGTCGCCCGGTTTGTTATTTTCTTTTTATTAGTTCTTTGGATGCGAGCTTAAAGCTATATTTCCAGTTTTAGTGATAAGTGGAAATGAATTTGGGGAAAAAATTTTTTTTTTGGGATTTGAAGGTGACATTTTATTAATTTTGGGATTAATAGAAGGTGCCGTTTACTCAAATAAGATATCCTGTAGTCGTTTTTTAATTGTATTGTTGTTTTGGAATTGAAAGGCATGGTTTGTAACACTTGGTCTTGTTAATTAGAAGGTGTTGCGAAGAATTTGGCTGGGGGTTGTTGGTGAGACGGTGTTAACCCCCCCGAAAAGATTTTTGTTTTGGTAGTGAGAGAAGTTTCCTTTGTTTAAATTCAACAGGTTTTTATTTGTTTATATTCATCATAACTTTAGTATAAAACTATCTGTCACGCGATTTTTGACTTGTTTGGTGGGAAGAAATTTTTCCGGGAAATTCTGAAACGATCTTTGTTTTATATATCGTTTAGGTATCGCTTTGTGTCTTTCTAAAATGATTTTCATTCGCACTTTGAGATGACTAATCGATTTTTGGAAAGTCCCTTGGGGGAAGGGAAGCTTGAAGATAGTAAAGGAAAATGTGACGATAAATTTTTGTCTTCAAGTCTTTTAATAATTCGAAGATTGAAATTGACATGATTGGCTGTCTCCGGTTTCCTCTTTTATCGTATTATACCTTTCAAAGGGTTTTACGTTGCTTCACCAGTTTTAATTACAACTTTTCATGAATCTGATTTATATTTCCTCGGAGTTAAATTGAATGGAGGATAGGAGCTTAGAACCATCTTAAAGTGGTTCCTCACGCTCACTAAAAGCTCTTATTGTGTTCCTATTAATGCATAATGTTTTAAAGTGAAACACGGTTATCGATTTTGTTGAGGAATTTTTTTTTTCATTTTGATTAGAGTTCTTGAATTTTTTTCGAAGTGTTTGTCGTGGATTTTCTTTTCTCTCTTGAGGGTGAGAAACGTGGAAAGAATGGGAAAGGTTTTTGGTTTTGTAAAACCTCTTGATCGGGATTTCAATTTGAGAGGCCGACGTTTCAAATCATTCATTCCGTCGAGATTTTATCGATTGTCAAGGATTTTCTTTTGCGTACCTCGTACAATTAAGATCCGTCAGTGACGTCATCATTTTTGCTTCTCTTTCCAGTTTTTGTTGGAAAATTTTTTTGTTTGATACTATCAGATACTTTTGGTGTTATTATGTTGTGCTACTATGAATTCATAGTAGTGGAAGAGGTAAAACGTTTCAGTCAAATAACGAAAATGCTTCAGAACTACCTGTATCAAAATTTTCATGAGGAACCAAATTTTTGGGATGAATTTGAAACTGTGATAGTTTTCCAGCTCCCTTTTGTTTTAGCTCATTCACCAACTCTAAAATTTGTTTGGTTTCCAGAATTTGACAAATGTAAATTGGGAAGGAGGTAGTACTCACTCTCCTTTAAATCTTTGTGCTTTTTATCAACCATCGGGAATCACAATCAATTCATCTGAATTTTGTTTGGATCAGGTTAGGTGTGAAAACACAAAATAAATCAAACAGCCTTCATACGATTCGACCGTGAATCAACTTGGGTTACAAATCACCCAATATTACCGAAAACCGTTAACTCCTATCATAATTACTGAGAGAGGTTATAAATTAACTCAGATTTTCAAAATTTGAAGTTTAAAAATGGTTACAAATTTGGGTGTCCATGTCATCTGGCGGCTACCCCCATTCAGAGTGTACACTAATACTAAGCTATAAGTACTGGCTATGTTTGTTGAGGTTTGGTGTCAGTCACCAGGTATCTTGTTATTAGTCTACAAGTTACATACTTGAGCTTTAAGCGTTGACTCTTATTTCATAAGTAATGCACACTTCTAGACGACTTATTTCATTAATAATGCACACATTTATTAGTTGTTTTGTAATTATTGCGTATGATCGATTTTGTGACGTTGCTATTCTATTTGTTTTTACAATTTGTGGACTCTATGCATAATTTTATTTAGGCTTATTCAAAATTTAAGTCATTCTATTTGAGGAATATAATAAAACTTATCATCGTGATATTTAGAGGAAGCGAATTAAGGTTCATGCCATTGCGGTGTTTCGAAATCACCTTTAAATTGTTTGACTGTCCCGATGTAAAAATTTTCCAAATTTTATGTGACTATAATAGAGAGTCAGCAGTGAATGAAAACTTCGGAAAGGACGGAAATGTTTAAATTCAAAGTGACGTAAAGATTGAATTAGGGAAAAGGGACCGGTTATCATAAATGTCACTTTCACCGCCCACAGGAGTCGGTAATGAAATTTCGTCAACCGAATTCTTTTCCTATTTTTTATTTCTCCAACCCAAAGACCCTTTTCTCTTTTAAAACTTTTCAAAAACAACTTCCGACAGAAAAGAAAGTCTGTATAATTAACCTTCGTATCCTAAAAGGTCGGTAATGATGAAGGCTATAAAATCATCAGGGCCGAACGCAAGGCAAAAAAAAATGTTTTGATTCGGGTAGGGGGTTTGGAGTTTTTGTTCATTGTGACAATTTTGAGTTGATGTTGCTATGTGACCGTGAAAGCTCACGTGAAACCTTACACAAAAAGTGACTTTTCAAAAAAAAAGCTTAAACAAAGGAAAAATGGAAAAATAAAATTCATTTCACGTTGGGAGGAGCTTTTTTTAAATCCACCTTTCGGCCAGTCCATTACTCCAAATCGATTTAACATTTTGTCCCTCCACCAACCTGCCTCTCCTTCTGCTTTCAATCTTGATTCTCTTCGTTTTCTCAACCTTTATTCGCTGGTTATTATTTGTTTTTTGCTGTCGCAAAAAGACACCGGGAAACCGCAAACCAGTTTTTCCTGTTTTCATTAATTTTGTGATGAAATTAAGGTTTGGAAAATGGGAGCAATTTCAGAAGGAATTTTCCTTCAATTTAAGACTTCCTTTCAAATTTGTCTGCTTTCATTTCTTTTTAAAAGAGTAGAAAGATTTTTAATAAAATGAGCTTTTGGATCGTTGAATGTTTTCCTTGTTTGAATTTCCGTTTGATATAATTTCAGTAAAAGTTTTGCGATGATTGAGAAGCGATTGGGAGGCTGTGTCGGGGAGGAGGAGGGGGATGCAAGTATTTTTTAACGATTTTTTATTTGTTGACGTTTGTCTTTCCTTTGGGTTCCCGGATTTCCTTGCTCTAATGGCGTCGTAAATTTGTTTTTCGTTGGTTTCTCTCTCTCTCTCTCTGCGTGTGTTTGTGTATCTCGAAAATTATCAAAGTGAAGCATGTAATTAAAGAGTGAGTCGCAAATATAATTTTAGAATCAAGGTGGGGGTGGGGGGTAAAAGTTTCAGTAAAACCCCAGAGTTGCAAGGGACGTAGTGGAAACTTCTTATCGGTTCCTTACCTGTGTTTAATCAAAACAAACAATCGGCGCTCGGAAGTTTGGATGGCGGGAGTTCTATTAAAACCGTGTAAACTGAATAATTATCGGAGCTTTCGGCCGGGTTTGTTTGACTTAGCACGGGGGTTTTAATCATGGAAAGCGTGCTGTTTTTGAAATTGTGACGGGGAAGAGGAGTCCCGTTTGTTTGAGTCACATGTGAAAGAAGAGAGAATTGGTTCTCGAGCGAATGTTTTATTAAACACAAAAGAAAAAATGGGTCAAGTTCAAGGATATATAAATAAATGTTGGATTTATTCCGACCAAGTTTATGTTGGGAGCTTTTGGCCGTTGCCATCGTCATAATTTTATTTTGTTTTGTTTGTTTAATGAATAATTTTGATTTGAGATAATAATTTTGGTTTGTGATGTTGATTTTCTAAAGGTTAATACTGTAGTGATCCCACACGAATTTGTATCTCCTATTCAGACATGAATTCAAATAGAACATGGCGACTCATATCGTAAGAGATACCTGTTTTGCAGAGATTGCAACCAGTCATAAGTAATACAACTCACCCGGATGAAAGGCTGTTGGGCGTGCAGCGCCAGATTTTGAAAATCATTGAATCGAAAAGAAGTCAGAGATTATTTTTAAAATTAGCATTTTGTTTGAAGAGAAAGGTTCAAAGGAACTTAACCATTTTTGATGGTGAAATTATTCAGTCAAAATATCTGAATCATTTGGTTGAGAAAGTTTTTGATTCAATTTTGAAAAGGGTTAATGATTAAAAATCAATGTCTGATCAGTTTCTAAGGGAAGGGGGTTGGAATTTTAAAATGATTGTTGAATTTTAAATGTGTACGCGCGTGCGAGTTTTAAATAATTCAAATTTTGAAAGCGGTTTTTTCGAAATCAATTATTTTTGTAAACCGCATTTTGACGGGTCACACAAACAATGCAAAATTATTTTTTGGGGGGAAAGAACACAAACTAAAATCTGGGTGATTGTTATTGTTTTTCCTCTTTTTGAAATTTTCTGCAAACTGAAAACAAATTTTTATAAAAACATTTTGGGTCTCTCGATGGGGAGCTCGTAAACTCTGCAATGTCCCAAACGCCTCGTTAAGTTCTAAATCGAAATAAATCAGAAAAAAAAAGGTCAGGAAGAGGAAAGGGAAATGGTTTGATATTTAGAAAGGACCTCAAACCTGCATTTGATGGATTCTGTTGGATTGACTTTTCTCGCATCGCTGAATTTTCTCTCATCATATTTTGAAAGCTCGGAAGAATAAAAAGAAGCCGGAATTTGAGGGTTTTGCGGTGTTGGTTTCCCTCTGGGCAAAAGAATTTTCGAATAGAATGCGCCAAATTCCGTATCCGCCGAAATTTAGATGGATTTTATTTTAAATTCGAAAGGAGGATCGTAAATGGGATGCAGAGGGAGAGTTTGTGTTTTTTGGTTTTTAAGAGTGTCTGTTTAAAAATGGCAAAAGTTTTCCCGTTGGTTTGGGTCAC